>CM042686.1:224208666-225408689 GCA_023614405.1 Avena insularis
TAAATCTTTTTCCAAATTAATTCAAATTCAAATTTATTTCTTTTAAATAACTTTTAAAATATTAATCAATTAATACAAATAATATATGCTTTCAAATCAGAAAAATGTGAGGAATTCATATATGGCCTCCAAAATATATTTTGAACATTTAAAATTCCAAGTTTATTTAAATTACAACAAATTGCCCTTTTGACTTAAATAATTAATATCTTTTGTTTTATTAATCCAAATTTAACAAATGATATGTCTAAAATGATTAGCTCGACGAGACCTTTCTGTTTATGCATTCCATGGTTTGATTTGAAGCATGCATCATATAATTAAAATGTGAACAGCAACTAATATGTGTTTAGAATGGGGAAAACTCAATAAAATGATTTATTCTTGTGTCCCACACCTCACCGTGTTATGCTACTTTATTGCCATGCAAATTGTGCACCATTCATCATGGCATGATTGTTTGCTTGCATTTATTCATATGCTTGCTCTTTATTTATGTTTGTCCCTTGTTTGTTTGGTTCTTCTTGAATAGACAATGAGCGGGATATATCAAGAGAACCAGAGCACTACCAGATCCATCCTTTGCTTCAATCGAGCTACAGGCAAGCACTACCACATGCTTGCATACATATAGTACCTATTGCCTCTATCTTATTCTTGCATCATTGAGTCGCGAATGCATTAAATTGAATCCCAAGTATTGCATAGCCTTTACTTTTAAACCCCACCGAAGCTTGTTCCTCCATCCCATGAGCCATTACTATAGGAGTTGTTTGAGCCATGCGAGTCGTAAAACAGCATGAGTAGGGTATGTGAGTGTCTGATGGATAACGAGGTACCTAAACAACTTAACCTGAGTAGTAATGGGATAACTAATGAAAGTGGCATCGGTGAGCCATATTCGCTATTTGGTTTTTCAGGCTCACTTGTGTCCCGTAAGACCCAGTACTTGATTCCTGTTCCAAGATTATTCGCTATCCACATCCGGGAGGCTTATGGACCCCCACAGAGCGAGCTTGATTCATTCTTATTTCTTGGGGCCACAAACTAGTTTGAGGATTTATTTACTATCTGTACTTATGCCATGCTTTCTTTGCTTTATTTAAATTGTGCGAGTCTTCGCATTTGTCTGTTAGGGCGGACACGATTACGGTATCGACAAGCCAGATCCACATTTTGGGTTCCCGATCGACTGACCGTCCCAAACCTTGAGTCCGTCTCGTGCGGCCAAATTGTCATGGGTAGCTTAATGGGGTGGCCCCTGAAATATTTCTGAATCCTGTAATTGCTTTGTGACTGCCTCGTGGGGTTGTGATTTGGTTTTCCGAGGCACCTCGAGTGTTTGTTGCTATTTGTGCACCTAGGTAAAACTTTCTGAAAGCCGTGTCCGCGGTTATGGACGACTTGGAGCACAGTTTCTCGATCATAGACAAGCATAACTAAAGTACCGCTTTTAACTTGACTAGACTAGGTACCTGACTAGTAAATAGTGCAACACTCATGGAATGAATAATAAAACGCCAACGGATGGGGGTTGTTCGTCCGCTTCCTCGTCGGTGGCGAGGAGGATGGATCTATTAATACCGTTATAACTGTTACAACTGTTGTTATTAATTCACGGACATCCGTCTATCTCTGGTTAGGCGGATGGTTAGCGAGTATCTATAGAATGGTTAGGGTTTATCTTTTGCTGCAATTGCGTCACCCCAGGTTGTGTCCCCTTTAGAGGCATAAAGACTTGCTGAGTACCCCTAGGGTCTCACACGATAAATTATTGGTTCAGATGAACAGGTACACTCTCAAGATGGATCTGGGTGGAAGAGACGACGATGTGGGCAACGATCATTCGGTGTAGAGATTCCGGGAACGGGGATCCGTGAGATCTGTGGGTGGGATGTGCTTATTTATGGGGCATCTTATGCCGATTTGCTTCTTATCCGTACTCGGATTTTGTCTTCCGCTTCCGCTTGATACTCTGTTGATTAATGTATGAGGAGATATCCTAAACTATTATATCTATCTAGGATATTTGGATCTTGCCGTATGGCGTTGCTATATTTCCTTTCTTTTTAGATGGAATGGCTCTGATGTACTATTGTATGGTGGCTTGCATACATACTCATTTGTGTATGTAGTTGATCCCGCTTTGCCGATTCGCACGCCCGTTCTTGTCCCGATGTTTGGAAATGGTTGGGACGGTCGAAAGGTCTACCTGTGAGTGGCATTTGGGCCCCACCGTACTATTTCAACCATTTCTGATCATCCAGGCTTGTACTAGGAGCGTAATTCACCGAGGTAGTTACACTCCTCCTCGCTTACCGACGAGGAAGCGGACGAACAACCCCCTATCCGTTGGCAGTTTTATTATCCATTCCATGAGTGTTGCACTATTTACTAGTCAGGCACCTAGTCTAGTCAAATTAAAAGCGGTACTTTAGTTATGCTTGTCTATGATCGAGAAACTGTGCTCCAAGTCGTCCATAACCGTGGACACGGCTTTGAAAAGTTTTACCCTGCAGGGGTGCACAAATAGCAACACACACTCGATATGCCTCGGAAAAACCAAATCAAAACCCAACGAGGCAGTCACGACAAAGCAATCACAGGATTCAGAAATATTTCAGGGGGCCACCCCATTGAGCTACCATAGCGAAGTTAGTGACTCAAGACGGCCTCAAGGTTTGTGGAGCCGCTGTAAACGGGAACCCGAAAGTGTGGTGGGCTTGTCGATCTGGTAAAAACGGTCACGACCCTAACAAAGCTGCAATGTGCATTACCTCGCACAATCTTAAATTAAAGCAGTAAAGCATGGCATAAGTACAGGATAGTAAATAAATCCTCAAACTAGTTTGTGGCCCCAAGAAATAAGAATGAATCAAGCTCTGGCTCAGGGGGGTTCATAAGCCTCCCGGATGTGGATAGCGCGAATATTCAAGGAACGGGAATCAAGTACTCGGGGTCCTACAGGACACAAGTGAGCCTGAAAAACCAAATAGCGAATATGGCCCACCGATGCCACTTTCATTAGTTATCCCATTACTACTCAGGTTAAGTTGTTTAGGTACCTCATTATCCATCAGACACTCACATACCCTACATGCTATTCTCACTCGCATGGCTCAAACAACTCCTGCAGTAATGGCTCTTGGGATGAAGGAACAAGCTTCGGTGGGGTTTAAAAGTAAAGGCTATGCAATACTTGGGATTCAATTTAATGCAATCGCGACTCAAATGATGCAAGAATAAGATAGAGGCAATAGGTACTATATGTATGCAAGCATGTGGTAGTGCTTGCCTGGCAGCTCAGTTGAAGCAAAGGATGGATCTGGGTAGTGCTCCTGATTCTCTTGATATAACCCCTGCTCAGCGTCTATTCGAAGAAGAACCAAACAAACAAGGCCAACATAAATAAAGTGCACAAGCATATGATTAAAATGCGTCAAGCAAACAATCATGCCATGATGAATGATGCACAATTTGCATGGCATTAACGTAGCATGGCATGGGTGAGGTGTGGAATACAATAATAAAGCATTTAATTGAGTTTTGGCCCCATTTTATTTCCATTTTAGTTGCTGTCCACATTATATTTATATGATGCATGCTTCAAAACAAACCAAGGAATGCATAAACAGAAAGGTCTCGTCGAGCTAATCATTTTAGACATATCATTTGTTAAATTTGGAGTTATAAAACAAAAGATATTAATTACTTAAGACAAAAGGGCATTTTATTGTAATTTACATTAACTCGAAATTTTAAATGTTCAAAATATAGTTTGAATGGCATATTGGAATTCCTCACATTTTTCTGATTTGAAAACATATATTATTTGTATTATTTGGATTAATATTTCAAAAGTTATTTAAAAACAGAAATTAAAATTGAATTTGAAATAATTTGAAATAGATTTGAATTAAAACAGATAAGCTGAAATAATTTTGTTACCCAGACACTTCTAGCCAGAGACGGTGACAGGTGGGGTCATCGTTGGGCAACTCATGCTGGCAATTCTATATACACCGCGGGTTCACCTAGCCGTAGGTGATCGACAAAGGGCCAGGCGAGGGAGGCCACGGCATCGCCAACGTGTGCCGGACACGTGGGCGATCCAGGGCGCGCTGGGAGGGGATGATCTGTGATGGTCTGGTTCCTCCGGGGGTTTCCTTGCAAAGAGGCGTCGAGGCTGGCAGGTGGGGCCGTGGGGACTGCGGGTTTAGGCGGGAAAAAGGGGAGGGGCCTTTCCGCGAAACGGCATCATTCTTCTGCCGAATCGACGGACGGCTCGCCACACGGCGGCGACCTGGATGTGTTCCGGCGACGATGGCGACGCCTCCTCTGGACGAAACGGGTCGCTCTAAAAACGAAAAACGAAGAGGGACACAAGGGCTACAATTTTCGTTTAGCGAGCTTGCACGGAGAAGGGCTGCAAGCCTTCAGGCAGGCGAGAACAGAGGCAGATCACAAGGCTGCAGCTTCTTGGCAGACGTCTGCTGGCGGTGGATGGCTGACAGCACCTGGGTGCTCGACGGAGGCTGGCGGAGCTACATTGCACGAGAGGGGAGAGGACCTTGCCTGGGGGGGTAGAGGGGCTCACCAGGAGCTCGCCGGCGTGGTCGTCGACGCTGAGGTGAAAGGGATCTGGCGGCGGGCTCGCGAGAGGGAGCTTCAGTTCCTTCCGGCCATGGCGACGGCGACGGCGCTCTGGGGCTTCCCAGTCGCTCCCTCTGGTGCTGGTCGACGAAGAGGATGCAGGGGAGCCTCCTGGTGCTCCTGGTTCAGCTTGGCGCGCTCCAGATCGACTAGAGGAGGATGTGGCCGAGGCTAGGGTTTAGGTGGCCATGGGAGATGATCATGGTGGGGAGGGGAAGAAGAAGGGAGGCAGAGGGAAGGTAGAGGAAGACCTGGGAGCCTCCTGGATGGATCTGAGGTGGTGGAGAGCTGGGGTGGTTGAGGGGATAAGAGGGAGAGGGGAGAGGCACATGGGTGGTGGCCTTGCATAAAGTGAGGAGGAGGGATGGGCTAGGGCTCTTTCTTGCCTCCTTCTTGTCCTGTAGCTGAGAGAGGGAAGAGAGGGACCAAGGGAGGAGGGGAGCTGGTGGTGGGGCTAGGGTTTATGTGGTGGAGGGGGGGTAGCTAGGTGGCATGGTGGGGCCAGCTAGTGAGAGAAGAGAGAGGCCGAAAAAGGGGGAGGTGGCATGCTAGGCTTAGGGTTTAGCTTAGATGGGGGGGTATGGGTTTAGATATAATGGGGTATGGTGATGATGGGGTAGGATCTTAGATAGAGGAAAGAGAGAGAGATGAGATGGCATGGAGTGGTTGGAAGCTAGGGTTTGCTATGGACAAGGTCAAGCCAAGAACAACTAAGACCAAACAAAAACAAGACAAGCAAAAGAGAGGTATGTGATGATAGGGTTTAAGCAAGATCAACATAGATCAAGCCAAAAGGAGGGATAGAGATAGAGATGATTCACTAAAAAATCAAATAAAAACCAAAGACTAGAAAAGGTGGCACTTGCATGGCCCATGCAAAATATTTATTGCCATGTTGATTCTTGTGAAAACAATATTATTACATGGCATTATTATTATGCATTTCCAAAATTGGAATAAAAGCCAAGCAAAAAGAATTAAAAAGGATGCCACATGTGGAATAGATGGAGATGACCATGTTTGAATAGAAATGGGACTTGCTAGTGTGTAGGTACCACTAGATGCACAATAGTCCCAAAATACCCCAACATGAGCATAATTCCATAATAATCCATAAGGGAGCTAGGAAAAAGGTTTCCACTCACAAGGCATGCAAAGGTGGCCATGTGGCTCTCATATAGCAATAATGTGAAAACAACATGATACTAAGATGAGAGCATGTGGAAAAAGAATTGGTTCCATCCCAACCCACATGAGCTAGAGGTAAACTCAAATAAAGTGCAAAGCTCATATTTAGTTGGATGGTGGAATTATAAGGTGGTGAAAGAAAGGTGGTGGAGTTAACAAGAGATATGCCCCCAACTCAACTTGGGCATTAAACAATATATCAAGAACCAAATACAATATCAAGAGGCAAAACCAATTTACAATGCATATGAGAGAAGAACCAAAACAAAAGGGTTTTATATGATGCTCAAATGCAAGGTGGCATGATGACATGAGCATGATATAATGATGATGCAACAATTATATGTAGGAAGGTAGCATATATCTAGACTAGGCTAGTAGCATTGCAATTGTTAGACAATTGGGATGCTACAGCGGCCAATAGATTCAACGGGGATTTTTTTTGATCTGTATTAGTATTCACCTAGGACCCGGAGTGTAATTGCAGAATTCCTATTTCAATTAACATGAACGATGCAGCGATCGAAGGCCGAGTATCGTGAGAAGGTGGCCGCGATCAGTTCTAAGATTGCCAACCAACATGAGCTTGCACACTCCCTCACCCAAGCTAATGAGAGCCTACGCAAGCAACTATCTATGAAGAAGGAGATCTCGCTTGATTTTGCACGTGACGTCGTTAGGCTGCAGAAAGTGCTCGACCGTAACTTGATCAGGCAAGAACAAGCCATCAAGATAATCAACGAGCTCACGGAGGAGAAGAAGAATCTCGTGGAAAGGTGCATTCTCCTGCAGGACAAAGTCAGCGAGGCACTCAGAGGACGCGTCGAGGAAACCAAGGCTACCATCCGAGCCTACCATGACAGGAACCATTGCCTGGATGCAGTCAAGGAGATGAAGGAGGACATGAGAAGAGGGATCACCGTACTCGAGGGTGTTCGGAAAGAGAACAAGGAGCTAAGGACATGTCTGGAGGCGTACCGGAGCAATGCCCAAGTCTGATTCCCGTTAGCAGGGACACGAATACCAGTTCGTCCTCCTCTCCTTTTGAAATGTTTAGGGTTCAGGGAGCAATGCCCATGCCTGCTTCCCATTATTGGGTGCAATAAGAATCCTAGGGCAACTCCTTATCTATCTGGACATGTATTGGTGTTCATGTTCATGAATGGACACCATGTTCTCTTTCCATATGTATCTAGACATGGGTTTCTGCATTATGAGTTTGCTACTCTCCCACTACTATTTGGTGATATTGGGAAAAACCCACAGCACACTAAACTGCTGATAAATCTTATTTGTCTTCGAAATTGAAATTATGACAGTGCCACTAGTCGATTCATAAAATGTTGACTAGTCCTAGATTGCTTCTTCCTTGAAATTATGACAGTGCCACTAGTCGATTCAGTTAATTATGGAAACTAACCAGCTTGTCATGGTGAACTGAACAAACCATACCATGTATTTTTGTTGCAGAGAAAGAGGCGAAAGATCGACTAGGACCTGGCGACCTGGCTAAATGACAAGATAGCAATCCAAAGGGAGAAGCGGAATTCCCAGAAACTGGCCTTTGACCAACTGCGTGCTAAATTCGCGGTCCTTTCTAACAAGTGCCAGAAACTGAAGGAGTTAAACACCGAATGGGTGAAGCTACACAGTGGAGGTCGCGCCTCGTCTAGGAAGCAGACGGAGATCATGAGAGTGATCTTGAAGGAAAATCGTATGGCTACGGACAAAATTCTCCAATCCATGACGGAGCGCTGGAACCTACAGCTGAAGCACGACATAGTACTGAAGGAGCTGGCCAATCTTAGGGAGGAAAACAGGCAGCTCCGGGCCAGGCTCGCTTGAACACAACATATGTCTATTTAGTACTGAACTGCCTGGTTTATCCTCTGAAGTGGTGATTTTGTAAGCGTGAACTTAACTCTATGCACGATATGTGTGTTCGTCTGAAATTAGTTTGCTCGAGGATTGAGTTTGGCTTAGTTCGGAAAGCGCAACTGCAAGTCTTACAATTAACTAGTTTCAGGCATTGTTACAACATAAATTATTCATTTTGAAATTCCTTTATCCTCTATAGTCTGTCCTTGTTCACCCTCGCGCGCCTGCTTCAGTTCCTTCAACAGATCTGCAATGCAGCACTCTAGCTTCTTCTTGTCTTCCCTGAGTTGATCCCTCTCCTTTTCTGCATTATGAATCAGCAACCTGTGACTATCCTGAAGCTTCTTTGCAGTTCCAACAACCAAGCTCCCATCGATTCCGTCAGTTAGCTTTGACTACAAATTCTCGATTTCTTGTTCCAGCTCCTTATTTCGTACCGACAGCTTATAAATTTTTTCAGCTGTATCACTTACATTAGTAAATCTCCCCGACCTTTCCAACTCATACATCTCCCATAACTATGCCAAACATTTCTTAAGTGCATCTGGCCACTCAAGATCCACCCATTCTACTGCTTTACACACCGGGCCAACCTAAAAACACACACACACTATAGTGTTATGAACATGCACGATACATTTTACTTCATGTCACAGTTGCACATAATGTAAACAAACCTGATTTGTACAGCCCAAAAACCTTCTCCCAGTGTTACTGCCTTCGAATGCAACATATCTCCTTAGTTTTAGCCCATGGTCACATGGCACTTCTCCATCGAGATCTAGGCCCTCCCATTCGGAGTCGTAGATCGTCCTTGGTACCTATAGGTAAACACAAAGCTGAAATCGAACACGATACATGCACATCTGGTCGGGCTCAGATCGAGTGATTTACCATTGCCTAACCCTAGCCCGAGAAAACAGAGGAACTCACATCATGGAAGGAATACTCGATGTCAGAGAGAACGTTGCCGCTGCTCGACTGGTCGTCCTCGCCGTTCAAGGACAGCATGGCGAATGTGACGGCGATGGCGTCAGCGAGAGAGATAGGGAGAGAGACACAGAGAGAGAGAGAGCAGCCCTTCTACCGCTGCAATGATGACTAAATTGGCATGTTACAATAGTTTAATGGATACCATGCCCTTTCCTCGATTCTTGTCTCACCACGATATGGATTCTCTTCACACATTCTCATTTCAAATATTAAATCTGCACTCCCTCCATCCCAATTTCATTGCCTAACGAAAACATACCAGTATATTACATCATCTAGAGAAACAAAATCATGTCAACTACAAGGTACTTATGCATCACTTCTTCAGTCATGGTTTCACAAAACATTACATTATAATCTCCCAACAAACATAACCACAACATGGTTTCACAAAACATCACATTACAATCTCTCAACAAACGTAATCACAGAAAGAAGTATATTACATCAACTCAAGAAACAAAATCATGTCGACTACAAGGTACTTACACATCACTTGTCCTGTCATGGTTATAGTCTCTCAACAAACAAAATAACAGAAACAAGTACAGTACATCATCTCAAGAAACATAATCATGTCAACTACAATGTATTTATGCATCACTAGTCTAGTCATGGTTTCAAAAAACATTACATTACAATGTCCCAACAAACATAATAACAAAAACAAGTATGGTACGTCATCTTAAGAAACATAATCATGTCAACTACAATGTACTTATGTCTTATTACAACAACGATGGTTTCAGTGAGTGACATGTCCAAAAATCTCAACAGCTCGCACAACATTATATCACAATCTCTCAACAAACATAATCACAGAACCACGCTCTAAATGCAACAATGAAATAATATTACAAATACGGTAGGGAACCCCGCGGTCCATATGACAAGCCTAGGGTAGCAACTCTCATCAGATCTCATCAACGTCGATCACCTCATTCTGTTCAGCCACTACAGGGGCATCTACATCCACTATAACCTGTTCAACAACATCAGAAATGGTACCAAGGAAGAACACCTTCCTGGTTCGCTTCTTTCGCCGCATAATCTGCATAAGCTCTTCAGTATCCAAAACATCTATGAATTGCTGCTTCTTATGATGCCACCACCGGATTTTTGCCATATGCTTAGGGCCAATACTGATTTCCTTACCGATCATCTCTCTCATTTCATCAAGAGTTATGTTTTCTGAATCGACAGTGATCTCCACAGTACGTGACGAAACTGTCTTATTAACTCCCTCATCAAGTTTTGCCATGTATGAATCCACCTCTATGCGTATACTGAACTTATCTAGATCAGCATCTATTGGTCCGTATTCTCTAGGATCAGAAGCTCTGGCAGCAAGATCTCTAGCATCTGCATACATATCATCAATCATCGCTTGAATTTTCACCTTACGATTAGTTGCACAACACTCCCAAACCATCTGAAGCTCATGGGAGTGCTCAATTTGCCGATAGGTATCATTCATGTTGCGCCACACCAATTTTGTCCTCTGTCTAGAACCCTAGGGAATTCTAGCGGCAAGCATATCTACCAGCTGCAAAATAGACACAACCTCTTTGCAATTCACAAGCAGATGCACATCTTGCCCGAACACAACCCTCTCGCATTCAAAATCAACACGAACTATGAACTATGAACTCATATTGGTCACTTGTATCAAAACTATGCCTAATTTGATTAAAAAGGGGAACAATTCAGTTCATTCGATTCTATTATGCTGTAACTAATCTACTTGCAAGATAAGGCACAAATAAGAAAAATTCACCTCTCGCTCTTCTCCCGGGTTTTTTTCTTCGAGATCTGAGTGCTGCATCCGCCCACCGGAGCCGAACAATCCACCATCGGCCTTGCTTTTCTCTTCAACCCGCTGCTCGTAGGTACCTTGGGAGCAGAATCCTTGCTGGCCTCCTCACTAACCGGGGCTGAAGACCTCGCTTCTGCTACGCGTTGATCCCCAGACTTGGGCCCAGACGTACCCTTTTCAGTCGGCGACATAGCTACAACCTTTCCCTTGCTAGACATGTTGGGCCACCATCGTCGGATTCAGTGTCGGGGGAGGGAGAAAAAAGGTCCTCCGCCGCCGGCAGATTTAGGGTCGGGGAAGGGAAGAAAATGGGCCACCGCCACCGTCGTAGCAAGATTCAGTGTCGAGAGTAAGAAAAGTACAGTAATGGATTTGCCCCTACGACACGTGCAGGGTGGCTAAGAAGAGTGACCGGCGAAGGAGGGGCACAACAGGAACTAGTGTAATGGAATATCCTGACTTAACGGGTGTGATTTGAAAATATTGGGTTTGGCCATCATTCACTCGAAATACCCCTCTCAGCAATTGGCGCCCTAACTTTTTGAATCGTGGTGATAAAAATCAACTTGGGTACCGTGTTGCTTGGCTACCCCAACTTTCGGGCTGCAAAATGATATTCTCGTTAGAGGGAGGGCGGCGGGGCAAACCATATTGTGGTGGAACTAGTCAGTATGGGTCACTAGAGCAAGGCGCACGATGGTGGTCAGCGGCGATGGTGGCAGGTGCACATCGAGCGCAAGCTGCAGAGCAAGAGGGAGAGTGCGGAGGGGCGTCTGAGCACCGGGTGCTCACCATGATGCTGATGATGAGATTGATTTGGATGGAGGAGGTCGGTATCGACGAGGATCGGCGGTGACTAGCTACGACCGGAACTCAGACAGAGGGGACAATTGAGGTGTCTCGGTCCAGTCCGGCTTGAGATAGACAGGGCAGAAGAACAAGGAGATCATTGCAGTGTTGAATCCAAGCTCAACTGGGCGAGGGGAGGTCTAGAGCAGCGGGGCACCTGCGAGGACTACGACCTAGGGTTCGGACACGCACGCGGGAGAGTGAGGAAGAGCGGGAAAGGAAGGGCTAGGGTTCTCCGACGGCACGGGGTCCTTATAGTCGACGGAAAGCAGCAATGCACAACTTGGTGGACAAACGGCGGCGTACGGCGAAAGGTGCGCCAGTGACATGCTTCCTCCGTCAAGAGGAAGATGACAAGGAAAGACAAGGCCGAATCGGTATGGGGACCACTAGTGGGCTGATTGGGACGCGTTGGGATGCAGATGGGCTCCGGGTGGGCCACACGAAAGTTTGAGGAGAGAGAGATTAGCTAGGCTACGGCCTGGTTTAACGTCTGCCTCTATTTTTTTTATAGAAATCCCTTTTTATTTTCTGCATTGTGTTTTCTCTTTTGTAAATTCAAGTACAAATCTATTTTGTATATTTTAAAAATACCAAAACTTTGTAAATATTTTGTAACACTATAGGGGCCCTTCTATACAATTTGTTATCCTCACTTTTTGTAATTTTCCAACAATTCAAAACCATTTTGAAATGTTTTTAAAGAGAGGGAAGGATTAGGGTTTGCATTATTTCTTGGATGCACTTTAACTTAGCAAAAATAATGATGCTCATGTAATGCACATTAAACCCTAATTAGCACTTAGTAAAACTAGGGGTGTTACAGATCTATCCCCCTTACGAGAATCTTGACCCGAGATTCCAAAGGTAGGAAGACATAGAAGGAAATAGGGCCACTCTAAGGATAAGAGGGAAACACACTAAAGAACACATAGAGTATCTCATGGTCATCTCATGGATGGAGTGTTCAGAGACAACTCTAAGGTGATGTCATGAAACATGTCAAGGTAACAGAAGGGGATGGTTTCAAGTTGTTAGATAGCTAGTTTTCATAAGGATTGAGACCATGGATTTTCAAAAGATTTTATGCTTTTGAAAAGGAAATCTCACAACACAAAGAACATGACCACAAACTTTGTGAGATGAACGTCTACTAGACGGCTTAAGTAGATATTTCATGGATATAGAGATACAGATAACCAAGCTATGGAACTAATTTTGAAATAGAAGGGTCACTCTTTTGTTCAATAAAAGACCAAGGCAGAAAGGTTGTTTTGTGGCGAGGACTTGTAAGAGTCGCAAGGAACAAGTAGCAAGAGGAATTCATGATTACTAAATCATCGTCCCTCTTGAACATGATCGAGAAAGGAAGGAAACTCTTCATACATCCAAGAGAATTAAGATCTTTGAAAGAGATCGTGATATCACTTGACACCACCAGAATGGTTAATTAAAAAGATTCCTAATGACACGAGAAAAAGAAACTTCATTCTTAGACTTCAATTACTTGGCACAACAAGACACTTTCCAGCATAGAAGGTCTGAAGGATCGACCAACAGACATTTAGAAGCACTACTTTAAATGTTCTAGAAGTCAGACATCAAGTAAATGTCAGACTTTGAAGACAAAGGAAATCATAAGTACAACTCCTATATTGAATGATAGAAGAATCCTTATGAGGAATGGTTGTTATTGCTGAATCAACGGAATGTGGAAATATGCCCTCTAGCTAGTTAAGTCAGCCATTACATCGATTTTACTGGATTTACAAAGAGTCCTACGTTAAACCTTGGGAAATGCCAACCATCATATCTACCTGATATTTAGATTTGGTTCAGTGATATGATACTTTAGAAAGCTTGCAACATTTACCGCAAAGGTAAAGTTACTAGTTTCTCAAGAGATGGACTACAGTGGTAAGATCCAAAAGACTAAGCTACATTGCTAGACCCATGTATTACCAACTTGTCGAAGGATAGCTACTCATACATCAAGTACTTGCAACGAAATACAACGGTATCCTTAATGGGAACAAAGATAACCCTACTCGAATCCATGGCGACATCTTTCTACAATTTCACATGGATCGGAGAAGGTTACTTCTAACATCCAGAACACATTCTTCAAGATACCTCGAGGGAGGTTCTTGAAACTTTCCTACATTAATGCCAAAGGTTCCATATGAATCTAGCCTAACATGTAAAAAATAAGGATGTTGTCGATGGGCACAACAACAAACTTTCTATGACACACCAAGAAGATGGACTCATATGTTGCTTGAACAAGGCATAAGTATTGGTCACACCAACGGACATGAAGATGTACTCAGGTGAAACATCACGAATAGCAACATCATCAAGATAGTCCTTGGAACTAAGTTTTATTTGAGGATAACCCAAATCAAATCAAACGTGGGGGAAGATAACATATCCACAAAGTATATACTATGTCTTCAACACAACCTGAACTAGACATACCTTTAAGGTGAACTATGTCGGATATAACTTTTGTCTTTCAACTCACCAAGTTTTTCCCTAAGCTCAACCGACTAGTTCAAGGTATCTAGTACGGATCCTTGGAGAAAGAAGTAGTTCAGAGAAATAGCTTACTCAAGAACTCGACAACAGGGTCATGTGGAAACATGGTGATACTTCTAGTAGACACCTAGAATATCATGAACCAGCATTATGTCACTTAGTTCGATAGGAAACTTGCTTGGTAAGGCAAGAAGACACAGTCTTAGAGTTTCGGAATGAGCCTAACTATTTGATCGAAGAGGTGTACTAGGATAGCGGACTTGGTAGCACTATCATCCTTCGCTTAGTGATAGGATTAAGCAATCATGCTAAGAATGACTCTAATGTCCTTAGAGTTCAAAGTAGTAATTGCTAAGAATCTCAGATGACCACATCATTACGCACACGCATCATTCTTGAGCGCAAAAGCTCGAAGGAAGGGTGGGTAAATATGTGTATAAGCATCACTTCATTAGCAGGGTCATGAAACTCAGCACGACCTCTTAATATGTAAGAGTGTGATTATTTAAGGTAGAACAGATAGAAGCTAATCATTGCATTTTAATCTGTGGATTACAACCCCTTGACCTAGTCCTAGGTATGACGATGTACTAGAGTTTGTTTCTCCTAACATCCTAATATGGTTTTTCCTAAAGGACCAAACGAGTATCTTGCATCAGAAGACATTGATGCACATTACTACTTGGCTACCAACTAGTAGACAAAGGTCAGAAAAAATGAGGGAAAAAGGAACATGCTCAAGGTAGAATCCCGTGATGTTGATGCATATATTAGCAATCTTCTCAAAACCAATGGATAGAAGGGAAGGTGTGGTAGAGTCACAAGTATATATGTGAGACTCACGAGGAGTACTCTTGTCATGATCTATTTGGTTCCATTAAAGAACATCTGTCATAGCTAGTGGTAGGGGAAGTCCTTAATTGTTTCAATTCAATCTCAACAATAACCACAACCTCGAAGGATAGAATTGCAGTACCAGCCATCCTAAAAGGTAATGTGTAAACGTTAACAAAAGGGGTCAATCGAATGGATCTTCGGTTAAAAATAAGCTTCATGTGCAAGATTCGCAACACTAAAATCCAGCACAATCCAGGATCTTTGGTTCAAGTCCAGGGGTTAAAACCCGAGAAAGATGTAAGTACTACTTGAGTGACACAACGAGGCGAAAGGAAACCTCGAGGCCTAGAATAGAACACTATGGAACATTATATTGTAGGTTCCATAAGATAGAGATATCATGATGGAAAGGAATCTCTTAGCTAAAGCAGAACAAAGGGGAACAAGGAACTCACAACTCTAGAGAACTCAACACTAGGTCAACTGGTTGAGAAACGACATTCCCATAAGACCTTAGCCTGGCATAAGCTTAATCTAGAGCTCGAGAATATCCAATGAAGAATCGGTAACACAATAGTAACGCTGCGACACCAAATTACTACAACAAGCTCATAACCGAGCAAAGAACCAAAATAATACAAGGAAAGGTCACTGACCACAAACATCAACCAACGGAAAGCAAATTATGCTATTAAGTATAGAAAAACTTAACAAATGGCCTAAGAGTCTTGAAGCATAACGATGACATCCCAACCCATATATTCTAGGCTGCCGGCCGGGAAGCCCAAGCTATTCGTCAGTGTCGATGTCATACGAAATAGGTCTTTCGGGAACACTTACTCTGCTACAGAAGTATCAAAAAAGCAAGAGTGGGTACATGGTACACTCCACAAGAATTATGGCTGGTGGGGTTATTTTTCATAAAGCCATATTTGTTATGAAATAAGAGGGAGAAGAAGCTCGTCTAATCAGAACATTTTAAAAGGGGATAAGAGAGCGACATCTACAACAATATTGATCATCATCTTGATATACACAAAGTCATCATCAGTCTCAACTCACAACTAAGATCATCCCCTCGTACCCATGAGGAAGCATCCTTAAGCACACATTGGTCTGCCAAGTTTTACGATTAGGTTATAGTTCTCTATGATCTTAGAATTTAGTCACCAAGCATTCATAACAGTGAACATGGCTTTTCAAAAAGATTTAACCCTGCAGGGGTGTACAACTTGACCCACAAGTACCAACCGACTCTTAATTCCAAGCTATTAGCCCTCTTCCTTGGAAGGATGTTAGAGGATGGTGGGCCACGACCTTTACCTTGATTTCGTCGAGACCATGAGTAACACCCTAAGAATGATTCCGCCGTAACGGGTCAAGTCCCTAAGCCGGTCCCTAGAGATGTGAGGCGAGGTTGGTTTACTAGGGGCGATGTCAACCCCAAGAAACCCGGTCCACGCTTCCCTACATGTTGTGATGAACATTCACCTGCCAAATCTTTCAAAACGTTTTCTATGCATATGTCGAATGGAACTCCTGAGCTATGTGACTCATGGAATCTACTTGGTAAGTTAGTTAGTCAAGGGGTTCCCAAGCCCCGTGTGGTTGTACACTCGTCTCGGTTCCAAAATCAAGGACTTGGTTCCTAGTGGTGGCGAGCATGGAACTACGAAAACCACAACCCACTGTGACCTTTCATACAAGCCTTAGCATCTTTAACCTTTACCACTAATCTCACCTCATCAGTATACATCGATCTCCTGTCGTACTATATTCTTTGCATCTGATACATCATGTGGATGAATCAACACTGACAACTAAGCATGCATAAGGAAGACACAAATAATTGCTCTAGTAGTGCACACAAGCCAAACCTAGTTATGCTAGGAGTAGTGGATCATGAAATATAATCTCAAAGGGAGTAATGTAACATATAGGATATTCTATCTATCGTTAAAAGACCATAATAGAATAGTATGCATCATGGCATGAATGGAAATGCATTTGAAACCATAGGATTGTATAATGGTGGGGCTATGCTTGCCTTTGCTTGTTTGTAACTCAAAATCAGATCTTTAGAAACCTTATGCTTGACTTGATTACAGTTGATCAAGTATTGTTCGTCGGTCTTCGATGGTGTTGATCTCGGAGTCGGTATCAGATTCTATAGGGAAGGACCAAACACCGGAAAGAGAGGGGAACAATCAACACATGGCATCGATGCAATGCTCAAGTGTAACACCCTCGAATCGTCCCTATGCAAGTATTAGCGCTTCCCGCCATACCCGCATAGAAACAATTCAAGGATGTCCACCAAGCACTTGCGTGCGGGTGGAAAAACGAAGTAATACCATTACACATTAGTCCACGATGGAACCCACAGAACATATATATACAACAACGACTCCATGAGTTAAGAATACAGATATACTATACAAAGATCCAAATCACGTTGAAAACGATAGAGCGTCCGACTACGGACAAGATGCAAATGGGGCTAAGAGCCCTGAAGAATAACCAATGGCGTCCATAACCCTGCCCAGGCCAAGCCGGAAGGGTAACCCTGCTAACGACGTCGATCTCAAACCTGCTAAAACAAAAGGGGTGCCGACAAAGAGCAAAGCAAAAAAGAGGAGCGTCAGTACTGAGGCCAGTACACGGCTAGGCTAGAATTCGGTGGCTCTCGCCTACATAGGTATGGTGGACTGAAGCGGCAGCGAAGCATGCACTAAACAACCTATAGAGACTCGATGCAACTGTCGGCTATGAGAGAGGGATAAGATAGACCTATTCGGGACCAACCTGATACTAACACCAATCATACCCATCTTAGTATTCCCACTCGAGACCAAACGAGAGAGTCAAACCGAGGAACTCACACAGTTGGCAGTTTCATTCATTACATAATAGTTGTAGCATTTACTAGTCAGATATAGATAGCATGAGTTATCCCGATAGCATAAGTAGTGGGCAATTTTAGTTAACCATTCAGTGGTAGTTGTAGTACTTACTAGTCAGATACAAGTAGCATGTGACATCCCAAACCCAGCAGTTGTTGGCACTTTTATTTCATTCCATTAGAGTTGCGATACTTACTAGGCAGGTATAACATGACACGATACACCCCAGTTCCACCAGTTGTTGGCACTTTTATTATCCATTCCATTGTAGTGAAGCTGATTACTAGTCACATATTAAGTCAAATTTATAGCACTACTTTAGTTATGCTTGTCTATGATCGAGATACTATGCTCCAAGTCGTCCATAACCGCGGACACGGCTTTCAGAAAGATTTACCCTGCAGGGGTGCACAAATAGCAACACACACACGATCAACCTCAGAAAAACCAAATCAAAACCCAACGAGGCTTTCACGACAAAGTAATCACAGGATTCATAAAATATTTCAGGGGGCCACCCCACTAAGCTACCCGCAACAAAGTTGGCCGGCTACGGAATGGACCCAGGGTTTGCGAGAACAGCTGTAAACGACTGGGAACCCAAAAGTGTGACTGGGCTTGTCGATACCGTGAAATCGTGCTGCGATCCAAAACAGTACAGGTGCTCCACGCACAATCGTAAATAAAGCAGTAAAGCATGGCATAAGTACATGATAGTAATAAAGCCCTAAACTACTTTGTGGCCCCAAGAAATAAGAAATGAATCAAGCTCTGGATAAGGGGATTCATGGTCCCACATGCGGATAGTGCGAATAGTCAAGGAACAGGTATCAAGTACTCGGGGCCTACGGGACACAAGTGGACATGAAAACCAAATAGCATATATTGCCCACCGGTGCCTCTTTCATTAGTTATCCTAGCAATTTCATAGTTGTATTTAAAGTCATGATCCTCTCCACCGTAAAGCATATGACAACATTCCAACAACTGTGTGGTACTTCATGTCACGGGATCGCACCTAAGCAAGCGACCACGACTCGCAAGACCATCTATCTACCAAACAACAGGTTATAGGAGGTGTCCAAGGCAATATAAGGCTACAGGAAATATATCTGGTACGGAACACTAAAGCATCACGACACGGATAGCAATAGATCAACAGGAAGGAAGTAAAGACTATAAATGCAAAATAGGTAGAAAGGGGGAGATTGCTCGCCTGGGAAACATAGCCGAAGAGACATTATCCGAAGAACTTGTCGATACTCGCATCAACTCAACAGCCTAATCTGCGATGAACAAAACACTAAAAGAAACACCGGATACACTATTTAATACTACGACAGAAGATCGGTATGATGCATGTATGATGTATGACATGGCACAGATGCAATGCGACTAGGCAATATTAAGCGGAACTAGGGTCCCGACATTTAATTAATAGGTTCCTGTTGTTTAGGTATCCCGCAATTTAAATGTTGTCTTAACAAGGCAAAACATGGCATTGGTTTGCTACACAAATTTAAATGGAGGCATTATAAGACTAGAATATCCCGCATATAGTCTCCATATTTAATTATGAGGTGAATCGACAAAGTAACCACAAACCCCATGATGAGATGTATGCAAGTATGAACAATTTAATATGCATCAATTTATATAGATGGCAATTTATAAAATAGGAGGCTCAGATCAGAGTCACACATCTCGGGTCGCAGATCTTGGTTTCAGAGGGGTTTGGTCTTCGCCTCCAAAAACAGGATCTTCGGGTCCGGGGTCTCGGCCATCGAATCCATGATGTAGAGCTCGGGTCTTCGGGACCTGGAAGAAGATCTTGTCGGTCCTTTTACTTTGGCGACGATCTTGGATTTGGAACTCGGACGACAACCTTCTCAGCAAAGGGCCTTCATGTGCAACTTATCGCCTTGAGCAAACGCTCGCATCAGAGTCCAGTACCTCGCAGAGTACTACACCCATCTCCTTAGCACAAGGGCCGCATCAACGACATTCACAAACCTTCGAAGCACCAACCGCATATCACAACTACACAATATACACGTGGTGGTACTCCAAGGCCCTCATCAACAGGAACCGGCGAGGAGGGCTGCGAGGATGAGTACGCCTGGGGTCGTGGTTGAACGCGGGGTCACCGTGCCGAGATTGGCGTGGGGCGGTCGGAGGCGGGTTCGCGCACTCGTGGAAGGGCGACAAGGACGGGGTGGCAATGGCCACGGGCGGCAGACACAGCGCTCGCAGCTGCGGCTAGAGAGGCACGCGGGATCAGGCTCCGATGGCGAGGAAGCAGGTCGACGACGAGGCGAGACCCGGCGGCAGACACCGGAGCTCGGTGAGTCCGGCGGCGCACGATCCCTGACGGCGGGCTCCGAGGTGGACGAGGTGGCAGCACACTCGGGGCTCGGGGCGGACGCATGGAGGCGACGATGAAAGGGGCCATGGCAGCAGGGCCTCGGGAGATCTAAGCGGGGCCGAGACGAGGTGGTTTGCGGCGCCATGGCATGCAGGAGAGTGGAGCAGGGGGCCACAACGGCACATGGAGGCAGGGTCAGGGTTGGGGCGAGCTTGAGGAAGGGGAGATGCGGCAGGATGACGGCGACTTGCAGAGGTGCGCGAGGAAGGGCGACCAGCAGGGCATAGCAGAGGAGGATGGCTACCGTGGCGTGCAGGGGAAAAGCGGCCGGAAGGGTCGGTGGCCTTGAAGACCTGCACGCGCAGGGATGGTGAGGGACGCACGGCTGCCGTCGGTGGCGAGGAAGGAGGGGATCGCATCACGGGGTTGGTGGGCGTGAGGGAGGATGGGAGCGAGCGTGGTAGTTGGCGTGGGATTGACTCTTGTATGCGTGGGCTTCTGGGGTGGTGGGACAGGGCCCGGGAGCGGGCAGGTGGGGAGCAGTTCTGCGCGGGCGACTGGGTAGGACGAGATGGGGTGGGTCCACGTGCGGGGTGGCATGCGTGCTTGCGTGCATGGTGTGCATGTGCGCGTCGGGTGCTGCACGACTACTGCGTGTGGTGAGTGTAACACGACAAGTGTGGGTGGCGGTTGAGGGGATTAGGGTAGAGGTTAGGGTTTTATTTCTGGGTCGTAGGCCGACTGCTGGCTGGGCCTTTTAGGTCTGGCCTGCGGCTGCCTTACCCGAAAAAATAATTTATTTAACCATTTAAATTTAAAAGCATTGTAAATAGTTTTTAGACAAATAAAATATCTAGAAGAGATTGACGTTTTATAGTTTGAAATAAAGGAGATAATTAGAAAACAAAAATAGAATTTTAGAAAATAGTTTTAGGCAAACATATGCATGATGATAAGGATGCTCAAATGCAATGTGGCATGATGACATGAGCATGCGGTCATGATGATGCACAAAACAGAAATACCAGGCGATTTTCTATTAGTGGTTTTACCGGGGAGCTACATCAAGCAAGGATGATGATATGGCAAGTTAAATTATATTGAACTGTAACCCTAAGGGATGCTTAGCCATTTTAAATAGGGTCCGAGGGGTCCACACCCTAGAATAGGGGGAACCTGGGAGTCACCTTCGAGGGTTCATTGTTCTTATGATAAAACTTGCAATTAAAGTTGCTTAACAATGCATGATTTTGATGTTAAAGTGTAGATCTCATTTTTCTAAACATTTTGATATATTATTCATATTTTTCTGATTTAAAATGAATTAGTTATAATTTTTCTTAATTTAAATCCATTTTAAAGTCATTTTAAAACCATTAAACCGTTTTTGGAAAATATTAAATATTTATCCACCTGGTTCCACATGTCAGATTTTTATTCTTTTTAGAAAATAATTATGGAAATTATTAAAATTCTAATAAATAGGGACCACAAATGTATCTATATTTCTAGAAAATAATTACAAAACAATTTAAATAAAAGAAAAAGGCATATATTACACCATGCTAATGTCAACATGACATCAGCAATGGTGAGCTCGCAGGTGGTAGTCGAATTGGTCGTGTTGGAGCATACGGGCGAGCGAGGCTGGTTGCGCTGGAGAGAGGGCAGCGAGGCAAACCATATAGCAGCGGAGCCGCTCAGTATGGGGCACCAGAGCAAGGCATACGACGGTGGTCAGCGGCGATAGCGGCGTGTGCATGTCGGGGGCGAGATGCAGAGCGAGAGGGAGAGTGCGGAGGGGTGCTTGAGCACCAGGTGCGCACCGTGATGCTGATGGTCAGGTCGATTTGGCCGGATGAGGTCAGTATCGATGGGGATCGGCAGTGACTGGCGGCGGCCAGAACTCGAGATGGAGGGGTCAATTGGGGTGTCTCGGTCCACTCCGGCTTGAGCATGGTAGAAGAACAAGGAGATCATGGCGGTATTGAATCCAAGCTCGGCTGGCCGAGGGAGGTCCGGAGCAGTGGGGCGCTAATGAGGACTGCAGACTAGGGTTTGGGCACACGTCGGAGAGAAAGGAAGAGGGGAAAAGGAAGGGCTATGGTTCTCCAGCAGCGGTGGAAGGGGGTCCTTATAGGCGACGGCAAGCGGTGGCGTGCATCTTGGCGCACCAACGATGGCGGATAGCAGACGGCGTGCCAACGACCTGCTTCCTCTATCTAGGAGAAAGACGACGAGGAAAGACGGGGCCGAAGCGGTACAGGGGGGACTGGTGGGCTGGTTGGGCCGTGGTGGGCTGCAGATGGGCTCTAGGTGGGCTATAGGAAATTTTGAGGAGAGAGAGATTAGCTAGGTTGCGACCTGGTTTAACCTCTACCTCTATTGTTTTCCAAAACCCCTTTTTATTTTCTGTTTTGTGTTTTCTCTCTTGTAAATTCACGTACAAATTTGTTTTGTATATTTTAAAATACCAAAACTTTGTAAACATTTTGTAACACTTTAGGGGCCCTTCTATACAATTTGGGCTCCTCACTTTTTGTAATTTTCCAACATTCAAAACCATTTTGAATTGTTTTCAAAGAGAGGGAAGAATTAGGGTTTTGCATTATTTCTTGGATGCACTTTAACTTGGCGAAAATAATGATGCTCATGCAATGCACATTAAACCCTAATTAACACTTAGTAAAACTAGGGGTGTTGCAATTACCCTGATGCTTGTTAGACCTATTGAGCTACACGGGTCATGGCGTATTGAATATTCTAGCATGCGAAGTCGGTAACATGTTGCCGGCACAATAAGAAAGGGCACCCTCGCATTACGCCTCAACGCGTGGGAAGGGACTAACCCCCCCCCCCTCCAGAAGCAAGGTCACCATACACCTGTGAAGAGGAGTACATGCCCGGGAGCTAGGTCATGAAAGAGATAAGTAACATTGGCGGGTATGCTTACTCGCTTCTCCACGACATCTTCAAGGGAGATACTCCTCACGGGACAGGTGTGGTCCGGGAACAAAAGGACCGAGTCGATGGCATCACGTAGGATGGCATGGGAGACAAGTGTCGTGTGGGGCCCCCAGATTAATCCTCTGATAATCCCTCTTATGCATACACCATGATCCCATGATCAATTCGTCGTGGCACATAACCGACAAGTATCAAAGTAAACATCCATTACTTCAGCGGATATATGTCATACCTTATTTTCCATTATGGCTACATCAATCATCATCAACGGAACCTCATAAAGCGTAGAGCCCGAGTCATGCCTTAACCTACAACTAAGTCACTGGGAGAACGTCCTAGCTCGCATAGTCGTCATCACCACCTGCTTCTCGATATCTGACCAAGTTAATAGCCAGGGACAATGCCAGTGAGTACTTTTAATGTACTTGCAAACCACCTTAAGAGAATAGTAATAACAAGAGGATATGCAATATGGCTATGGTAGTAGGAGAACTCCAATGGAGGTTCTTTTCTCTAATAGTTTCTCTTGTAAATATAGCATCCACATATCTTGTTAAAAACTTTTGTAAAACATTTTAGAAACCTTTTTGTAAAGTTTTGGAAAACACTAGGATTGGGTCACCCATTTGTTGCTCCTTCCGGTCATCCCATGACCAAACTCCTGTCCTTCCTTTTTCGAACATCCCATGGTCAAAACACGTATCCTTTCCGACCATCCCATGGTCAAAACATTCCCAAAGCCCTTGCTTTTCCGAAGTCCTTTTTGAAATCAAATCCAGCACCTCTCTACAGTACTTTATCCAACCCGTCCATGACCACGGACACGGCTATTCAAATAGATTTACACTCTGCAGAGGTTGTACACTTTACCCACACCATTCGGATACCCTACCCTGATCTACATTGATCGTGGGTCGAGTAACCGATCAAGACTCTCTGTATTCCCACTCCAATATAAGTGCCTACCCTATGAGTGTTATTCCCCTCACCACCGGGATGCCCTATATAGTTCCCAAGCCAACCAGAGCGCTTTTGCACTGCACAAAGTGGGCGCTTTCAATGTCGGGCTCATCGTAACGCGTGGAGGCCCGTAGACCCTTCGTTCCTTCTCCAGGTCGATGTCCCACATGGAACTTTACAGGAGAAGGCCCACCCTCCAAGGATTTTTTATCCCCTGTAGTCGTTGCGAGACAGCTTATACCAGAATAAACAAACATCAAATCCAGCCCTGTCCCATTCCATAGTAATTTTGTTGCACGGGTTAAGTTGTTATAGCTAAAGCTGCAAAGAACCGGGTGCGTTTTCGTAAACATTTTTACCTCCTCTTTCCTTCCGCATCTTTTGTAAAACGAATTTTTTTTCTTTCTCAAACTTCTCTTGGTAGGTCAAACCTCGCCAAGGTTTGATCATAAAACTCTTTGTAAAACTTTTCCGGGGTCTTCCCATCCTATAGCTTTGCTTCGGCTAAAACAGGGTCTCCAAAAGGTTATGGTGATATGCACCATATATTCTACTAGGGGATAGTAGGTGTCATCAAGGGGGGGTTGTACTTAGTAGTACCAAAGTGTAATAGTTCGGAGGAGCCAAACCACTGCCATATATATATATATATATCCATCAACATATAGAAAAACAATGCAGTTTTCACAAACAGAAGATAAAATATGCATAGGTAAAATAGTAGGACAAGGCTTATGAGCAAGAAGGGGGCTTGCCTGTGAAGAGCGGGATGTCCCTGTACTTCTTCTTTAGATAACAAAGAGTACCAATACCAATAATAATAAAGGACCTCTTCTCCTTTTAGTTAAACAATCACAACTATCGTTGTCATCGAGTATGCGTGCAAACAGACAATACCACATTCAATACAAGGCATACAAGCATCAATACACACATAAAGCAATGAACAATACAAGTTTACAATTCAGTATGTTACGGCGTTGTTGGATTTGAAGAAAGTGGATGTATTTGAAAAGCATTTGTGGGCTTTCTTTGATGACTGGGAGGCAAAATCTCCTTAATTGAGGGGTTTTAAACCAAGGTACATGTTCTGTATGATTTCATTGTATAAAGATGATACCATCAGATAGGTATTGATAACATGAAACCAACAAAGGTGATTTCACTATTTTATTATTTCCTTTTGATTTACTATGCAATATCTAGTAATAAAAGATCTAGTTTTAGGAAATTATTCACCAGAAAAGTTCTGTAAGTCTAAAATTTATTTCCTTGGAGAGAGAGGGCCCGCCCGTCAGCGAGGCTTGCCAGTCGAACGTGTATCGGGCAATGACAGCCGCTGGATTAGAAGCCAATCGACGGCTCTCACTTGTCTTCCTCGTCGCGGTGGCGCGTGGGAGAGCAAACCCTAGGGGTGATAGAGGTTGTTTCGGAGCTCACCTGAGGGCCTTCTGCATCGAGGTGGAGGCCGGCGGACGAGGCGGTGCTCGCCGAGGATCCCAATGAAGGGCGGCAGCGAGGGTTTTAGCGACAGAGGGGAGGCTCGCGTGACGGTTACCAAACCGAGCTCACCGGAGTTCGTCGTGGATGTCGCGAGAGTTCCACCTAGGAGTAAACAATGGTAGGACTAGATGCATAAGAGTTCGGGGAGTACTAGGAGGCCACATGCAGAGAGGAAAGAGCAGGGGAGGGAGATCTAGACCTCAAAACTTGAAAACGGCCGAGTTTTCTTCTCTCGATTATCTCGGCCAGGACAGAGCGGATGGGGAGGAGTGGTTCTGGGTGGTGTGCAGTGGAAGGGAAGGGGAGAAAATGAGCCGAAGTAGGGGTGCTAGGGTGGCCCGAGGCCTCATATTCCAGGGAGAGGGTTGTCTATGGTGCACCGAGCTTTGGGTCGAGCTGGAGAGGGGGTTGTGCTTATGATTCGTCGAGGGAGGCGGTGGAGAGGATTGTGTGGGGCCAATTGAGAGCATAGGAGGGCTGGAGAAGTCATAGGCTGCTAGCTTTTCTTCTCCTGCTTTATTTCGTCCGTAGGGAGAAAGTGGAGGGGAGAAGGGCTAGGGCTAGCCATTGGGTGTGAGGGGAGGTAGAGGAACTGCTGTGCGTCCAGCAGCTCGACCAGGAAGGGAGAGGGAGCCTGCTGAGATTGCCGCATTTATTTCACAAGATCTTCAGGGATATGCTATTTTTGTCACTCTCTCTAAGCTTCGAAGACGTAGAGGACAAGGGAGGGGGCTACTGCTATAGTGGTACACGACAAGGGGTGTGATGGGTGTTGGAGAGAAGTGCTGGTCAAGCTTTGATGATGGTTGGATGTGGTTTGATTAGTGAATTTGATTAGTTTGCATAATTGGTCAAATCAAGGGTTATGAAGGAAGTACATAGATGTATTCTTTATAAAATGAGGGAGGGGTACTTGTGGGTATATATAGTCAAGGTATCTCTCCTAGAATTATTTGAGATTTTTCAAAGGAGTTTTAGTCCACTTAAAAACATTTATTCAAAAAGTACAGAAGTAGTTTCTAGAAGCTCATTTGATATTTTTACATTGGACATGGTCGGTTTTTGATGTGATATGGTCCTAAATACCATGTCACACATTGGTGATTTTTCTTGGAATTTATTTTGAATAGAAAGTATTTTTAAGCTATTATTTGTTGTTTCTGCCATTTAAGATAAATGGCAAAAAGAAATAATAAAGGATCTCAAAAATATTTATTTCTGAGATGGGAAGGTAGGATATGATGTCAAGGCCTCAAATGTATCTTGAGTTGGCAAGGTGATTTGGAGAAAAACAAACTTGCCATTATAGGGAGGATTTTGTGAATTTTGCAAGCAATGGAATTTAAATAGTTTAAGGTTCCAATTAATTAGGGAAATTATTTGGCAATTGATTATATCCAAGGTGGATGACTTAAACTTGATTTATACATCATTGTCAACATTGGTTTTTGCAAAACAGGATGGATATTAGAAGAGAACAAGGACTAGAGGAGCTAGGGCATTGATGTTTTTATACCACCTAGACAAGGTTGGATTAGTGAGCTCAGAGCTCACCTAGATGCAAGGGATATATGGATAGTTAGACCAAGTTGAGTGGATAACCAAGGTACACAATTTGAGCTTGATCATGCTTGAGGGCTCTAGGAATTAATTTCAAACTTTGAATAAATAAGGGTGCCAAAGCAGATTATCAAATAGCCTTCAAAACCTTGTGGGTTTTTGAAGCACAAGGATCCATTTGGAACAAGTGAAGTATGTATTGCTAGACCTTTATTATTAGAACACAATCATGAAAGGATTTGGTCCAAAGAAGATAGTATGGAGATGTGAGCTTCTTCCAAAGTAAGCTAGTTTGTAAGATTTGCAGAATTTATTATTTTCTTGCCTGTAAAACCATCACGAACAAGTGGGTTGGAGGATGATATATCCAAGGGAAAATGTGGGCCTTGGTAGTCCTTAAGATTGTCCACAAGATGGTTCAAGTGCATTTCCAAAAGTGCACAAGGGTTTAGAAGGAGAGAGTCTCAGATATGTGATGTTGATAACAGTTTTCTAGACAGCCAAATTTGGCAGATTTGGTGATTTTAACTAGAATGTAAGATAGGATGGTTTTGGGAAGATTTAAGGTTCCAAATCATCATCAACGAGATGATGATGAGGTGTATATTGAGTATAAGGGATACATACTTGGATTTGGTCTTCCTTTGCTTGAAAGTCCCTAGAAAAGGTTAATTCTAGAAGTGATCTTGTTAAATGTTTTAGAGGATCACCTAGTCGCTAAGGATCAGATCCCACTTTGTAATCTAGCTTAGTGTTGGTATTATGGATTTAGTATGATCCTATAGGATGAGCTCCTAGGGTAGCTCACTCTAGTTCCTAAGCAAACAGGTCCGGCAGCAGATCAAGGCAACTCATCTTACAAACAATCCAATTTACTACCATGGGTACATCCAAGCCAAGCTTGAGGTAAGTATGGGTATTTTGAAAAGGTTGTTTTTTGAAGTAGCTGAGAGTCCCTTGGTATTTCTACCAAGAGTAGAATTTAAAAGCTTTATAAAAAGGTTTTGGAAGACCTAGAGATAAGATTAGTGGATGTTCTATCTTGAAAACATAGGGAGATTATATCATATAGATCTCCATAACTTTGTCAACAAAATCTACTAAAAAGGTTTTAGGGTTTCAAGGCATCTTGGCTCAGGTTTTTTTCTAATGCTAGAACATTTGAGAATATGAATCATAAGCCAAGATAGTTTTTGTTTAATAGCTTTTGTCAACTGAGGTTGAGGCAAAGAGTATATCATCTTCTACACACTCAATGCATAAGCATCAACAAACAAGGAAACAAACATTGCATCACTAAACAAGAAAAAGTTTTTGTTCCCCCTGATTTTTGCATTCTGGACACTAATTAGGGTTGCTGAAATTGGGATGTTACATGTCGCCCCATTGTTGTGCCTGCACAAAGCATTAAAGGCAGCGTGGGGGCTGCAGTCCCAACATGACAGCACACGCCATGTGTTGTCCCCTCACCATCAATTGCTTCACAACAACGCCCGTGGGCAAGGAGTGGCCAACGACACCACCCACAACCAAGATTATCTAGCCGCACCACCCATCTGTGGCCTTGCCTCGTGGAACGTTAGTAGTGGATCCTGGGAACGATAGGAAGGAGCATGCGCACCAGTCACTATGGTACCCCCTTGAGGTATAATAGGAGGGCCTCGACCATAGTAGAGAGGGGAAAAGAATGGGTGATTCAGAAGAGAGATGATTCAGGAGAATGTTTCTTGGACAAAGGTTTTGGAGAGGAGAGTTTAAAGAAGAGAGAGTAGGAGAGATGGTTGAGAGAGGCATAGTTGGTACATGCAACGGTGTTGAGAGAGAGTTGGAAATTAGTTGAGAAATATTGGGAGAAAAGAACAAGAGGGAGATATAGTTGAGGCGCTCCCATGGACAGCATGTGAGATAGAAAGAAAGAGGAATCTCGGGGAGTGTAGATGATATATCTCGACCTACGGTCATTGTCATATCAAGCATTTCAACTTATGCTAAGTCGTCATGGACTTATAAGGTGAATTTGTTCCTATGTATGTGTGACTTTGACACGAACGACTTGTTGCTTCATCTAAACGACCTATGTGTACTCAGCTCTGAACCTCAACCTCTTCCCCAAGTCACCCAAGATGATGGACAAGAGAAACCGACTCCAGGACGGGAATCTCTGCCATTATCATCCCGGAGTCTCTACCAGGACCGGAGTCTTCGTAGCCCAAGCCCCAAAGTCTCTGGCCTTCCTCCGCTTGAAGCCCAACTGCAAGCCACTAGACTCCATCCAGAGTCTCCGCCAAGAATCCAGAGTCTCCGCCAGAATCCAGAGTCTCTGCCGGCATGTGCCTGAAGTTTCCCTTCTGACCCCACCTACCCACGTCTGCAAGCTCTTGGTGTGCATACGGAGTCTCCTACCGCTCAACCAGAGACTATGCCCAGACCGGAGTCTCCGGCATAAGTGATGGGCCTGTGTGCCAACATTTGGGCCCTTGGCCCATGTACCCACTGATTCTGTTCCAAACCCTAGTTTTATGCCCAAACTACCCCTATTCCAGTGGCTGGCCTATATATAGAGCCCTCGCCCCTTATTGTACCTGGTAGGCATAGATTATAGACTAGAAGACAACCCCCTTTATGGAATCTCTAGTTTTTCTTCATCCCCTTTACAAAGGGGACTACCTATTGTCACCAACCTTGTTGGAATTTACATATAGCATCCATAGTTGTACAAGGACTACATTTGAGAGTGCGTGAGAGTAGATGTCACGACTCTCTCTGCTTGGGATTGGCAGGAGCAGGTTGACTGATCTTTCCTTGCAAGGATTTTATCGAACGGTGGCCGACGATGGGAGTAATTGGCCTTGTATCGTTTTGCGTTGGTGTGTGTTCATCGTGTTCTTCTCAAGGTGTGTGTTCTCTTCTGCTACCTTCTCCCTTTCCCTCCCATTATCCCTTCACTTGATCAAGAGATCCGTGAAGATCGGTCCACCCTTGAGGTTAGCCATTATCATCTGGTATCAGTGGCTTTTGGTTGCCATGGATTTCTCAACGATTTGGTCTTTTCCTCATAAATTCGAAAATTCCACCAAAAATAGCCCAATTTCGTGTTTTGGATTAATCTATGATTTGAGTGAGTTTTGCAGGTTTAAATCGTGGATAACTTGATAAACTTGTTGATCTACCTTCCCATGCGTTCCTATAGACTAATTCCTTGATTTCCCATTCAATTTGACATTTTGGCGCAAGTTTTTCCGCCCAAATCGAGCCCCGTTCATGTTCTTGAAGTTCTGGAATCGACCGGGAAGGAGTCACCACCATAAGTGACTCCAGGATGGAGTCTCCCCCCCCCTGAGGCCAGATTCTCCGCCCCTGTACCAGGGGCTTGCAGCAGAACTCCAGGAGAAGATAGTTTTGACTTTCCTCACCATTTTGAGCATACCTTTTGCATTCAAACTCGGATTTTGGTGTTCTTTAGCTCGTTTCGAACAGGATAAGAAGCTCTATATAATTATTCCAGTTTGTCACACTATATACACCATACAAATTCCATGAGAAAGGCGGAATCCAACAATAAAGGGTGAAGATCGAAGATGAAAGGTATAAACATTTAACAATTTCTCCCCACTTGCATTCCTTTGTGAAATACAATATTTTTGCAACCAACAAACACCTATTGACACTAGTTCTTTCTATAATTGCTTGAAATTTTCACATTTCATACGTTGTAGAATTCCAAGCAAAAGTTGTGAGCGCTATCTCATTTTGTTATCTTGTATAGTTATTGGCACAAGGAAGAGGCAAGTGAAAAAGAAAAGAAAAAGAGTGATACAAAAAAGGAAAAGAAAAAGAAAGAAACAAGTGCATCATAGAATAGGAAGTGCAAGCTCGATGAACATCATATAGGTGTGCTACTTTGTGCAAATCTTGTAGCCCACCAATTTTTCTTTGCAATAGAACTAGCGTCTCTCCTTGCAATTGTGTGACATGATCTTATAGTATTAGCTAGGTAATATTTTGGTTCTTAGATAACTTTCTCCATCGCACAAGTCTATTTATACCACTGTGTGCGTTTCCTTGAACATAAATTCCTTCTTGTGGATTGACTTTTTTTGCTTTGTGATTATTGTGGTTCTTTACTTTCCATTACAATATCTTGATTTCGGACTGTTTATTTTACATGCCACTTTTCATACCTATCCACCATAAGATTTTTGTGTGTTTTGTAATTGGGTTTAGTTTGCTTTGTCACTTCACTTTGCTTGGTTTTTATTGCTTTCAAGTGTGTCCACTTGTAGTATATTCCAAGGTAAAGTAAGGTATGATGTTGTTTGCCTAACACCCACTACCACTTCCATATACGCCACTTTGTCTTGTGAATCATGTCTAGTGACTCCGGAACCAAGGAGGATATCTACGAAGAATCAATTATGTGCCAACATGAGTATGACTCCACAAGTATAGAGGACATGATGGAGCACTACACCAACAATGGCTCCGCATGCTTTGAGGACTCGGAGAACTACACCTACGACGACTCCACATGCATGGAAGACATGGAGCACGCCACCAACTATGGCTCCTCAAGCATGGAAGACTTGGAGCTCTATGGCCTCAGTTATTTTGGCGGCTTCTCCTAGAAGGTTCCCTACCCCCAGCTTCCTGGGGAAGTCGGTTCGAAAAAATTGCGAGGCTTCCAAATTTTTTTAGACTTAACTATTTTGGAAGACTCGCATAATTTTTGTACAGGCTTCCCCAGGAAGCTGGGGGAGGGTGGCTTCTTGGAGAATCCCCTAAAAGAACATCGATAATGGCTACTGATGCATGGAGGATATGGAGCACTACACCGACAATGGCTCCACATGCTTGGGTGATATGGAGTACTAAAACAACAATGAATCCCCAAGAATGGGCGACTTTGAGTGCGACATCGATGATGCCTTGCCAAGCATGGAGGACGTGGAGAACTTCATCGACTTTGATGGATTTTCCATGAGCCATGATGAATTCCTCCACCTCTTGGAGATGGAAGACTACTATGCCAAATAAGCGGAGGTGCATCATCAAGAAACAATGACCTTCAAGGCCACGTGTGCCACACCAAAGGGCATCACTTACTTCGATTATCCACCTCTAAGGCGTCAAGAACCACCACCACCAAGGCGTCAAGTGCCACCACCTCCAAAGCGCCAAGCGCCACCACCTCCAAGCGACAAGCTCCACCACCTACAAGGCATCTAGCACCACCTACTACAAGAAGTGTAGCGCCCCAACATCATCTTCAACAAGAGACACCATGTAACAAGAATCTTCATCAACATAAATCCTCTCATGATCATCGACACCATAAAGAGGATACAAGATATCGACAAAGGAATCTTCGCCATGAAGATGAAGAATTCATGATGAAGACCATCCATAATACTCAATCAAGCTCAATAAGGCACCACAATCACAAGAAGAGTACTAAGGAAAAGGATCATCATCGCGAGCATCATCTGGATGACCAAGTGCTTCACCAACATAAACCTTCGGCAAGGCACGCCAATAACCTCCGTGGCCACCATCATCATAAGGTACCTTCCATTACTAGTGCCACCACCAAAATGGCACCAAGATAAAGCCTTGTACTAAGCCATAAAGCCTCAACACAAAAACTTAAAGTTCAAGATAAAGCATCCAACTACAAGAACTTCAATGCAACTTCTGAGTAAAGCACTCCAAGAATGTCATACAAGAAAGAGATGGACCTCTACTTCGGCAAGTTGAACGAGGCCATCAAAAATATGACCCCATGAGATATAAGAAAACAAGTTGCTTTTCCACCACCATAATGGCACCCAATGTACAAGGCAGAAACAAGGTTGAGAATGGTGAGAATGGGACTTTCCCTTCACTAAACGAGTCGCATGGAGTTGCAAGAACTGATCCTATCCCTAGATTCTTGAGTGATGATGTGCTACCAATCTCATGTGAGTATGACAGCCACTTAGCCCACTTGAGTGAGTGCAAGAGTGATACGAGAGACTCTGCCATATGTGAGATTGAGTGCCTCCACTTCGAGCGCATGAGTGATACACCGAGTGAGTTGAGAGTGGTAGTTGATAGGTCAAGTGAGGTGATGTCTACGCACTTCTATTCTTGTAGCTAGTTGTTGGGCCTCCAAGTGCAGAGGTATGTAGAGCAGCAGCAAGTTTCCCTTAAGTGGATTACCCAAGTTTTATCGAACTCAGGGAGAAAGTGGTCAAAGGTATCCCTCTCAAGCAACCCTGCAATCAAGATACAAGAAGTCTCTTGTGTCCCCAACACACCCAATACACTTGTCAGGTGTATCGGTGCACTAGTTCGGCGAAGAGATAGTGAAATACAAGTGGTATGGATATAATACAACGGTGCCAGAAAATAGCTTGATGGCGTGGAAGAGACTAAAGGCAAACTAAAATAAAGATGGAAGCAAGCAAACATGTAACATATATAGTTGCAAGCGGTGTTTCAATGCTTAGAAACAAGGCCTAGGGATCATACTTTCACTAGTGAATACTCCCATATAAATATATTCTCTTCCTGATACTGCTCTGAACTACTCTCTGGTTGGACACTCTAATCCATGGTAGGGCTATAACAGCACACCTCTGCGCTCGTCAAGCCAACTTAGCTTTTTGGGAGGTGAAAGAGGGGCGGTCCGGGGGGGGGGCCACCACGGCTCCTTGCTTCTCGAGAATGCATACATCCCTTATTAGTGTATGGGACTAGGATGCATTTGACTCAGGTTTTTATTCCATTCCAGGATTCATTCATATTCGACCATAACGAGACTCAATAACGAAACTAGGGCCCTTGCTTTCCCAACTAGAGCAAGAAACTTCCAACCAAATAGGTTTCCAAACAGATTTGTCCATCTGTAATGGAGATCACATTGGTGGGGATATAGGCCGATACGTCTCTAGCTTGTGTTTTAATCACGGGTAACATAGACCCAGTGCGCTTGACAAGATCTCAAAGTAAGCCTTTCCCATCTAGATAATCCCACACTGTCACCTTGAGCTCTAGATGGTTCCAACAAACACCACAATCTCATAGAAACATCCAACTCCAAATATAACTCATAACAAGTAATTGTAATATCAAGCCTAAGTGCCACCATGGTGTGCACGCTGTCACTTTCACACACATGGGGAGAGTAGAGATCTATTAAAGCACTTGACTATTAAGGTAGATATACTTGATTACAAAGCTCATGATCACAATATGATCATGCATAGAGAGAGAGAGATGAACACATAGCTACCGGTAGAACCCTTAGCCTCGAGGAAGAACTACTCCCTCATCATCATGGGAACTAGCAACGGCGATGGAGATGCTGGTGGAGATCGATGGAGATGGCTCTGGGGCACTTCTTCGTCCCGGTAGGGTGCCGGAACAGAGACTTTCTGTCCCCAAATATCCCATTTGGTGGTAGCGGTGCTGCGGAACTTTTCGTGTCTGGAGGCTGGACGATCTAGGGTTTATGCATCGGAAGGCTTCTTATAGGCGAAGAGGCAAGGTTGGTGGCCGGCCAGGGGGCCCACACCACCTAGTGGCGTGGCCAGGGTTAGCACGTGCCAGCACATGGTGTGGCCAGCCCCTGGCCCCTCTCCGTCTCGTCTTCTGGCTCCGTGTCCCCCTCGGTGAAAAACTGACTTTGGCTTTTGTCTTGTCCAATTTCGAAAATATTCATTTTCTAACTTTCTTGGAACCAAAAACAGCAGAAAACAGGCAGCTGACACTGTGGCATCTTGTTAATAGGTTAGTCCAAGAAAGTGTATAAAAATACTCCAAAGTGTGGGCAAAACATAAGAAAGTAGATAAAAACCAAGCATTGAACATTAAAAATTATAGATACGTTTGCAACGTATCGTGAGACCATTTCAATTTCTAGTATTTTAACTTCTTCCTCTAGTGTGTTCTCTTACGGTGTGTGATGTCTACAAGAGCGCAGATTGTTTGTAGCTAGTTTTGAAGTTCAGATATCGATCCCACATGGAGCACAAAGGTAAATGTTTATGGGTGAAGTCTCTGTCACACCCGAAATTGTCACAGGTCTTCGAGTGAACTGACTGCAAGTGTTGAAAATAGGAATGGGGTTTTGATTAAATGAGATGCATTTAAATAGAACTAAAATGTAAACTTCAGAAATTTAAAGCATAAAAGTAAAGAACAGCTTGGTTATTTGTTGTTTCCTACAGATGGCAAAAGAAGGCACGGGGAGATTCAAATCATGGTGATAGTGACTGTGCCAGGTGGATGAATGATAAATGTAACAATTATAATCTTATAAATATATGTGTAGGCGAGCAACTCATAATTAGCCGGAACTCATCTTGGTAGATTTCATCCCAACTTTAATAATCCTACTAGCCTATTACCAAAACCATGGTCAGACACTAGACGATTAAGACCCTTAAGGTCGCTTAACGATTAATGCAATAAGACCAGTGGTTCCTCGTTATCCTCAAGTCTACTAGCTTTCCATTGATATTCTCGTGTCACCCGGGGGGTCGCTGGTCCACTAGCAAACAAGATCTGATCTATGTAGAACAAAGCACCATGTTGTCTCGGCCCTTAATTGGACAACAAGCATTAGGCATCGCACAGATAGTCAAGCACACATAATATAGTAATTAGAATCAATCACAAACTAATGGAAAATATATGAAGGCACATCACATATCACCAATCCCCTACATCTCCCACGGCCAAGGGAATTACTCACTCATGAGAGAAGAAGGATCATCAATATAATTAAAAAAAGGGCATTCGACTTTGTACTACCATGGAAATCTATAGTAAGAATAGAAAAATATCCAACACAAATCAAGATGGGAAGAAACAATCTCAAACCCTAGTCTTGCAAAGTGGGGATCCCTCTCCCTCTCAAGTACAAGTAGTGGCCGTGGGGGTGTATTGGCTAGGAGGTCGAAAATTGTGGAGCGAGATGAAGGACGTCTTCCCCTTCTTCTCCGGATCTGTTCTTTCTCTCTTCTGGATGGTATGGCGGCTGATGCGTTGTGTTTTCATCCTCGGTCCCTTCACGGAAGTTGTCCCTTGTGACAAGACAGAGGCGGTAACAACTATATGGCGGGAACTATATGGCCGGAAAAATATTCCCACCTTATAGTTGCTTGTTAATGCTTCTGTGAAATTCCCTCGGGTGCTTCCAAAGTGAGACTCGCTTGTTTTCTCCAGAATATTGTGTTTCTCTAGGTAAATCCTTTTGTTGACATTCAGAACCTGAAACACACATTAAAAACCAAGTTTTCTTCGCTACCGAAATATTAGCGTTAGGTAAAGCCAGAAAACTATCAAATCCGGGAGAAAACCATCAATAAAACCCATCAAAAATGTGTTGAATCTCACAGCTATCAACTTCCCCAAGCTTAGATGGTTCTCGCATGCAGGTGACAAGGAGATAAGGAAAAATAGCGGAGATTGGAGACTAAAAAATAAAGGAACTCACAAGTTGGAATTGGTGTCCAATTCTTTTCTTCACAATCCCTGCAATCTTAAATATGATAATACAAGTATTCACAAGATTGCACTGATATCTTGGTAGCAAATAAATCATATGCCCAAGCAAGTGTCGAAAGTTTAGATAGGAAAGTGAGACAAATTATTTTGGTGCCTCTCTTTATAGAGAGATGAAAACATTTTATTCTTGTTTGTTTAACCATTAGGGGTACTCAAGTTGGCATCAAAGCATGTAATTTAAGAACAGCTCATCTATCCCATGTCAAAATTTCAAGACTATCAAAGCACCTCTTTCTTTTCTTTTGTCTTTCAATAACTTTAGCTCTTTCACAGAGAAATGATGCCACTATTTTTGTCATGTTTAATTGGGGCTGTGTTGTGCACTCGTGACCATGCCAATAAATATATGTTGAGAAATAATGGGCCTGAGGGGTACTACAACTTCACTTGGAATGTGAAACCATGAGGAGACTAAAAATTTTACTCGTCATAGCATTGCTGCTACAGACGTTTACATAACTCAATAGCCGAAATCAAGTGGTCTCCCACATTTAGATCGTTCATTGGCCAATGGAGTTAATAGTTCCCCATGGAGCACAACAGAGTTGTAATGACACACGTAAAGCAATATCTTATGGTAATTATTAGAAAAAGTTGTGGCATAATTTCTACTACTTCTAAGCATCCATTTTATCAAACAATTTCAATCAAGGGTACTTATCAAGTCTATTTATATTAAGCTCAAATGGGATGGAGTAGTTCTAAAATTAAATTCTTTGGGCCAAACATGGACTCAAGTCATCTTTAGATGCTTTTTCTTGTTGTAAAAATGTACGAAGTATTTTTAACCAAGTTCTTTGCTCATTGTTTCAAAGCTAAAAATGAGACACTAGCAAAGAAATAGAATTTATAGGATAACAAGCTAAGTGGGGAGCGATCTTAGTGCAAGCGAGTAAATAATTGTAGGGTCAATTTAAGGTTGCAGAAAGGATGATGAAAGGAATGTGATAGCTCTTCTAACTTTCTTCATTCTTGTATTTGAGTCGAACCTCCTCTATGCTTCCCTATTGCCAAGTCACCTGAAATTAAGCAATCTTCGAGAGAAACAAGGAAACACACTTGCGAATAAAGTTACAACTAATTTTTTTGTATTTTCGGTTTAGAAATGCAAAGCTAGAAATAAACATGCAAATTTGAAGAAATAAAATAAATTAAAATAAGAAATGAAAATATGAATGCAAAGTTGGAGGTTTTCAAACCTCCCACAATCTTATGCGATAGCCAGGCTCAGTTGTTGCCATCATTTGGCGGCTGGTGCAGATACTGCTTGTAGTAGTCGGCGAAGTGGGTCATGAAGTGACTGAAGTTGTGAGTCAAAGTATTCACATCTTCATTCACATCCTGAAGAGTGTGGTCGATCTCCCCAATGCGCTGGTTGTGCTGTTGGAACTCCTGATAGGGGACGTAGTTGTACCCCTATTGTGGTTGGTTGGGCCACGAGTCCCAAGCTCCTCCTTGCTACTGCCGTTGCTATCCCTCCCAAGTAGGGTTGTGTCCCAGCTCTTCCTCCTGCTCCTCATCATCCTGCTGCCCTTCATCTTCCCCTTCCTCGGGCTGGAGCTCAGCCAAGATCTTCATCACTTGGTCCTTGGTGAGGATTCCAAGTGTTCTTGTCCACAATTGAGAAGTCTTGGGGGCAGGGCAACTGAACCTGCTCACTCTGTGCATCATCAAGATAACTGAATTGATATGCTCGGAGCCTCCGGTTAGCATGGTAAACACCAAGGAAGCCACAAGCAGTCAAATATTTGACGTCCATGAGTTTGGAGCCGTCAATAGGTTCCATAACAGGTCGTACAATGTTCAATGCATAGGCAAGGTGGGTTACCAATCCACCAATGCGAATATCACCTTTGATCTTGTTGCTTTGGTGGCGGAAGTGCTGGATGATTAGAGCTGCAGGACTGGGGCTTTGCGGTGAAGCGGAGAAGAGAGCCTTGGTGATCATTGCCATGTCCGCATTGGCCATGGAGCCTGTGTCACCTCTCCCCAGTAGTGTGTTGGCGAGGAACAGAGCATAGTAGCAAATGGTTGGGTTGTGGATGGTGGACATCTTCTTCTGATAAAAGTGCCTACCACCATTAATAGAGATAACCTCCCAAGTCGTTCCACTTGTGACGCTATAGAGGTTAGTAACATTGGGCTCCCCAGTATGAGGGAAGCTGAAAGCATTGCAAAATTGTTCGAAACTTACATCATAGTGTTGCCGGTTTATGGTGAAGCTTATCGTGCACAAATTACCTTTCTCCCTGTGGTTGTTGTTGAAGGAGGGAAGGAACTCATGGGTAAGCTCGGTGTAGGTATCGTGGCTTGCGAAGCCAAGTACCGCCAACCCTGCCCTGCTGCACATGAGGTCGAAATCCACCTTCAACCCCGTCACGGTGAGGAAGTTGTGGTCGGACCATCGTGTGGGCAGCACCCTCCTCGATGAGACAATGTCCAACTTGGAGTTGCGCGGAGCTCGGGACGTCGAGCTCAAGCCCTCACCCCGTTCGCGTTTGCTCGAACGAAAAAGGTTACCGATTTTGTTCATCATGATGTACTAAAAAAATTCACTATAAAACCTTAGGCATATAGTTTCTATATGATATATGAACGATTCTACATGGAAAAATTCAATCCTAATGTGAGAAATTAATAGGAAAAACAAAATAAGCTTGAGTTCATCCACTAGATCAATGTGAGAGTTTCAACCATGGAAATCTGAAAATAAAGTATGGATAGGGAGAGAAACATACCGATATGTTGATTCCCCAACTCAAACGAATGAAATCTGCAAAGAATCATGAGTTCTAGGTGGATTTTGAGAGGTTTGGAGAGAGAATATGAGGAGAGGAGGAAGACCTTGCCGCCTCGGTGCGATTTTATGGTCACACCAAACTATATGGCCGAAACTATATGGGCGGGTGATGTTGCTCCCCCCATATAGTTGCGGCGGCGCTGCCAACTAGGGTTTCTTTATACATGAAACAGCTATACGGACACAACTATACGGCCGGATCACAACGATCCCGCCGTATAGTTGGTCGTTAAACTATCTGCCTCTCGAGATAAATTTCTAAAACTAGCATTGATATCTATATGGCCAGAACTATACGGCCGGAATTTTTATTCCCACCGTATAGTTGGTCGCTGAACTCTCAGTACCTTTGGGATGAAATTCTACGAAGGCATCGATATCTATACGACTGGAACTATACGACCAGAATTTTTATTCCCTCCGTATAGTTGGTCATTCAACTCTCAGTACCTTTGGGATGAAATTTTACGAAGGCATCGATATCTATACGACTAGAACTATACGGCCAGAATTTTTATTCCGTCCGTATAGTTGGTCGTTAAACTCTCAGTACCTTCGGGATGAAAATCTCCGAAGGCATCGATATCTATACGACCGGAGCTATACGACCGGAATTTTTATTCCCACTGTATAGTTGGTCGTTAATCTCTTAGTACCTCTCAGAAAATTTTGTACGAAGGCATCAATATTTATACGACCGGAGCTATACGGCCAGAATTTTTATTTCCGCCGTATAGTTGGTCGTTAAACTCTCTTTTTGAAGAAAAATTATTGATGACAAAGATATCTATACGACCGGAAGTATACAGCCGGAATTTTTATTCCCGTCGTATAGTTGGTCATTAAACCATCAGTAATCATCATAAAAATTCTATTTCTTAGAGGGTACCTTCTTATCCCAAAACTTAGCGAAATACATTGTTTTTAACAGAAAATTGATAGTAAAAACTATCGAACATCATTAGCATATTAAAAGCAAAATTTTAGCTTTTGTAAATAGAAAACTCAAACTTTTATTCTTATTATTATTCTATAATCATTCAATCGATGTTTCTACTAGTTTTGAAATATGCATCTTCACGGGCGCGCTTCCGCAAGAATGTCTATGAAAAAGTGGTAGGAATGCGATGAACTTCTTATTTTCTAATCGATTCAATTGACAGGATGGATTAACTCCCATTAAGCATTTATTAAGAATGGTTGAGTAACTCAACCTGTTCTCTCTTCTTTAATTCTTACGTTGGGTTGCCCCTTATCAATGGAACATATCTTTCGCCTTCTTCTAGCTTCTTTGGAAAATACCGGATGATTTCAGCATGATAAACATTGAAGATTATCTTTCCTTCAGCACAATCTACTGATGCACCTGCAGTACTGAGGAAATGTCTTCCAAATATTATAGATAATCTTTCATCTTCTCGCATTTCAAGGATAATAAAATCAGTGGGAATAACATGCTCATCTATCCTAAGTAAGACATCCTCAATCGTACCAACGGGTTATTTAGTGGACTTGTCATCCATCTGTGAAGTGATAGTAATAGGAGAATACTCCCCTAATCCTAACCTTTTATAGAGGGAGTATGGCATTACAGTAACTCTTGCTCCTAAATCACACAAGGCATTGTGAATATCAGCTTTACCTATTGAGCATGAAATAGTTGATATTCGAGGAACTCCAGACTTAGACAATAGCTTCCCATTAGTAGGATAGCTAGTTACCATGGCAATAGTTTCAGTTATTTCTTTCTTTCTACTAAGAATATCACGAAGGAATTTACCATAAGTAGGCACTTTCATTGCATCCGCAAATGGGATTTCCAGACGAAGGTCACTAAGTGCCTTTATAAAAGAATTATAAATTACCTGATCCGGTGCTTTCTTTTTTTGATTTGGGTATGGAAGCTTTTTCTCACCTGACTTACTCTTGTCTTTTACCATTTGTGGGGGGTCAGGCTCTTTTGCTTCTTTCTTTTGTTGTTATTTATTGATTTTCTCCTTTTCTTTATCTTCTCTTGGATCAACCGTTTCTGCATCAGAGTCATAATGGTCATCTCGTGCATCATTTTGGTCATCTTTGGTTTGCTCTTGCGTCTCAGTTTCATCTTGAGGATCCACCAATGTATCATCTTCTTGGCTTGCTTCGATCAATGCTTTTTCCTTTCGCTCTTTTTTAGCTTCGTATTCCGGTGGTCCTAAGGGTACTGTAACAACTGCACCCCTTCTAGTGACAACATTAGTAGAGACAGGAATATCTTTATCTTCATGAAGAAATATTTGATAACCAGATGCTATTTTTTCACAATGGGTTTCAATCATACTAAGATTTTATTTCTTGGCCAATCTCAGCATAATTTTCCGTGAGTTTTGCCAAAATCTTTTTGTGTTTTTGGAAATGCTTATGCAAGTTATTATGAGATTTTACTTGTCGATGTTTTAATTCTTGAAACACTTTTCTAGTTTCATCTTCTTCAGTTAAAACTTGTAACAAATGTACTTTGTTTTCCTTAACAAGTTCAGAAGGTATACCTTTTCTTTCATAGTTTTGCGTACCTCGGGCATAAGATCAGGAGTTATCTGAAGTATCCATTTTTACGTCTTAGTGCCAAAATCAGGATTATATAAATAATCATTCTTAGCCCTGGTAGACATTAATTCCAAACATTCTTTAATTGTTAAAGTATTTATTGATCCTCCAGCTGAGAAGTCAAGCAACTCTCTACATTGAGTATTGAGACCATGGTAAAATAAACGGCAAATTGTTAGTTCAGAATAGCCATGATTAGGAATACTATTGATCATTCCAAAGAATCTTTCCCAAGCTTGTGGGTAGTTTTCTCCCACATTCTCACTAAAGTTGCCTATGTTCTTTATTAGTTCAGTTACCTTTTTAAAAGGAATAAACCTGTTTATAAATTTAGTAATGCGGTTTTTTACAACATTTAATGTAATGGCGAGGGAGAGAATATAACCAGTCTAGAGCTTTACCTTTAAGAGAGCATCGAAGTAATTTAAGATGAGAGAAGTCTCTTGGCAAACCTTTTGGCCCGAGCGATGTTATCACATCGTCCAATTATGTTATATGTCTTCCTGGGTCTTCATCTTCCCTTCCACTGAAAGCTTTCTGCTGCAAAATTTTAATAATTCCACCATCAAATCTATATTGTCTAACTCCAGGATTAGGGAACTCTATTGGTTGTTTAAGAAATTCAGAACTTGGAGCACTGTATTCCATGAGAGTTTTTCATAGGAGTTGTTCTGTAAATAGACATGATTTCTATAATATCACTCAGGTTTTCAACTTCAACTTTATTTGATCTTAAAAGTTTTTCAATAATTTCTTTGTTCCTCTGAGTAGGCACACGCTCAGTATAATCTGGCAGGTAGGTCCTACCAGAGCGTGTAGACCCCTTGTCTCCTAAGGAGAACATTTTGTAGTAGCAACACCTGAAATGTCAAAAGACAAACATTTAGCGCTTAGCTCCCGGCAACAGTGCCAACAAATAGCTTGATGTCTGCAAGAGCAGATATCGTTTGTAGCTAGTTTCAACTTTCAGATATCGATCCCACAGGGAGCCCAAAGGCAAATGTTTATGGGTGAAGTCTCTGTCACACCCAAAGTTGTCACAGGTCTTCGAGTGAATTGACTGCAAGTGTTGAAAATAGGAATGGGGTTTTGATTAAATGAGATGTATTTAAATAGAAATAAAATGTAAACTTCAGAAATATAAAGCATAAAAGAAAAGAACGGCTTGGTTGTTTGTTGTTTCCTGCAGATGGCGAAAGAAGGCGCGGGGATATTCAGTTCATGGTGATAGTGATTGTGCCATGTGGACGAATGATAAATGTAACAATTATAATCTTATAAATATATGTGTAGGCAAGAAACCCATAATTAGCCGGAACTCCTCTTGGTAGATTTCATCCCAACTTTAATAATCCTACTAGGTCGCTTAACGATTAAGCTCCTCGGATCAGACTAATGCAATAAGAACGGTGATTCCTCATTATCGTCGAGATTCAGTTCATGGTGATAGCTTTCCATTGATATTTCGGTGTCACCCGGGGGTCGCCGGTCCACTAGCGAATAAGATCTTATCTATGTAGAACAAAGCATCATGTTGTTTGGGCCCTTAATTGGACAACAAGCATTAGGCATCCCACAGATAGTTAAGCACATATAATATAGTAATTAGAATCAATCACAAACTAATGGAAAATATATGAAGGCACATCACATCTCACCAATCCCCTACATCTCCCATGCCCAAGGGAATTACTCACTCATGAGAGAAGAAAGGGTCATCAATATAAATAAATAAAGGGAATTTATATTTGTATTACCGTGGAGATCCACAATAAGAATAGAAAAATATCCAACAAAAATCAACATGGGAAGAAACAATCTCAAACCCTAGCCTTGCAAAGCGGGGATCCCTCTCTCTCTCAAGTACAAGTAGTGGTTGTGGGGGTGTGTTGGCTCGGATGTCGACGATCGTGGAGCGAGATGAAGAACATGTTCCCTTCTTCTCCGGATCTCTTCTTTCTCCCTTCTAGATGGTATGGTGGCTGCTGCGTTGTGTTTTCGTCCTCGGTCACTTCACGGAAGTTGTCCCTTTTGACAAGACAGAGGCGGTGGCAACTATATGGTGGGAACTATACGGCCGGAAAAATATTCCTACCGTATAGTTGCTCGTTAAAGCTTTTGTGAGCTCCCCTCGCGTGCTTCCAAAGTGAGTCTCGCTTGTTTTCTCCAGAATATTGTGTTTCTCTAGTTAAATCCTTCTATTGACATTCAGAACCTGAAACACACATTAAAAACCAAGTTTTCTTGTGCTACCGAAGTATTAGCGTTTGGTAAAGCCAGAAAACTATCAAATCCGGGAGAAAACCGTCAATAAAATCCATAAAAAATGTGTCAAATCTCACAGCTATTAGTGTGCTAGGTTCCATGAATGATGAAGCGCCAAGATGCAAATCAATGAGGCCTCAAATGGAGAAGATAAACATGGTGTTTGAAGATGATGAAACGCCATGGCTACAACAAGAATACAAAGTTTCCCACATGGAGGCCACTAGAACCACAACACCCCCTTTGTATGAGAGGTTTGAACAAGTTTAAAATATGGGTGTTGATGATTGATGGCTGTGAAATATAGCCATCTATATCCGCATTTAAACTGGATATTATTCATATTTTTGATGAAATATCTCTCTAAACCCTACCACTAATGCCTAATGGTCAAAGGGGTATGCAATCCTTTCTTTCTATTTTTCCCTATGCAGATAATGACGTTTGATGATGGGAATCACAACATTAAAGTCAAAGAAACCAGGGGTCGTGAAGTGGAGACAGAAGCTTTAACGACCAACTATATGATGGGAATAAAATTCCGGCCGTATAGTTCGGGCTGTATAGTTGCCATCAATGCTAGGTCAAACAAAACAACTGTCATGAAGGGACCCCTATACAAAGAGGTTTCGGGCGACGAGAAACAAATCCATGAAGAGCCGCCGCTGAACCCAGAAATCTGCATCCACAACACCGAAGAGCCACCAGAGGAATAGACTTAGATCTAATCTCCAATCCCTTCTCCACCACCATAGCCATATTCCATCACTTGTAATACTAGATCCCATCTTCGATTGGTGACATTGTAAGACTATTTGCTATCAATCTCATTATTTCTATTCCAATGTTTATGATTGTTGATTTCATCTCAATGTGTGACTAATTCTCGTTGGGCTAAGGGCTTCGGCCTAGCCATGTAGCTTTTGTGCATGTTATTTATCATAGATGGGATGATGTACTAGTTTGTATGACATGATGATTATGGTATCCTATCTTGCATCAATCCAAGGACTTGTCAGGTACCCCAAGACCCCAAGGATTGATCTAGGTATAGGGAGTATGACTAATGACTAATTTGCAGGTTGGGAACCTCAGTGACAGAAGGGGTAGTACGGCTGTATATGAGAGATTTACTTGGGATTAACGGTCACATCACTATGCCTATCATTAGTTCTCTTTCTTATATGTATGAGACTAGTAGGTTATTTCTATAAGCGGTTGAAGAAGCAATAGCAATTATGGATGCATTGCCCACATATAATTATCTTGCTCTAACAATTACATGCATACTTTATTATTATCTTTTATTCCCATCATATGTTTTGCATAGCTACAGGTGAAACCAAAAGCCCTAGGCCCTCTCTCTCCATCATCGACAACAACAAAAGATAGCAAACTCTTGGTCCGGTAAAACACAAAAATAATTCTAAAACTCCTGAAGGTCCGTTAAAGTAACTTCACTATGCTTTTTGCTTCCCGAGGATTCGATAACCGAGGTCTACTAGGGAAAAAGAGCTATACTACATCCGTAATCCGGATCGAAGGTGTCAACCCCTTTTCTGGCGCCATTACTGGGGAAGCAATAGCTACCCAAGTGAGGTTAGTAGGAACCTTGCTAGTTTTAATTATTGTTTTTAATTTTGTTAGTTTGCTTTCAGTATTTATTTGAAAAAACCAAAAAAATAGTTAGTCTTTAAATTCTTTTTTTTACTATCATAAGTCTTTGTTTAGGAAAACCCAAAAACATAGGAAATATGGCTGAATAGAAGCTTGGAGAGTTTCAAACTCCCAACAATGATTATTTGCGTACTCCTATTACTCAGCCAACAATTACTGCTGATGATTATGAAATTAAGCCCCATTATTTAAGTTTGGTTCAACAGAATCAATTTGGAGGCTCTGCTATTGAGGATGCGGGTATGCACTTTAACACTTCACTAAAATATGTGGTATGATGTGCATAAAAGATGTTGACCCTGATGCGGTCAAATTGCGCTTATTTACTTTCTCTCTTAGAGGAAGAGCAAAAGAATGGTTGCTATCTTTGCGTAGAAATACTATTGAATCATGGGTGGAGTGTACTTCTTTATTTATGACTAAATTTTTCTCATCTGCAAAGACTATGCAACTAAGATCTAATATTGCTGGTTTTAGACAGGAAGAGCGTGAGCGACTAGCGCTTGCATGGGAGAGGATGAAATAATGCATGAGAAACTGTCCCAGTCATGGGATGGAAGATTAGTTAATTATCTATTTATTTTATAGTTCTCTTAACCTTGTGTCCAAGTCTATGCTTGATTATGCAGCTGGAGGAGCATTTATGGGAAAACATATTACCGAAGCAAAGAAGCTGCTAGACAATATGCAAGACAATCATTCCAAGTGGCATGTGGATAGATCAAACACGAAGAAGGTGAACTCCGTCTCACCACAAGAAAATGAAGAACTCAATGCTAAGCTGGATGAGCTCATATTAGCGGTAAAAGGTAAGGAAAACCAGGTAAGAGCTATCCCAGAATCTGAAGAAATAGACTTCATAGCTCGTACTGATTATAACCCTGTTTGGAAGAAGAATTATAATCCTAATTTTCAGAAACATTGTTCTAGTCCTGTAGGTAAATCTAATAATAATATAGGAACAAGAAATGGTAGTCTCCAGGAAACACTTAAGTACTTTGTAGACTCACAAAATGAGCAAAACAATATCCTTCTTAAAATAATAGAGAACCCTTATGCTATGCTTGGTAAATTATCTAACCAAGTTGTAAGTCTGAGGAATGATTTGCATGCCTCCAACAAAGAACGAGGATTGTTGAGGCACACCTTGGTAAGATAAATGAGAGTTAAACTCTCATTCTAGCTAAATTTGCAGGTAAAGCTGAGCCCAATCTTGTTGAATACCTCAAGATGATAAGAATCCAAAGGGAGGAGCCTAAAGAAATTGATTATAGTAATGCTCCTTCACCAAATTACACCATTGAAGATCTTGTAAAAAGGATCAATATCAAGATTCCGGTAAGTGAAGGAAATGAGCAAGCTATGTATCAACACTTTATTAATCAGGTAGCAATAAAGGTACGTAGGCTTGAGGAAGAATATAATAAAATTGTTGAAAAATTACCTGTGAAGCTTGATGATATATTTGAGCCTACTATTAAGATTAAAATTAGGACCAATGAGATAGCTTCACTTTTTGATCTAGGTGCAAGTGTTTCAACAATTCCAAAAAGTCTTTTTAATAAGTTAAATTTTGGCCCCTTTGAAATCACCGAATTAAAATTACATCTAATAGATTGTACCTACAAACAAGCTGTAGGGATTAAAGAAAATACTTTAGTATACATTAAAGGTTGTCCTACTCTTATTGATTTTGTTATCGTTGATATGCCTAAAGATGATACTACTCCTATTATATTAGGTTGTCCATTCTTAATAACTATTAAGGCTTTGATTCATCTACATGAACAGAACATGAAGCTTCAATTGCTTTCTCGGGATCCTTTTGTTATTCATTTTCCCAGGAAGAAGAAAGCCAAGCATGATGAAAAGGAGGCCATCACTTTGAAAACCAACTATTTTGGAGTGGGTGTTCCACTCATATGGCCTAAGTGAGAAACATTGAGGTCAAGCTATTGGCCATAGAAGAGCGCTTCATGATAGCGCCTCAAATAAAGGTTTGAGTAAAGTTTTTAGGTTTTAGTTTATGTTTTATGTTTAATAAAGAGTGCTAGAAAGCTCTAGTTGAGGAGAGGAAGTTCAGTGGTACTAAAAATCCTGCTTTATACATGCTGATGTTGGTCGAAAATTTTTACTATCATTTTTACTTGAAAAAGAAGGTGTTTCGCTAAGTTTCAGGATAAGAGAGATTTCTCGAAGAAACAATTTTTTTTCGATGAATACAGAAAGTTTAACGATAATCTATACGGCGGGAATAAAAATTTCGGCCGTATAGATATCTTTGCGATTGGAAAGTTTTCTTGCATTGCCCACATATAATCATCTTGCTCTAATAATTACATGCATACTTTATCTTGCGGACGAAATAGAAATTATGGATGCATTGCCCACATATAATTATCTTCCTCTAATAATTACATGCATACTTTGTTATTATCTTTTATTCCCATCAGATGTCTTGCACAACTATAGGTGAAACCAAAAGACCTAGGCCCTATCTCTCCATCATCGACAACAAAAAAAGACAGCAAACTCTTGGTCCGGTAAAACACAAAAAGAAATCTAAAGCTCCCAAAGGTATGTTAATGTAACTTCACTATGATTTCTGATTCCGAGGATTCGATAACCTAGGTCTACTAGGGAAAAAGAGCTATACTACATCTGTAATCCGGATCCAAGGTACCAATGATGCCATGATCCCACTAGTGGACATGATGACTTGTGATGATTGGCATGCTATGGATGATATTTCTGACATTACATACGACTCATTCATATTTCCATGTGATACTGCATCTGCATCATGTTGATCTTGTGAAATTATTTGGTTGTGATGATGTTGCCATATGCATGCCATTCTTTAAATGTTCCGTCATTCCCATTTTTTCTTGCAATATGATAAAAAATTCTCTTTCAAATTTTTTTGCTTGCAATGATGATAAAATTGCGTCTTGTGTTGCAAGAAACTTGACAAACAAGTTCTCTTTCCATATGTTTGTCGGCAAGCATGCTATTTCTTTGGAAATGATTTGTCATGATATTTTTAAATTTCTCCCATTGCTTGCAATAAGATGAATAATTGATCTTTCACTTGTTTTGCTCGCAACAATAATTAGCATATGGTTTCTACTAAGATTTCTCCCATAGCGTTCTCAACCTTGGTGATTTTGATTATTACCATGATAAGCATGTTCCCCGCTTGCATATTCACCAAGCACATGATTTGAACTTGATTGCTAGATACATCATGATGGATAATGTGTTTCTCTACCATCCACACACATTCTTCCTTTTATCTATGTTGTGTGTAGGCACCCACACTATAATGTCAACCTCGGTTGAGCACGAATTGACAAAAATATCTCTCGAGAGCATCCCCATGTGATTTAAAGACCAAACCTAGCTCCAATACCTTTTGCATGCTTCACATCTTTCATGTTGAAAAAATGCTCTTTCCTATGGTTTGAGTGCAAGCATGTTGATGGTATTCTTTCACCTTGTGACAATCGTGTTTATTTGCTATTGGATATTGATGCTTTGTGTGTTGCAACAAAAATGTTGAACAATTTCTCTTTCGATGTTTTGTGTGCAACCATAATTTCATTATGATCATGTATTGTCATGACAACTTCCAAGTTTCTTGTATATTTGTTGCAACAAACATAAGTAACATTTTCTCTTTCCTATAGTTTGTTTGCAACCATGTTGTTTTTGCTTCCACTTGTCATACAAATATTTATGTGATCTTCGCTTTGGATGACTTGTGTGTGGCATCCAACATATTGACCAATTTCTCTTTCGAATTGTTGGTTTGCACAATTAGTGATGTTCTTTTTGAGATCCTTCCTCATGTGGTTTTGCCAAATTCTCCTATTCTTACATCAAATATGTGGATCAAAGTTTTATTCCAATGCTTTGAGTGCCATGCTAAGCCATTATATGGAGTTTTTGAGTTCCCACATTTGGATGTTCTTCAAACGAATTCCATGCACATTGACATTGCATACGCATTCCATTTTCTATATTTCTATTGTACTAATAGTTTTGTGAATAAGAATGGACATGCCACAAATGCTATCACACAAAATATTTTGCTTAGTCTTTGTTGTGTGATGGTACAAATTCATACACATCAAACTCTACCAACTATGAGTTCACAAGGAGAAAGGTAGAGAATTACCTATGGATGATCTTCTACGAGCTATATTTACGCCATAAGGTGACTTCCTTCTACATAAGAACTCATGCTATAATATTCAAGAATTGGCTACACTTTTAATGTTGCTTCCCTTTTGTTGTGAGCTTTGTAGGCTTCGTGGAAAGTGAAGGAACATTGAAGCATTGTCAAATCAATCTTCTCGAGGTCGACTATATGATGAACCCAGGATCAAGAATGTCTCTTAACCTCTTCAACTTTGTGATGAGCATGTAGAGTCGAGGACGACTCTTTTTGAAGCGGGCGGAGATGATACAGCCCGACATATGGTCATTTCCATATCAAGCACTTCAACTTATGCCAAGTTGTCATGGACTCCTAAGGTGAATTTGTTCCTATCTATGTGTGACATCTACACTCCCTTGAACGACTTGTTGCTTCATGCAAACGACCTTTGTACTCATATATGAACCTCAAGCTCGTCCCCAAGTCACCCAAGAAGATGGACAGGTGAAGACGACTCTAGGACCAGAGTCTCTGCCTAGACCAAAGTCTCCGCTGCCCAAGCCCCGGAGTCTCTAGCCTTCCTCCGCTCGAAGCCCGACTACAAGCCCCTGGACTCCATCCGGAGTCTCCGCCAGTACCTAGGACTCGGTTCTTGAAACGAGTGAGTTGAAAATCCTTAGTGAACTTGATGCCAAATGACTTGTGTAACATCCCAAATATTTAAGGAAGGTTATCAAGATCCTAATCACCAAATTTAGGGTAAACAAAAACTTTTTAGTATTAAAATTTATGAATGCATGTGTATGTTGCATTAGTGTAGAATTGTTTGAAAATGCCATGTTTGATTGTTCTAAATGATATGAAATGGTTCAAAGATGAATGCCACATCATCTATACCATTTACAAACAAAACCCAAAGAAAAAAGAAATCAAATGAAATTAAATAATGTGAATGGTCATTTTTGCCATTTTAATCCACTAGGCCACTTTAGGTGTTCCTAGTAGTCAATTCCCAATAGAAACAATTCTAGATCTTTGTACCCCTTGCTAGACCAAGTAAATATGTACCAAGGCCCACTTTACAAACTTACAAAAACCCTTAGCCACTAATTTTAAATGGCAGTTGAAAATGAAATCCAAAGCATATGTGAAGATCCCACTTTTTCAAAAACCCACCAAACCAACTCCACTTGACAATTCCCAGCAACCAGAGACTACCAAGCATAAGATCAGATCACACACCAAAAATCTTTTCAAAATTCAAATATAAATTTCTTGCGGGCATTGTGTCGAATAGCTGGCAGACAAAGATAAACTGGCCTAACTATTACTGTTCTTGATCAATGCTTTGTCCACCATTGTGCCCCTTTACACTCCCCTTGTCCCCTCTAGTCACAACTACCACCAATGCACCACTCCTAGTTGCTATTTGCACCAGTGCCAAGCCACCCCGAGCCCTCCATGCCGGTCGACCATGGGCAAGCGCCAGCAGACATCCCCGTCTCTCCCGCTGTGCCTAGGAGGTAGGCGAGATCACACCGCCACCCCCTGTCCCTTCGCCAAGCGCTGCGAGGCCCTGGACCACCGCAGAACGACCGCGCCCACCGCGTCTGCGCCATGCCGAGCACGCGCCAGAGCACCGCACCCGAAAAGCATGCACACGTCATGGCTCGACCACAGCCCGCGCGCACCATTTAGCCACGATCCTGGACACGCCCGGACATGCTCGTTCGCCACCGCTTGACCAGCAGTCCCCGTGCGCCGCGTCGAATGCCGCCTCTGCCGCGTAGAGCATCGGACGCTCCCGACCAAATGCCACCGCCCCTAGCCGCGCCTTTAAGACGTAGAGGACTACCAGCAGACCGTGCGTCGTCCCCTACCTCTAGCCGCGCCACCAGCACCCTGTAGGCGCGTCGCCACCGTCGCCTGACCATGCCGCTCTGCCCCGTCATCGAGCCTATAAAAGTAGGCCTCCTCCATCCAAATTTCTCACACCATTCCACTCCCCTCTCGCCACTGACCACCCCACACTTCTCCTTGGAGCCAATAAATCCCTAGTTCGCCGGAATTCCACCGGAGCTTGCCATGGCAAAGGAGAAGAGGGGTCGTTGATTGCGACTGCCCCCGGAGCCGCCGCGACCACGCCTAGAACCGCCGTCGTCCACCAGTTCGATCGCCCCCATTGCAACGACTAGCTGGAGCCCTGGTAAGCCACCGTAGACCCCCACCGTGCCGTGTTAGGGTTTACTCTCGCCGGAGCTGTTCACCGGAAACGATGAACTAGGGCCGTAGATTCTCGTTTTAATCGCACGGCTGAGATTGCCCCGTACCGTTTTGGGTTTTATGTGCCGCTGACATGCCAGACCGCACTATCAGTCGCCCTCTGTGCCGCGGAGCGCCACTGGGCCGGCCCATTTCTTTTCCCGCACTGGCCCTAAGATTCAAATTAGTATGTTTCCATTTAGGTTTAAACTAATTTCTGTGCCTAGATTCAAAAATGCATACAGAGATATTTACTTAACCAAAATGCATGATTCAGATTTTGTGAGAAAGATAATTAAAATATCAATCCAATACCGTTGGATTTAAATCAATTGGAGTTAGAGACCACATATAGCAAAAATAACAAGACATAGACTTTTCTACATTCAAACAGTTTTCAAAAATCAACCATAATAGCTTTTGAGTTGATTCAAACTCTCAAAAATCACATTTGATAATATATATCTAAATATGTAATAATATTTAGGTTTGCATGCAGTGACTTTCCATTTCTAGTCACTTTAAATCATTTAAATGATAAATTTAAACTTATTGAAATATGATCAAACATTTAAATCACATTCCCATGTATTGGAATATATGGTGATGACATGTGTCCACATGATCCCATATTTTAATTGGAGAATACTAAATCTTAAGTAATTTCAATGTGTAGAAATTACTTTTCTCAAATAAAATAAATGAAACTAGTTCATTAAATCTTGTGATGTTTGTGATGATGCTAGATCATCAAGTGTGTGCCTTAGTGTGCTAAATAGACTAGTGAAGTATTGTTTGGTGATTGTGTATCCTGTATTTATTTATAGATGATAGTACCGACCAGGTCTACAAGGAGGAGGAGTTCTACCCCGAAGAAGACGAGGGTAATTTGAACCACTACACCAACCAAGGCAAGATATTATTGGCAAGTTAACCTAAGCAAGAGGCATTGGGTATGCTTGGTTATACTTTTATTTATACCCATCCCAAGTTTTACTTGCAAGCTTTACTTTCTTACTTTACCAAAGTTCTTTACTTCTATTATAGATAGCATAAAGAGTATAAAACTTGGCCTATCTAGATATACTTAGATTTCATTCTATGGCATGAGATTGAAGATTAGCATCCCTCATTTGTGAACACTCTTAACCTTAGTAGCTAGTGCCAATCATAAAACTTGATCACTTTAGATGGGAATACTTGGTAAAAAGGCTTATAAAAACCTTGGAATGATGAGTCATTCTATTGATATGTTTTGACATGTGTTGAGAAGCACAAATGGTTTATGATGATGAAAATGTTGAGCCATGAGCCTTAGCCCTTTATAAAAACTGATGGTTGGGTTCGGATGCGATACCATTCCAATTTTACCGTACAACCATAATACCTGAATTGGGTAAGGCTTAGCCAGAAGTTTATATGCATTAGTATGGGTTCCCTCACGAGAGAGGTTTGAGCTGAGGCTACCTCTTGATGACGTCCACCTATGTAGTTCCCAGGATGGTAGATGGCCATGGCTGGGAGGCCAAGCTCATAGGAGAGGCGCTTATACTAGAGTGTGTAAAGGAAAGGTTATGATTGATTATCCGCATACTAAGTATGATGATTCAGGGTTATCCCTGAAGAATGTATCGAATTTTGTGGTGAAAGTGTACCACCTCTTGAGAGTGTCAAACTATTCGAATAGCCGCGTCTGCGGTCATGGACAGTTGGAGTGGCCATACTGTTCCGTCGTCAGATGTTTTCAAAAGGACTTATGAAATGAATGGTGACTTTGACTTGACCACAACAGGGTTGTGACTATGAAAACTAAGTTCCCAACTTAAGTGATTTTAACACTTTACTTTAGCTTTCTTTGTTTCTAAACTCAGCTTAGGTTTCAAATTAGTTTTTGCAAATGAACTTCGAACTTAGCATTCCTACTAGAACTACCTTACTTGTTAGTGATAGTTTGCGAGTACTTAAAGAGTACTCATGGCTTTGTCCTTGGCTATTCCCGTGGCCAGAATATGAGGAGGACTACCCTAAAGATGCACAGCAGGACGGCTACGACAACTAGGATCATCTCCCAACGTCAGCATTGCTTGTGAAACTAAAGATGGAACCCACCGCTACGCTTATTATTCTGCTGCTTGTTTGTATTAAGACTGGATCATGAGATCCTTTATTTGTGTAAGACCTTATTATGGTTTGTAATGGATGATGTACTATGATATCCAATCTGTTATGTCTCGCAAAAAAGGTAATCCCGAGATTGCGATGTATGGCATAACAGGCATTTGGGATTAAAATTCCGGGTGTTGACAAGTTGGTATCAGAGCCATCCTGACCATAGGAGACCCTAGTTAGAATGGACGTCCAAACAAAAACTTAGTTTCAAAAACAAAAGAAGTGAGTATTTATGAAAACCTATTCCCACTCTTATCCTTGAGATTCTTTCAAAAAAAATTCATGTTCCTCAAAAATTCTTACATTACTACATAAAATTTGACACACTTGATCACTTCACTAACTTACTCATCCTAAATTCTTATAGATGGAAGTTTAGTACTGCAAGTTCTACCAGTTGGGCAACGGAGGCCAACAGATCTTTGAGAGGGATCTTGATGCACTGTCTGAGTACCTTGAGCGCCTGCATCTGGAATTCTTTTGAGCTCAACTCAATGATCACCCAGGAGGAGATCTACAATGGAAGATAGTTGCTAATCGTCGAGGCAAGATGGAAGCACCCCTTTCTGAGAAGATTCAATTCATCGTGAGAGAGAACAACTGGCTAGATGGATTAGACAGGGCAATGCATGAAGCTCTCGCCCGTCTTTGTAGATAGAACGTCAACTTGATCCAGGGAACTCACTTTGCTCACTATGCAAGGCGTGATTCTATGGGAATTCCATTGGAGATGCCAAGTCACCCGGAGATGAAGCGCCAAGTGGAGAACCTTGACTTCCTACTGTATGATAGGTAGAAGGAATTGGACAATGCTTGGGCTTACGCCAATCACAACCTTTCCATTGCCGCCCAGAAGTCCCAGACTTTTGCCTTGCTCCTCAAGGACCATCAATCACTTCGTCGTCAACGCGAGAAGAAGGATCGCACCATCGCTCATCTTCGCAAGAAGCTGGCCGACCTCGAGAAGACCATCCTGGAACAAGAAGCTCAGCTTGCAGCAAAAGAAGAAGAAGAGGAAGGTGAAGACATCCAAGGAGATATTCACTCATACCTCAGTGACGACAATGATTACCTGGAGGATGATGCCATGGACTTCTACACCGATGATGACGACTCCGACTTCATCGATGATGAGTAGGTGCACTTAACCAATACCGTAGGAAGGAGATGTATCGGTCCCATTGTATCGTAGTTCATAGAATGGTTCTTAAAACTATCTGTTTTCTTTTCATGATGTGGTGTGTGTGTTTGTATCGTGTGCTTTGATTGAATGAATGAATGAGAAGTTGTTAGTTTGCCAAACCTGATTTCAAACTCAAAGTTTAAAACTTTTGAAACAAAACCATGAACCTTAGAACTTTCCCTATTACCCCATTATCTATCTCAATATTCAGATGACTCGTGGAAACCAAGGAGGAAGCAGCTCATCGCAGGACCCGATGCTGCAGATTCTGCAGATGCTAGTTTCTAACCGTGAAGCTAGTAGAGCAGAGCGCAAGGCCAATCTAGCCACCCTGCAATAGATAGCTCACATGGCCCAGAACAATCAAGGCCATGGAAATCAGGATCATCATGGATCAAAGCTTAAGAATTTTCATAATACCAATCCCCCATCTTTAGCAAGGCTGAAGACCCATTAGATGCAGATGATTGGTTGCAAACCATGGAGAATAACCTAGAAGTCGCAGGAGTTGATGCCAACGAGCAAGTACTGTTTACCACCCACTATCTGGCAGGAGATGCAAGAGCTTGGTGGAATAGCACCCGTACTATGAACCATGGTCAAGTGATGACGTGAGAAGACTTCAAGAGCAAGTTTAGCCGCACCCATGTGCCGCAAGGTTTAGTCACCAGAATGAGAGATGAGTTCAGAGAGCTGAAGCAAGGCAGGATGACGGTAGTGGAGTACTGTGACAAATTTATGTCCCTCGCAAGATATGCCGCTCATGAGATCAACACTGAACAAACTACTTCCTAACTTCACTGTTTCCACAGTAATTCTCGACCATTTGATCTCCCCTTAACTCTGTTGTCCCCTCTAGTGTCGAGCAGCACCCAGACCAACCCCCTTTGGCTGTTATGCACAGTGGAGCGCCACCCATTTTTTGTCGTCGCTGGCCGACAGTGGAAATCGCGTTAGAAGCATCGCCGTCCTCGCCCATGACGTGCACCAGACACGCCGCACTCCATCGCCACCCCCTGTCCAACCCTCGAACGCAGAAGAGCCCTGGACCACCCTAGCACCGCCACGCCCTATGTCTTTGCGCCATGCCCAGAGCGTGCCAGCTCGCCGTGCCCGACCACCTCGCCCAAACCGCGCCTCGCCCTTGCCGTGCACGCTCACGCTCGCCATGACCACAACAACCCCGCAGACACCCCCATTCGTCGCAGTGTGACCCGCAGCTGCCGCACGCTGTCGCAAACACCTCCGCCTCCGCGCAGAGCGCCGCACGCTCCTGACCAAACAACACCGCCCCACGCCTCTCCTTTAAGCTAGTAACGATTTCCAGGGAACATAGCACCGTCCTCTAGCCTCAGCCGTGCCGCTAGCAGCCTGTAGCATCGTCACTGACAAGCTCGCGCCCACGCCGTTCGGTCCCTTTGCTGCAGTATAAATAGAGCCCCCCTCTGCCTCATTTCACCACACCACTGCACTCCCCACTCCTCTCTGAGCCTCCCCCACTTCTTCCCGGAGCAAGGCATGCTCTCTCTTGCTGGAATTTTGCCGGAGCCCGCCACTGCTGGAGGAGAAGGGCGTCGTTGTGTCAACACCCGGATTTTTAATCCCAGATGCCTGTTATGCCATACATCACAATCCCATGATTACCATTTTTGCGAGTCATTATAGATTGGATATCACAGTACATCATCCATTACAAACCATAATAAGGTCTTACACAAATAAAGGATCTCATGATCCAGTCTTAGTACAAACAAGTAGCGGAATAAATAGAGTAGCGGTGGCCTCCATCTTCAATGTCACAGGCAATGCTGACGATGGCAGATAGTTCTGGTTATCATAGTCGTCCTGCTGTCCTTCTTCCGGATAGTCCTCTTCGTAGTTTGGCCACGGGATTAGCCAGCGACAAATCCATGAGTACTCTTTAAGTACTCGCAAACTATCACTAATAAGTAAGGTAGTTCTAGAAGGAATGCTAAGTTCTAAGTTTATTGGCAAAGTTAAGTTTGAAATCTAAGCTGATTTCAGAAACAAAGAAAGATAAAATAAAGTTCTAAATCACCTAAGTGGGAACTTAGTTTTCATAGTCACAACCCTGTTGGGGTCAAGTCATGTCACAATTCATTTCATAAGTCATTTTGAAAACATCTGACAATGGAACAGTATGGCCACTCCAACTGTCCATGACCGTGGACGCGGCTATTCGAATAGTTTGACACTCTGTGGAGGTGGTACACTTTCACCACAAAATTCGATACATCCATTAGGGATAACCCTGAATCATCATACTTAGCATGCGGATAATCAATCATAACCTTTCAATTACACAACCTAGTATAAGCACCTCTCCTATGAGCTTGGCCTCCCAGCCATGGCCATCTGCCATCCTGGGCACTGCATAGGTGGACAACATTGAGAGGTAGCCTCAGCTCAAACCTCTCCGGCGAGGGAACCCATACTAATGCATATAAACTTCCGTCTCAGCCTTACCCAATTCAGGTATTGTGGTTGTATGGTAAAATTGGAATGGTATCGCATCCGAACCCAACCATCAGTTTTTATAAAGGGCTAAGGCTCATGCCTCAACATTTTCGTCATCATAAACCATTTGTGTTTCTCAACACATGTCAAAACATCTCAATAGAATGACTCATCATTCCAAGGTTTTCATAAGCATTTTCACCAAGTATTCCCATCTAGAGTGATCAAGTTTTTGGTGTAGCTCTAACCACAAGTTAAGAGTGTTCACTAAGGTGGGATGCTAATCTCAATCTCATGCCATAGAATGACATCTAGTATAGGCCAAGTTTTATACTCTTTATGCTATGTAAACTACTTTCTAAAATCTCACAAAGCATTTCTAGAAGTAAAGAATCATTGATAAAGCAAAAGTAAAACTTGTAAGTAAACTTGGGATGAGTATAACTCAAAAAGGGTGTAACCAAAGCATGCTTAAGGCATTTTTCTTAGGTTATCTTGCTTGCAAGGGTTAGCTTGCATTGTTAATGATGGTTTGCCTTGGTTGGTGTAGTGGTTGAAATTCTCCTCGTCTTCTTCAGTGTAGAACTCCTCCTCCTCGTAGACTTGGTCGGTACTATCGTCTATAAATACATACGGGATACACAATCACCGAAAAATACTTAACTAGTCTATTTAGCACACTAAGGCACACACTTGATGATCTAGCATCATCACAATCACCACAAGATTTAATAAACTAGTTTCATTTATTTCATTTGAGAAAACTAATTTCTACTCATTGAAAATAATTAAGATTTAATATTCTCCAATTAAAATATGGGATCATGTGGACACATGTCATCACCACATGTTCTAATACTTGGGAATGTGATTTAAGGTGTTGGTCACATTTTATAAAGTTTAAGTTTATTAATTAAAGGATTTAAAGTGACTCGAAATGCCTATATAGCATTATTTTGGTACTAGTCCAAAGTCACTGCATGCAAACCTAAATATTATTATATATTTAGATAGGCATTGTCAAATGTGATTTTTGAGAGTTGGAATCTAATCAAAAGCTATTAAGGTTGAATTTTGAAAATTGTGTGAGTGGATAAAAGTCTTTGTATTGTTATTTTTGCTATATGTGATCTCTAACTCCAATTGATTTAAATCCAACGCGCTTCGATAGAGATTTTAATTATCTTTCTAAAAAAATTGAATCATGTAGTTTGGTTAAGTGGATCTCTCTGAAATGATTTTTAAACTAGTGGACATAATTGAGTTTTAAGTCTAAATAGAAAAAACATCTATTTGAATTTGTGGGCTAGCGTGGGAAACTAAACGGGCCGGCCCAGTGGCGCACCATGGCACAGAGGGAAACTGACAAGGGGGTCCCGCATGTCAGGGATTGACTCTAATGCGAAGCGGTACGTGGCGATATGGGTCATGCGATTAGAACAGAGATCGACGGTCGTGATTCATTGTCGACGACGAATATGTCACCGGTGAGAAAGAACCCTGGCGGCTCGGTGGGGGTCGATTGGGGGCTTACCGGGGCTCCAGCTAACGTGGTGATGGGGGCGATCAAACTGGTGGACGACGGTGGTTCAAGGCGTGGTCGCGGCAGCTCCTGGGTGGTCACAATCAATGGCCCCCTTCCTCCTCTGCTGCGGCGAGCTCCGGCAAAATTCCGGTGGCTGAGGGCTCGAGTGGCTCCGGCGAGAGGTGGGGATGGTTAGTGGCGAGAGGGGAGGTGAGTGGTTTGTAGAATTTGGACGAAGGAGGCCTCCTTTTATCGGCTCGATGGTGAGGCAGTGCGTTATGGGCGTGGCTCGTCGGAGACGGCGGTACAGGAAGCTATGGCAGGGATGAGCTACGCGGACGGTGTGCTGTCTACTGGCGGTCATCTATGGTGTAATGGCGTGGCTAGGGGTGGTGGCAAAAGGTCGGGCGTGTCTGTGCTCTGGACGGAGGCAGTAAGTGTTCGATGCGGCGCACGGTGGCTACTGGTCGTGCGACGGGAAATGGGCATGTCTGGGCGGTTGCGGGAGTCATGGTGGAGTAGCACGCGCGGGCTGTGGTTGAGGGGCGGCGTGTGCTTCCTTGTCGGGCGCGGTGCACTAGCGCGTGCTCGGCATGGCACAGAGGCTGCGGGAGCGGCACGCTGGGGAGTGGTCCACGGCGTGGCTAGGCTCGGGGAAGGGATAGAGAGGGGCGGTAGGGTGCGGCGATCCTCCTAGGCACGGCGACATCAAGAGGGGTGGTCTGCTACGACTGGGGCATGGTCGACCGGCGGCGACCATGTTTGGGCGATGCGTCACTGCTGCTAGCGGTGAAGGGGGATGCTGTCTGGGCTAGGTTAGATGCCAGGGAGACAAGAGGAGTGGAATGGGGCAATTGGGTGGACAATGCATTGATCAATAATAGTGTTAGTTAGGCCAGATTATTCTTGCCTGCCAAGTGTTCAACAAAGTGGCCGCAAGAAATTTAATTTTGAATTTTGAAAAGATTTTTGGTGTGTGACTTGATCTCATGCTTGGTAGCATGTGGTTTCTTGTGATTTTCAAGGTGAGTTCATTTGAGTGGTTTTTCAAAAAGTGGGATCTATGCATATGTAATGGATTCAATTTTCCAATGCCATTTAAAATTAGTGTTTAAATGTTTTTGTAAGATGTCAATGTGGGCCTTGGTAGATCTGTACTTGTACTAGCAAGGGGTGAAAAGAGTTGAGAATGTTTCTGTTTGAATTTGACTTCTAGGAACACCTAAAGTGGCCTAGTGGATTAAAATGGTCAAAATGACCATTTGGTCTTTTTATTCTTATTTGATTTCTTTTTCTTTAGATTTTGTTTTTAAATGATCTAGATGATGCGGAATTCACCTTTGAGTCATTTTACAACCATTAGAACAATCAAACATGGCATTTCCAAACAATTCTTTATTAATGCAAACACACATATGCATTCCTAATTATTTTAAAGATAAAAAGTTTTTGTTAACCCTAAATTGGGTGATTTGGATCTTGATAACCTTGATTAAAGTTTTGGGACGTTACAAACCTTCCCCCTGAAACAAAATCTCGTCCCGAGATTTAAGAAAGAAAACTAGGAACTAAAGAGATTTGGAAACTCAGTCCTAATGTAATCTTCTCGCTGCCAGGTGGCTTCCTCTTCGGTATGATTGCTCCATTAGATCTTGAGAAACTTGATACTCCGGGTCCTAGTGGTTCTGTAAGCTTCTTCCAAGATACGGATCAGCACTTCACGATACGTCAGATCCTTGTTGATATCAACGGCTCGGTGATCGATGTTATTCAACACTTCGTTCTTCTCTGGCACTTCTAAGCTTTTGCAAAGTAACGAGATATGGAACACATTATGGATGGCGGACATCTCCTCTGGCAGTTCTAGTTGATATGATACTTCTCCTCGATGATTCAGAATCTTGAAGGGTCCAATATATCTGGGGGCTAACTTTCCTTTTAGACTAAAACGTTGCGCTCCCTTCAATGGCGAAACCTTGAGATACACAAAATCTCCGACATTGAAGGTCAGGTCTCTACTCCTCTTGTCAGCATAACTCTTCTGTATGGATTGGGTGGTCTTGAGGTGCTCACGGACTTTGTGAACCTTCTCTTCGGCTTCTCGTACGATGCTGGGTCTCTACGCCTCTTGTCGACTCTCTCCTACTTGCGACCAATTCAGAGCGGTACGGCACTTTCTTCCATATAAGAACTCAAATGGGGCCATTTGTCAACTGGCTTGATAACTGTTGTTGTATGAGAATTCTGCGAAGGGCAGGCAATCTTCCCATTTTGATCCATACTCTAACACACAAGCTCTCAACATATCCTCTAGGATTTGGTTGACTCTTTCAGTTTGTCCATTAGTCTGTGGGTGATAAGTTGTGCTGAAATTCAACTTGGTTCCTAATCCTTCTTGGACTTTCTGCCAAAATCTCGAGGTAAATTCGGTTCCTCGATCCGATACTATGGTCTTGCAGGTTCTATGCAGACTAACAATTCTAGCAATGTACAACTCTGCTAGCTTCGAACTTTGGTAGGTTGTCTTGACAGGTATAACATTGGCTAATCAACGATGACAGTCATTTCCCCTACTAGAAGGAGGCAAACCGGTGATAAAGTCCATTTCGACGGAATCCCATTTCCATTCCGGAATCTGCAATGGTTGCAACAATCCTGTGGGTCTCTGATGTTCCGCCTTGACTATTTTACAGATATCACACTTGGCGATGTAGCTTCCGATTTCTCTCGTCATCTTGTGCCACCAAAATTTCTCTTTCAAATCCTAATACATCTTCGTTCCTTCGGGGTGGATAGAATATAGAGTATCATGGGCTTCTTGCATGATAACTTGCTTCAACTCTGAATCTGCTGGCACACATATACGTCCTTTGTACCACATAACTCCTTCTTTGTCTTCGGTGAATCCAGGTACCTTTCCAGTACCAATACGATGTTTGATTCCGTCGATACTTGCATTTCCCTTCTGGCCCTCCTTGATCTGGCTGATCAAAGTGGGTTGAAGTTCAATGCTAGCTAAAAATCCTTTGCTAACTAGCTCAGTTCTAAACTACTCCAATTCTTCATGCAAACTTGGCTGGGTTTCTTTGGTCATGGTGTTTAATCTACATGGAAATCTGCTAAGAGCATCCGCTACCACATTGGCTTTGCCGGGGTGATAGTGAATCTCAAGGTCATAATCCTTGATTAACTCTATCCACCTCCTTTGCCTCATATTCAGCTCCTTCTGAGTGAAAATATACTTCAAGATCTTGTGATCTGAGTAAATCTCACAGTGATTACCCATAAGATAATGACACCATGTCTTCAAGGCTAAAACTATAGCTGCTAATTCGAGATCATGGTTGGGGTAGTTTTGCTCATGCTGCTTCAGTTGTCTGGACAAATATGTTATTACTTTGCCTTCTTGCATCAACACACATCCGAGACCAACCTTGGATGCATCACAATACACATCAACGACTTCTTGATATCTGGCATAATCAATATTGGGGCTGAAATCAATCTCTTCTTGAGCTCTTGGAAAGTTGCTTCACATTTGTTGGTCCATTCAAACTTCTTGTCCTTCTTCAACAATTGGGTCATGGGTCTTGCGATGCTCGAAAATCCTTCTACGAACTTGCGGTAATATCCCACTAATCCGAGAAATGCACGGACTTGGGTTTGAATGGTTGGGGCTTCCCATTCTTCAACATCTTTGATCTTGGCGGGATCAACAACGACGCCTCCTGCCGACACAATATGTCTGAGGAATCCTACTTCTTTCAGCCAAAACTCACATTTGCTGAACTTGGCATACAACTGATGCTCTCTATGGGTTTCGAGGATGGTTCTTAGGTGTTGCTCATGATCTTCTTCTGACTTGGAATAGATAAGAATATCATCGATAAACACAACGACAAACTTATCCAGAAACTTCATAAAGATCTTATTCATGAGATTCATGAAATAAGAGGGGGCATTAGTTAATCCAAAAGACATGACCGTATACTCATACAATCCATATCTGGTGGTAAAGGCGGTCTTTGGAATATCTGTTGCACGAATCTTAAGTTGGTGATAACCAGTCCTAAGATCAATCTTAGAAAACACTCTGGCACTAGTCAACTAATCAAACAGATCCTCTATCTTGGGCAGGGGGTACCTGTTCTTGATGGTGACGTAATTCCGCTTCTGGTAATCTGTGCACAAACGGTTACCTCCATCCTTCTTGTCGATGAACAACACAGGTGATCTCCATGGCGATGCGCTTGGTTGAATCAAACCTTTCGCCAACATAGCATCAAGTTGTTTCTTCAGCTCCACTAACTCTGAGGGGTTCATGCTGAGCTATCGGTTCGGTTCCAGGAATCAGTTCAATAATGAACTCGATATCCTGATCTGGGGGCATACCGAGTAATTCATCTGGGAATACGTCGGGGTATTCACAGACTACTCTGACTTGGTCTATGGTGGGTAGGGCTAGACTCTTGGTGCACTTGAATTGATGGGGCAAGGTTTCAGATATATGTTCTACTGATACTCCAGAGCTACTGGTCATGGTGATGGCTTTCTTGGCGCAGTAGATCAATCCCTTACGTTTCGACATCCAATCTATTCCTAGTACTACTTCCAAACCTTTAGTTCCAGGTACTATTAGATTGGCATAAAAATCTATCCCATGAAACCTTGCAAATTTTTCTATCTTTGGTGGTTAAACTAGGTATTTGAAATATCATAACATGCTTCAAGTTTGTTGGGTGAATCTTACTAGTGCATGCAAATTCTTCGGTAACAAATGAGTGCGATGCTCCAGAATCAAACAACACTCTTGCTAATACTGAGTTAACAGAAAACGTACCCAACACGACATCTGGCGCTTCCTGGGCTTCTTCAGCATTCATGTGGAATAGACGGCCGTTGTCGTTGAGTGAATTCCCAGGGCCAAATCTCCTTCTGGGATGAACATGGTGTTGCTGCTGAGCTCGGGCATTCACATTGGCAGTTGCAGCAATCTTCTTGGGACACTCATTGGAGTAGTGACCCTTCACTCCACATTCAAAGCAAGTGATCTGAGACTTGTCTTTGGCTACAACAGGCACGACATTGCTTCTAGTCCTTGGGGCAGTGTTCTTGTTGTTGGACTTGGGCGGTGCACGGTGGAAGTTGTTGGAGTTGCCGGGGTGGTTGTTGTTGTTCCCTCCGGACTTCACATTTCCTCCACAACGGATGGGGTAGCTTGGACAAGACATTGGGGGTCTATTGTTCCACGGGGCATATCCTACAGACGGGCTGGGGTGATACTTCTGGTGACTGTTGGATCCACTATGGTGCATCATCCGGCGTTTTCGGTTGTCGTTGGCTTGGTTGATCTTTTGTTCCATTTGGATGGCAGAGTTGACTAGCTCATTGAGATCGTCAAAACGGATGTTGATTAATACCGTTTGCATCTCATCATGCAATCCATTTAGGAATCTCTCCTTTTTCTTGGCTTCAGTATTGATCTCATGAGGTGCATACCTGGCGAGGGACAAAAATCTGTCATGGTACTCTACTACAGTCATCCTGCCTTGCTTCAGTTCTCTGAATTCATCTCTCATTCTAGTGACTAAACCTTGTGGCACATGGGTGTGGCTGAACTTGGTCTTGAAATCTTCCCACGTCATCACTTGACCGTGGTTCATTGTGCGGGTGCTGTTCCACCAGGCTCTTGCATCTCCTGCTAGATAGTGGGTGGAAAACAGTACTTTCTCATTTGCGTCAACTCCTGCTACTTCTAGGTTATTCTCCATGGTGTGCAACCAATCATCAGCATCCAGTGGGTCTTGAGACTTGCTGAAGATAAGGGGATTGGTATTCTGGAAGTTTTTGAGTTTGGATCCATGATGATCCTGATTTCCATGGCCTTGATTATTGTGGGCCATCTAGGCAATCTGCTGCAGGGTAGCTAGGTTGGTTTGGCGCTCTGCTCTACTAGCTTCATGGTCGGAAACTAGCTTCTGCAGAATCTGCAGCATCGGGTCCTGTGATGAGCTACTTCCTCCGAGGTTTCCACGAGTCATCTGAAGATTGAGATAGATAAAGGGGTAAGAGGGAAAGTTCTAAGGTTCATAGTTTTGTTTTCAAAAGCTAAAACTTTGAGTTTGACTCAGGTTTGGCAAACTAACAACTCATTCATTCATTCATTAAATCAAAGCACACAATACAAACACACACACCACAACATGAAAGGAAAACATATGGTTTTAAGAACCATCATTTGAGCTAAGATACAATGGGACCGATACATCTCACTCCTACGATAGTGCTCTAGTGCATGCATCTACTCATCGTCGATGAAGTCGGAGTCATCATCATCGGGGTAGAAGTCCATGGCATCATCCTCTAGGTAGTCATCATCATTGCTAAGGTACGAGTGAATATCCCCCTGGATGTCTTCACCTTCTTCTTCCTCTTCTTCTCTTGCTTCAAGCTGAGGTTCTTGCTCCTTGATGGTCTTCTCAAGATCGGACACCTTCTTGCGAAGACGGGTGATGGTGCGATCCTTCTTTGCGCGTTGACGACAGAGTGATTGGTGCTCCTTGACCAGCAGGGAGATAGTCTGGGCCTTCTGGGCGGCAATGGCAAGGTTGTGGTTGGCATACTCTCGAGCATTGTCCAATTCCTTCTGCCTATCGTATAGTAGGAAGTCAAGGTTCTCCACTTGGCGCCTCATCTCCGGGTGACTTGGCATCGCTAACGGCATTCCCATGGAATCACGCCTTGCATAGTGCGCAAAGCGGGTTCCCTGGATCAAGTTGATGTTCTGTCCGCAAAGACGGGCGAGAGCTTCATGCATTGTCCTGGCTAATCCATCTAGCCAGTTGTTCTCTCTCACGGTGAATTGAATCTTCTCGAACAGAGGTGCTTCCATCTTGCCTCGAAGATCAGCAACTATCAGCCATTGTAGATCTCCTCCCGTGGTCATTGAGTTGAGCTCCGAAGAATTCCAGATGCGGGCGCTCCAGGTACTCAAACAGTGCATCAAGATCCCACTCGAAGATCAGTTGGCCTCTGTTGCCCAACTGGTAGAACTTGCAGTATTGAACTTCCATCTGTAAGAATTTAGGATGAGTAAGTTAGTGAAGTGATCAACTGTGTCAAATTTTATGTAATAAAGTAAGAATTTTTTAGGAACATGAATTTTTTTGAAATAATCTCAAGGATAAGAGTGGGAATATGTTTTCATAAATACTCACTTCTTTTATTTTGAAACTAAGTTTTTGTTCGGACGTCCATTCCAACTAGGGTCTCCTATGGTCAGGATGGCTCTGATACCAACTTGTCAACACCCGGATTTTTAATCCCAGATGCCTGTTATGCCATACATCGCAATCCTAGGATTACCATTTTTGCGAGACATAATAGATTGTATATCACAATACATCATCCATTACAAACCATAATAAGGTCTTACACGAATAAAGGATCTCATGATCCAGTCTTAGTACAAACAAACAACAGAAATATAAGTGTAGCAGTTGGCTCCATCTTTAGTGTCACATGCAATGCTGACAATGGGAGATGATCCTAGTTGTCGTAGCCGTCCTGCTGTCCATCTTCAGGGTAGTCCTCCTCATAGTCTGGCCATGGGAATAGCCAGGGACAAAGTTATGAGTACTCTTTAAGTACTCGCAAGCTATCACTAACAAGCAAAGTAGTTCTAATAGTAATGCTAAGTTCTAAGTTAATGGCAAAGTCAAGTTTGAAACCTAAGCTGAGTTTCGAAACAAAGAAAGATAAAATAAAGTTCTAAATCACCTAAGTGGGAACTTAGTTTTCATAGTCACAACCCTATTGGGGTCAAGTCATGTCACAATTAATTTCAGAAGCCATTTTCAAAACATCTGACAACGGAACAGTATGGCCACTCCAACTGTCCATGACTGCGGACGCGGCTATTCGAATAGTTTGACACTCTATAGAGGTGGTACACTTTCACCACAAAATGCGATACATCCGTCAGGGATAACCCTGAATCATCATACTTAGTATGCGGATAATCAATCATAACCTTTCAATTACGCACCCTAGTATAAGCACCTCTCCCATGAGCTTGGCCTCCCAGCCATGGCCATCTGCCATCCTGGGCACTTCATAGGTGGACAACATTGAGAGGTAGCCTCAGGTCAAACCTCTCCCGCGAGGGAACCCATACTAATGCATATAAACTTCTGGCTAAGCCTTACCAATTCAGATATTGTGGTTGTACGGCAACATTGGAATGGTATCACATCCGAACCCAACCATCAGTTTTTATAAAGGGGTAAGGCTCATGCCTCAACATTTTCATCATCATAAACCATTTTTGTTTCTCAACACATGTCAAAACATCTCAATAGAATGACTCGTCATTCCAAGGTTTTCATAAGCATTTTCACCAAGTATTCCCATCTAGAGTGATCAAGTTTTTGGTTTAGCTCTAACCACAAGTTAAGAGTGTTCACTAAGGTGGGATGCTAATCTCAATCTCATGCCATAGAATGACATCTACTATAGGCCAAGTTTTATACTCTTTATGCTATCTAAACTACTTTCTAAAATCTCACAAAGCATTTCTAGAAGTAAAGAAACTTTGATAAAGCAGAAGTAAAAATTGTAAGTAAAATTGGGATGTGTATAACTCAAAAAGGGTGTAACCAAACCATGCTTAACGCATTTGGATTAGGTTATCTTGCTTGCAAGGGTTAGCTTGCATTGTTAATGATGGCTTTCCTTGTTGTGTGTAGTGGTTGAAATTCTTCTCGTCTTCTTCGGGTAGAACTCCTCCTTCGCGTAAAATTGGTCGGTACTATCATCTATAAATACATACGGGATACACAATCACCAAACAATACTTAACTAGTCTATTTAGCACACTAAGGCACACACTTGATGATCTATCATCATCACAATCACTAGAAGATTTAATAAACTAGTTTTAGTTATTTTATTTGAGAAAAGTAATTTCTACTCATATTCTAATTGAGATTTAATATTCTCCAATTAAAATATGGGATCATGTGGACACATGTCATCACCACATATTCTAATACTTGGTAATGTGATTTAAGGTGTTGGTCACATTTTATAAAGTTTAAGTTTATTAATTAAAGGATTTAAAGTGACTAGAAATGCCTATATAGCATTATTTTGGTACTAGTCCAAAGTCACTACATGCAAACCTAAATACTATTATATATTCAGATAGGCATTGTGAAATGTGATTTTTGAGAGTTGGAATCAACTCAAAAGCTATTAGGGTTGAATTTTGAAAAATGTTTGAGTGGATAAAAGTCTCTGTCTTGTTATTTTTGCTATATGTGATCTCTAACTCCAATTGATTAAAATCCAACGGGCATGGATAGAGATTTTAATTATATTTCTAAAAAAATTTAATCATGCATTTTGGTTAAGTGGATCTCTCCGAAATGATTTTCAAACTAGTGGACAGAATTGAATTTTAAGTCTAAAAAGAAAAAACATCTATTTGAATTTGTGGGCTAGCACGGGAAACTAAACGGGTCAGCCTAGTGGCGCTCCACGGCGCAGGGTGAAACTGACAATGGGGCCCGCATGTCAGTGGCTGACTGTGACGCGAAGCGGTACGGGGCGATATGGGTCGTGCGATTAGAACAGAGATCAACGGTCGTGGTTCATCATCGACGATGAACAGGTCACCGGTGATAACGAACCCTAGCGGCTCGGTGGGGGTCGATTGGGGGCTTACCAGGGCTCTAGCTAACGTGGCAATGGGGGCGATCGAACTGGTGGACGATGACGGTTCGAGGCGTGGTCGCGGCGGCTCCTGGGTGGTCGCAATCAATGACCCCCTTCCTCCTCTACTGCGGCGAGCTCCGGCAAAATTCCGGCGGCTGAGGGCTCGAGTGGCTCCCGCGAGAGGTCGCGATGGTCAGTGGCGAGAGGGGAGGTGAGTGGTGTGCAGAATTTGAACGGAGGAGGCCTCCTTTTATAGGCTCGACGGTGAGGCAGTGCGATATGGGCGTGGCTCGTCGGAGACGGCGCTACAAGCAGCTATGGTCGGGGATGATGTAGGCGGACGGTGCGCTGTCTGCTGGCGGTCATCTACGGCGCAATTGTGTGGCTAGGGCAAATGGTCGGGCGCGTCCGCACTCTGGGCGGAGGCAGTGAGTGTTCGATGCGGTGCACGGTGGCTGCTGGTCGCGCGACAGGAAATGGGCATGTCTGGGCAGGTGCGGGAGTCATGGCGGAGCGGCGCGCGCGAGCTGTGGTCAAGGCGCGGTGTGTGCTGCCTTGTCGGGCGCGGCGCACTGGCGCATGCTCGGCATGGCACAAAGGCGGCGGGCATGGCGCGTTGGGGAGTGGTCCACGGCGTGGCTGAGCTTGGCGAAGGGACAGAGAGGGGCGATAGGGTGCGGCGATCCGCCTAGGCACGGCAAGAGCGAGTGGGGCGGTTTGCTGCGACTGGGGCATGGTCGACCAGCGGCGACCACCTTTGGGCGACGCGACACTGCTACTAGCAGTGAAGCGGGGTGCTGTCTGGGCTGGTTTAGATGCTAGGGAGACAAGTGGAGTGGAATGGGGCCATTGGGTGGACAATGCATTGATCAAGAATAGTGTTAGATAGGCCAGATTATTTTTTCCTGCCAAGTGTTCGAGAAATTGGCTACAAGAAATTTAATTTTGAATTTTGAAAAGCTTTTTGGTGTGTGACTTGATCTCATGCTTGGTAGCCTGTGGTTGCTTGTGATTGTCAAGGTGAGTTCATTTAAGTGGTTTTTAAAAAAGTGGGATCTAGGCATATGTAATGGATTCAATTTTTCAATGCCATTTAAAAGTAGTGTTTAAATGTTTTTGTAAGATTTCAAAGTGGGCCTTGGTAGATCTTTACTTGTACTAGCAAGGGGTGAAAAGAGTTGAGAATGTTTCTATTTGAATTTGACTTTTAGGAACACCTAAAGTGGCCTAGTGGATTAAAATGGTCAAAATGACCATTTGGTCTTTTTATTCTTATTTGATTTCTTTTTCTTTGGATTTTGTTTTTAAATAATCTAGATGATGTGGCATTCACCTTTGAATCATTTTACAACCATTAGAACAATCAAACATGGAATTTCCAAACAATTCTATATTAATGCAAAAACACATATGCATTCCTAATTATTTTAAAGATAAAAAGTTTTTGTTAACCCTAAATTAGGTAATTTGGATCTTGATAACCTTGATTAAAGTTTTTGTTAAACACATATGCATTCCTAATTAAAGTTTTTGTTACACATTGATTGCGACCACCCCATGACCTACCGCGACCACTGCTGGAACCGTTGTCGTCGACAACCCCATTCGCCCCCATCGCTGGCCCTAGCTGGAGCCCAGGTGAGCCTCGCCAGACCCCCACCGCCGCGTTAGGTTATTTTCCTTGTCGGAGCAGTTCGTCATCGACGATGAACCACGGTCGTTGGATCGTCTTGTAATCACACGACTCAGATTCTTAGATACCGCTTCGCATAGATAGACTCGCTGACAAGTGGACCCCGTTTGTGAGCAACCCGCTGCGCTGTGCAGTGCAGTTGGGCCGGCCCGTTTAGCTTTCCCACTCAGGCCTGGAAATTTAAATAATGATTTTCCATTTTAGATTAAACTATTTTCTGTTCATAGATTCAAAAATCAATTCAGAGAGGTTCACTAAACAAAATTGCATGATTCCAATTTTGTTAGAAAGATATTTAAATTATCTATCCAAGCCTGTTGGATTTAAATCATTTGGAGTTATAGATCACATATAGCAAAAATAACAAACAGAGACTTTTTCAACTTCAAACATTTTTCAAAAATCAACCATAAATGCTTTTGAGTTGATTCCAACTCTCAAAAATCTCATAATATCTATCTGAATATGTAAAAACATTTAGGTTTGCATACAGTGACATTGGACTAGTACCAAAAGAATGATATTAGGGCATTTCTAGTCACTTTAAATCTATTAAATAATAATCTTAAACTTTATAAAATGTGGCCAACACTTTAAACCACATTCCCATGTATTAGAATATGTGGTGATGACATGTTTCCACATGATCCCATATTCTATTTGGAGGATATTAAATCTTAATTAATTTCAGTGAGTAGAAATTACTTTTCTAAAATAAGATAAATAAGATTAAGTCTTTAATCCATGTGATGATTGTGATGATGCTAAATCATCTAGTGTGAGCCTTAGTGTGCTAAATAGAATTAGTTAATTATTGTTTGGTGATTGTGTACCCCGTATTCATTTATAGACGATAGTACCAACCAAGGATACGAGGAGGAGGAGTACTACCAAGCAGAAGACGAAGAAAACTTCAATCACTGCACCAATCAAGGCAAGCCATCACTACTAAGCAAGCTAGACCCTTGCAAGCTAACACTTGCAAGTATTAACTTAAGCAAGATGCATTAGGCATGCTTTGGTTATATACCTTTGATTTATACCAATCCCAAGTTTTACTGGCAAGCTATATTATTTTATTTACCAAAGTTCTTTACTTTTAGTTAGTGCTTTGTGAGTAGTTGGAGAAATTGAATAGATATCATAAAGAGTATAAAACTAGGCCTATACTAGATGTCATTCTATGGCATGAGATTGAAGACTTAGCACCTCTCATTAGTGAACACTCTTAACTTTAGTAGCTAGTGCCAAGCATAAAAGTGGATCACTTTAGATGGGAATACTTGGTGAAAATGATTATGAAAACCATGGAATGATGATTAATTCTATTCAAATGATTTGACACGTGTTGATAAACACAAATGGATTTGGTGATGAAAATGTTGAGGCATGAGCCTTAGCCCTTTTATAAAAACTGATGGTTGGGTTCGGATGCGATACCATTCCAATTTTACCGCACAACCACAATACCTAAATTGGTTAGGGCTTAGCCGGAAGTTTATATGCATTAGTATGGGTTCCCTCGCGGAAGAGGTTTGAGCTAAGGCTACCTCTTGATGATGTCCACCTATGCAGTGCCCAGGATGGCAGATGGCCATGGCTAGGAGGCCGAGCTCATAGGGGAGGTGCCTATACTAGAGTGTGTAATTGAAAGGTTATGATTGATTATCCACATACTAAGTATAATGATTCAGGGTTATCCCTGACGGATGTATCAAATTTTGTGGTGAAAGTGTACCACCTCTGCAGAGTGTCAAACTATTTGAATAGCTGCGTCCGTGGTCATGGACAGTTGGAGTGGCCATATTGTTCTGTCGTCAGATGTTTTCAAAATGACTTATGAAATGAATTGTGACTTTCACTTGACCATAACAAGGTTGTGGATATGAAAACTAGTTTCCCACTTAAGTGATTTAGAACATTAACTTAGTTTTCTTTACTTCTAAACTCAGTTTAGATAAACCTGGCTTTTTGCAAACAAACCTAGAGCTGAAGAATCCTATTAGAACTACCTTACTTGTTAGTGATAGTTTGTGAGTACTTAAAGAGTACTCATGGCTTTGTCCCTGGATATTCTCGTGGCCAGACTATAAGGAGGACTATCAGGATGATGGATATCAGGAGGTCTACGCCAACTAGGATCATCTCCTATCGTCAGCATTACCTGTGACCCTGAAGATGGAGCCCACTACTATGCTTTATTATTCCGCTGCTTGTTTGTATTAAGACTGGAACATGAGATCCCTTATTTGTATAAAACATTATTTTGGTTTGTAATGAATGATGTACTGTGATATCCAATCTGTTTATGTCTCACAAAAATGGTAATCCTGGGATTGCGAGCTATGGCATAACATGCTTCTGGGATTAAAAATCCGGGTGTTGACGATGCGCCCCTGGTCGTCGATTTATTTCAAATCAGACAATCCCTAGCGCTCCATACCAATCCGGGGGCCACCACCACTGACCATCAGGTCCTACCAGACAGCGGTTTAAACTGTGTTCCCGGGCCATGCCCTCCCGGGTGGGCCAGATTTCGGCTATCCGGCCCGTTTCCCTCTCAGCTCCGTCCTGTGGTTCTTTTCCCCTTTTTGTTTTTGTTTTTAGATCTGTAGAATACAAGCCTAGTTTAAATTCAAATAAAAATGTAGAAAGGATCCGATTGACCAGATCCACAATTCATTATGTACCTAGAGGTTTTCCTCACCATGTAGCACAAAATTATTTCCAAATATATGTTTGTATCACTTTTGGAGAAATTAATACAAATAGGTACCCATTTAACCAAATATTTTCTCCAGAGAGTACTACAACTCGAAATGACTTGAGACAACCTTGATCTGCAAGGTATCTCAGGTACCTTGCATGTCAATTTGGACCCATACCAAAAATCCCTGTGAATCTTCTGTAGAAAAATGACAAAAAAACCTAGTTTCAACATTGGGAAATTCCCTAAGCCAAACTATAAATGTTTTGACGTAATTCCAACTCCCAGGGCTCATCCACATCAAAATATATCATATACCAAGAGCCCAATAATTATTGAGGCTTGGTTTAATTTTAAGAAAATAAACACTTCTGCTTATGGTATGTTCACTAGATAAATCCTTGTAGATGTTCTGTAAATCCAAAATTTGTGAATCCAATCTCTCCAAAAAGGTATCCAAAATACCTAGCATGTGACTTTGGAATCATATCCAAATCTACTGTACTTTAAATGCAGTGAAAAATACAAATTGCCTATAAAACTTACTTTGAGATTTGCCCAAGGGCATTCTGGTAATTCTTTTGAAGTGATTCCGACTCTCAGTGAACCGTCACTGGAAATAATCCTTAACTGTCCAAGGAAATAAGTTTTGGACTTACAGATCTTTTATGGGGAATTATTCCTTAAAACTAGGGTTTATTTCACTAGAAAATTCATATCTAATTAAAGAAAAGTGCTAAAATCTTGAAACCACTTTTGTTGTCCTTGTTATTTCATTATCTAGCTGATGATATATGTTTTGTACATATATATCATGCAGACCCAGACCTTGGTTCCAAACCCATTCCTTAGGTCGTATTTGTCCTTTAAATAATAAAAGAAGTTCCACAAATGCAAACAAAGCCTTTCCAATTGCATGAAACCCAATCTATCAAACCCTAATAAAGTGAGTAAGGTGTTGTATGTTTGCTTGCTGTATTGAATTGGTGCCTGTATGATTTGTATTGATTGTGCCCCTTGATTGTTGGCATGTATTATTTCGTGATGACTATAGATTGTGATTATCTTGAAGACCAGAAGAAGATGGTTATTATTATTACTATGGTTTTCTAAGAAGAAGTCCATGGACATATATTGCCAGATTGTTGATCACAAGAAAACCACCTTCTTGCTCATAAGCCTTGTCCTACTGTTTTACTTATGCATGTTTTATGTACTGTTTATGAAAGCTGCATTGTTTTACTATGTGATGATGTATATCTGGTAGTGGCTTGGCTCCTCCAAACCATTACACCTTTGTACTGCTAAGTACAACCCCCTTGATCACACCTACTTTTCCCTAGTATGGTAGTTTGTGTGTAACACCATAACCCCTTTGGAAACGTCAATTTAGTCGAAGCAAAATTATAGGATGGGAAGATCCCGGAAAAGTTTAAAAAAAAATTTATGGTAAAACCTTGGGGAGGTTTTACCTACCAAGAGAAGTCCAAGAAAGGAAAAAGGTTTTGTTTACAAAATGTTGAAGGAAAGATGGAATAAAAAGGTTTACAAAAACACACACGGTTCATTGCATTTTTGCCAGAACAATTAACCCGTGCAACCACATTACTCTGGAATGGGACAGGGCTAGACTTGATGTCTGCGACACTGGCATGGGAATTCTCATACTTCTTATAAGGGATCAACTCCCTCTAATTCCGGGCTTGCCTTTATACAAAGGGTAAACTGTTATACAGCCACCTGGAGGAACCAGGATCACCCATGTGAGTGACCGGGCGATACTATGAGCCTCTCATTGAAAGTGCCCACTCTCGAGGAGTCGGAATGCACTCTGGTTGGTCCGTGCATCCCTGACTTCCCGGTGTTGAGAGGAACCACTCATAGGGTAGGTCCTATGCTAGAGTAGCATCCGAAGAGTCTTGATCGGTTACTCGACCCATGATCAGTGAGGATTAGGGTAGGGTACTCGATTCGTGTGGGTAAAGTGTACAACCTCTGCAAAATGTAAATCTATTCGAATAACCATGTCCATGTCATGGACGATTGGGAAGGTTGCTGTAGAGAGGTGCTGGTTTTGACTTCAAAAATGATTTCGGAAAAGCAAAGGCTTTTGGAAATGTTTTGACCATGGGGTCGGAAAGGAAAAATATTTGGACCATGGGATGGTAGGAAAGAAAGGAAAGGAGTTGGTCATGGGATGACCGGAAGGAGGAACAAATGGGTAACCCAATCCTAGTGTTTTCCAAAACTCATTAGAGAAGTTTTCAAAATGTTTTACAAAGTTTTCAAAGATATGTAGATGCTACATCTACAAGTGAATCTATTTGAGAACAGAACCTCTCTTGGGTCCCTCCTATTACCACAACCATATTGCATATCCTCTTGTTATTATTATTCTCTTAAGGTGGTTTGCAAGAATATTCAAAGTACTCATTGGCATTGTCCTAGGCTATTAACTTGGTCAGATATCACGAAGAAGGTGAAGACGACGACTATGCGAAGTAGGACGTTCTCCCAGTCAGTTGTCGGTAGGTTAAGGCTTGGCTCGGACTCGACGCTTGATAAGTTCTGCTAATGATGATCTATGTAGCCATAATGTAGTTGAGGTATGACTTGTATTCGCTTAAGTAATGGATGTTTACTTTGATACTTATCAGTTATGTTCCATGACTAACTGTTCATGGGATCCTGGTGTGTGCATAATAGGGATTCTCAGAGGATTAATCCGAGGGCCCCACGGTCATGGCACGGGCAGAGACCCTGGGTTCACAGGGGTGGAGACTTCGGTGCTGCTTTGGTTACTTCTTCCGTCTCCTCTTTGAAGCTTCTTACTTTGCTGTCTTGGCTCCTAGGGCATCCTTGTCTCCTCATATTGGCGTCATGATAATGGGCCTAGTCATACAATAGACATTTGTCTCAAGTAGGATTCCATTCACATGATAACCAACAGAAGGTAAGTGATGGAAGGAATTCACCTTTGTAGGAATGCTTGGTGTAGCAGGATGTGGACCAATGGTGATTGCCATATGTTGGGCTGCATCACATTCCCTTCATGTAAATTAATCGACACTTTAATGGTTCTTAGGAATGGCCTACCTAAAATTATAGGTGCTACGGGATCTTCAGGCATGTCTACTTTAACTAGATCAATAAGAGTAGGACATCCTTTAATGTCAACAACTATGTTTTATTTTAACCTAGTAGCTTGTTTATAGGTTGATTCAGCAAGATGGAGTCTCCTTTCAGTAGTGACGATTTGCATGGGGAAATTTGACTTGACTGCCAAAATCCATCATAGATGTCAAAATCTGATATATATATATAGAAATCCGACATACATGTTGTGACAACCCCATTTCAGCAACCCTAATTACTTGTCCAGAATGCAAAAATCAAAGGGAACAAATTTTTTTTCTTGTTTAGTGATGAAGTGTTTTCTTGTTATTTGTTTGTGCTCATGCATCTGAGTATGTAAAATATGATGTACTCTTTACCTCACCCAGGTTAGAAAAGCTATTTCCCAAAACTTTCATGGCTTAATTTCCTTATTCTCAAATGTTCTGGCATTTCAAAAACCTAAGCCAAGATGCCTTTGCAACCCTAACTATATTAATAGCTTATGTTTACAAAATTATGGAGATCTAATATGATATACTCTCCTTATGTTTTCAAGATAGAACTTTCAACTACTCTTACGTATAGGTTTCCAAAACCTTTTATAAAGATTTTAATTTCTATTCTTGGTAGAATTACCAAGTAATCTTACCTTCTTAATAATTCCAACCTTTCAAAATACCCATCCCTACCTCAAGCTAGGCTTGATGGTAACCCTAGTAGTAGTTTGTTCTGCTAGTAAGATGAATTGCCTTGATCTGCTGTTTGACTTGTTTTCTTAGGAATTAGAGTGAGCTACCCTAGGTGCTCATCCTCTAGGAATCAACTAAGCTAAAAAATACTAACCCTAAGCAAATTACCCAAGCTTAATCTAACATCTGGTCACTAAAGTGACTATCTAATCCCTTAACTAGATCAAACTAGAGTTATTTTTCCTTCTAGACGCTTCCAAGTCAATGAAGACCAATTCCAAGAATGGATCCTTCCTACTCCATCTACACTCAAACATCATCCACTCTATGATGATTTGGAACCTTGCATCTTCTCAAAATCATCCCCTCTTATATTCTGCTCAAAAACCCCAAGTCTTCCAAAAATGACTAAGTATGGAAAAGTGTTATCAATGTTTCATCTTTGAGTCTCTCTCTTTCTCAAACCTTGTGAATTTTTGGAATTGAAATTGAACTTGTCTCTTCTGGCTCAATACCATCTGCATTTTATTCTGTCTGTTTGTCTCTTCTGGCTCTTTTTTTCTCGGCATGGCAGACTCGTTTCTCTTCTCCATTTTTTTCTTGTGGTTAAAGCTTGTCCAAATACAGATACAGATACAGAGTACTAGTAGTAGCACATAGTACATTTGAACTAGTACTCTAGTAATACTGAGTATTTATCTTTTTATACTAGAGTTGTACTACCAGTACTCTAATAGTAATACACTACATATGTCTTCTTTTTACTATACTACTACTACTAGTACTCCAGTAGGTAGGCATCTGTGGGCGGTGGGTGGCGGGCGGCGGTGGCTATTTGCGGCTTTTTACTACTCCTAGGGCGGCGGGCGGCGAACAGCGATGGTAGTAGGGTTCTAGTAGTACGGAGTAGTACTCGAGTACTCCTACTCACTAATTCATGAAGTAAGACTTTAGTAGTGTACTGCAGTCCTGTACTGCTTAGATGCAGCAGTCATCATACCATGGTTTCTAGGGAGACTCCATAGACACAGGTGCTCAAATGCACATCCCAGGTGGGCCTCGATGCCTAGCGATTGGATAAAGCCTTGCTGCCTGACCACACAACCAAGGCAATTCATTTTGCTACTCTCTACTATAGTACGTAGTAGTATACTATTTCTCGGTGTGTTTCGAAATTAACTTCTTGCTAAGAATATACATGCCTAGAAATTTGACCGTGTTTTGAAAACAAACAAAGAGACTATGATTCATCGTGTTTTGAAATTTTGGCTGTGTTTTCAATTAACTTCACACCTTGCGATAATATTTCAGTGGACCCACCAGGCAGTCAATGTATCGAGAACGACTGAGAGTTGTTTGGTAAGATTCAAGTTCTTGCTAAGAATATGCATGCCTCGAAAGTTTGACCATGTTTTGAAAACAATCAAAGAGACATTGATTCACCGACTTTTGAAAGTTTGGCTGTGTTTCGAAATTAACTTCACAGCTTGCGATAATCTGTTCAGTGGACCTACCACACAGTCAATATATCGAGAACGAGTGAGAGTTTGGAATGATTCAACTTATTGCTAAGAATATGCATGTCTAGAAATTTGACCGTGTTTTGAAAACAATCAAAGTGGATATGGCTCACCGTGTTTTGAAATTTTGCGTGCGTTTTGAAATTAACTTCACACCTTGCGAAAATCTATTCACTAGACCCACCAGGGAGTCAATGTATCGAGAACGAGTGAGAGTTTGGAATGATTCAACTTATTGCTAAGAATATGCATGCCTAGAAATTTGACCGTATTTTGAAACCAATCAAAGTACCTATGGCTCACCCCGTTTTGAAATTTTGCGTATGTTTCAAAATTAACTCCACACCTTGCGAAAATCTATTCACTGGACCCACTACCAGGAAGTCAATGTATCGAGACGAGTGACAGTTTGGAAAGATTCAACTTATTGCTAAGAATATGCATGCCTAGAATTTGACCGTATTTCGAAAACAACAAGAGAGACTATGGCTCACCGCGTTTTGAAATTTTGCGTGCGTTTCGAAATGAACTTCACACCTTACAAAAATCTGTTCACTGGACCCACCAGGCAGTCAATGTATCGAGAACGAGTGTGTGTTTTGAATGATTCAACTTATTGCTAAGAATATGCATGCCTAGAAATTTGACCGTGTTTTGAAAATAATCAAAGAGTCTATGACTCACAGTGTTTCGAAATTTTGGCTGTGTTTCAAAATTAACTTGGCACCTTGCGAAAATATGTTCAGTGGACCCTCCAGGAAGGCAATGTATGGAGACGAGCGAGAGTTTGGAAAGATTCAACTTCTTGATAAGATTATGCATGCCTAGAAATTTGATCGTGTTTTGAGAACAAACAAATAGAATATGGCTCGCCGTGTTTTGAAATTTTGGTTGTGTTTCGAAATTAACTTCACACCTTGCGATAATATTTTCAGTGGAACCACCAGGCAGTCAATGTATCGTGAACGAGTGAGAGTTGTTTGGCAAGATTCAACTTCTTGCTAAGAATATGCATGCCTCGAAAGTTTGACCATGTTTTGAAAACAATCAAAGAGACTATGACTCACCGTGTTTTGAAAGTTTGGCTGTGTTTTGAAATTAACTTAACACCTTGCGATAATATTTTCAGTGGACCTACCAGCAGTCAATGTATCGAGAACGAGTGAGAGTTTGGAATGATTCAAGTTATTGCTAAGAATATGCATGCCTACAAATTTGACCATGTTTTCAAAACAATCAAAGTGGCTATGGCTCACCGCGTTTCGAAAATTTGCATGTGTTTCAAAATTAACTTCACACCTTCCAAAAATCTATTCACTGCACCCACCAGGCCGCAGTCAATGTATCGAGAACGAGTGAGAGTTTGGAAAGATTCAACTTATTGCTAAGAATATGCATGCCTAGAAATTTGACCGTGTTTTGAAAACAAACAAAGAGACTATGATTCATCGTGTTTCCAAATTTTGGCTATGTTTTGAAATTAACTTCACACCTTGCGAAAAAAAGTCAGTGGACCCACCAGGAAGTCAATGTATCAAGAACGAGTGAGAGTTTGGGAAGATTCAACTTCTTGCTAAGACTATGCATGCCTAGAAATTTGACCATGTTTTGAAAATAATCGAAAAGACTATGACTCATCGTGTTTTGAAATTTTGCCCATGTTTCAAAATTAACTTCACGCCTTGGAAAAATCTATTCAGTGGACCCACCATGTCAACACCCGGATTTTTAATCTCAGATGCCTATTATGCCATACCTCGCAATCCCAAGATTATCATTTTTGCGAGACATAACAGAATTGGTACCACGGTACATCATCCATTACAACCCATAATAAGGTATTACAAATAAAGGATCTCATGATCCAGTCTTAATACAAATAAAGTAGTGGAAAATAAACATAGCAGGGGCTCCATCTTCAGAGTCACAGGAAATGCTGGCGATGGGAGATGATCCTAGTTGTCGTAGACCTCTTGCTGTCCATCATCCTGGTAATCCTCCTCATAGTCTGACCACGGGAATAGCCAGGAACAAAGCCATGAGTAGTCTTTAAGTACCCGCAAACTATCACTAACAAGTAAGGGAGTTCTATTAGGAATCTTAAGCTCTAGGTTTATTTGCAAAACGCTAATTTTATCTCATACTAAGTTTAGAAGTAAAGAAAACTAAGTTAATGCTCTAAATAACTTAAGTGGGAACTTAATTTTCATGTTCACAACCCTGTTATGGTCAAGTAAAATTCATAGCTCAATTCACAAGTCATTTTGAAAATATTTGATGACGGAACAGTATGGCCACTCCAACTGTCCATGACCGCGGATGTGGCTATTCGAATAGTTTGACACTCTGTAAAGGTGGTACACTTTCACCACAAAATTCGATACATCCGTCAGGGATAACCCTTAATCATCATACTTACTATGCGGATAATCAATCATAACCTTTCAATTACACACTCTAGTATAGGAACCTCCCTTATGAGCTTGGTCTCCCAGCCATGGCCATCTGCCATCCTGGGCACTGCATAGGTGGACATTAACACTCAAGAGGTAGCCTCAACTCAACATCTTTCCGCAAGGGAACCCATACTAAGGCATATAAACATCTAGTTAAGCCCTACCGAATTCGGGTATTGTGGTTGTACGGTAAAATTGGAATGGTATCGCATCCGAACCCAACCATCTGTTTTTAAAAAGGGCTAAGGCTCATGCCTCAACATTTTCATCATCAAATACTTTTGTGTTTCTCAACACATGTCAAAACATTTCAATAGAATGAATCATCATTCCAATGTTTTCATAATCATTTTCACCAAGTATTCCCATCTAAAGTGATCAACTTTTATGCTTAGCACTACCCACTAAAGTTGAGGGTATTCACTAATTAGGGGTGCTAATCAAGTGTAACTATCCAACTCTAATCTCATGCCTTGGAATGACATCTATGTATACTAATTAGGCCTAGTTTTATACTATTCTTCCAATACTCACATAGCACTAACTAAAAGTAAAGAACTTTGGTAAACTAAAAGAGTAAAGCTTGCAAGTAAAACTTGGGATTGGTATAATCAAAGTTATATAACCAAGCATGCCTAATGCATTTTTCTTAAGTTATCAAGTGGGCAAGTGTTAACTTGCATAGCTAACTTGTAGTGCTAGGCTTGCCTTGAGTAGTGAAGTGGTTGAAGTTTTCTTCTTCTTCTTCTTCTTGGTAGTACTCCTCTAGTTAAGCCCTACCCAATTCGGGTATTGTGGTTGAAGTGGGATCACACTTGATGATCTAGCATCATCACACTCATCACATGAAATAAAGACTAAATCTTGTTTATCTTATTTTAGAAAAGTAATTTCTACTCATTAAAAATACTTAAGGTTTAATATTCTTCAATTAAAATATGGGATCATGTTGACACATGTCATCACCACATATTATAATACATGGGAATGTGATTTAAAGTGGTGGTCATATTTTATAAAGTTTAAGATTATCATTTAATATAATTAAAGTGACTAGAAATTCCCATATAGCATTCTTTTGGTACTAGTCCAATGTCACTGCATGCAAACCTAAATATTTTTACATGTTCAGATAGATCTTATCAAATGTGATTTTTGATACTTGGAATCAACTCAAAAGCATTTATGGTTGATTTTTGAAAAATGTTTGAAGTTGGAAAAGTCTCTGTTTTGTTATTTTTACTATAGATGATCTCTGACTCCAAATGATTTGAATCCAATGGGCTTGGATAGATAATTTAAGTACCTTTCTAACTAAATATAAATCATGTAATTTGGTTTAGTGAATCTCTTTGAATTGATTTTTGAATCTATAGACAGAATCTGGTTTTAACTAAATTGGAAAATAACTATTTTAATTCATAGGCCTGCGCGGGAAACTAACTGGGCCGGCCCAATCTGCATAGCATGGTGCAGCGGGCTACTGACATGGGGGTCCCACTAGTCAGCGACTCTATCTAACCGAAACGGTATCATTCAATCTAGACCCTACGATTAGAACCTGATCTAACGGCTGAGGTTCATCGTAGACGACGAACAACTCCGGCGAGGTCTGAACCCTAACGAGGCAGTGGGGGTCCTGTGAGGCTCACCTAGGCTCCATCTAGGGTCGGTTATGGGGGTGAACGACGTTGTAGATGACGGCAGTTTGAATGGTGGTCGCAGTCCTCCTGGGGCAGCTCCAATTGATGGCTCCTGGGGCAGCTCCTATCGATGGCTCCAAGCGGCAGACTCCGGCCAAATTCCGGCGATGCGACGCTCGCCTTGCTCCGGGGAGAGGTGTGGGAGGTGTTGTGAGGAGTGGGGAGTGAGGTGGTGTGGCGAAATAAGGCGGATAGGGCTCTATTTATACACCGACAAGAGGAACAAAGCGGAATGGGCTGGCTTCTCCAGCGACGGTGATACAACGAGCTAGAGGCGTGGCTGAGGGTAGGGGCGACGTAGTGCTCCCTGGCAGTCATCACTGGCTTAAAGGCGCGACACGGGGCGATTGAGGATGGTTGGGCGCATGCGGTTCTCTGCACGGGACTGGCGGTGTTCGAGACGGCGCACGGGGGCTACGGGTCGCACGGTAATGAATGGGGATGTCTAGGAGCTAGCTGGGTTTATGGCGAGTGTGTGCATGCGCGGAGAGGGCGAGGCGTGGCACGTGCAAGCTGGTCGGTTGCGGCGCTCTGGCGTGCTCTTGGCACGGCACAGAGAAAGTGGGCGCGGCGCTGTTGGGGTGGTCCATGGCCTGGCTACGGTCAAGGGCTGGACAGGGGGTGGTGGTGGACGGTCGCCTGTCTCCTGGTCATCATGGGAGAGGGCGGCATGGTCCGTGGCGCTCTGTCCATGGTCGACCGACGAGGCTGGCTTCGGGCGGCGATGTACTAGCGCAACAACAAAGGAGGGATGCGTGTCTGGTGCTGTTAGATGCTGGGGGAGATAGGAGGAGTGCAATGAGGGAAAGTGGTCGAGTGATCACTGCTCCATATAGTGAAGTTAGGCAGTAATTAATTAGTGTCTGCAAGGTGTTTGACTAAATGGCCACAAGAATTTAAATTTGAAATTTTTGAATGAAATTTGGTGAGTGTTTTGATCTTATGCTTGAGTGTCTATGGTTGCTTAGAAAAGTCAAGGTGAATTGATTTGAGTGGTTTTTGAAAAATGGTGATCTTACCATATGTACTTGATTCAATTTTGAATTGTCCTTTAAATAGATTTGAAAATAGTTTCTATGATTTTGTAAAGTGGGCTTGGGTTCACTTTTACTTGGTCTAGCAAGGGGTGAAAAGAAATGGAAATGTTTCTGTTAGAAATTCCTTTCTAGGAACACTCAAAGTGGCCTAGTGGTTAATTTTGGGTCAAAATGACCATTTGCTTATTTGATTCATATTTGATTTCTTTTTCATTGGATTTTGTTTGTAATTGGCCTAGATGATGTAGAATTCATCTTTAAACCATTTCTTATCATTTGTAGTAAACACACATGGCAAATTCACTCAATCATACACTAATGCAATTCACACACGCTCTCATATTAAATTTAGTAATAAAAGATTTTGTTAACCCTAAACTTGGGTGATTAGAACTTGATAATCTTGATTAGTATTTTTGGGGTGTTACAAACCTTCCCTCCTTAAACAAAATCTCGTCCCGAGATTTAAGAAAAACTAGGAACTAAAGAGATTTGGAAACTCAGTCCTAGTGCAATCTTCTCACTCCCAAGTAGCTTCTTCAGTATGGTTGCTCCACTGGATCTTGAGAAACTTGATACTCTGGGTCCTGGTGGTTCTGAAGGCTTCTTCCAAAACACGAATTGGTACTTCACCATACGTCAGATCCTTGTTGATATCAATGGCTCGATGATCGATGTTATTGAACACTTCGGTCTTCTCCGGAACTTTTAGCCATTTGCGAAGTAACGAGATATGGAACACATTATGGATGGCTGACATCTCCTCTGGTAGTTCCAGTTGATATGATACTTCTCCTCGGTGATTCAAAATCTTGAAGGGTACAATATATCTGGGAGCTAACTTTCCTTTTAGTTGAAAACGATGTATTCCCTTCAAGGGTGATACTTCGAGATACACAAAATCTCCAACATTGAAGGTCAGGTCTCGACGTCTCTTGTCAGCATAACTCTTCTGTCTGGATTGGGCGGTCTTGAGGTGTTCACAGACTTTGTGAACCTTCTCTTCGGCTTCTCGTAGGATGTCAGGTCCGAAAATCTGACTCTCTTCTACTTGCGACCAATTCAAGGGGGTACGACACCTCCTTCCATACATAAATTCAAAGGGGGCCATTTGCAAACTAGCTTGATAGTTGTTGTTGTATGAGAATTCTGTGAATGGCAGACAATCTTCCCATTTTGATCCATATTCCAACACACAAGCTCTCAACATATCTTCTAAGATTTGGTTAACTCTTTCAGTTTGTCCGTCGGTCTGCGGGTGATAAGTTGTGCTGAAGTTCAGCTTGGTCCCTAATCCTTCTTCGACTTTCTGCCAAAATCTTGAGGTAAACTGGGTTCCTCAATCTGACACTATGGTCTTAGGGGTTCCATGCAAACTGATGATTCTAGCAATGTATAGCTCTGCTAGCTTCGAAATCTGGTAGGTGGTCTTGACGGGTATAAAATGGGCTACCTTGGACAGTCTATCAACTATGACCCAAATAGAGTCATTTCCCCTACTAGAAGTAGGCAAACCGGTGATGAAATCTATTCCGACAGAATCCCATTTCCATTCTAGAATCTACAATGGTTGCAAAAGTCTTGCGGGTCGTTGATGTTCCGCATTGACTCTCTGACATATATCACACTTAGCTATGTAGCTTCCGATTTCTCTCTTCATCTTGTGCCACCAAAATTGCTCCTTCAAATCCTGATACAACTTCGTTCCTCCGGGGTGGATAGAATAAAGAGTATCATGAGCTTCCTTCATGATAACTTGCTTTAGCTCGGAATCTGCTGGCACACAGATACATCCTTTGTACCACAAAACTCCTTCGTCATCCTCAGTGAATCTGGGTACCTTCCCTGTACCAATACGATGCTTGATTCCGTCGATATTTGCATTTCCTTCCTACGCCTCCTTGATTTGACTGATCAAAGTGGGTTGAAGTTCAATGCTAGCTAAAAATCATTTGCTAACTAGCTCCATTCTAAACTTCTCCAACTCTTCATGCAAACTTGGCTGCGCTTCTTTTATCATGGTGTTTAATCTACACGGGAATCTGCTAAGAGCATCCGCTACCACATTGGCTTTGCCGGGGTGATAGTGAATGTCAAGGTCATAATCCTTGATTAACTCTAACCATCTCCTTTGCCTCATATTTAGCTCCTTCTGGGTGAAAATATACTTCAGACTCTTATGATTCGAATAAATCTCACAGCACTTACCCATAAGGTAATGACGCCATGTCTTCAAGGCTAAAACTACGGCTGCTAGTTCAAGATCATGGGTAGGGTAGTTTTTCTCATGTTGCTTCAGTTGTCAGGATAGATATGCTATGACTTTACCTTCTTGCATCAACACACATCCAGGACCAATCTTGGATGCATCACAATACACATCAAAAGGCTTCTTGATATCCGGTATAATCAGAATTGGGGCTGAAATCAATCTCTTCTTGAGCTCTTGAAAACTTGCTTCACATTTATCTGTCCATTCAAACTTCTTATCTTTCTTCAGTAATTAGGTCATTGGTCTTGCGATGCTCGAAAATCCTTCAACCAACTTGCGGTAGTATCCCGCTAATCCGAGAAATCCACATACTTTGGTTTGGGTGGTTGGGGCTTTCCAGTCTTCAACATCTTTGATCTTGGCGGGATCGACAGTGACTCCTCCTACCGACACAATATGTCCTAGGAATACTACTTCCTTCAACCAGAACTCACACTTTCTAAACTTGGCATACAACTGATGCTCTTTAAGGGTTTCAAGGATGGTTCTCAGGTGTAGCTCATGGTCTTATTTTGACTTGGAATAGATTAGAATATCATCGATAAAAACAACGACAAACTTATCTAGGAAGTTCATAAAAATCTTATTCATGAGATTCATGAAATAAGAGGCATTAGTTAATCCAAAAGACATCACCGTATACTCATACAATCCATATCTGGTGGTAAAGGTGGTCTTTGGAATATCCGTTGCACGAATCTTGAGTTGATGATAACCAGTTCTAAGATCAATCTTAGAAAACACTATGGCACCAGTCAACTGGTCAAACAGATCTTTGATCTGGCAGTGGATACTTGTTCTTGATGGTGACATCATTCAGCTTCCAGTAATCCATACATAACCGGTTACCTCCATCTTTCTTATCCACAAACAAAATAGGTGATCTCCATGGTGATGTGCTGGGTTGAATCAAACCTTTCTCCAGCATAGCATCAAGTTGTTTCTTCAGCTCCACTAATTCAGATGGGTTCATACTATAAGGTCTCTGAACTATGGGTCCAGTTCCAGGAATTAGTTCAATGATGAACTCGATATCCCGATCGGGGGGCATACCAGGAAATTTATCTAGGAATACATCGGGGTATTCACAAACTACTCTGACTTGGTATAGGGTTGGTTGGGGTAGACTCTTGTTGCATTTGAATTTACGGGGCAACATCTCAAATACATGCTCTACTGATACTCTAGTGCTATTGGGCATGGTTATGGCTTTCTTCGCACAGTCGATCAATCCTTTATGTTTCGACATCCAATACATTCCTAGTACTACTTCCAAACCTTTGGTTCCAAGTACTATTAGATTAGCATAAAATCCTATTCCATGGATTCTGATAGGTACAGCCTTGCAAAATTTTCTACCTTTAGTGGTTGAACCAGGTATTTGTACTATCGTAACATGCTTCAATTTTGTTGGTTGAATCTTACTAGTGCATGCAAATTCTTCTGTAACAAACAAGTGTGATGCTCCTGAAAACATACCCAGCACAACATCGGGCGCTTCATGAGCTTCTTCAGCATTCATGTGGAACAAACGGCCATTGCGGTTGAGCGAGTTCCCTGGGGCAAATCTCCTTCCAGGCTGAACACGGCGTTCTGTCACGAGGTGCATTCACATTGGTGGCTGCTGCAAGCTTCTTGGGGCACTCATTGGAGTAGTGACCCTTGACTCCGCATCCAAAGCAAGTAATATGGGACTTGTCTTTTCCTACAATAGGCACAACATTTATTCCAGTCCTTGGGGAAGTATTGTTGTTGTTTTTGATGTTGGACTTGGGTGGTGCACGGTTGAAGTTATTGGAGTTGTCGGGGTTGTTGTTGTGGTTACCTCCAGACTTCAAGTTTCCTCCAGTACGATTGGGATAGCTTGGACGGGACATGGGGGGTCTGATGTTTCTTGGGGCATATCCTGCAGATGGGTTGGGGCGATACTTCTGAGTATGGTGGGATCCAGTCTGGTGCATCATCCTGCACTTGCGATTGTCATTCGCTTGGTTTATCTTTTCTTCCATCTAAATGGTAGAATCTACAAGCTCTTCTAGATCTCCAAAACGGATGTTGACTAACACAGTCTGCATCTCATCATGCAATCCATTCAGGAACCTTTCCTTCTTCTTTCCTTCGGTGTTTATCTCATCAGGGGCATATCTAGCTAGGGACAGAAATTTGTCACGGTACTCAACTACCATCATCCTTCCCTGCTTCAGTTCCCTGAACTCATCCCTCATCCTAGTGACCAAACCTTGAGGCACATGGGTCTGGCTGAACTTGATCTTGAATGCTCCCCAAGTCATCATCTGACCTTCGTTCATGGTATGGGTACTATTCCACCAGGCTCTTGCATCACCTGCCAAATAATGGTAGTAAACAGAACTTTCTCATTGGCTTCAACTCTTGCAACCTCCAAGTTGTTTTCCATGGTTTGCAGCCAGTCATCAGCATCTAAGTGATCCTCAGACTATTCTGAAAGTTCTTGAGCTTGGATCCATTGTGATCCTGGTTTCCGTGACCTTGGTTATTGTGGGCCATCTGAGCTATCTGTTGAAGAGTAGCTAAGTTGGCTTGGCGTTTGGATCTACTAGCGTCATGGTTAGAAACTAGCATTTGCAGAATCCGCAACATTGGGTCCTGAGATGAGATGCTTCCTCCGGGATTTCCACGAGTCATCTGAAGATTGAGATAGATAATGAGATAAGAGGGAAATATCTAGGGTTCATGGTTTTGTTTTAAAAGCTCTAAACTTTGAGTTTAACTCAGTTTTGGAAAAGTAACAACTTCTTCTCATTCCTTCATTCAAAGCACCCCATACAAACACACACCACACAGAAATAGAAAACAGATGGTTTTAAGGACCATTCAGTGAAACTACGATACAGTGGGACCGGCAAAACTCATTCCTATGGTAGTGATCAAGTGCATCTAATCATCATCAATGAAGTTGCAATCATCATTATTAGTGTGGAAATCCATGGCATCATCCTCCAGGTAGTCGTTTTCATCACTTAGGTAAGAGCAAAGATCTCCCTATATATCTTCACCTTCCTCCTCCTTTGCTTCAAGCTGGATTTCCTGTTCATGGATGGTCTTCTCGAGAGCGGCCACCTTCTTGCGAAGACGATCGATGGTGAGATCCTTCTTGTCATGCGACGACGAAGTGATTGGTGCTCCTTGGCGAGAATGGTGAGGGTCTGGTCCTTCTTGACAGCAATGGCATGGTTGTGGTTAGCGTAGGCACGGGCGTTGTCGAACTCCCTCTTCCTATCATACAACATGAAGTCAAGATTGTCCACCTGGTGCTTCTGCTCCGGGTGTCATGGCATCTCCAAGGGCATTCCCATAGAATCACACCTTGCGAAGTGAGCAAAGCGACTTCCCTGGATCAGGTTGATGTTTTGGCCACACAGACGGGCAAGAGCTTCTTGCATAGCCTTGGCTAATCTATCTGGCCAGTTGTTCTCCTGCAAGGTGAATTGGATCTTCTCCGAAGTGGGTGCGTCCATCTTGCCTCTGATATCTGCAACTATCATCCATTGTAGATATCCTCCTATGTGATCGTTGAGTTGTGCCCCGAAGAATTCTGGGTGCGAGCGCTCAAGATACTCTGAGAGTGCATCTAGATCCCTCTCAAAGATTAGTTGGCCTCCATTGCCCAGCTGGTAGAACTTGAAATACTGGACATCCATCTATAAGCATTTAGGGTGAGTAAGTTAGTGAGGTGCTCAAGTGTGTCAAATTTTATGTAGGTACGCAAGAAGTTTTTGAGGAACATGATTTTTTTGAAAGAATCAAGGATAAGAGTGGGAATAGGTTTTCATAAATACTCACTTCTTTTGTTTTGAAACTAAGTTTTTGTTCGGACGTCCATTCTAACTAGGGTCTCCTATGGTCAGGATGGCTCTGATACCAACTTGTCAACACCCGGATTTTTAATCCTAGATGCCTGTTATGCCATACCTTGCAATCCCAGGATTACCATTTTGGCTAGACGTAACAGAATTGGTAGCACAATACATCATCCGTTACAAACCATAATAAGGTCTTACAAATAAAGGATCTCATGATCCAGTCTTAATAAAAATCAAGCAGCGGAAAATAAACGTAGTAGGGGCTCCATCTTCAGAGTCACATGCAATGCTGACGATGGGAGATGACCCTAGTTGGCGTAGACCTCCTGCTATCCATCATCCTTGTAGTCCTACTCATAGTTTGGCCACGGTAATATCTAGGTACAAAGCCATGAGTACTCTTTAAGTACTCACAAACTATCACTAACAAGTAAGGGAGTTCTAGTAGGAATCATAAGCTCTATGTTTATTTGCAAAAAGCCAGGCTTATCTCGTACTAAGTTTAAAAGTAAAGAAATCTAAGTTAATGCTCTAAATCACTTAAGTGGGAACTTAATTTTCATGTTCACAACCATGTTGTGGTCAAGTCAAAGTCATAGTTCAATTCACAAGTCATTTTGAAAACATCTGACGATGGAACAGTATGGCCACTCCAACTGTCCATGACCGTGGACGCGGCTATTCGAATAGTTTGACACTCTGCAGAGGTGGTACACTTTCACCACAAAATTCGATACATCCGTAAGGGATAACCCTGAATCATCATACTTAGTATGCGGATAATCAATCATAACCTTTCAATTACACACTCTAGTATAGGCACCTCCCCTATGAGCTTGGCCACCCAGATATGGCCATCTGCCATCCTGGGCACTGCATAAATGGACATTCACACTCACGAGGTAGCCTTAGCTCAACCTCTTTCTGCAAGGGAACCCATACTAAGGCATATAAACTTCCAGTTAAGCCCTACCCAATTCGACTATTGTGGTTGTACGGTAAAATTGGAATGGTATCGCATCCAAACCCAAACATCAGTTTTTAAAAAGGGCTAAGGCTCATGCCTCAACATTTTCATCATCAAATCCTTTTATGTTTCTCAACACATGTCAAAACATTTCAATAGAATGAATCATCATTCCAAGGTTTTCATAATCATTTTCACCAAGTATTGGCATCTAAAGTGATCAACTTTTATGCTTAGCACTAACCACTAAAGTTGTGGGTATTCTCTAATGAGGTGTGCTAATCAAGTGTAACTATCCAACTCTAATCTCATGCCTTGGAATGACATCTACGTGTACTAATTAGGCCTAGTTTTATACTCTTGATGGTATCTATACTATTCTTCCAATACTCACAAAGCACTAACTAAAAGTAAAGAACTTTGGTAAAGTAAAAGAGTAAAGCTTGCAAGTAAAACTTGGGATTGGTATAATCAAAATTATATAACCAAGCATGCCTAATGAATTTTGCTTAAGTTATCAAGTGGGCAAGTGCTAAATTGCATAGTTAACTTGTAGTGCTAGGCTTGCCTTGAGTAGTGCAGTGGTTGAAATTTTCTTCTTCTTCTTCTTCTTCTTCTTCTTCTTCTTCTTCTTGGTAGTACTCCTCCTCCTCGTATCCCGGGTTGGTACTATCGTCTATAAATGAACACGGGGTACACAATCACCAAACAATACATAACTAATTATATTTAGCACACTAAGGCTCACACTTGATGATCTAGCATCATCACACTCATCACATGAAATAAAGACTAAATCTTGCTTATCTTATTTTAGAAAAGTAATTCCTACTCATTGAAAATACTTAAGATTTAATATTCTCCAATTACAACATGGGATCATGTTGACACATGTCATCACCACATATTCTAATACATGGGAATGTGATTTAAAGTGGTGGTCATATTTTATAAAGTTTAAGATTATCATTTAATATAATTAAAGTGACTAGAAATGCCCATATAGCATTCTTTTGGTACTAGTGCAATGTCACTGCATGCAAACCTAAATATTTTTACATATTCAGATAGATCTTATCAAATGTGATTTTTGAGAGCTTGAATCAACTCAAAAGCATTTATGGTTGATTTTTTAAAATTGTTTGAAGTTGGAAAAGTCTCTGTTTTGTTATTTTTACTATAGGTGATCTCTAACTCCAAATGATCTAAATCCAACGGGATTGGATAGATAATTTAAATAAATTTCTAAAAATGTTGTAATCATGCAATTTGGTTTAGTGAATATCTTTGAATTGATTTTTGAATCTACTGAAAGAATCTGGTTTTAACTAAATTGGCAAATAACTATTTGAATTCACAGGCCTGTGCGGGAAACTAATTGGGCCAGCCCAATCTGCACAGCACGGTGCAACGGGCTACTAACAGGGGGGTTTGACTAGTCAGCGACTCTATCAAACCGAAACGGTATCGTTCAATCTAGGCCCTACGATTAGAACCTGATCTAACGGCTGATGGGGCAAACGATGTTGTAGATGACAGCGGTTCAAACGGTGGTCACGGCAGCTCCTAGGGAAGCTCCAATCGATGGATCCTCTTCTCCTCTTCAGCAGTGGACTTCGGCCAAATTCCGGCGATGGGGCGCTCGCCTTGCTCTAGGGAGAGTTGTGGGAGGTGTTGTGAGGAGTGGGGAATGAGGTGGTGTGGAGAAATGAGGTGGAGAGGGCCTCTATTATACACCGATGATAGGAACAGAGAGGAATGGGCTGGCTTCTCCGGCGACGGCGATACACCAAGCTAGCGGCATGGCTGAGGGTAGGGGCGACGCAGTGCTCCCTAGCGGTCATCACGGGCTTAAAGGCACGGCACGGGGCCGTCAAGGATGGTCAGGAGCGTGCGGTGCTCTACGCGGGACTGGCGGTATTCGAGACGGTGCACGGGGGCTACGGGTCGCGCGACGGCGAACAAGGATGTCTGGGAGCTAGCTGAGTTTATGGCGAGTGTGTGCATGTGCGGAGAGGGTGAGCCGCGGTGCGTACGAGATGGTCGGGTGCGATGCTCTGACGCGCTCTCAGCACAGCGCAGAGAAAATGGGCACGGGGCTGCTGGGGTGGTCCATGGCCAGGCTGTGTTCAAGGGCTAGACATGGGGTGGCGGTGGATGGTCGCCTGTCTCCTGGTCGTCGTGGGAGAGGGCGGCGTGGTCCGTGGCGCTCTATCCATGGTCAGCCAGTGAGGCTGGCTTCGGGCGGTGTTGTAATAGCGCAATGGCAAAGGGGGGAGGCGTGTCTAGTGCTGCTAGATGCTGGGGGAGATAGGGGAGAGCAATGAGGGCAAGTGGTCGACTAAATGGCCGCAATGGCAAAGGGGGGATGCGTGTCTAGTGCTCCAAATAGTGAAGTTAGGCAGTAATTAATTAGTGTCTGCAAGGTGTTCAACTAAATGGCCGCAAGAATTTAAATTTGAAATTTTTGAATGAAATGTGGTTAGTGTTTTGATCTTATGCTTGAGTGTCTATGGTTGCTTGGAAAAGTCAAGGTGAATTGATTTGAGTGGTTTTTGCAAAATGGTGATCTTACCATATGAACTTGATTCAATTTTGAATTGTACATTAAATAGATTTGAAAATAGTTTTTGTGAGTTTGTAAAGTGGGCTTGTGTTCACTTTTAGTTGGTCTAGCAAGGGGTGAAAAGAAATGGAAATGTTTCTCTTAGAAATTCTTTTATTGGAACACTCAAAGTGGCCTAGTGTTTAATTTTGGGTCAAAATGACCATTTGCTTATTTGATTCATATTTGATTTCTTTTTCTTTGGATTTTGTTTTTAATTGGCCTAGATGATGTAGCATTCATCTTTAAACCATTTCTTATCATTTGTAGTAAACACACATGGCAAATTCACTCAATCATACACTAATGCAATTCACACATGTTCTCATATTAAATTTTGTAATAAAAGTTTTTGTTAACCCTAAACTTGGGTGATTATAACTTGATAATCTTGATTAGTATTTTTGGGGTCTTACACAGCACCAGGCAGTCAATGTATGGAGACGAGTGAGAGTTTGGAAAGATTCAACTTCTTACTAAGAATATGCATGCCTAGAAATTTGACCGTGTTTTGAAAACAAACAAAGAGACTATGACTCACCGTGTTTTAAAATTTTGGCTATGTTTCGAAATTAACTTCACACCTTGCGATAATATTTTCAGTGGACCCACTGGGCAGTCAATGTATCGAGAATGAGTGAGAGTTGTTTGGCAAGATTAAACTTCTTGCTAAGAATATGCATGCCTTGAAAGTTTGACCATGTTTTGAAAACAATCAAAGAGACTATGACTCACCGTGTTTTGAAAGTTTGGCTGTGTTTCGAAATTAACTTCACACCTTGCGATAATCTGTACAGTGGACCTACCAGGCAGTCAATGTATCGAGAATGAGTGAGAGTTTGGAATGATTCAACTTATTGCTAAGAATATGCATGCCTAGAAATTTGACCGTGGTTTGAAAACAATCAAAGTGGCTATGGCTCACCACGTTTTGAAATTTTGCGTGCGTTTCAAAATTAACTTCACACCTTGCGAAAATCTATTCACTGGACCCACCAGGGAGTCAATGTATCGAGAACGAGTGAGAGTTTGGAATGATTTAACTTATTGCTAAGAATATGCATGCCTAGAAATTTGACTTTGTTTTGAAAACAATCAAAGTGGTTATGGCTCACCGTGTTTTGAAATTTTGCGTGTGTTTAGAAATTAACTTCACACCATGCGAAAATCTGTTCCCTAGACCCACCAGGCAGTCAATTTATCGAGAATGAGTGAGAGTTTGGAATGATTCAACTTATTGCTAAGAATATGCATGCCTAGAAATTTGACCGTGTTTTGAAAACAAAAAAAGAGGCTACGACTCACCATGTTTCGAAATTTTGGTTGTGTTTCGAAATTAACTTCATACCTTGCGAAAATATGTCTAGTGGACCCACTAGGCAGTCAATGTATCAAGAACGAGTGAGAGTTTGGCAAGATTCAACTTCTTGCTAAGAATATGCATGCCTAGAAATTTGACCGTGTTTTGAAAACAAACAAAGAGACCATGACTCTCCGTGTTTTGATGTTTTGGCGGTGTTTCGAAATTAACTTCACCCCTTGCGATAATCATTTCAGTGGACCCACTAGGAATTCAATGTATTGAGAACGAGTAAGAGTTTTTTGGAAAGATTCAACTTTTTGCTAAGAATATGCATGCCTCGAAAGATTAACCGTGTTTTGAAAACAATCAAAGAAACTATGACTCAACATTTTTTTTTAAAGTTTGGTTATGTTTTGAAATTAATTTCACACTTTGCGATAATCTGTTCAGTGGACCTACCAGGAAGTCAATGTATCGAGAACGAGTGAGAGTTTGGAATGATTCAACTTATTGCTAAGAATATGCATGCCTAGAAATTTGACCGTGTTTTGAAAACAATCAAAGTGGCTATGGCTCACCGTGTTTTGAAATTTTGTGTGTGTTTCGAAATTAACTTCACACCTTGCAAAAATCTGTTCACAGGACCCACCAGGCAGTCAATGTATCGAGAACAAGTGAGAGTTCAGAATGATTCAACTAATTGCTAAGAATATGCATGCCTAGAAATTTGACCATGTTTTCGAAACAATCAAAGAGGCTATTACTCACCGTGTTTCGAAATTAACTTCACACCTTGTGAAAATATGTTCTATGGACCCACCAGGCAGTCAATGTATCAAGAACGAGTGGGAGATTGACAAGATTCAACTTCTTGCTAAGAATATGCATGCCTCGACAGATTAACCGTGTTTTGAAAACAATCAAATAGACTATGACTCACCATTTTTTTGAAAGTTTGGTTGTGTTTTGAAATCAATTCTAGAGAGAAAAACAGATTCATAAACAACCTCACAAATTTCAAATTATAAAAAGCAACACAAAGAGCCTCACAATTTTCAAAAATATAAAATGGAAGAGAGATGAGAGAGGAAAAATCAATTTTCTATTTCTTGTGGGCAATCCACAAGCTTTAGGTGCACCTTAATGCTGATGTAGTCGCAGTTGCCTCGCCGGTGAGCATCGATGGGACTGAGGCTAGCTAGGGCTATGATTCTGATGTTTGCGTGTCTGCTGGATTCTTCTGGCTTATATAGACCGATGTTTCGTGCTTGCTTGATTTTGTAGGCGACGTATCCTTTTTGACGTGTTGTGGTGACGGCCAGGGGATAGGGAGAGCACGTGGCACATTGTGCGCATTTGAGTTTTCAAATCAATGTGACATTAAATAATTTCAAATCAATGCCCCGGAAATTCCGCGCAAGGAGATGATTTATGTGGACTATACAAAGGTTATTTTTTATCCATGGACTTTGATATACTACTAATCCGTATTTCACTTATAATGATTGATATTTGTAATTAAAGAATGCATGCGGGTTCCCAGGCTTCTTCCTTTCAGTATTAATTACCTGAATTCACATGAGTAATTAACGTTGGTTTCTCTGTATTGGCACCCTTCTTTCCTCGATCGCATGCAGAAATTAAGGGGAGGAAGTAATTTCACCTTCCTCGGTAATACAAGAGAGTTTATTGCATCACAATGGAAGATGAAATGACAAACAAAGTACTTATGCTAGTACTAGATCGCAAACACCGTTCCAATTTGCACTTGATAAAACTAATATTCAATCTCCGAACATTATTACAGAAAGGAAGTAGAGGTGAAATTACAAAAAAATTATCCTAAGACATCTTCTTCTTCTTGGACCTGGATCCTTCCGCTGTCACATTAGTGTTGGTGTCGTCCTTCCTCTTCCCGTGGCATCCCCGAGCTCTTGCCGTCTTCTTCTTCTTCAAGCCTCCAGCCTACTTCTCCTTCCTCTTCTCATTGCGGATGAAGGCGGGATCGAGTGCACTCTTCTTGGAGACGAAGTCGAGAAATGGCCATAAATGTTCTGACCAGGATCCTCCTGCTCGTGCTCCCTCTTCTTCTTGCCGATGGAGGATCGATCGAGAGAACTCTTCTTGAAGACGATGTCTCCTTCATAGATGAAAGACCAAGGATCCTCCTCCTCCTCTTTGCTCTCTGCCGGCGGTGTCCCCTCCATCAGATGATGGTAAGCAGGGTCCTCGTCAGAAAAATTACATTCTGGTGTGTCGGAATAGTACGGCCTGTCAAATTAGTCCCCACCATCACCATGGTAGGGAATGATATCCCCGTTCTCTCGTGCATTGGACTCGTCAATGGAGGTGCACTGATCAGAGCAGCCACGTGGCATTTTTGTGTGTGTGGTGGCTTGGCCGGCCTAAAGCGACAGGGAGAGACAGAGAGAGTTCTTCGATGTGTGCGTCGTGCCTGGATGGGAGAGGTGGTCGTTGTTGATGGCCCCTTAAAAAGGCTTGCTCAGGACATCCAGGAGTTGCCACGTGCCGTAGGAGCAGCCTGGCAGTTCCCTTCCATCGTTTTTTATACTCCCTTGAATCATTTATTATAAAAGTTCCCTTCCATCGTTGAAACATGATCGAACGGTTGGTACTCCTTCGCCTTGAGAGCATCAGCAGCAAGGATATTGCATGTACCACCACATGTTGGGGAGATTTTTGCACATAACAACAACCATAGACCTTTTTTGTGCAAAATACAGACATTTCCTGTAATCTTTGTACATAATACATAACTAGACATTGAATGTTTCTTATTTTTTTGGGAAATGTTTCATAGTTAATAATATAGTATAGTACTAAAATATAATTTTATCTAAATTAATAATAGGTAAAGCTCAAAAAATAATTATAATTTTGAGCCACATCCATAAAGTATCTGGTGTATTTTTGGTTCTTGTAAGTTCTATCATTTAGAAATCAACCTATTAGTAGGTAAATAATTCCCGGCATGCTCTAGAGAAATGATATATAGATTCAATAATGATAGAAAGTGTGTTTTGAGTTTTATGTGTAGCGTTCACTATGCTAAAGACTATATCAATAGAATCTTCTAAATGTTAGAGTGGAAGGAAAATGCATCAGTAAGAAATATTGGGATTTCCAATCTTCATCAAACGGTTAAAGTTCAAAGTTATTCGTACACTATATACTGGATATGATAAGGTAATTAAATGTATAACATGTCATTAGAATCTTTGTGCTTTTTGCATAGCGTTCATTGTGCTAAGGACTATCGATAGAATCTTGTATGTGCTAGAATGGAAAATAAGATCCAAGAGTTAACATTGTTGGGATTTGCCAGTCTTGATTCAATTTTCATTATTCAAAGTTACACATACATTATATAGTGGCAAAATTTGCAAGAAGTCACACGCTACTTCCTACTAGTAAAAGGCACGTGCCACAATCGTATATACTATATGAAATGTAACTTAATGAATATTAAGTTGTTATTAACCAATAGTCTTCTCAAAGCAAAAAGGCATATATTAAGTATATTAATAATAACTATCTACACATATTGAGAATACAACCTACTATGCTATGAACTTTTTTTTGCAGGGAAGAGGGGTGACATGATGGTTCTAGAACATGGTGGAGTTTGCTCTAGGTACTACTCCTTCAACACGAATCAAGCTTCTCTGAACCATTGGATCTAATAGACCTACAGTCAGGATTGGTGCTATGGATCTAATTCGAAACTCCTCCATTATAGTAGTAGAGATAATTTGAAAACATTGGCGATGATGCTATATGTGCATGATTGAACAACTTTCGGATAATCTCAAGGAAAAATAAGGAGGCATGTATCAATGAGCGTGAATGGACAATAAGAGTTGTGAGGACAAATTACTTGTGGGGCTAGCAACCCCACATTTCTTCTTGTTTTTAATGAGCTTACCTCATGGGTGGCTTTGATCTCGTTGCTCAGGTGCACTATATTATTCACGTTAGCGGAATAGTGGGTTCGCAAAATTTCCTTTTAAACATAAGGTTGAACACTCCTAGCCATAGTGATTCAAAATTTATCAATAAAGGGGGTTTATTTATTGGGTGGCCGAGTGGTTGACACCACACGTCATTGTCATGTACTTCCTCTGTTCAGAAATATAAGACGTTTTAGCTTTGTAAATCGAATGTATCTATACGCCATTTAGTGTATAGGTTCGTAGATGTTCGGAGTGAACCTTTACATTAAAAGGCGTCTAGATACATTTATTTCACAAAGCTAAAACGTCTTATATTTTGGAACAAAGAGAGTAGACATGATTTTTGTTAGGAAGGGCGAATGCTTATAGGAAGGCTAGGAAATTAGAAATTGTGTTCCATTCATAAACCTTCACGCTCCTCTTCCTAGAGTCAGATTTTAGCAATTCAATATAAAAAGGTTGTTGGACAGGCTGCAAAGCCCAATAATTTTTCTTTTTAAATAAGAACAATAGTGATTAGCTTGAATAATTAATTGTGGTCTACGTATATTGTACTACTGTACATCATAGAATATGCTATGTGTGCATGACCGAACAACTTTCGGAAAATATGAAGGAAAACGTGGCCGCATTAATGAATGAGCGCGAAGTAAGGCTGGCAATGGGTAGGGTGTGAGTAGGGTAGAACAATATCATACCCACTCCTGTTTAGTCAATGGGTAGAAAATTTTACCCATACCCATACTCGCGGGTATAAAACTTTCCCCATGCCCATACCCATGAAAAATATCAAAGTTTAGAAGCCATAGTATCATACTCTTCCCTAGGTTGCTTGGCCCCATAGGTTGTGAGTCTATAGGTAAATTTTACTACTATGTCAGTTTAAATGGGTAGGGTATGGGTCTATCTACTCTTGCCCGTACCCATAACAACCTAGATTATTCACGTTAGCGAAATAGTGGGTTCCCATATTTTTGTTTAGAATAGAAGTATGAACACTGCCAACCATAGTGATTGAAAAGTTATCGATAAAGGGCGCTTTATTTTTTAAAAGCTCAGGGCGCTTTATTATTATACTCGATTCCCCATACCACCGACATACCAATCTACTATTATTAGTTGGACTATGGATAAACAAATTCACTCGAGTTTGTTGGGGCTTTAATCATAATTTTTGTGCTCACTACCTGCCTTGATGACAACATCTTCATACGCATCATCGTTCATGAATAGATATAATACGGAAATATATCAATGCCATAGTATTTTAGTGCCTACCAAAGTAATACTTCAGTTTTCTCTCTTCTCAGTTTCTTCAAAAAGGGGTCTGACCTCTTTCTCAATTATTTTAAAAATCATAGTTTTGGAGAATACTTCACTTTAAACCCCTATTATTTTTTGGAAGAAAACACTAAAAGGTATTCAATAGCTCAGTTTATTCAGAAATCAAAATACTTTCTAAATAATTTAAAAATACTTTGATCCCAAACTCGTCCATAATATCTGAACCAAGCCAATTTGTGCCATGGATGATCAATATTTAGATGCCAAATGGCCAAATGGGCCCTTAATTTCTGAACTGAGGCAGTATAGGCCATAGATGATCACCGATGTGCCTATCACCTTTGAGTCCAGGGAGTACGGCGCCTTAATTTACTACTACCCTGACTATACATAAATCTGAATTTAGTCGAGCGGAAAATCTCCCGCTATCCAATATTTCAAACATCTTGGCATCCCCCTTCTACCCCTAGTGCAGAAGGTTCATTGGGGCTTCAATCCTAATTTCCCCGTTCAGTACCTCTATACCCCGCTGATGCGCTCGACTTTCAACATAGAGATTGTTGGGAACCCCAAGAGGAAGGTACGATGACGACATCAGTAAGTTTTCCCTCAGTTATGAAACCAAGGTTTAATCGAACTAGTAGGAGCAAGGAAACAACCCAAAGGTGTTACTAGCTGAGCTTTGGCAGGGCGCACTACCGGTGCTAGTAGCAACGTGGAGACCTACACAACACAACCACAGAACTTTGTCTCCAACTTGCGATGAGGTTGTCAATCTCACCGTGTTTTGCGGAAAACAAAGGATTAAAAGTATTGAATGGAAAGAAGTAAAAGTTTGCAGAAAGTAAACACAAAGCAGTAAAAGATTGTAGATTGAATATAAAAGACAAGGACCGGGATCCATAGTTCACTAGAGGTGGCTCTCCTTAAGATAGAAAACATGCTGGGTGAACAAATTACAGCAGGGCAATTGACAAACACCGAGAAAGCAATACATGCATATACTAATCATCTTGACACCTCTGATACTTGATTGGCATTACAACATAATACATAGACTGCCATCCAATTGCATCTATGACTCATAATCCACCTTCAGGTTATCATCTGAACCCCCTCTAGTATTAAGTTGCCAGCAACAGATTATTGCTTTACGAACTGCGTGTAAAGTAAACAATACGATTGTTCTATGAACAAAGGATTGTTGTTTTCTCCCTAGTAGCAACAGCACATCTAGTACCTTAGAGATTTCTTTCACTTCCCCAGATTACCAGAGGCATCAACCCACTATCGAGCATAAATACTAACTCTTGGAGTTGCTAGCATCTACTTGGCCAAGATAGCTACTAACAACGGAAAGCATGCAAGATCTCAAATAACAAAGACATGATAGAATCAATAATCAATCTGAAATAGCATCTCAATATCCATCGGATCCCCGCAAACACAACATGTATGGATTACAAATAGATGATCTTGATCATGAACGGAGCTCACAAGATCTAAACATGAAAGCACAAAGGAGGAGAAACCAGCCATCTAGCTACTACATGGATCCGTAGTCCAAGGATGAACTACTCACGCATCACACTGGAGGCTTGCATGGTGATGAAGAAGGCCTCCAGGGTTAATTCCCCTCTCCGGCAGGGTGCCGGAAGAGCTTGATCCTCCCGATCTAGGGATGGAGATGACAGACACATGAACTTTATGGATTTTTGATCAGGTACTTAGGGTTTTCGTCCCGAGGGCAATATATAGGCGGAAGGAGAGGCCGAGGGGGTGCCTTGGCTGGCCAGACCACCCCCTGGCGCGGGCCAGGCCTGGCCGCGCGGCCAGGTGGTGTGGCCGCCCTTTGGCCCCTCTCCGTCTTGTATTCTGGCACTTGATGACATCCAAAAAGATAGGCACTTTCGCTTTTGTCCCGTCCAATTCCAAGTATATTCATTTTCTGACTTTCTTGGAACCAAAAACAACAGAAAAGACGCAGCTGGCACTGTGGCTCTTGTTAATAGGTTAGTCCAAGAAATCATATGAAAAGTACTCCAAAGTTGGAACAAAACACAAGAAAGTGGATAAAACCAAGCATGGAACATCAAAAATTATAGATACATTTACAATGTATCAACATCCCCAAGCTTAACTCCTGCTCGTCCTCGAGTAGGTAAGTGATAAAAAGTAATAATTTTTGAGGTGACATGCACCATCAAAGACTTGATCAAAGTATTTTCAAAACATTCAAAGCTAGGATCATAGTACTTCAATCATAACATGAAAGACAAAGCTCTAGCAATAGGCAAAGAAACTATGATGCAACACAAAAAAGGTACAAACAAAAGATTCATGAATAACATGCTTTGCAAGATGTTTGTTTGTTTCACATAAAGAAAACATAGCATAATAGTATTCAGCTTGTCCCTCAATAGAGTAGCAAATATAAATGCATAGGACACCTTCAAAGTTCATAAGAGTGACTAGATACAATAGATTAAAACAAGCAATATCAAGTTATGCATCAATCAACTAGTCTTGGGACAATGCACATAGAACTAAGAATGGCCACTATGCTCTCAAAGTAAGTGCATTAAGATAGAAGGTGGAGACTCAATATAATGGTGGAAGAAAGGCCTTTTGTAAAAGGAAGTAGGGATTCAAGTCTCATAAAGAGCTTCCAAAAATTATGGTACTTATAGCTTTCAGCTCTCATTGCCCCTATCATAAGCATCTTTAAGGTGATTAAGGTTAAAGTGACACAACTAAGAGGATATGCTTGACAAGTTATAAACCGAAATCTCATGCCCCTTACTTACGAAGACCGATCCTCATGCTACTCAACTTCAGTCACGAGTAATCTCTTGTCATTGTAAGTATATGTGTATCATTAAGAACCGCCAATGGGGTACCCCTTGCACATGATACGGGAGCTTTCCCATAATCAAAATGACAAGGCAAGTAGACAATGAGCATCTCAGCGATCTTTTTATTTGCTACTTGCATAGGTTTTTATTGAGGATGCTTCGTAGAGTGCTCATTATGGTGATGCTGCAAGTTTCCACCATGATTAGGCATGGTTTAGGCTAGCGGCCCAGGTGTTTCTCTAGCACACATACAAACTCCATGATCTTACAAGTTCCACTTTTATTTCACACCGCCGGGATCCGTAAGCAAAAGAACATGATATCAACGAGGTACAAAGTCAAGTGAAATGTTGAAAGCGTTCCCCATGAAACATGGTTCTGCTAATTTCAACTTATAAAGCGCAAGCATATACGCAACAAAGAAGGACCCAATGGTTCAAGTTTATTTAGAGGCAAAAAGTAAAGTGTGCCATCAAGTTCGTGAGAGCTTTAATCACTAGTTTTCTCATAACAAGTGAAAGGTAAACAAAAGCATGAATATACTTGGAATAGAATAAGCTAGTAGGTAGGTATGGTGGACTCTTTGGAATAACTTGGTTTAGGGAGTTGGATGCATGAGTGGAACTCATACTTTGTTGTGGAGGCTAGCAAAAGACTGGGAGCGAAAAACTAACAGAGCAATAATGGCCATAATCATGCAGAGCGACAAAACATCATTGATCAAAGCATAAAGTGATACTACAAGTTGAAAACTAAAGGATCATAAAGGCTATGGTGACTTTGGATAGTCAAAACATGGTGTGAGCATGTGCCAAGTCAACCCAAATAAAGCATTAAAGGAGAATACCACTATACTATGCTTTAATATGCTAAAACAACGCATGATTCATCCAAGGCACATTAAGCAATCTCAATTGTTTATAACAAGCCATGATACATCAAAGAATACTAAGCATAAAGCCAAAACAATATCAAGCATGGCATGACAAAGCATAGCCCACAGTCAAAAACGAGCTCTTTTTACCACATAAGCATGAGCTTTCCCACTCCTTTCCAAACAAGACCAAACTATTTGCAAACCAAATGTATGAAAGAGGGGGTCCAACCAATTTATTCAGAAAACTAAGCAAACCAAGCAAACTAAAAACCAAAATGAAAATGAAAAAGAAGACGCTCCAAGAAAAACACAACTGTGCATGAAACAATAAAAATGAAGCGTTTGGAAGAAACCTGGGATTTTTATTGATGAAGAAGGGGATGCCTTAGGCATCCCTAAGCTTTGACGCTTGTACTTCTTGGATATTTCTTGGGGTGACACGCGTGGCATCCCCAAGCTTGATCTTTAGTCCATCTTTCATCTCTATGTGTTCTAACAGTACAAAGAATCTACGCATAGACATAGCTCTAATACCACTGAAGGGGTTTGTTGCATGGAAAACAAAAAATTCCTATGTTTGTAACCACCAAGATCATATCTAGGAGATACACGTAACGGTTTCAAATGGACTCACCCTCGAAGACCGTAATGCGAGATAACGTTTCTGCAAACAAACATGGTTGTTGTAGAGTGTACTCTACCATCCTCAAGGATGCGATGACAGTGCTGCACATGTAGCTCCTCCGTAGTCGGTAACACGTACGGTGTGTCGACGACTCACGAACCTTCGCTCCAGCTGGGCAGCGGAAGCGGATCCTCGGGAACTCCAACAGTGATACTCCATGGTAGAGATGGTGGAGGATAATATCTCGAGCAGGCCTTCGCCTAAGCACCTTTTATTGTGGCGATGGACAAGGCTAGAAAGAGGGAGAAGATGACAACCAAAGGGCATATGAGAGGAGTGGACAAGTGTGTGTGTGGGAGGAGGTCTCCACCTACTTTTATAGGGAAGAGGGGGGAAAGCCCCTCCCTTGGCCGGCCGCCAAGAGGGTGCCCCCTCACCTCCTCTCATTCATGTGGGTGGACTCTCCACTCATATAATTTCGATATCCACTCAAAAACTAAAGGTCTTTCCATTAAAGCACTTTAATTCTTTTGTTTTAATGCAACTCAATTTAATGAACACTTCATTTAATGAGTACTTCATTTAATTAACACTTCATTTAATGAACACATTAACATTTTGATCCCTTGCTTTCTTTCGATACGCCGAAACCATTTCGGCAGATTCGACAGAATTTATTCTTGTGATGTCCATTATCTTCTCATGTGTTCCCTATCCACTCAGTTTTGTCGAATACCCTTAAGTGTGTCTCCCTACGAGTCACAAACTGTGTGGACATGATCAAGACATTCTTATATCAATAATCATTAGTGAGGCCTGGAGATCAATAATCACTCCCACCAGTTCATGCGATGACTTAGTGCTCGCGTGACCTTTTATTCGCAGTAACCAATTCCTTTTGTCTCGCAATATTTTACTTGTCCAGGATTCGATCATTCAGTATCATTTTTTACCTTGTTCGATCCTATTACTTACAAGTACTCTTTTCTTGTTCCCGTGATATGACATTCTTAGTGGTCATTATTACTTGCTTGCAAGGTAAGTCAATGTGATATCACTGAGAGGGACCTAAGTATATCTTCCGGTCATTCGGATGGACAAATCCCACTCTTGATCCATGAGCCTCAACTAACACTTTTCAATTATCTGATGACACCTTTATGATCACCCTGTTTGGGTGTGATGTTTGATGCAATCAAAATACTCTTCCGGAGTGAGTGATTGATATGATCTCATGGTCTAAGGATTAGGGTTACTTTGAATGACGTTATAGTAGTGTAAGCATAATGGCTTGATCGTGTTACTATACTTTGGGAGTATGTTCATCACATCATTCAATCAATGGTTTGACCTTGTTATTAACAACATCCAATGTCATGATCAGAAAACCTTGATCATCTGATAATCAACAAGTTAGTGTAATGAGAGGCATCACTAGGAACCTTATATTTATTTATTAAACACACATGTATTAGCATTTCCTTTTTAATACAATTATAGCATGAGAAATAAACATCTATTATAAACCTGGAATAACATAATATCCATTTATTATTTCCTCTCGGGCATATTCCTTTAAAATTAAACATGAAATCATATTATGGTCATCAGTTTGATATCTTTGCAAATACCATTTTAGATGGCTCGCGCCATCTTCAACCTAGGACGTTTCCTTGATAATAAAATCTTAAAACCGATGGGTTAAACTTCACCTCCTAGTACCGCAATTTCAAGATTCTCCTTGTTCCTAGAAGCTATCCTATGTACTAGAGGTTGCGCTAGGTGACAAACCCGCAGATTTCGCACCCTCCTAGTGCCGATGATTACGCTCATCTCCAGAGTGGCATGCTCTATGGCATCGACACCGGCCTATACAAGCACTTTGAGAAGATGAGTGCTGATGATATAATCATTGATCTCAAGGCTATCTTTGCACCTCAAGCTACGACCAAGAGGTATGAAGCCTCCGAATTGTTCTTCTCGGCCAAGATGAAAGAGCACACTAGTGTGAGCGAGCATGTAGTCAAAATGTCTGGCTATGTTCAGCGCTTCAATGCCCTGGATTGCAAAATCCACGATGAGTTCGCGATTGATTGGGTGCTGCAATCGTTCCCCCTAGCTACACAGGATTCATCATGAGCTACAACATGCAGGGGATGACCAAAACCTTGTCTAGATTGTTTGTTATGATCAAGACTGCTGAGGTGGAAATCAAGAAGGAGCACATTGTGTTGATGGTCAATAAGACCTCCTACTTCAAGAAGCCTGACAAGTAGGGTAATGGTAATAGGGGCAAACTGAAGAAGGACGACAAGCATGTTGTTGGTTCCTCCAAGGTGCCCGAGCCAGGACCCAAACCTAGCATCACGTGCTTCTATTGTAAGGGGGGTGGTCACTAGAAGCGCAGCTTCTCCAAGTAGCTAGAAGATAAGAAGGCCGAGAAGATTGCCGAAAAAGAGAAGGGTAAATGTGATATACATGTTATTGACGTTTTCCTCACAAGTGTCAGGAGAAACACTTGTGGATTTTGTATTGGCTCTGTTGCTCACATTTTTAACTCTCTGTAGGAGTTGTGGAATAACAGGTGCTTGGTGAAGGACGAGGTGACGATGCGTGTTGGCAACGACTCCAAAGTAGATGTGGTGGTTGTTGGCACTCTCCCTATGCATCTACCATCGAGAATGATTTTGGTTTTGACTAAAAGTTACTTTGTACCTACATTAAGCATGAATATTGTGAGTGGGTCTTGCTTGTTACGATACCATTATTCATTTAAATCAAAAACAAGTGGTTGTTCTGTTTGTATGAATGATGTCTTTTATGCTAATGCACCAAAAAGTAATGGTTTGTTCTTATTGAACCTCGATAGTAGCGATCCGCACATCCATAACATTGATGCCAAATGATGTAAGCATAGTGATGATAATTCCATGTATATGCGACATTGTCGTCTAGCTCATATCGGTGTAAAACACACGAAGAAGCTCCATTCTGATGGACTTTTGGAGTCACTAGATTTTGAATCTTTCAACGGATGCAAACCATGCCTTATGGGCAAGATGACCAAGACACAGTTCTCCGGTATGATGGAGTAGGCGGTGGACTTATTGGGTATCTTACATACTATTGTATGTGGACTAATGAGCGTCTCAACATGCAATGGTTGTCTTTACTTCATTACCTTCATTGATTATTTGGGTAGGTATATGCATTAGTATGAAACGTTTAAAAAGTTCACATACTTAATACATGCAATGAAGTTCAAATACCTCAACACGCAATGAAACACAAGTATGCAACGTTTAAAAAGTTCAAGGAGTTTTAGAGTGAAGTTGATAATCAACTCGACAAGAAGATCAAGCACCTTCGATCTGATCGAGCGGGCGACTATTGGAGTTATGAGTTTGGCATGCAACCCAAGAATTGTGGTATTGTACCACAATTTACGCCAGCTGTAACACCACAACATAATCATAGTTTATTTCATAGTGTGGAGTTTATTATGTCTCTCACTGACTTATCAGTATCATTCTAGCGATATGCATTAGACACTTCCACATTCATTTTAAATAGTGCACCATCCATGTCTGTGGAGATAACACCGTATGAGATATGGCATGGCACAGATACAAAGTTGGCATTCCTAAAAGATTGGGGTTGGGAGGCTTATGTTAAGAAACTACAACCTAACAAACTCAAACCAAAAGAGGAAAAGTGTATCTTTGTAGGGTAAAGGAAACTTTTGGGTACACCTTCTACAACAAGACCGAGGGAAAAACGTTTGTTGCTAAGAACGATACTTTCCTCGAGAAAGAGTTCCTCATGAAAGGTGTTAGTGGATGGAAAGTATAGCTTGATGAGATTGTTGATCCTTCTCTCCAAATACCGAGTGGAACAACGGAAGATGTTCTAGGACTGTCTAATCATGACACTAACATCGAGGCGCCTACTGAACCTGGCAGGTATACAAGAGTCCGTAATGCTCTTAAGTGGTATGGAAATCTTGTTAACATAGTCATATTAGTTGAACAAGACGAACCTACAAACTACAAAGAAGAAATGGAAGGCCTCGAGTCCGATAAAAATCTTGAAGCCATGAAATTCAAAATAGGATCCATGTACGAAAATGAAGTATGGACTTTGGTTTATATTCCTGAAGGCCGCAAGATTGTCCAGAATAAATGGACCTTTAAGAAAAAACATATGCCGATGGTAATGTGATCGTCTATAAAGTTCGACTTGTCTCAAAGGGTTTTGGACAAATTCAAGGAGTTGACTATGCTAAGACATTCTCTCCCGAAGTGAAGCTTAAGTCCATTCAGATTTTACTAGCAATTGATGCATATTTTGATTATGAGATATGGCCGATGGATGTCAAAACCACGTTCCTTAATGGAAACATTGAGGAAGAGTTGTATATGGTACAACCGGAATGTTTTTTTGATACAAAGGATGCTGGAAAAGTATGCAAGCTTCAACGTTCTATTTATGGACTGAACCAAGCATCTCGGAGCTAAAATATTTGCTTTGTTGAAGAATCAAAGGTTTTGGATTTGTCCAAAATGAGGAAGAAGCCTGCATTTACAAGAAAGGAGTGGGAGCTTAGTGAAATTCCTAGTGCTATATGTGGATGACATATTACTAATTTGGAATGATGTGAATCTTCTAAATAGCGTAAAAGACTATTTAAATAGTAAATTTTCCATGAAGGACATGGATGAAGCTTCTTACATATTAGGCATTAACATCTATAGAGATAGATCGAAACACCTATTAGCACAAAGTCAGCGTACGTAGCTAGAAAAGGTTATGAAGAGGTTCTGAATGGATGTGGCAAAGAAGGGGTTCTTGCCCATAGTGAAAGGTAAACCATTGAGTTCGACTCAATGTCCAGAAATAGATGATGATAGAGAAAATATGTCTAACATCTCCTATGCTTTAGCTATAGGTTCTATCATGTATGCCATGTTGAGTACTCGACCAGATCTGGCCCTGGATCTTAGTTTGATGAGTCATTTCCAAAGTAACACATGGATGGTTCATTGGACAATAGTTAAGAATATCCTAAAGTATTTGAAAAAGAACTAAGTATATGGTTCTTTCTTTGGAGGACATGAAGAGGAACTTGGTGTAACTAGTTTGTCAATGCACATTTTGACACTAATCTAAATAACTCAAAATCTCAAACAGGGTATGTGTTTTGGTAAATGGTGGTGTAGTTAGCTTGGGGAGTTAGAATCAAACCTTAGTAGCTCAATATACAATGGAATCGGAGTATATCATTGCTTCGGAAGTAGAGAATGAATCTATGTGGCTAAGGAAGTTTTTCATCAAACTAGGAGTGTTCCCAAGCATGCAAGACTATGTGTGTATCTACTATGACAACATGGGGGCCATTGCAAACGCAAAGGATGAAAGGTTCCATTTCACTGCCAAGCACATACTCTTGTGTTACCATGTAATAAGATAGTATATTAGTGATGGTAATATTAGGATTTGCAAGGTACGTACGGATCTGAATGTCAAAAATCCATTCAAAAAGCCTCTTGAAAGGAATATGCCCGAGAGGCAATAATAAAGTGGTTATTATGTTATTTCAGGTTTATAATAGATGTTTATTGTTAATGCTATAAGTGTGTTAATATGAAAAATTAATACATATGTGGTTTATAAATAGAAAAGCTTCCTAGTAAAGCCTGTCTTAATACTAGCCTGTTGATTAACTCATGATCATAGGTTTCCTGATCATGAATATTGGATGTTGTTAATAACAGGGTCATATCATTGGAGAATGATATGATGAATAGTCACCTGAAGTAGATGTAGCAGTACGATCATGTCCTCAAGTTTATGTTGCTATCATAGTCGTAGTAACTAAATATCCTTAGACCATGAGATCACGTCAATCACTTGCACCGGAAAGGTATTTTTATTCCATCAAACATCACACCATAAGAGGGTGATTATAAAGATGTCTTCAAGTACTTGGAAACTGTTAGTTGCAGCTCATATATCAAGAGTGGGATTTTTCCATCCAGATGATGGAGCGATATACTCAGGACCCTCTCGGTGATAACACATTGAGATAGCTCGCAAGCAAGTGATTTGATCACTAGAATGTTATATCATAGGATCAAGAAAAATAGTACTTGTCGGGAATGATATTAAAAAAGGTATGGATGATACCGAGTGATCAAAGCTCGGACAAGTAAAATATCGTGAGACAAAAGGAATTTTATTATAGCGAAAAAGGTTCAGGCAATCATTCGATTTTCGTGGAACTAGTGGGAGTCATTATGGATCTCCAGACCCTACTAATAATTATTGATCAGAGAATGTATCAATCATGTTTACATAGTTCTCGAACCCATAGGGAGACAAACTTAAGGTTATTCGACGCAATTGAGTGGATAGGGAACACGAGAGAAGATAATGGATATCATATTAATTTGTTCTGTCGAATCTGCCAAAATGGTTTTGGGGTATTGAAACAAAGCAAGGGAAGAAAATGTTAATGTGTTCATTAAATGAAGTGTTCATTAAATGAAGTGCTCATTAACTGAAGTTTTCATTGAATTGAGTTGCATTAAAACAAGAGAATTAAAGTGCTTTAATTGAAAGAGTAAATGGAGGAAGTGGGAATTGAAATTTGTGTTAGTGGAGTTTCCACCCACATGAATGAGAGGAGGGGGGCACCGCATCGCACTGGCCAAGAGGGGGGCTTGCCCCCCTCTCCCCTATAAAAGGAGGTGGAGACCTCCTCCCTCTCACACACTTGCCTACTCCTCTCATATGCCCTTTGGTTGGCATCTTCTCCCTCTTGCCAGCCTTGTCCATTGCCACTAGAAAAGGTGAAGCCCTGCTCGAGATCTTCCCCTCCACCATCTCTACCATGGTGTAGCGTTGTTGGAGTTCCCATGGATCTGCTACTTCTGCTGCCCGACTGGAGTGTGGGTTAGGGAGTCGTCAGCACACCATACGTGTGACCGATTATGGAGGCACTACCCACCTTGTGGCATTGATCATCTGCACATCCTTGAGGACAGTTTTATACGCTCTACATCAGCCACGTTTGTTTGCGGAAATGTTATCCCGCGTTACGCTCTTCGAGGGTGAGTCCTTCTGAAACCGTTACATGTATCTCCTAGATATCATCTTGGTTGTTGCAACCATAGGGAACACATATATATGATCTTGGTAGTTGCAACCATAACGAACCCATCAGTGGAATCAGAGATTTTTCTATGCATATATGCTTTGTATAGTTAGAACACATAGATATGTGGGTGTTGATAGTCTTGTTGTTGCATATTTGCATAAATTTTGATCATGGTGGCATGTTGGGATGAAGCGGCCCGGACAACTTTACATGTCCTCGCACATGAGACTTGTCCCACGCTTGACATGCAACTCGTATTGCATAAGTGGCTTAGTGGGTGTCTGTCTCTCCCCACATAATCATGAACTAATTTACTACAATTTGCAAATAACTTGATTGTCAACGTTGTGGCTGAAATTTGCAGGTAGAATGATTCTTTCCTAGAAAGCCCACAACCGCATAAAATATGAAAAAATAATTTAGAGGAGTCTAACTTGTTTTTGCAGGGCATGTGATGTGATATGGTCTATGATACAAAACCTGTTCTACGCAATGTGTTTTATTGTAAAACAACTGGCAGGAGCCATATGGTTGTTATTTTATTTTATGGCCTACATTCCGGAAAAAGCAAATCCATCTAATTATATTAGTGGAGAACAACCATGGTGGTGGCGCCATGGACCTTGGTGACGTGCTGTAGGAATGATGGAGATCATACCAAGACGCACAAGATGGAGATTGAATGCGAGAAGTGTGAGGTCCCCCGGATTCAACATCCGAGAAATCCCTGTTATGTAAATATCCATGTTCCCATGATCAGTGAGCCATGGATCTTAACCGACAAGTATCATTACAGAATCCGAAACATAACGAATACAAGACTTACATAATTACCCTTATGGATACACAACCTTCGGTAGTAGAACTTCATCACATGCAGGGCCCAATCATGCCTCAACCTACAGGCAACTGACTAGGAGGATGGCCTAGCTCGCATGGACGTCACCTTAACCTTCCATTGTCAAGCTCCTAAAAGCCTGTCCAAGTAAATAGCCAGGGACAATGCCATGAATACGTTTGAATGTACTCGCAAACCACCAAGATAAGTTAAATAAGGAAATGTAATTCTGGCTGTGGCGAGATAGCTCTATCTAGGGTTGTTTTTGAAAAGCCTAGACTATCTCTTGTAGTTATGGCATCTCCATATATTTGTTGAAAAAGAGTTTAAAACATGCCTCTGTTTTATAAATCAGGATATCCCCATATCCTTGCTGAAAACCTTTTTGAAAACAATTTTGGGAAAACCCTTTTTAAGCATCTTTGACCACCTCTAGTCAAAACAAAACTTTAACGTAGGTTCCTTCAGAACCTCCATGCTTTCATCCATTAATCCAAACACCACCATTTGGGTACTCTTAGCCATCACCTTTCCAACCGTCCTTGACCATGGACGCGGCTGTTCGAATAGATTATACTCTACACTTTCTCCACAAGAATCAATAGATCCGCCGGGATAAAACCACGGCCCACTACACACGGTATATGGGGGTTCGGATAATCAAACCTAACCTTTTGCTTGTCGACCCTAGCAAAGGCTGCTTTTCCTTTTGGGTTTGTTCTCCCCGGCACGAGTATGTGGCTCCCAGCCATAATCCTGCCTTCTGTACACGCGTATACCCAAACCGCAGCTTGGCGTATACCTTAACTTGGTGACTCCACTTCCTTCCGTACCACCTAAGTCATACCATCCGCGGGAGAACCAATTGTTGCACCGGCACTCCTGCCAAGACAGTCTCACTCTTGCCAAGCAAGCTATAGGATCTAGATCCGTAGAACTGTTAGCACCTGCCCAGAATTCAAGGGATTTCTCCCAATAAGCATTGTACATGATGCCTCGGCTAAAGAAGACAAACTACGAGCTAAGCCCCAACACATGGGGTAATGTGGTTGCACGGATAAAATTGTTCAGGTAAAGGCGTAGAACATCCCTTCTGTTTCTCTTGTCCATTTTCTCATTTCTCATCATCACCACTTCTTTAGTTAAAACATCCTCTTGGAATGATGCCTCTTCCCAAGGGTTTTACAAAGCAGTTTTTAAACATTTGTAGTAGGATAAATCCCAAAACAATTTATTCAACAAAAAATCGTGGTTTCCAGCGAGATAGGATGCTAATCCTCATGACCTCGATCTAGAGGGTGTAAGTAGTAGGTTTACATCAGGGTGGTGCCACGAGGGACACCAAGTCATAACTTGGAGGAGCCAAGTCATTAGCGCAGTATTTATAAAACAAGACATGTAGATGGATAATGCAATTTATAAAGGAGATACAGAACAGGTAATAAAAAGAGTAGGACAAGTATCGGAATTCAGAATTGGTGGCTTGCCTGATCCGCAATAAGTCCCTGGACTTCCGGAGATAACCAAGAATACCCGATAAATAATTAAGAAGTCCCTTTCTTCCCGTTGTCAAACAATCACACTATCGCCGTCATCGAGTATACATGCAAGCAGACAATACCACCATCAAAACAAGGCATACAGGCATCAAACCATATAACAAACAAACATATGTCATATAACTTAATTTGGTAGGTTTTGGAGAAGTTGGGTACTAGTAATGGAATTACTAGATTGCCATAGAAGTGTTTTCCCTTGGAGGATGGTTGTCAAGGCTATTTACCAAGGACTTGGGATGGGGATCTAAGGTCTGTAGGATGTCAATGTGCAACCATGATATCCTGAGATAGGTCTTGACAAAACAAGACCAATACAAGTGGTTTCACTAGATTATCACTTACCTAGATTTAGTTATGCTTTTTATAGTGGAATAAACTCTAGTTTGAGGAAATAATTCACCAGAATTTATCTGAAGGCCCAAAAATTATTTCCTTGGGTGGTTAGGTAGTGTTTGATGTACTGACCCGCATAGACTTGGAATCTTGCCAAAAGAATTTCCAGAATGCCCTTAATAAATCATCAAAGGAAATTTTGTAAGGTATTTGTCTTTTTCTCTAGATTTATTTTGCCGAAGGGTTTAGTGTGATTCCAACGTATCATGGTAGGTATTGGAAGTACCTTTCTGTAGAAATTGGAATTACCCATTTTTGATAGCCAGAACTACTGGAGGGATTTATCTAGTGAAAAAGGGGTACAAAAAATAGTTTAATTCACTAGAACTCAACCAGAGGTACACAAAATAGATTAATTGACCACAAATAATAGAAATTATTTTTGACCAGGTGTTACCTCTGCATGTTTAAGAAAACATCTGAGGACTATCAGAAATTTAGATCTTGGCATTTGGATCTTATTTATAATTTAAAACGGATTTAATTTTGACTGGTACAATTTTGGATCTAGAATTTAAAGAAAAAGGAAACAGGGCAATTGGGCCGGATCTACAGGAAAAATGGGTTGCGGGGAGGGGATTCGGCCCACCCGGCACTGGCTCGTGCAGGAGGCGCGTTTCAAGCTGCCAGGCGGGGCCCGACCGTCGATGGCTGTAGGCGGCGAAGGGGTAAGGGCGCGCGAGGACCGTCGGATTGACAGCGTAGCATCGTCTCCCAGCTCTCGACGCAGCGGCGGGGCTCAAACCCTAGCAGAGGGTCACGCAGGACGGGGAGCTCACCTAGGGGCCCGGGGGAAGGTGTGGAGGCGACAGGACGACGCGGTCGATGGCGGGGAGCTCGGGGATGGGCGGCATGGTGGCGTTTGCCTCCGGGCAGCATCTTGCGCAACGGTGCCCGGACGGAGCTCGTAGGGGCTCGCTGGAGAGCCTTTAGGGGTTGCTGCATGTCGACAAAAAGAGCAGGGTTAGACGCGGGAGAGCAAGGAGGTGTCGGGAGAGTGACATGTAGGAGGAGAGGGGCTAGGGGAGGGATCCTTGCTCGGTTTTTGAGACAGTCTGAGGCTTCTCCTTCTCCTTCTTCCGGTTAGTACAAGGCAAGGGGAAAGGGGGAGGATCTCTAGGGAGCTAAGTGGAGGCGAGGGGAGTGAAATGAGCCAGGGGAGGAGGACTGGGGTGGTCTGTGGCTTATATACCAAAGGGGAATGGTCTAGGGTGGACCATGTCCAAGGAGGGCAAGGGCAAGTCCATGGGCATGCCATTGGCTATCAGGGGCGATGGATAGGGGAGTGGTGGGGCTTTGGGTCGAGCCCTAGGTGGAGAGGAGGGTGGTAGCTGCTGCTGTTTTTAATTGCTAGATATTTTGTCAAGGTGGGGCCATCTCTCTCACTCTCACTTGATCAAGAGCTAAGGAGGCAGGGGTATGGAAGCTGTTGCAGGGTACACAACCAGGAGGTAGTGATGTTGTTGTGGAGGAGTGTTGGTGAGCTTGGGTGATGATTTGATTTTTTAGTTTAGTTCATGTTTTGATTGTTTTGCATAATTTGATCACAAGGATGCTTGTGAAGGGGTTCCCTAATTTATATTGGAAAAAGTGAGGGAGATGGTACTGGTAGATGGGTATGGTCAAGGTACATTCCTAGGATTTATTTGGGATATTTATGAGGGGTGTTAGTCCTCTTAAATCCATTTATTCAGAAAGGGCAGTAGTTTCTAGAAGCTCATTTGATATATTTACATTGTACAAGGTTGGGTTTTGGTGTGAGAGGGTCTCAAATGTGAATTCACACTTAGGGGGAATTTTCCCAAGATTTACTATGGCTTAAAAGTATTTAAAACAATTATTATTCCATTTCTGCCATTTAAGAAAATAGGCAAAAAGAATTATTGAAACTCTTCAAAAATATTTATTTTTGAAAAGGGATTATAGGGTATGATATATGGACCTCAAATGAGCCAAAAGTTGGGGAAGTTTTTTGACAAAAACCAAACTTTCCATTGGGAAAGGGGTTTTGGGGATTTTGTCTATTAAAGGAATTGAATAGATCTAGAGCCATAATAATTATGGATAATATTTGATCAATCTTGATGGTCAAGCTAGATGATTTAGACAAGGTTTAGAAAGCATTTGCAACCTTGGGAATTGGAAATCCAACTTGAATTAGATGGAAAACAAGGAGTTGTGGATCTAGGGTGATGTTATTTTTATACCACCAAAACCTTGTTGCATCTTGGAGCTCAAAGCTCACCTTGATGCAAGTGATACATGAATACTTAGACCAAGTCATATAGATTATCATGGAAGAAGGATTTTGTTTTGGTTACAATTGAGGTGGTATGGAAGTGATGGCAAACTTTGTTGAAAATAAGGCTGCCATACCAGATGAGTCATGATGCCTTATAAACCATTTGGGTTCAAGAAGCACACAGGTCCACTTGGAACAGGTGAAGTAGATGTTGATAGACCTATATGATTAGAACACAACCATGCAAAGAGTTGGTCCATAGAATGTTGGATGATGGTGTGAGCTTCTATCAAAGTAGGCATGATGACTAGATTTGCAGGAAGAGTTATTTTCTTGCCTGCAAAACCATCAACAACAAGTGGGTTGGAGGATGACCTAACCAAGCCAAGAGTAGGCATTGGTAGTCCTTAGGATGTTTAACAAGATGGTTCAACTGTATTTCCAAAAATGCACATGGTTTGAGAAAGAGAGGCATTCAAAAAGGTGATGTTGAAATAGTTTCTAGACTTAGTCAAATTTGGCAGTTTTGAGGATTTTGACTAGAGTATGAGAGGGGATGTTTTTGAGGGGTTACAAGGTACCCAAGCATCATCAAGTGGATGATGTTGAAGTGCAGAGGGAGTAGAAGGGATCCATGCTTGATATTGGTCTTCGTTGACTTGGAAGCTTCTAGAATGGATCACTATAGAATTGATCTGGTTAAGGGTTTTAGATGATCCCCTAGTATCTAGAGATCATGTCCACCTTGTATTCTTGCTTAGGGTTTGGGGATTTTAAGTTTTCTTGATCCTAGAGGATGAGCTCCTAGGGTAGCTCATACTACTTCTAAGCAATTAAGTCAGACAGCAGATCAAGGCAAGTCATCTTATAAACTAAGCAAATCCACTACAAGGGTTACCATCAAGCCTAGCTTGAGGTAAGTCTAGGTATTTTGAAGTGTTGGAGTTTGAATAAGATGAGAGTCCTTGGTATCTCTACCAAGAGTAGAATTCAAAAGCTTTAAAAAGTGGTTTTGGGAAACCTGGAGATAAGAATAGTTGAAGGTTCTTTCTATAAACATAAGGAGGTTATAGCTCTCCATAGTTTTGTTAATGGAAGCTACTAAACTAGTTTTGAAATGCCAAAAAAATTGAGAATATGTAGAATGAGCCAAGATAGTTTTGTTAAACAACTTTTGTCAACTGATGGTGAGGTAAGGAGTATCATAAGGTATGCACTCACATGCACAAGTACAAGCATACACCAAGTAAACACTACACCAATGAAGAAGAAAAAGTTTTTGTTCCCCTTGATTTCTGCATTCTGGACAACTAATCAAGGTTGCTGGAATTGGGATGTTACAGACCTTTCCCCCTTAAAAGAATCTCGTCCCGAGATTCGGGAGAGTAGGGTTAGGGGATTTGTGTTGGAGTTAGTGCTATGTGTTTCTCGCATACTAACTTGTCGGCTTTGTCTTTGAACAGGGTCACTACGATAGTGAGGTTGAACTTCAATCGTCTTGAAACACGAGTATGGAGCAGGCTTCAACTAGGATTGCGAGGATTGATCTTCTTGCTATAAGGATTTACGGTGTCTCTCCTAAGGGATTATCGTATCCTAGTTTGCATCTTTGGGTCCAACTGTTGGATTGCTTCTGGCAGAGGGTTATTCTATTTTGCGGGAAAGACCCCCTTAGGATTAGACTAGGGTAAATCGGAGAGTTGACATAGTCCTTCCTTCTTGGAGTCACAGAGGGATGTTTTGAAGGCTATCGTCCATATTTCTCCCGGAGTCGAGATCGTCAGAATGCGTCCGATTCTGGAGGTCTTCTGAAGTATCCTCGGGTAGACAGTCTTCTGAGGATTGAGTGGAAAGATGCAGTCTTTCCACCTTAGAGCTTCATTAAGGCGCTTTAGGAGTGGTGCAGATCTTCTGTCTGGGAGTGCTGACCTGATGTTAGCGGAAGGTTGTATCTTCCCGGAGTCTTGAGCTAAGGTCGTCACGTGACGCCCTATTCTATAAACCTTGGCGAGGGTAGATTCCTAATGAAGCCTTATGGAGTGAGCTCAGGGCAAGCTAGCGGTTTATGACTCTCCTGGCTAGTGTTTAGTTAGGGTTGATGCAGTCAGCATCGGTGAAGAGGTCTTCACTTGAATCTCTTGCGTTCCTTCTGCTTGAGGGCGGAGTGGACTCGTTGTCTTCCTGCATCCTCGTCTTCGGGGAACTGAAGTATTCTGGCCTTCTGGTGAGGAACTTCCCATTGGTGGTAAGCGTTCCGGGTATGGGAGTAAGGTATATTAAACGGTTAGCTTTCTGAGTTCCAATGGGGTATAGAACTATAGGGTAGCGATTTTGGTCTAATCAAGCTGATCCGACCGAGGTTCTAGATCTCACAGGGTGTATTTAACGGGATACATGCAATCATCCAGGGTTTGGGAACAATACTAGACAACCAGGAGATGTGTTCATTTGGGGCATTTTCGTTCGCGGTTGGGGTCTGATGCAACGTCTTGGGTTGAACACGCAAGAGGGAAAACGTCAGAGCAAGCATAGCAATCCAAGGAAGTTATTACATAACAAGCCAGTATGCACCCGAAGGGGCTAATAGTACTTAAGCATTACAAAACGCGTTCAGGGACGATACATGACTCTACCCTATTGCTAGATGGGCGAGTACAGCAGAGCGGGTGATTACTCGGAGGTTGCATTTATGGTTCGTTGCTGACTCCAGGGGGGTTTCCAGCTACTGCAGATCCTCTAGGGTATGTGGGATATTCAACTCGGCTTCGGTGAAGGTCAGGATGGTGTCTTCCCAAGGTGTAGGGTTGGATGTTGGCTCGGCCGGCGTGGGTGACTGTATGATAGGGTGGTACTCATTGAGGAAGGGGAGTTTGTCGTCAGTCCCGGGATTTTTGTCTTCAGGGGTTGGGGGTACTTCAAAGGACAGCTTCCTCTCCAAGCGAGCATTGGTGTCTCTAAGACTTCTTTCGCGGTTATGGAGTAGGTTGATATCCATCTTTAGAAGCAGATTCTCCTGCCTGGCCTTGTCAAGATCTTCCTGGGAACGTTGGAGTAGGTATTCCATGTTCTCTAACTGATTTCCGATGCAGCAGGTGAGGAAGGACTCGGTAGGAAGTACATCTTGGCCGCGCTTTCCAAACAGGTGGTAGGGGGTATCCTTTAACTCCTCTTCATGGATCTTGCAGAGGCGCGCCATGATCCCCTGTATGGCTCGCACCACACCATCTACCCAGTTGCTGTCGAGGCAGGTGAAGATTGTGGGCGCGGTGTCCTCTTCGGGGGAGGTAATTACGGCCTTGATGACCCATTTCATCACATTGGTGTTACTGCGAGGAAGTTCGGTTCCTTCAATCATTGGCAAGGGTCTGTTGACTCTCTTCAATAGGTCATGAAGCTGCTCTTCAAAAGGCCAGAAACTGTCTCCAATGATGATGCGTTCCGAGCGGAAGGAAGCCATCCACAAAAAAAAATTAGATGGGGGGTTTGATTAGTGACAAGTTTGCAAGATTTTAAGATTAAAAGATCATATTAATGCAAGTGGTTTTCAACATAGAGGGGAAAAGACATAAGCACTTTTGCAAATAGTCATCTCTTCTCCCTTGTCTTTTAGAAAATAGGTTTGTCGTTTCCTGTCTAACGTCCATGCTAACTAAGGTCTCCTACAGTCAGGATGGCTCTGATACCAAGTCTGTGAGGTTCCCCGGATTCAACATCCGAGAAATCCTAGTCATGTAAATATCCACGTTCCCATGATCAGTGAGACGTGGAGCATAACCGACAAGTATCATTACAGCATCCGAAACATAACGAATACAAGACTTACATAATTGCCCTTATGGCTACACAACCTTCACTAGCAGAGCTTCATCACACGCAGGGCCCAATCATGCCTCGACCTACAGGCAACTGACTGGGAGGACGGCCTAGCTCGCATGGACGTCACCTTAACCTTCCGTTGTCAATCTTTTAAAAGCCTGGCAAGTAAATAGCTAGGGACAATGCCATGCGTACGTTTGAATGTACTTGCAAACCACCAAGATAAGTTAAATAAGGAAATGCAATTCTGGCTGTGGCGAGATAGCTCTATCTAGGGTTGTTTTTCAAAAGCCTAGACTATCTCTTGTAGTTATGTCATCTCCATGTATTTGTTGAAAAAGAGTTTAAAACATGCCTCCGTTTTATAAATCAGGATATCCCCATATCCTTGCTGAAAACCTTTTTGAAAAAAGTTTTGGGAAAACCCTTTTTAAGCCTCTTTGACCACTTCTGGTTAAAACAAAACTTTAACCTAGGTTCCCTCGGAACCTCCATGCTTTCATCCATTAATCCAAACACCACCATTTGGGTACTCCTAGCCATCACCTTTCCAATCGTCCTTGAAAGTGGATGTGGCTATTCGAATAGATTATACTCTGCAGAGTTTGCGCACTTTCCCCACAAGAATCAATACATCCACTGGGATAAAACCACGGCCCACTACACACGGTAGATGGGGGTTCGGATAATCAAACCTAACCTTTCGCTTGTCAACCCTAGCAAAGGCTGCTTTTCCTTTTGGGTTTGTTTTCCCCGGCACGAGTATGTGGCTCCCAGCCATAGTCCTGCCTTCCATACACGTGTATACCCAAACGACAGCTTGGCATATACCTTAACTTGGTGACTCCACTTCCTTCCGTACCACCTAAGTCATACCGTCCGTCGGAGACCCAATTGTTGCACCGGCACTCCTGCAAAGACAGGCTCACTCTTGCCGAAGCAAGCTATAGGCTCCAGATCCGTAGAACTGTTAGCGCCTTCCCGGAATTCAAGGGATTTCTCCCAATAAGCATTGTACAAGCTTCCTCAGCTAAAGAAGACAAACTACGAGCTAAGCCCCAGCACCTGGGGTAATGTGGTTGCACGGATAAAATTGTTCCGGTAAAGGCGTAGAACATCCCTTCTCTTTCTATTGTCCATTTTCTCATTTCTCATCATCACCGCTTCTTTAATTAAAACATCCGCTTGGAATGATGCCTCTTCCCGAGGGTTTTACAAAGCAGTTTTTAAAAAATTGTAGTAGGGTAAATCCCAAAACAATTTATTCAACAACAAATCATGGTTTCCAGCGAGATAGGATGCTAATCCTCATGTCCTCGATCTAGAGGGGGTAAGTAGTAGGTTTACATCAGGGTGGTGCCACGACGGACACCAAGTCATAACTTGGAGGAGCCAAGTCATTAGCGCAGTATTTATAAAACAAGACATGCAGATGGATAATACAATTTATAAAGGAGATACAAAACAGGTAATAAAAAGAGTAGGACATGTATCGGAATTCGGAATTGGTGGCTTGCCTGATCAGCAATAAGTCCCTGGACTTCCGAAGATAACCAAGAATACCCGATAAATAATTAAGAAGTCCCTTTCTTCTCGTTGTCAAACAATCACACTATCGTCGTCATCGAGTATACATGCAAGCAGACAATACCACCATCAAAACAAGGCATACAGGCATCAAACCATACATCAAACAAGCATATGGCATATAACTGAATTTCGTAGGTTTTGGAGAAGTTGGGTACTAGTAATGGAATTACTAGATTGCCATAGAAGTGTTTTCCCTTGGAGGATAGTTGTCAAGGCTATTTACATGAAACTTGGGGTGGGGATCTGAGGTCTGTAGCATGTCAATGTGCAACCATGATATCCTCAGATAGGTCTTGACAAAACAAGACCAACACAAGTGGTTTCACTAGATTATCACTTACCTAGATTTAGTTATAATTTTTATAGTGGAATAAACTCTAGTTTGAGGAAATAATTCACCAGAATTTATCCGGAGTCCCAAATATTATTTCCTTGGGTGGTTAGGTAGTGTTTGATGTAGTGAACCACGTAGAGTTGGAATCTTGCCAAAACAATTAACAGAATTCCCTTAATAAATCATCAAAGGTAGTTCTATAAGGTATTTGTCTTTTTCTCCAGATTTATTTTACAGAAGGGTTTAGTGTGATTCCAACGTAGCATGGTAGGTATTGGAAGTACCTTTCTGTAGAAATTGGAATTACCCATTTTGGATAAGCAGAACTACTGGAGGGATTTATCTAGTGAAAAAGGGGTACACAAAATATTTTAAGTCACTAGAACTCAACCAGAGCTCAGTAAAATCTAAGCTGCTGGGGTTTGATAGTTTTTGATAGGACACAACCATGGGAGTTGTAAATAGATCAATACCTCATTTGGTTTGACCTAGAGTATTTACCTAAGGTAGATATTCTTAGTTTTTGTTATTTTTGATATAGGGTGACCTTAGTTCGTTCACCTTGACCTGAAATAAATGCTAGATGGTAGGACTATGGATATACTTTTAGTAGAGCTTGGTTTCATCCATTTTGGAGGGGTGTGGGTCACTGAGGAATTTCTTTTGTGTAAAGTACACCTTGCTGCAGATTAATTGCCCACAAATAATAGAAATTATTTTTGACCAGGTGTTACCTCTGCATGTTTGAGAAAACATCTGAGGACTATCAAAAATTTAGATCATGGCATTTGGATCTTATTTATAATTTAAAAGGGATTTAATTTTCACTGGTACAATTCTGGATCTAGAATTTAAAGAAAACGGAAATAGGGAAACTGGGCCGGATCTGCGGGAAAAATGGGCCGCGGGGAGGGGATTCGGCCCACCCGGCGCTGGCTCGTGCGGGAGGCGCATTTGAAGCTGCCAGGCGGGGCCCGACCGTCGGTGGCTGTAGGCGGCGAAGGGGTAAGGGCGCACCGGGACCGTCGGATTAGAGGGGAGATCGACGACGCAGCGTCGTCTCCCAGCTCTCGACGCGGCGGCGGGGCTCAAACCCTAGCAGAGGATCGCGCGGGACGGGAAGCTCACCTAGGAGCTCGGGGATGGGCGGCACGATGGCGTTTGCCTCCGGGAAGCAGCTCGCACGATGGTTCTCGGGCGGAGCTAGTCAGGGATCACCGGAGAGCCTTCAAGGGTTGCTGCATGTCGACAAAAAGGGCAGGGTTAGACGCAGGAGAGCAAGGAGGTGTCAGGAGAGTGACATGCAGGAGGAGAGGGGCTGCGGGGAGGGATCCTTGCTCGGTTTTTGAGAGAGGCCGAGGCTTCTCCTTCTCCTTATTCCGGGCAGTACAGAGCAACGGGAAAGGGGGAGGAGCTCTAGGAGGTAAGTGGAGGGGAGGGGAGTGAAATGAGCCAGGGGTGGTCTATGGCTTATATACCAAAGGGGAATGGTGTAGGGTGGACCATGTCCAAGGAGGGAAAGGGGAAGTCCATGCGCATGCCATTGGCTGACAGGGGCGATGGAGAGGGGAGTGGTGGGGATTTGGGTCGAGCCCGAGGTGGAGAGGAGGGTGGTAGCTGCTGCTGTTTTTAATTGCTAGATATTTTGTCAAGGTGGGGCCATCTCTCTCACTCTCACTTGATAAACTAAGAAAATCCACTACTGGGGTTACCATCAAGCCTTGCTTGAGGTAAGTATGGGTATTTTGAAGTGTTGGAGTTTGAATAAGATGAGAGTCCTTGGTATCTCTACCAAGAGTAGAATTCAAAAGCTTTAAAAAGAGGTTTTGGGAACCCTAGAGATAAGAATAGTTGAAGGTTCTGTCTATAAACATATGGAGGTTATAGCTCTCCATAGTTTTGTTAATGGAAGCTACTAAACTAGTTTTGGTTACACAAGCATCTTGGCTCAGGTTTTGAAATGCCAGAACATTTGAGAATATGTGTTGGGGGGATAACCCCGGGTAGGGTCACTCCGGGGTATAAGGGCCAAGTTAGTCGAGGTTCGGCAAGGTCAAAGCGGATGTTGGCCGAGTCACCTCAAGGCAGGCCGGATCACGGAGTAACCCGGACCAGGGGGTCGCCTAACATTGCCTCGTCCGACTCAAGGAATAAGTCGGAGACACTTGTCTAGCTTATGTGCAGGAACAGGTGTGGCCGGATCAACTGTGATCCGGATCCTCGTTTGGCTTCTAGGAGAAGGAAGGAATATCTCTGGTCAAAAAGAAGGCCCGGTGTGTACTGGATGAGCGAATAAAGCAAGGGCAGGACCACCGGATCGTGGCGACAAAGGGCGATGCTCACGATGTCACGCCGCAGAGGCAACGTCGCTAAAGCAAGAGTGACGTGGGGAAAAGCACTGGCCGGGTTACTAATTTGGGAGGAGGCATATTCTTAGGAATATGCCTCCACGTATGCCCTAGGCCAGGACCGAACCACCCCTATATAAGGGGGGTTGGGGTTCTGGTAAGGAGGGGGGTCTTTTTAGATACATAGCAAGGAGAGCACTAGTGGATCTAGGGTTCTCGGGGCTAGTTGGTAGGCAAGAGTAAGAGAGTTTCTTCTTCCTCCTCTTGTCAATACAGCTCAAGGAGCACTTGTAATCTGAGACATAGAACATCAATACGAAGCTTCTGTGTAGAGAATCACTCTACTATCCCTCCCTGGATTCCCCTAGCGCATATTAGTCCCCACCTTCATCCTATCCATGGCATCTGTCGTGACACCACCACGACAGTTGGCGCCCACCGTGGGGCTAGCGGTGCTAGCAGGGGTGAAGATCCGGACGGGAAATTTCATCGGCACCGGTGAACGCATCGTCTCCGGGCTCGTTCAGCGCTTCGGTGCGCTGGACTACGTCAGCGACAACGTTGGCTGCTTCGGCACGCGCCCCCTTTCGCGCAACGGCGTCTTCGTCAAGCTCGGCGCGCACAAGGTCTATGTTGCCGTGGACGTGTCTTGCATTCATCCGCGTCGCGTCGTCGATGCGGGGGAACCATCCCTCACCGTGGCTCATGGTAGCGTGTCGCCCGCTCCCGGGCCATGTAGAGGTGATGATGACGCGCCGCGCTGGCGTGAAACAGGATCCAGCGCCAGACCCGGAGGCAACACCCAAGGCACCAAGGAAAGCTAGGGGTCCTCCGCTAGAGAGGCCCGAGAACGTGCTGAGGGAAGCTATGGATAGCTTGGCTAACCCAGTGGCAGCAGTGGTAGATCCGGCTCAGGCACAGGCCAAGCTAGAGGAGACCCGGCGAAAGATACTGGAGGGCGCAAAGAAAATAGCAGCGGCTCTGCAGTCGTTGAACATGACGCTGCGTGAGTACGCGAAGGCGAACAAGGTTGATGCAGTGAGGGTAAAAGGGAGAAACCTCATAAGCGAGATCAACAGAGAAGGTGATGATGGACCAGAAGGGTCGGAAAACTATCTGTCTATGGGGTTGCCGAAGTATAGTACCCCGGCGAAGAACCTCAGAGCAGCAGATGCCAGGCGTCGAGCTAGACGGTTCGGACGGGTGAAGCCGCAAAAAGACAAAGACCGGGTTAACGAGCTGGTTCGGATCGCGAACAGGCAGAATGAGGAGCTGTTGAGAGGTAACCCGGAGAGAGTTGGAGCTTCTAAAATCGTCCATTCGGTGATGGGTAACCCGGAGAAATCCGCTGGAGCCGCATCATCGCCTCATGGTGGCCCTAGAAGAGAAGAGGTAGTAACCTCGGCCAGACGGAACAAGCAGATCGTTCCGTACGACCCAACGCGTGCGGGAAAGGAAAAAGAGATACGGAAAAACGACGATCGACGAAGTGTGAGCCGAGGTAACCACGACCAAGGCAATGCCGGTCAAGGGAATGCTGCCAACGGCAATGCCGGACAGCGAAACTCGGCAGGAGCGGGTCAACCGCAGCGGAATGCACCAAGGCAAGAGCAAAGTGCCGGCCGTGGTATGCAACAGAGAGGAGCACAACGAGAGCAAGACCGATACAATGATGGAGACTCGGAGATGATGAATGCGGGATACGCAAGACCGGACTATCATGTGATAGGGTCGAGATTGGGAAGCAGAGATTTGATGCCGGATGATGCTAGGCTAAAACTGGATCGCCTGTATAGGTCGGAACAGATCGAATGTCAAGGTCCTCCGGGTCCAGCGTGCTTCGGACCCCGGATCATGAAGGAACCGCCAGTACCCAATTTCCAATTACCCAGGGGCAGGAAGACGTATAACGGCAGTACGAAGCCGGAGGATTGGCTAATAAACTACGCAACAGCTGTGAAAATTGCAACTGGCAACTTGAGGTGGGCTGTACGATATGTACCCCAAATGTTGGAAGGTCCAGCTAGGGTTTGGCTGAATAATTTGCCACCCGGAAGCATCAATTGCTGGATAGATTTTGAAGAAATGTTCATCAGCAACTTCTCAGCACGATCGGAGACCGAATAGATCGCAGACCCTGGCAATGTGCAAGCAGAGATCTAACGAAACGGACCGTGAATTCTTGACCCGATGGTGTACCGTGAGAAACTCGTGTGAGGGAGTCATAGAGTCACAGGCTATAGCATGGTTCGCACAAGGATGTAGATATGGCAGTGAGTTGTGGATGAAATTGCAAAGGAAAATGCCAGTCACATTGGCAGAGATGATCCGTATCGCGGATTCTTATGCTTTGGGTGATCCAACTCAACCTAGGATCGCGTCAAACGAGTCAAATGAGGAGTACTATCCGAGGGACGGATCTGGGTCATCCCGGAGGAACGATTATAGGGGAAAAAGGAGAGATGATAGACCGGACCATAGGTATGGTTCGCAACAAGCCGTGAATCAAGATCAGCCCGGGGCAGGGAGCAATCAACGCCAGAGAACGGTAGGGCAATGGACTCCTCGAAACGATGGCAAGAAAATGTGGACTCCAGAGCAGAGGAAGCAATGGCAAGAGAAGAAATATCGTCCGAGGTATACCTATGAGTCAATGTTGGACCAGCCGTGCAAGTTTCACACGCCAAATCCCAACAGCCCCGCGGGTCACACGACGAGACAATGTGAGTGGATGCGCAAGATAGAGCAAGGTGGTCCGGGGAATGCTCAAGCACCCCGGAATGATCAACCTCGGCAGGAGTTACCCCGGCAGAAAATTGCTCTCCGGTGCAAACGCGCAACAACTAATGTTGCCTCCTCCTCCGCTGAGGTATGACAACAGTGAGAGAAGGGATGCAGTGCATCAGGTAGAAAACCAGCAACAACCGGATCAGAGGTATTCCGGAAATGAGGGAAGGAATGAGTATAGGGAACATCACCAGAGCTATTGCGTGTTCATAACAGAGGAAACGAATAGGAAAAGCTTGCAGTGCCGACATATGGAGGTTAACGCGGTTATGCCTGAAGTGACGAGGTATATGTCTTGGTCGGACCAGGAAATTACCTTGAGCGTTAAAGATCATCCCAAGCTTATGCCAAGTCCGGGCTCGTATGCACTGGTGTTAGATCCGACGTTCATTGGACCAAATATTAATGTGAGATTCTCCAAGGTACTGATCGACAATGGCAGTAGCATTAACATCATGTATGCGGATACGATGCGCAAGTTGGGCATCTCAGAGAACATGCTCCAGGCTACAAGAACAACTTTTCACGGTATCGTGCCCGGCATATCCTGCGAACCCATAGGCAAAGTCCGGGTCGACGTGCTATTCAGTACGAGGGATAACTGCCGAACCGAAAATCTGGAGTTCGAAGTCGTAAACCTGGAGAGCGCGTATCATGCATTGAGTGCCAAGTGGGGCAAATTCATGGCAAGTTGCCACGTTGGTTATCTGAAGATGAAGTTGCCCGGGCCAAGTGGGGCAATTACAATCGCTGGGGATTTCCGACATTCCATTGAGTGCGCCTCAGCCGGGTCTAACGTAGCCGAGTCACTCGTAATTGCCCAAGAGAAAAGAAAAATCCAAGAGGTGGCGGCATTAGCTCAGTCCGCGCAGGAGTATATGCCGGCGTTAAGGAACCCGCATGGAAGCATTTCATTTCAAGCCGCGAAGGACACCAAGAATATCCCGGTGGATAACATGTTTCGGGCGTCTGGTAACGATTGGGGCCGGGCTAACTGACAAATAGGAAAGCGAGCTCGTCAACTTCCTCCGTGAGAATCGGGATATTTTTGCTTGGTCCACACAGTACTTGCAAGGTGTTCCGAGGGAGTTGGCCGAGCACTCTTTGAATGTAAGACCCGGAGCAAGGCCGGTGAAGCAGCCTCTCCGATGCTTCGCCGAGGATAGGAGAAAGGTCATTGGTGACAAGATAGCTCGGTTGCTAGCAGCAGGATTTATCATGGAAGTGCTATATCCGGATTGACTCCGTGCGTGCATAGAAATTGATGAATAAGGTAGAGGAATTGGTCAAGAATAATCCGGTACTGGTAGAAAAGAAGAAGGATGATCCGAACGTGGCAGTGGTTTGGCGTATGTGTATCGATTACACGAACCTGAACAAGGCATGTCCGAAGGATCCATTTCCGCTGCCGAGGATAGATCAGGTCATCGACTCTACCGCGGGATGTGAATTGTTGTCATTTATTGACGCCTATTCTGGTTTCCACCAGATATCCCTGAACCCGGATGATCAAATAAAAACTACCTTTATTACCCCGTACGGGGCTTATTGCTATCGCACTATGCCGTTTGGTTTACGAAACGCAGGAGCAACGTACCAAAGGTGTATGCAAAAATGTTTGCACGATCAAATAGGTCAAAATGTGCAAGTTTACATGGACGATGTGGTTATCAATACCAAGGAAAGCGCAACGCTCCTTGACGACATAAGGCAAACATTCGCGAACTTGAGGAGATTCCGAATGAAGCTTAACCCGGGGAAATGTACCTTCGGTGTCCCGGCTGGGAAATTACAGGATTTCTCGTCTCCAGCTGAGGTATCGAGGTCAATCCAACTAAGATCCGAGCCATCAAACGAATGGAGCTGCCGAAGTGTCTCAATGACGTCCAGAAGTTGACTGGATGCCTGGCGTCGTTGAGTCGGTTTGTATGTCGGCTAGGGGAAACCGCCTCTCTACCAACTCATGAAAAAATCAGATAAATTTGTTTGGGCCGCAGATCCGATGAAGCTTTGCCCACTTAAAAAGATGTTGGCCTTTGCACGGTGTTAGCTTCTCCCGTCGAAGGAGCCAATGTTGCTCTACATAGCAGCAACCAATCGAGTTGTAAGTGCAGTGATTGTAGTGGAGCGAGATGAAGAGGGTAAGTTGGTGCGAGAGACCAGTGTATTACTTGGCGAGGTATTATGCGCCTCAAAACAGAACTACCCGCATTTTCAAAAGGTGGCATCTGAGTTTATATGGCAGCAAAGAAGTTAAAGCACTACTTTGAGGAGCATCCCATCAAAGTGATATCTAGCCCCATATCCGAGATAATGGGTAACAAAGATCTGAACGCAGAATCGCGAAATGGGCAATTGAGCTAGCACCATCTGCGCCAAGATCTGACGGAAGAGAAGCGATCAAGTCCTGTCTATAGCGGACTTTTTCGTGGATTGGGCCGAGGTACAATCTGAACCACCGCCACGGATCAAACTATTGGAGGATGCATTTTGACGGATCGAAGACCAAAACCGGATTAGGCGCCGGGGTTGTGCTTACCTCGCCAAAAAAGGATCATCTCAAGTACGTATTGCAGATCCATTTCGCGGCATCGAACAATGTCGCTGAATACGAGGCTCTTGTGCATGGTCTCAAAGTGGCAAAGGAAATTGGCATAAGACGGATAATCTGCTTTGGCGACTTGGACCTAATGTCTGACAAGTGTCCCGAGTGTGGGGCATACGATCCAAACATGGCACTATACAGATTTCATGTGCAGAAAAATCTTGGGTTACTTTGAGGGATGTGAATTTCATCATGTACCTCGCGTGGAAAACAAAGCTGCCGACATGCTGTCGAAGCTCGGTTCGACCCGACGGGCAATTCCACCGGGCGTTGCATTGGAGCACCTCAGAAAGCCATCTATCAGGCCGTCCCCAGGAACCGACTCAATTTATGTCCCGGAAAACGGTGAATCCGGAGCTGAACCCATGGACATTGACATGGAAGGTAGTGCGCCGAACCCGGGGACTACCTCGGCAAACTCGGGGATTACCTCGCTAGACCCGGGGACTATTCAACAAGACCCGGTTGAAGTTATGCCGGTGGATCGGATGGAAATTGATGAGGAGATGTTCCCTGCGCGAGCAGTACTAGCTTGGGCACTGCCTATATACAAGTTCTTGAAAGATGGAACGTTACCCACTGAGGAAGTGCTAGCCAGGCAAACTCAGAGAAGGGCCAAAGCTTACACAATCATCAATTCCGAGCTGTACAAGCGGAGTGTAACTAGTGTCCTCCAGCGGTGTGTTGGTCCGGAAGAAGGACTTGACATCCTCCGAGATATACACCAAGGAGAATGCGGGCATCACGCCTCATCCCGGGCCTTAGTGGCAAAGGCATTCCGACATGGATTTTACTGGCCAAGCGCCTTGGAGCAGGCCGAAGATATGGTGAGAAAATGCAATGGTTGCCAAAGATACGCCACCAAGACACATATGCCTATGTCCGAACTCAAAACCATACCAATTACGTGGCCATTTGCTGTGTGGTGCTTGGATATGGTTGGCCCGTTCAAACCAGCAAAAGGGAACATGACTCACATTCTGGTCATGGTGGACAAGTTTACAAAATGGATCGAAGTGAAGCCTATAAGAAAATGTGATGGGGCTACGGCTGTGACATTTCTCAAAGACATCATCTTGAGATACGGTTATCCTCACAGTATCATAACTGATAACGGCACCAATTTTGCTGAAGGAGCATTTGCACGATTCTGTCGAGATAAGAAAATCCGACTCGACATAGCCTCGGTAGCCCACCCCGCATCAAACGGATAAGATGAAAGATCCAACGGATTAGTGCTATCCGGGATAAAACCCCGGCTCATTGAGCCGCTGCAAAGATCAGCGGGGTGCTGGATAGAAGAACTACCAGCGGTATTGTGGAGTTTAAGAACCACTCTGAATCGATCAACAGGCTACACGCCGTTTTTTCTGGTATATGGGGTAGAAGCTGTATTACCAGCCGACATAGAGCATGATTCGCCTAGAGTCACCCAATACACAGAAGCCGAAGTGCAAGAAGCCCGGCAAAATGATGTTGATCTGCTGGAAGAAGCGAGAGAACTGGCACTGTCCAGATCCGCCATATATCAGCAAAATCTCCGATGCTATCATAGCAGGAAAGTGTGCCCCCGAGTCTTTCGGGAAGGCGATCTGGTGCTCCGGTTGGTACAGCGTACCACTGGCATGCATAAATTATCCCGCCCATGGGAAGGACCATTTATTGTGAGCAAAGCATTGCACAATGACTCTTACTATCTCATAGATGCAAAGCCATAGGAAAAGAACAAGGCGGACAGGTCCGGAGAGGAATCCAAGCGACCGTGGAATGTAGCACTACTTCGTCCCTTCTACACTTAGCTGAATAGTGTATGTACCCGAGTCATCCTCATATGTCGGTATGTATGTCGCCAATGAGCCTATCAATGAAATAGCGGAGCCTCGAGCAGTAACTCGGGGACTGCCTTAATAAATGATTGTTGTTACTTTTTATGCGTTAGCTGGAATGACTCGTTTCGCTTAACCTGGATTAGTAATGTGTGAGCACCAAAAACCCAACCCTTCAACTCGCTGCTGTCCAACAAGAATTGGCTTCATGGCGAGCAAGGGAACAAGTTTGGAATTGCGTAGCACATGAAAAACTACTAAGGAAACGATCCTATTCCAGCTAACGTTTGTTTTTTTCGACTAACCCCGTATTTACTTTCAAGCTATTATGTTGAGCCAAGCCTCAAAGTTTCTCAGTATTGTTAAAACGATTCTTGAAGCTCGGGTTCGTAAGTCATAAAACCGAATCAAGGTAGACACGGATTGAGCCGGAGAATTGGATGAACAAGAAAATGAAACTCGGGGACTACGCCCAAGTTAATCCGGCATACAAGCATAGTAGCAAAATATTATGTATTCAGTATACAATTGCACCCGGCATACCGGGGATCTGATAAATTTTTGAGTTTTTTCACCTAAGGAGCGGCGGGAGGAGGAAGTTCGGCGTCATCATCACTGTCTTCGATATCTGAAGCAGCATCTTCTCCATCATCGCCTGATCCATCCTCCACGTTCTCCATCTGCTCCTCCTTGCCGGAGTCCAGAAAGCTCGGCCCCTCAACCCAGTCATGGACTGGAGAATATTCGATGAGGCTGTAGGCGCAAGCCTGGCGCCGAGCTACCCACTCCGGATCATCGGTCCATTTGGATCTGGTGCGCCGACGGGTGAGGAGGCTCGGATCGATTTTCTCGTACCATGAAAGGATATGATGGAGAAGGGTATTCGCGCGGCACACCCAGATTCCTCCGAGTTCAAGTTGAGTCTCAATCTCCATCAGTTTTCCGCAAGAGCGTGATCCTTCTGGGCGTCCTCGCTTGGCGAGAATGTGTTGAAGATCCGTACTGCAACGTCGAGGAGATCTTTTCCATAGTTCTTGATAGTTTCCACCGGTGACACGCTAACCAACAAGTCCTCCATGTCCAAGGGATGCTCTCACCATCGGGAGGCGATGGGAGTACCCCTCTCTTGGCGAATTTGTAGCGGCAGCACTAGCGATGGCGTACCCTCCGGAAAGTTATCGAAAATAAGGAAAGGGAGGATGCTGAAGCAAAGGCATACGAGCTAACCCGGAAAACTAGGTCGGGCAAGCGAAGAAACTTCGTGAGATATGGCGATGGATCCGGTCAACTCCTTGATACAACTATCGCGTCTCTGCGAAGTTGTTCAAGCTCGACAGCGCCGACCCAAGCGGACTTGATTCCTTGAGCAGATCCTGGTCCTTGGAGATCTGAAGGGTAAAGCGCTCACGCTCTTCGGTGAAGTTCTGGCCAACTTTCTGGAGCTCGGTTTTGTGTTGGGCCTTCATCTTCTCCATCTCGGCCTTGAGTTTGGCTATCTCGCCGTCCTTGGTCCGGAGGAGGGCAAGCTCATCGTCCTTCTTCTTCAGCTCGGCTTGATGCTGTCACCTTGTTAGAAAATGCAGCATCATATCAGGCACGGGCACACTATCCTCAAGCGATACTGAAATAGTGTGTTGACCCGGCAAAGTCGAGGAGTGAATGTTTGCCGAGCCAAGAAAAAGAAAGAATGGAAAACATAGCGACGTTGGCCGAAAGGGGACATACCTCAGATTTCCTCCAAGTTTTTCCGCATAATCTTGTTTTCAGCCTCCACCCCAGCTGCAAAAAACCGAATAAGGAGGTTAGTCCGGCAGAAGCAAACGAAATGGTGAGGTGTTAAGGGAGGAAATTACCTCTCTTTTCATGCTCCGTGCCAAGTGCAACGTGTTTTGCGCGCAACATCTTATGGGTATCAAGCAGGCGCTGAAACTCGGCGCTCCGACGGTTGGTGGTTACCTGACAAAGGCACAGGCGTGTAAAGTTAGTTTGGCGCATATTCGAAGTGTACAAGATCCAGGCCAAGCGGAACTTAACCCGGCTCTAGGTATGTGCATATTCGAAGTAAAGGAGATCCGGGCCAGGCGGAACTTAACCCGGCTCTAGGTGTGTGCATATTCGAAGTATACAAGATCCGGGCCAAGCGGAACTTAACCCGGCTCTAGGTGTGTGCATATTCGAAGTGTACAAGATCCGGGCCAAGCGGAACTTAACCCGGCTCTAGGTATGTGCATATTCGAAGTATATGAGATCCGGGCCAAGCAGAACTTAACCCGACTCTAGGTGTGTGCATATTCGAAGTATACAAGATCCGGGCCAAGCGGAACTTAACCCGGCACTAGGTGTGTGCATATTTGAAGTGTACAAGATCCGGGCCAAGCGGAACTTAACCCGGCTCTAGGTATGTGCATATTCGAAGTATATGAGATCCGGGCCAAGCGGAACTTAACCCGGCTCTAGGTGTGTGCATATTTGAAGTTTACATGCAGCTACGTTGATCTTCTAAGGAGCATCCGGCCGAATAACAAGTTACTCCGCCGGAGGCTCAGGGACTAATGGTTATTATCTACAGCATGTAAAGAAGAAACAACGTACCTCCATCATACGCCCAGTAAGGTTAATGGCCTTGGCGGCGGTATTCATCTGAGCGGAAAATTCAGCTGGGCCGAACTTTTCCGGGAGATCGTCGTTGTAGACGAACTCTGCCTTATTCCAGTTCATGACAAACTCGATGAGGCTCGGAGGGTACCGTTCGCCAGTGGGCATGTGAGGTGCCACCAAGCCCTTGGCGTGAGCTTCTATCCTTTCAATCAGGGCAAGAGCTGGGCTAGTGTGAAGAACCATCTGCTGCGAATCAGCTGGCTCGGCGGGAGGATCCGTCGCTGCTGATGACTTCTTTAGAAGCATCGACGACAAGGTTCGCTGCCAGCCTCGACGAAGGTGGACTTGCCTTTGGCCTGCTGGGAGGAAGTGACCACAGTGGATTTTCCCTTGGAAGCCGCTGGAGTGGGTCCTCGCCGAGCTTGAGATGACTCGGACGAGGCAGATGAGCTTGGCGCAGGAGCTTTGGTGGCTGGCGTTGGAGCTGCTGTTGGTTTCTTCGGAACCGGGACAGGCGCTGGTTCGGTGGCTGGTGCTGGAGCTGCTGCTGGGGCTGGAGTTGCGGTAGACCTAATTGTTGCTGGTTGCGGCAATGCCGAAGTGCTAGACGCCATCGCCTCGGCCGATCCGACCCCTCCCGATCCGAGGTCGCGTCCCTCTGAAGGAGGTACTGCGGAACCCGGAGCGGCCGCAGAGCCGTCCGGAATAGGGCTCAGCGGGTGTGACTCGTCGTCACGGGGAGGGGAAGGACTGGAGTGAAGAGGAGAGGAGATGCTCGATCCCCTCTGAGGGACCTCCACAGGAGCCCTGCAAGAGAAAATAATGTCAGGAGTGAAATTACCCCGAAGCAGGGAGAAGTGTGTTGCACAGTGAAAAAAGAACTTACGCATCCAAGGTCTCTGCCTCCTTAGGTTTCCGGGCCCTCCTTGCCGGGGCTTTGCCTACTCGTTTGGAGGCAGTCTTGTCTCCGGCCTTCTTTTGCCTTTTGGAAGGCTGAGAAGGTTCAGAAGAAGAACTCGACGCGGTTCCGCGCTTCTTCTTTGACGCCGCCGGAGCAGGCTTGCCCGTGGCAAGGGGAGGATCCTCGTGGATGTGCCCACCGGGGTTAGCTGATGCCGGGTAAGCAAAAGAAAGAGGGACAGCCTCAACGGGTTCAATCACATCGATATCCGAGTCATCCTCATCGTCGGGCCAATCTCTAAGAGAAGAGAATTTACCGCTGGGTCGTCTGGTGGCATCGGGTGTGGGGAGGAACATCTCCTGGTCCGGCTCCTCCTCGTCCAGAATTTCTCGGTCTGGGGCCCACTTAAGGGTCGGATCTAGGCCATCCTCGAGGGTTTGCTGGAGAAACAGCTGAGGAAAAAGCACAAGGAGCAAAGTCAAGAATGTGGTAAGAGCCGACATGAAATTGATCCGAGATAAGTTTACCCCGCGAAGCTTACCGCGGGAGGGAGCCTATCACGGCAGTAATGCTCAATTCCCCACGTCCATTCGGCGGAGAAGTCCTTATGGGTGGTGAAAAGAGCCTTGACCCGGCGGAAGATATCTGTATTACTCAACTCGAATGAGGAGGTTCGGTTGGGGTCGCGACTAAAGCTCATATGGCACAACTTGTGAGTGCGCCGCTGAAGGGGAGAGATTCGGTTGCGCACGAATGTGATCATGGCATCCTCGTTGCGCAATCTGAGCTTCTTCAGCTCCGCAAACCTTTTGTTCACTTGGTTGGCCAGGGCTGTAGGCTTCCTGGCAACCTCCTCCCAGAAATCTGTGTCAGGGGGACCCGGAGCGTAGGGCAGCAACCGGATCAAATCTTCCGTGCCTTCATTCCGGACGTAGAAGAAGGTCCGGGCCCACCCTTTGCAGGAGTCAAGCCCGGTGACCCGGGGAAAGATTGAATACCTCCGGGGCGAGATCGAGGCAGCCCGGATCCACAACTCCTTCGTAGGCCATAGACCGGTGTAGCCCTCGATCGAAGAAACGAAAGCGGACAGAGAGGTGATGGCGTTCGCCGGGAGATGGTGTGGTTGCAAGTGATAGGTCCGGATCCAGTCCCGGAAGAAATCACTCACTGGAAGCCCAAATCCTCGTTGGAAATGGGATAAGAAAACAACAAATTCGCCCGGATTGGGTGAGGGGGCCAGCTCCGAGGAGGGGAGACGAGCAGCAATGCCGGCGGGAATGCGCCGGGTCCGGTAGAGCCAGGCGATGTCATCCTCGCAGACCCAGGAGCCGGCCCATGCGCCGCGGTCCGCCGCGCCGGCGTCCTCCTCCTTATCCTGTTCAACAACGACGAGCTCTTCCTCCGTCATCTCAATTCCGGTGTCTTCACTGGAGCTGGCGGTGGCGGGGCTCTGCGGTCTAGACTGACGAGGACCCGTGGCTAAACAGAGGCGCAACGGTGATTGCGGTGCGGAGAAACAAAGAAAATGCGGCGGCGGCGCTGCCGCAACGGGCACTGTTGGCGGCGCGGTTGCGAGGAAGAAGAAGAGGAACGGGCGAGGGGCGCGGAGATGGAAAAGTTCTAAGGAGCGTGCCCCTCCCCTATTTAACTGCCCCCAGTCATCAACGAGTGGGATCGTGCTACGCAGGAAAACCACACAGTGTGGCCATGTATCGCCAGCGTTGACCAATCAGAGAGAAGCCACACAGGTGGCCGCAGAGTAAATGTGATCCCATGACACGACGTGCAGTTGCGGTAAACGAGAGGCGTGGCGTAACCCCGCACGGTAATCATCGACATTTCTGCGGTGATTCTGCATGAGCCCTTAAAATAAAAGCGTAATAATTAACCGTTACGTGGGTTGGTGTACAAGAGAAGGAAGCAAGGCCCGGATCCGAGCCACGGTGGTAACCCGGCCGGCAAGTGAAAACTTGAACCATGCGGAGGGAAAGTAAAACCAAACGATCCGAGCCAAAGTGCTGACCCGGCCGGCAAGTGAAAACTTGGAGCGTGCGAAGGGAACGTAGATCCATATAATCCGAGACAAAAAGTTAACCCGGAAATAAACGTCCGAAGCTTGGATACGAATGAACCTGATGTGGCCTTAGCGACCAAGGCCGCTAAGGCCGCACCAGCTTCGGGGACTAATGTTGGGGGGATAACCCCGGGTAGGGTCACTCCGGGGTATAAGGGCCGAGTTAGCCGAGGTTCGGCAAGGTCAAAGCGGATGCTGGCCGAGTCACCTCAAGGCAGGCCGGATCACGGAGTAACCCGGACCAGGGGGTCGCCTAACATTGCCTCATCCGACTCAAGGAATAAGTCGGAGACAATTGTCTAGCTTATGTGCAGGAACAGGTGTGGCCGGATCAACTGTGATCCGGATCCTCGTTTGGCTTCTAGGAGAAGGAAGGAATATCTCTGGTCAAAAAGAAGGCCCGGTGCGTACTGGATGAGCAAATAAAGCAAGGGCAGGACCACCGGATCGTGGCCGACAAGGGTGACGACGCTCACGTCGGCTGACGCAGGCGCCGCAGAGGCAACGTCGCTAAAGCAATAGTGACGTGGGGGAAAAGCACCCCTGTCGGGTTAATAATTTGGGAGGAGGCATATTCTTAGGAATATGCCTCCACGTATGCCCTAGGCCAGGACCGAACCACCCCTATATAAGGGGGGGTTGGGGTTCTGGTAAGGAGGGGGGTCTTTTCAGATACATAGCAAGGAGAGCACTAGTGGATCTAGGGTTCTCGGGGCTAGTTGGTAGGCAAGAGTAAGAGAGTTTCTTCTTCCTCCTCTTGTCAATACAGCTCAAGGAGCACTTGTAATCTGAGAGATAGAACATCAATACGAAGCTTCTGTGTAGAGAATCACTCTACTATCCCTCCCTAGATTCCCCTAGCGCATATTAGTCCCCACCTTCAGCCTATCCATGGCATCTGCCGTGACACCACCATGACAATATGCAAAATGAGCCAGGATAGTTTTGTTAAACAGCTTTGGCCAACTGATGGTGAGGTAAGGAGTATCATAAGGTATGCACTCACATGCACAAGTACAAGCATACAACAAGCAAACGCTGCACCAATGAACAAGAAAAAGTTTTTGTTCCCCCTGATTTTTGCATTCTGGACAACTAATCAAGGTTGCTGGAATTGGGATGTTAGAAGAAGGACCATATCATATCACATTATATTTTCATGTGATGTTTATCCTTTGATGCATCTTTATTTGTGTTGATTTGATCGCATCGGTAGTATTTGATTGCCTCGGTAGCATTATAATACGATCCCTCCCACTAAATATCAAGATAATAATATGTTCTTCCTGAGTATGCACCCTTATGAAAGTCCGTCGTCTCGAAGCACCATGTGATGATCGGGTGTGATACATTCTACGTTTGCATACAAGAGGTGTAAGACAGTTTTACACACGTGGGTACTAAGGTTCTTACTTGATGAGCCTAGCATGTATGGACATGGTCTTGTAACATGAACCGAAAGGTAAATCACGAGTCATATGGATGATATGATGCCCATACAATGCTCGCAATTGGCGCTACGCCACCACTCGTTATGATCGGTCATGGCATGGTGAATTTGGTTCATGTAATCATTGAAATGACTAGAGGGATGTCAATTTGAGTGGTAGTTCTCATAAGTAATTTTGAAGTTACTTGAACTCTATCTATTTTAAACCTAGTCTAAATAGTCTTTGCAAATACATTGTAGATCATGGCATCCACTTCATTCAATTTTAATGCATTCCTTGAGAAAAAAAGTTGCAAGACAATGGGTCTAACTTCACCAACTAGTATTGCAACTTGAGGATTTTCCTCATAGGCATAAAGAAGTCCTATGTGCTGGATGGTCCACTAGGTGATGCTCCTGCAAATACTACATCTGAGGATGAGCGCAATGTGGATGACACAAAGCTTGATGAGTACACTCTTGTACGGTGTGCAATCCCTCAGTTGCTAGAGCCAGAACTACAAAAGCGCTTCGAAGTTAGCAATGTTGATGCTATGGTGAAGGAACTCAAAATCATGTTTGAGAGCCAGATCCGTGCTGAGAGATATATGATCTCTGGCAATTTCCTTAGTGCAAATATGAAGGAACATGGCTCTTAGAAGGAGCACGTCATGATGATGGCGGGCTATGTTCAACGTCTGAAGCCACTGGGATGTGATATCCCAGCTGATCTTACAACGAATAGAGTTCTGCAGTCGCTCCCACCCAGTTACAAAGAGTTTGTAGTGAATTACAAGATGAGTGATGCGATTAGATCGCTCACTTAACTTGCTACCATGCTAATAGCTACCGAAGTAGACATAAAGAAAAGGCAGAATGAGTTGATGGATGATAAGATCACCACCTCTGAACAAAAGGGCAAGCCCAAAGGTAACTTCAAGAAGGACACCAAATCTGTTGATGCGCCTAAGGAGAAGAACAAGGGAGGCCCTAAGCCCGGTATTGTGTGTTATTACTACAAAGGGGCTAGTCACTAGAAGAGAAAATTTTCAAAGTACTTGGCATATAAGAACGCTGGGAAAGTGAACAAAGGTATATGTGATATACATGTTATTGATGTGTACCTAACTAGTAGTCGAAGTAGTACCTGGGTATTTAATACCGGTTTGGTTGCTAATATATGTAACTCGAAACAGGGGCTAGGTAAGATGATTACAACTCCATTCTCTAGAACAATGGAGCATGCGACTGACTTGTTGGAAATAATACATACCGATGTATGCGGTCCGTTGATTGTGTCGACATGTGGTGGATATCATTATTTTGTAACCTTGATGGATGATTTAAGTAGATATGGGTATATTTACTTAACTAAACACAAATCAGAAACATTTGAAAAGTTCAATGAATTTTAGAGTGAAGTATAAAATCACCATAACATAAAGATCAAGTTTCTACGATCCGATTGTGGAGGAGAATATCTTAGTTACGAGTTTGACACACACATGAGACAATATGGAATAGTTTCACAACTCACCCCGCCGGAACACCACAATGTAATGGTGTATCCGAACATCATAATCAAACTTTATTAGATATGGTACGATCTATGATGTCCCTTACCGATTTGCCACTGTCATTTTGGGGTCATGCATTAGAGACAGCTGCATTCACTTTAAATAGGGCACCATCAAAATCCGTTAAAACGAAGCCGTATGAATTATGGTTTGGAAACAAACCTAAGCTGTCATTTCTAAAAGTTGGGGCTTCGATGCTTATGTGAAGAAACTTCGGCCTAATAAGCTCGAAACCAAAGCAGAAAAATGCATCTTCATAGGATACCCAAAAGAAACCATTGGGTACACCTTCTATCACCGATCCGAAGGCAAGGTTTTTTTGCCAAGAATAGATCCTTTCTAGAAAAAGAGTTTCTGAGTAGTAGGAAGGTAGAACTTGACGAGGTTATTGAACCTTCTCTTCCTAAAGTGGCAAGTAGCACAGCGCTGGAATCTGTTCAAGTATTGACTCCACCAATGGAAGAAGGAAATTATGATGAGGTACCTCCCCCTTCTCATGAAACTCCGATAGAGAATACTACCAAACCTCGTAGGTCAGGTAGGATACGTATAGCTCCTGAAATATACGGTGATGACCCTACGATGTATGATGAAGCGATGATGAGCCCAGATTCCAACAAATGGCTTGAAGGCATGCGATCCGAGATGGAATCCATGTACGAAAACCAACTTTGGACTTTGGTGGACTTACGTCATGACCGAAAGGCCATTGAGAATAAATAGATTTTCAAAAGGAAAAGGGACACTGATAGTAATGTGACCGTCTATAAAGCATGACTTGTCGCAAAGGGGTTCCAAAAAGGCAAGGAGTTGACTATAATGAGACTTTATCACTAGTAGCGATTCTAAAGTCTGTTAGGATTATGTTAACAATTGCTGCATTTTTCGATTATGAAATCTGGCAGATGGATGTCAAGACAACGTTCCATAATGGCAACATTGATGAAGAGTTGTCTATGAAGCAACCTAAAGGTTTTATCGATCCTAAGGATGCTAATAAGGTATGCAAACTTCAGCGATCCATTTATGGACTGAAGCAAGCATCCGAAGTTGGAATCTCTGGTTTGGTGAAGTAATCAAAGGTTTTGGATTTGTCCAATCGTCGGAGAAGCTTGTATTTACAAGAAGGTTAGTGGGAGCACTATAGCATTTATAATATTATATCACTACCAGGAAAATGGCTATAGGTAATCCGCACATCCGTGGCGCACGTGCTAGTGGTGCCCCACGACTAAAATAGGCATGGCACACTGGCCACAAGTGCCCTACGGCTAACTACCGTAAGCGTGGCGCACATGCGGGTGGTGCGCCACGGCTATGTGTGGGCCAGGGCACTATCGGCCGTAGACCACATAGCCGTAGCGCACCTGTGTGATGTGCGCTACGGGTGTGGCCGGTAGTCGTGGCGCACATGGCCACCATGTGCTACAGGCAAGATCGGGCCACCCTGCTGTGTAACTAGGAAAACACGTTTTTGGCGCACGGCTGGTATGTGCACCACGGATGTTCTTTATTCTTGTGGCACACCGCTCCATGTGAGCCACGGATGTGCATTCTACTACTACTTTTTGGCAAATACCTTTGCACATTTGACTAGATCTCACCATCTCCCACTTCACTTTCCCCTCCTTCTTCCTCCTTGGATCTCGCCCCCTCCTCCTTCCACCTTAGTTTCTCCACTCTTTCACCATTTGTAGCATGTAAAACTTACCTTGGATGCTACATACATAATAGAGGAAAGGTCTCCTTCCGTCCACCATCCTCGCGGTCTCTTACCTCTCCTTCGAGATCTTCTCGGTCTCTCATATCGGTAAGTTGTCTATGTAAGAGGATGTGTTTATGTGTATGGATGATATGGTCACATATCTATGGAGAGGATCGATGCTCTCATGTGTTTGGAGAGCATGCATTGCATTCTCTATCATATATTGGCATTGTTTTGCCAAAATGTTGATTCATTTCCATTTTGGCAAGACTTTGGCATTTCACAAAGGTCCTAATTTTAGGATAGGTCTTGCCAAATTTTTCCATCGACCATTGCATGCATGCATTGGTTCTGTGGTTGTAATAAACTTCTAATTCTACCTTATACACCACGCAGGAAACCATGGTCCGCATAATGAGCGAAGGCATTGTGGGTAGATTTTTGAAATATGCGACGGCCGACATGATACGAAATAACATGACGGAGATAAGATGTTCGTGCAAAAGATGCAAACTCAATTGGTTGATCGACCCAGATTCCAGAAATTTGCTGGCGCACCTGCTCCGCCATGGTTTCATGGATGGCTACACTCGGTGGATAAGTGATGACGAAGACGATGAGGCCGTAAATGGGACGGTGGAAAATGAGGAAGGCGGGCAACATGATCATGATCACGGCGAGGACGGGCGAGATGAAGAAGAGTCTCCTGGAGATGGTGAAGGTGCGGAAGCAAACCAGGATGATGATGATCTAGATGCCGGAGAAGACAATGGAACAACGTCAGGCTGGGTGCAGGACCCTTATGTTCAAGAACTGCTTCTCAAGCAGACGAGTAACACTAGGGCTGCCGCTAGAGAGAAAGCCAAGCTTGCGCAACTTGAGAAAGACGTGGTTACTCCATTGTATGAAGGATGCAAGCCCGATGATACCCGATTGAATGTAACGCTCAAGGCTATGGAGAATAAGGCAAAACACAAATGGACCAACGCAAGCTTCGGCGATATGATGGCATTCTGGCACGATCGTCTCCCGGAGGGGAACAAGTGTCCAACTAGTATTGAGGACGCCAAGAAAATCGTGTGTCCTCTTGATCTACCGCACATTAGATACCACGTTTGCATCAACGATTGCATCATTTATCAGGGAGAGGACGCGGAGAAATCCACATGCCCGGTGTGCGGCGTTAGTCGATACATTAAAGGGAAGAAAGCTACTCGAAAAGTGGTATGGTACTTTCCTATCACTCTTCGTCTGCAGCGCTATTTCGCAGACCCTAAGGAAGCAAATCTCATGCGCTGGCATGCGGAAAGAAAGAAGCCAGGAGATGACGATGAGCCTGAAAAGGACGAGCTGCTGACGCACCCTTCAGATGCTAGCCAGTGGAAAGCATTAGACCTCGAATTCCCAGAATTCGGTGCAGATTCGAGGAACATCAGGCTAGGTGCGAGCACCGATGGACTCAATCCGTTCGGTAGCCAGAGCAGCACGCACAACACTTGGCTCGTGTTTGTATGGATGTACAACCTCCCTCCCTGGTTGTGCATGAAAAAGAAGTACATACAAATGAGTATGCTAATTCAAGGGCCAAAACAACCTGGCACCAACATCAATCTATATCTCGAGCTGTTGAAAGAGGAGCTAGCCATGTTATGGGAATCCGGAGCCAATACGTATGACGCTGTCGCACAAGATTATTTCACTATGAGAGTCGCGTTGGTCACTATGGTGCAAGACTATCCAGGTTGCGGATATTTCTCGGGGCAGGTTATCCAAGTATTCTACGCATGCGTTAGGTGCATGGATAACAGGACCTATCTCCAACTAGAGAAAGATCCAGGGTCTGCGAAAACCGTGTTCATGGGGCACCGGAGGTGGCTTGGAAAGAATGATGCATGGAGATCTGTTCGATGGGAAATTCGAGACCCGAGGAGCAGCAAAGAAGTGGATGAATTGCTGAAAAACTGGAAAGAGTGTCCTAAACCGGGAAAGAAGCGAAAGAGGCAGGGAGACAAGCCATTGATGAAGGTATGGAAAACAAGGTATATTTTCTGGGAGTTGCCATACTGGAAGTTTCTCTGGACGCCTCATAGCCTTGACATCATGCATATCATGAAGAACGTGTGCGAGAGTTTGGTCGCCACCCTAATCAACATGCTATATAGGACGAAAGATGGTCCTAAAGCAAGGAACGACTTGATATTCATGGGCATCCGGAAGGATCTTCACGGAGGATGCCCTACTCCTGATGATCAGGAAGATGACGATGATCATCAGTCGGAGGCGACACAAGGTCGTCAAAAGGGTAAAAAGGTCAAGAAGAACGAATATTACTGCCTCCTTCGTGCTTCACACTAAGCCAGGATGAGATCAAACAGTTTTTCAAGTGCCTTCTAGGAGTCAAATTTCCTTACGGCTACGCGGGCAAGATAAGCAGGTACCTAAACGAGGCTAAGCAGAGGTTTAGTGGGATGAAGTCTCACGACTGTGTCGTGCTAATGACACAGATACTTCCGGTTGCACTACGAGATATAATGGACGAGCATGTCCGAGAAACATTGTTTGGGCTCTGCGAGTTTTTCGACGTCATCTCTCAAAAGTCAATTGGCGTGAAACAGCTCGGGAGGCTACAAGAGGAGATCATGGTGATACTATGCGAGCTCGAGATCTACTTCCCGCCCGCATTCTTCAACATTATGGTGCATCTGCTGGTCCATATCGTGGAGGATATCATCCAACTCGGGCCAATGTTCCTCCGCAACATGATGCCGTTCCAAAGGATGAACGGACACATCAAAGGATACGTTCGCAACAGGTCCCATCCAGATGTCAGCATAGCCAAGGGCTTTCTAGCCGAAGAGTGCATCTCTTTCTGCACGAATTATCTAGGCATCGAGAACTCTGTTGGTCTTCCCATCAATAGTCACCTTGGCAAGCTCGATGGATCGGGTCACCGAGAGGGTCGTCGCGTACTGCATGCAGACTATGATTGTCGATGCGCAGACTTTGATAGAGCAAACCTGGTCGCGCTACAACATTTAGAACTGGTCGATCCTTGGGTACAAAAGCACAAAAGGTCAATCGAGAAGAAGTATAGTGATCGGGGCATACAGAGGACACAGGGAGAAATAATCAAAGAGCACAACTCAGATTTCACGCGTTGGTTTAGGCAGCCGCTCCTAGATAATCCCACGCAATCGCATTCTGCGGAGGAAAACATCATATTTACCTTGTCGCAGGGACCCATGCACAACCTAGTGACCTATTAGGCGTATGATATCAACGGCTACACATTCTACACGGAGGAAAAGGACAACAAGTATGACTATTAGAACTCGGGAGTAATATTGGAATTCTACACCGATGACAACGTGAAGGAAAGATTTTACGGAAGGATCGAGGAGATCTGGGAGCTCAACTACTGTGGAGAAAAGGTGCCGATGTTCCGTGTCAGATGGGCCAAGAGCGTCGAAAGAGAAGACCGGTATTTCACAACCATGTTAATACCCGAAGCAGCCAAATCCAAGGCCACCGGTACGCACGTTGCCGTGAAAAATGAACCGTGGGTACTAGCTAGCAAAGTGGACCAATGTTTTTTATTACCGACCCGACAAAGCCTAGTCGTGTTGTCGTGAGGAGAGGAAAAAAAACATCATCAGAATGGATGGAGTCGCCAATGAGCAAGACTTCGACTAGTACGGCGATCCAAAGATTAAAGATGACGACGACTAAGATGAAAAAACATACATCACAAGAAGAAAAAGGACAACCTTACCCAAAAATGGTAGCCCGTTCGAGCGAAGAAACATAGAGGTGCCGGGGCTAAATTGTTCAACCGCGACAAAGAAGGGAAAAAATATTGTAAAACGCTAACTCAAAAAAGATTGTAAAACACATGCTGAAAAAAGATTGTATTGATGCATATGGATGGCATATTATTAATGGACACATTGTTATTTAATTTCTTTCTATATTGAATCACTTTTATACCACTTTTATGATATATATGTACCACTTTTGTCATATAAAACATATAACAGATATTTTATATAGTTTACATAGTTTTTGGGATATTTTTTAACATTTGAAAGTAGTTTTAAAATAAAAACAAAAAACGGGGGCACCAGGGTTTGAAACCTGGGTGCTCACACAGGTTTAGATTCGAGCATAGGACGGAACTAGTGGGATACTATAGTACTAGTGTCAACAATAGGTGCGGCCGCCCTCTTATTTGACCTGACACGGCACTTAGCCGTAGCGCACTAGGTAAGGGTGCGCTACGGCTAAGTGCCGTGACAGGTCAACTATCGAGCACGGACCCGTCCCTCTCCCCATCCTCAGACACAGATCGAGCCGAGAGACGCGCCGCCGCCACCGCCGCTCGCTCGCTGCCTGCCGCCGCACTTGCCGGGTCCGAGGAGGAGGAGGTGAGGAGGCCGCCGAGTACGTGGACGAGGAAAGGAGGCCTCCGCCGCTCGATCTGCCTGTCACCACACTCGCCGCTACCGAGGAGGAGGCCGTGGAAGAGGAGAGGAGGCAGCCGCGTCCGAGGAGGAATAGAGAAGGCCGCCGTGCGTCCAAGGACGAGGAGGCCGTGGAGGAGCTCCGTCCGTGTTGTTCGTCCGTGCTGTTCAAGAAGGCCTTCAAGCTCTCCGTGTTGTGTGACGCCGAGGTCGCGCTCGTCGTCTACTGGCCCGCCTGCCGCCTCTACGAGTTCGTCTCCTCCAATACCAGGCAAGTAGTGCTACAGTCTACTGCACCCAAACTCTCTCTCTCTCTCTCACTATTATTCTTGTATTGTACATGTCCGGGTGATCTCTGGTGGTAGTATAGTTGTACTTTGCCTTTTCGATCTTGCACTGGTTTCTTGCTAGCTTCCTTTTGTTTTCGCCAAGCAAGACTGGTCTAGAAAATTGCAGCCGTCCTCCGACACCCAGTTTAACCTCCTGAGCTTGAAATGGTTAATTTCTTGACTTGAACGATCTAGGTATACTTGTGCAACGACCATCCAAAGATATGATATATAGCTGTCGAGAGCCACTCCAAAAAAAATCTCTGAATTTATGTTGCATTTCACTTCAGTACCAGTGTACTACTCTGTTGCCAAGGGGAATGATTAATTACACTCGTAGACATGTTATAAGATTGTATTTGCTTTATATTTTCTTATTGGAACCCTTCCAACTTTCCAATATTTCCAGCAGCTAAATAATGCAGAGATAGTGGCAACGACATGATTCTTCTGTTTCAATTTTAGCTGATCCATATGACTGAATAACCTTGACTTATTACAGTAATGCCATCTGAATATATGACTGAATAAAACTATCCAGGCATTATCATTTTCTGGATTTTTTAAATTAACAATAAAGCTCCCTAGCATAGTCAACAAATAAGTTTTAATGACTAAGGTCTAACGAAATTGCAGACATACTAAAGTGCCAAAAGAAGAATCATCTCATATCCTGGAAATCTTAACGATTTATGGATAAAGTACTACTCCTCGGATTCCTACATGTAAGTCACCATGATATCACTTGGGTGAGAAATAAACCTTCAATTGTCACAGTAATGTGATCTAAATATATCCCTGAATAATTAAGACTATCCAGACATTATCATTTTCTTGAATTTTAATGAAAATTAAGCTGACTAGGAATCTTGCTCAACATGGAAGAATATATGATGTTGGAGGCCTAAGAATAAAATAAATAGAATGAAATAGAAAATGAATAGAATTTATTTCCTATTCTTGAATAGAATGGAACAGAAAATGAATTTTATTTGCTGTAATTTGCTTGTTGTCAATTGCTGTTCTTGCTATCATTTTATGGAAGTGCACTTGTTGTAATTTGCTTGTATTCAAGACCACCTGAAAGTTCTACATCTGATATATGTTCCCGCCTTCCACCATTCTTGGTTATGCTCTCCTTTAAATACCAGTTAGAGTGGTGGCCTTGCTTTGTTGTATTCGTAGCTATATTACCCTACCTAGTTGTATTCATATGCAGGTGCTTGTATGAAATGAGTCCCGATTTTGCCGAAATGTTGATTAACTTCCGTTTCGGCAGAAATCGGGCACTCCTAGTTTAACAAAAATGAGCAAAGGTCATGCCGGATTTTTCCGCGCACTTTACTAACCATTATTTGGCTTTTATTAGTGCAAACATGTGTGAGAACGACAAGGCTGGCTCTTCTCAGCGTATCAACGCTGAAGGAGAAGTGAGACCTCAAAAGAGACCCTTGTCATTCTGGGAGGAGGTCGAGCGGCTAGAAAGAATGACAGAGGGCAATGAAGAATACAACCCTTCTGAGAGCGACGACGATGAGATGGAAGACGCGGAGGAAGAAGAAGTGGCCGAAGGGACGGCGAATGATGAAACTACTGATGGCGGCGAGGGCACAACAAGTGGTAGTAATCTTCCTAAGAAGGAGGAAAGGCGCCCGAACACGGTCGGCACCGTCAGAGAGGAAATTAACAAAGTGAGCCCAACAGGGGTTCCTTTGGCGCCCGACCATGTCGTCAAAGGGTACGGTGGGAAAGTGGCGGCTATCACCCAGACCGCCATCTCGATCAACACCGAGAATCTCTGGCATAAAGATAATGGCCATTTGCGCACACTCCTCTTTGAGAAGCTGCACGCAAGATACAAGTTCCCCCTTCAGTATCAGAACACAGATTATCATGGGAATGAAGTAAATAAATCCGCCCTCACGAGGATGAGCACCGCCCTGGCCAGCTGGAGAACCCGGATAAAGAAGAAGATATTTAAAGAAGGGAAAAGTCTCGAGGAGATCCAGAAGATTGACCCGCAGATCCCCGAAGATCAATTCCAGGAGTTCAAGGCCAAGTGCAAATCCGAAGCAGCCAAGGCCTCAAGTAGGCGGGGAAAGGAATTGTAGGGATCTAGTGGTTACAGAGCTGCAGACCCCAAATGGGATAAGGAGGACTACGTGTATAGAGCTAAGGTGATACCTAACCCCTTTTCAAAATTCGAAAACAGGCAGCTTCGAAACTTTATCAGGGCTCGTTACCATGTGAACCCCAAAACCAAAGAACTCACCGCGTAAACTAAGGTGAAGGACTTCGAGGTTCTTGTGGTAAGTAATTTAATTACCGCGAATCAAGTCGATTGCATTCTAATCGATCAAGCCGAATTTATAAACGGTTCACGTTACTTCTTCTGCAGGAGCAGGAAATTGCTAGTCAGGGATCCCATGGTTCCTCATCCCACGGGTCGACGGCGGCCAAGAAAATCACGCCGGTTACAAAGAAGCCATCGTCGGCTGGCCATCTGGACGGCTTCGGGGCTACGAATTGGGAGGATCATTTTGGTCCACCCCCGAGGACGCGTGTGGAGGGAAGGAGCGACGAGGAAAACCGCGAGGTTAAGGAACTTAAGGAACAAGTGGTGCGGATTGCGCAAATCGTCCAAGACAACAAGGCAATCACCCTCACCTCCATCCTGCCTACCTTGGTGGAGTCAATAGCGAACTAGAGTGCGGGTGGTCGACAAGGGCCATGCCCGATTCCAAGCATGGTCAGTAGCCACTCAAACAATGTGGTAGCGGTGAACCCGATGAATTATCTGTTCGTGACTCCGCCCGCTAGCATGGCGGCGCCGGAAGCATTGGTGACTCCGCCCGCTAGCACGGCGGCGCCGGAAGCATTGGTGACTCTTCCTGCCATCACCGCGGCGCCGGAGCTTAATGCACCCGATAGGGAGAATACACCGTCGGCCGGCATCGCGCCATCAAGCAGCCCCTCCGTCTCTTGCACGCCCATCGTCGTATGCGGTGCCTCAACATTAGCCGAGCTCAACGCCATCACAGTAAACCAAATACTTTACCGCCTTGCCATTTATTACTCTTATGGCATCTTTTTAATGCCATACATGTTTTTCGCAGACGGATGTTCCATGCACTCTCTTAATCTTCGTGAACAATGAGTTGAGGGATATTGCCAAGGGTACCATCATTCAACCCTTGCACCGCACGTTCCACTCAAAGCCGATGCCAGATAGCGTGCATAGGGTTAAAATTATCTGGGTGCTAAGGGGGCTGCGACGACATTGAACCTCGCATTCAACCCCCAGGAGCGGATGAAGAAGAGTCGGGTGTCCTCAGAAGTTGCTTCGGCTTATTCCTGCTATGGCCAAAGAGCATGATTCGTTTGGGAACAGCCGGTGCCATCACCCCACAGACAACAACACCGCCGGTCGTGCCAGCGCCAAGCCATGGCAAGACCCCCACACCGCTACCGCCGTCACCTCCACGCGATTGTTCGGCTGGTCATATTGACATGCCCATGGCACAGGATCTGAACGAGGATGACGAAGATGACTTGATGATTTCATCAACACTAATATTTTCCCTAGCAACCTAAACGAAGACCCAGCTGGTGGCCCCGCAGAGAAAGCCACTTGCAACAAACGTCTCTTTGGTTCTCAGGAGACGCCTCCAGCTTGCACCTTCACCGAGCCAGCGGATACATCCAACCGGCCCTTTGTTCTAAGCCCTAACACACTACATAGGGCGATCGATGCTCAGATTGTGGTTCCTACCCACTTCCCAAAAGGCAAAAAGGCCAGGAAAAGAAAATATCGCAGCTCGAGCCAGCCGGTGGCGTCAACTGCGAATCCGATCAGGTTTTAGGATGGGCCACCAAGACCCAAGGGTATTATGTGGAGGATGCATGTGGCGGGTGAGCCCATGCTAACTAAGAAATTGCTCAGGCTCACCACTTCAGAAATGAGGAGTGTACATGACGGTGTGCTGACGATAGAGAGACGCCTTCTTGCGGAGAAAGATCCCTCGCACCCGGTATTCGTGGTTAAGGTGCCACGAGGCTTGGGCTTCGTCGATAATGTCCCCGCGGATCTGTTCTTGCTGCGGTTTGACGACATCTTCAATATGTTTCACCTGTATCCGCTGAACTATACCATGGTACGCCTGTTTTCTCTCAGCCTGGCCATTCAGATCATTAGAGAGAACACCCCGGGCATCGCTAAAGTGGACCCCTACTACATGCGTGATGGTTGTTTGGGAAGCTCCATTGAATAGCGATTCGTGGCCTCGTACCTCCAAGGCATGTTGGTGGCGAACAAGACAAAGGAATACATTCTCGTGCCTTTCTTTCCCAAGTAAGTAATTATTCACTCGCCGCCATAACATTCTTTATTAGATTTTCATTATTCTTTTTCCAACACATTCCGTTTGAATTGTTTTGCGCAGAGATCAACACTGCACAGTCATCTGCTTGTCGCCAAAACATTCGCAAGCCATGTATTTCGACTCAGGGAGTCAAGAAAAGAAGAAAAACTAAGACAAGATCAAGGAAGTTCTCGATGATGCTCTCACCGGCTATGCCTCAGCGGAAGGCGCCACCTTCGTGCGTAAGAAGCTCAAGTTTGGCAGGCACGTCTTCACCCATGTGATGGAATTTCCCTGTGTGAAGCAGCCGGCAGACAGTCAAAAGGAAGCCTACTATGCACTCCATCACATGAGGGCGTTCCTACTAGAGGAACAGAATTCTACGCTGCCAGATCATCTCAAATGGTGGGCCGAAGCCCCAGGATCAATGATTCAGATATTAGATAAGAGATGTATCGCATCCAGCAACAGTTTGGGGAAATCATCAGCCGTGATGTCATGACTTCATGGGGGGTCTTCTATGGAGGCAATCCCCCGAATAACCGTGACGTAGTAAATCGCCTCAAGATGCAGGGTGACTATAGGGCGTTCATGATGAAACAAGGCGTCCTCCCGTTCCCTGAGTCGAGCCAGAAGTCTTGATGTGTTGGTCTAGTTGTAGTTCTTTATCCCCACAAGTACATGTGTGTGTCGACATGTACGTGCTACTACTTATTAGGGTTATGAATCAACGCTTACTTCTTTTGCTTATTATTAGGGTTATATATGGATCAATGCTTAGTTTATTTGCTTAGTCTTTGGTCCTTTTTTGCTTACTTTGGTCCTTTTTGGCTTACTTTTTGGTATTTTTTGCTTACTTTGTTACCTTATTTGATAAGTATATCTTTATATGCGAATTTTACTTGTTTTTCACCCACCATTTAATTATTATTGCCAACTTTTAGGTGATGTGGTATGTCGTGTATAAGGGACGGGTTCGTGGAGTCTATGATGATTGGGAAGACTGCCAGAGACAGATGCACCGTTTTAGTGGCAATAGCTACAAAGGGTACAACACTATGGCGGAGGCGGAAGCTAGATACGCGTGCTATCTAGCGGGAGTTAGGACGAGAAACCGGATGAAGACCTACACCTCCATCGTGGTGATGCTTATCGTCCTTGATTGTCTGTCCTGCATGTTCCTACTTTAGATGTCTAGGCGAGCTTCCGAGCTCTAACTTGGTTGAGACATGTATTCATGTCATCACTAGCTACTTTGTAACTTGATCGAAACAATGTAACTTATACTGTGTATTTATGTATATGACTTATCTATATGTATTTGTTTCTATCTTGTATGTGTATTTAGTTCTGTATTGTATATCTGTGTATTTATTTACATCGTATATACATGTATTTATTTCTGTACTGTATATCTGTGTATATCAGCTGTATTGTATATAATCTGTATTGAATATCATCTTTATTGAGTATTTCTTTTTTTTTGAAAAGCTCAGCCGTTGCGCACATATACTTGGTTAGTGGCGCACGTTGTCAAATATTAGTAGCGCACTACATCATGTGCCACAGGAAAAATAGTCGTGGCGCACAAAGCAGTGTGCTACCACTAACTCGAGATACATGTAGCGCACCTGGCAGTGCGCTATGGGCAGTTTTTAGCCGTAGCACAGAACTCGTGGCGCACCCCTAGTACGCCATGGAAGGAGAAAACAGGTGCTCCACAGACGTGCGTTTTCCTAGTAGTGTATGTGGATGATAAATTGTTGATTGGAAATGATATAGAACTCTTGAAAGCTGTGTATTACTTAAATAGTAAGTTTTTGATGAAGGATCCCGGTGAAGCTGTGTACACATTAGGGGTTAAGATCTATATAGATAGATCAAGACGCTTAATAGTATTGTCACAAAGTACATACCTTAAAAAGATTTTTAATAAGTTTAGAATGGACGAAAGTAAGAAGGGGTTCTTACCTATTTTGCAAGGTACTATTTGAGTAAGACTCAAAGTACAACTATAGAAACAGATAGAGAAATGATGGACCATGTCCCCTATGCCTCATCCATATGTTCTATTATGTATACTATGCTATGTACAAGACCAGATGTGGCACATGTTGTTCGTTTGACTAGCAGGTACCAATCTAATCTAGGTTTGGAACACTGGAAGGCAGTTAAGGATGTCTTTAAGTACTTGCGAAGAACTAAAGACATGTTTCTAAAATATGGCGGTGAAGAAGAGCCCGTCGCAAGGTGTTATGTCGATGCTAGCTTTGACACCGATCCGGATGACTCTAAGTCACAATTCGAATATGTGTTTTTAATGAATGGTGCAGCGGTGATTGGAGGAGCTCAAAGAAACCAGTGATAGTAATGGTGCCATAGCCAAGAATTCCAAGCATATAAAGCGTCGGTTTAACTCCATCCGGGTACATACTCAGGATGGGAATGTTGATATTTGCAAAGTAGACATGGATCTAAATGTAGCAGACCCGTTGACTAAATCTCTCCTGAGTGCAAAACATGATCAGCACCAAAACTCCGTGGTTGTTAGATTTATGACTACGTAAACTAGATTATTGACTCTAGTGCAAGTGGGAGACTAGAAGTAATATGCTCGAGAGGCAATAATAAAGTGGTTATTATGCTATTCTAGGTTTATAATATATGTTTATTTTTCATGCTATAATTGTGTTAATAGGAAATGTTAATACATATGTGATTTATAAACAGAAAAGGTTCCTAGTAAAGCCTCTCTTAATACTAGCTTGTTGATTAACTGATGATCACAGGTTTCATGATCATGAACATTGGATGTTGTTAATAACAGGGTCATATTATTGGAGAATGATATGATGAACAATCACCCGAAGTAGATGTAGCAATACGATCATGTTCTCAAGTTTATATTGCTATCATAGTCATAGTAACTCAATGTCCTTAGACCAGGAGACCATGTCAATCACTTTCACCGGAAAGATATTTTATTCCATCAAACGTCACACCACAAGAGGGTGATTATAAAGATGTCATTAAGTACCTGGAAAGTTTTAGTTGAGGTTCATGGATCAAGTGTGGGATTTTTCCTTCCAGGTGATGAAGAGATATACTCAGGGCCCTCTCGGTGATATCACACTGACATAGCTTGCAAGCAAGTGATTTGATCACTAGAATTTTATATCACAGGAACGATATTAAACAAGGTATGGATGATACTGCGTGATCAAATCTCGAACAAGCAAAATATCATGAGACAAAAGGAATTTTACTACAGCAAAAAAGGTTCAGACGATCATTGGATTTTCGTGGAACTAGTGGGAGTCATTATGGATCTCTAGATCCCGCTAATTATTATTGATCGCAGAAAGTCTCGATAATGTCTACATAGTTCTCCAACCCGTAGGGAGACACACTTAAGGTTAGTCGACACAATTAAGTGGATAAGGAACACAGGAGAAGATAATGGACATCGTAGGAATCTGTTCTGTCGAATCTATTGAAATGGTTTTGGGGTATTGAAACAAAGCAAGGAAACAAAATCTTAATGTGTTCATTTAATGAAGTGTTCATTAAATGAAGTGTGCATTAAATTTAGTTGCATTAAAACAAGAGAATTAAAGTCCTTTAATTGAAAGACCTTTGGTTTTTTTGATTGTTGAATAAATGGAGGAAGTGGAAATTGAAATTTGTGTGAGTGGTGTGTCCACCCACATGAATCAGAGGAGGGGAGGGGGCACACCATGGGGCTGGCCAAGGAGGAGGGCTTTCCCCGCCTCTCCCCTATAAAAGGAGGTGGAGACCTCCTCCCTCTCACACACTTCCCCACTCCTCTCATATGCCCTTTGGTTGGCATATTCTCCCTCTTGGTAGACTTGTTCATTGCCACTACAAAAGGTTCTTAGGAGAAGCCCTACTCGAGATCTTACCCTCCACCATCTCTACCATGGCGTAAAGATGTTGGAGTTCTTGGGGATCCGCTACTTCCGCTGCCTGGCTGGAGCGAGGGTTCAGGAAAGCATGATTTATAGAAGGAGTGGGATACTGTTGGAGATATGCCCTAGAGGCCAGTAATAAAGATGTTCTTATTGTTATATCTCATATGTTCATAATAGTTCTATACTATGTTGTAACTATGTTAATCGAGAACATTAATACACGTGTGGTATGTAAACCAACGAATTCCCTAGTAACCTCTAGTCGACTAGCTCGTTGGTCAACTAATGATCGAGGTTTCCTGATCATGGCCATTTATGTCAATTGACAATGGGGTCACGTCATTGGTTAAATGATGTGATGGACACACACCCATCCATAGTATTTCAATGATATCCATTCAAAAATTTCAACATTGCAATATCTAGTAAAACCTAGTAACTCACTCCTTGGACCGTGAGATCATATTTAATCACTACCACTTGAGGCTGCTTTGACTGCATCAACCATCACACCATAACAGGGTCATCATAAAGGTGTCTACCAGGTATTCTAGAGGGGTAGGTTGAGGGGTATGCATAGAGATCGAGATTTTCTGATCCGAGTGATGGATATATATATATCTTGGGCCCACTCGGTGAGATTATATCTATGAAGCTTGCAAGCATGTGACTAGTGTTGGGGATATGCTAAACAGGTATCACCATTCCATGTCTCTAATCCGGATAACCCGGATGGCCCATAGCTGGTCGCATACACATAGCCTGCTGGGTGGCCTAGTTAGATGGATCCAGAAGGGAGGCCCATGCCGGAAGAATGAAGGATATGGTGCGATTACCGACCAACCCGGAGCCTTGCAGTACAAGACATGAAGACTAGTTAGTGTTGGTATAGGACTCTGTAACCTATCTGGCAAGGTCTTTCCCTGTAACCCTAGGTTATGGTGCCTTTATAAGGCAGACTTGTGGGAGCCTTTAGGGCAAACAATCATAGTGCTTAGTGCAACACCTCGCACAGCGAACCGATCCATGTAACTCGGCGTATTGCCATTATACTGATCTATAGCAGGAGTAGAGTTCCGCCACCATTGTGGGACTTGAACCTGGGTAAGATGTGTTACCTCGTACCCGTTAACTCACCGCCTTCCCCCACCTCTCTAAACATGCTCTGTGAGGACCCCCTCCATGGCGTACTCGTCGGCATACCACGACAAGTAGGTCACATGGATGTAATACCACATGAACGAGTAAATGTGTTTGTCGATAACAAGATGAAACTAGGTATCGATATACCGAACATCAGATCTTAGACAACCCAAGTATCGAAGAGCAAAGGGAATGACACTCTATGTTTATGGTTTAAGCAATCAAGTTATTCGTGGAATCCATGGGGGCCATCTTGGGTTTCCAGATCCCGATGTTGGTCATTTATCGGAGAGTTGTCTCGATCATGTCTACGCATTCATGAACCATAGGGTGGAACACTTAATGTAGATGATGCTTAGGGATGATCTGTGATTGTTAGAGAATAGAAGAGAGAGAACCATAATTGTTTCGGGAGAATCTAAAGTTGCTCGTAGGGGTTCGAAAGGTGTTTCGAAGTGAAAAGAACTAAATACCCTGTATTTAATATTAATTAATTGAATTAATGATTAAATACATTTTTTATTTACTTAAAATGGGCATCCCACCTACATTGGCCTTCCCAGAGGTGAAGGCCCATGAGGAGCCGCCAGCATAGGAGGCCAAGGGTGCATGTGGTGGGGGTCCCACCCACCGCTGGCTGACCATGGAGGGCGATGGTGCACGAGTGGTTCCCACACCAGCCGCCAGCCACCTCCTCCTCCATGTTTAGTCTCATCTTAGGACTTCCTTGGTGGTGGTTAATGAGTGCAAATATGATGCATAGTTAAGCATATAAATTATTCATATTGTCACACATCTCATGCAATATCTATCTACAACTATGCCTATTATGCATGATTACTAGTTCTCATTCATTTTCCTATGAGTGTTGCACAACTATCAGTTTTTATTAGGATTTTATTACTTTTCTTTGTCTTTGACTTGTGTGTAGGTGTTGTGATTAATAATGGATAAAGAAAGGAAAGAGGAGCCAAGAGGATGCAAAATGGAGGAACTACAAGCACCAGACTTAGCCTTTTGAGGGGCGGAAAAGGTGATAGTTTTGCATCATCTCAAAATCAAGATCTAAGACATGGTGTTATAGATATTGTCCATACCAATCCAATGAGCTGAAAAACAGTACAATTGAAGTTTGTATGAACAAACAACGGCCAAAATACGAAAAGCATGTACAAGTTTAATGACCGCTAGTACGGGCATGATCGGTCGTACCGCCCACCCGTGCCACGGGTTCTCGACGACGGAAAACACGAGAACCGAGGCATTTCTCAATCGTTTTTACTCATGTCGTTCCTGGACCTTCCTTAGGTCATAATCAACATAGTAGGGGCAATTGGGGGCCCTCCTAGGACTATATAAAGAGGTCAGGAGACAAGCGAGAATGCACCGTTGTCTATAGACATCCATGGCAGAGGCCTGCCACCGTGCCACCTCCATAGATGCCATACCTACAAGATCTATATCAAAACCTCCACACCATCAAACAATAGTAGGAGGAGAAGGAGGCCATCACCATCGTCACCACCACACACTGGGCGCAGGCTTGATCACCATCTCCATCCCCATCAACACCTCCATCTCTCTCTCCATTGCCTTAGATCTTGTATTTGTAAAATTGAACATGATGCAGATCTCAATGAATTCTTCCTTGTAATATTGTTCATGTATGTTTGAGTATTGATCCGGTTCTAGGTTGAGGTATGATCTAGTATGCACCCCTAGACTTTGTGGCTTTATCTATTATATTAATCTCTCTCTTTTAGTGACAAGCAGGAGATAGATGAGTTCATGTGATCCTTTGGTCTGAAGTGTATTATTGACTTGCATGTGTGATAGCAACCTGAGGCCTTATGTAGTACACACCAGTGACAACCCAGAATCATTGGGAATTATTTATTTATCTAAAGGTGTAGCTTGTGTAACTCCAATAGATGGCCACATAGTTGCCCCTCTAGTACTAGTGATACTGAATCCCTTGGTACCACATTTTATTCTGTTCAATCCTACAAATACAATCCTTTATTTACTTTTAGTATTGCTTTACTTTGTTCTCACTTTGTTATCGATTATCATAACTTATAGAATAGGATATTTCCAAACCATGGTTTGGGTGTGAACATGGCTACGCCTGACAATGCAGTTTTGGGGGTGTGTTATTTCCATTTGCAAAGCTCCCTTGGGACAAACTTTTGAGTCAATATTTTCTACTAGAAGTACTGCAATAACCCTGTTGTTGGACGCAGGAACCCAGTCATCAAATTCGTGTCGTTGCCGGGGATCAAAAGCATTTGGTTGTAACCTTCCCACTCGCGCATAGTTTATATCCGTTTGTTGCTGTTATCTTACTGATTTTATTCATTTGAAAGGAACAGACAAATTAGTTAATCTTTTATTGCTAGTCTTGTTATTTTTCTTAATCAAAAATACAAAAGATGGAACTATGGCACAAAAGGATCTTGGGGAGTATGGTACTTTCAATAGTGATTATTCATGTTCACCTATAACTCAACCCGCTGTCACGGTGGAGAATTATGAAATTAATCCTAAACTAATACATATCATCAAAAGTGAAGCTTTTGCAGGAGATCCAGCGAATGATCCATACTTGAGAACTTCACTGAATTGTGTTCTACGGTGAGGTTGGCCATTTGGACAGATCATGAGATGAAATTAATGTTGTTTCCATTCTCACTGGGATGAACTTTCTAATAAATATTTTTCTACTAGAAGTACTACAATAACATTATTGTTGGACGAAGGAACCTAGTCATCTGTGGTGCCCCCTTTTCACCTATATAAAGTGGGGAGGTCGTCTCCCCAAACCATCCCATTGGCTTTTTTCTTCTCTCTGCCTCTCTCTCTCATGTGGGTGTTTCCAAGTTTGGAACATGCACAATGAGATATAGATCTCTCCATCATATGCACACTGTCGTGCCATTGGAATCTTGGTACAGATCTTCTTCTTATGTTGCTTCCCTGAATCGGAGCCCGAGAGAGGCCTCTACACTGGATGTGTGTAGAACTGCGACGGCACCGCCAATTGTGGTGCTCGTCACTTGGATGCCTACTCGACCTTGAGGTCGGATACACCATACGACTACATCAACAATGTTTGAACAAGAATGTAATCCCTCTGTCGATCTTCAAGGGTATGAACATTGAATCCTCTCATTACTTTACATCTGCATAGATAGATCTTGGCTATGTTGTTCTATTTGTTAGGATTATTTTGTTTTCTGGTGCGTAATCCTTCACCCTCCATCCTGCCAAGCAATAATACCAAGCCCTAGGCTCAGACTCCATCCGTTTGGCAGTCTGTGCGCCTGTATCCGGGAGTTACACTATTCCAGCCTTTCTCTTTCTCGAGAAACATCAAGAAGGATCATGTGGAAAACACCGAGTAAGTGGCATGACCTACCTTTCCTTTTCAACTGAATTATTCCTTATTATGACTTCTCCCTTTTAGTGCCCAAGAACTTCTGCCTCCTTTCTCCCTTGGTGGAAGTATGGTGCTAAACAAGACGGCTCTCCACCGACTATGCCCTTGGAATTGGAGCCCCCCAAAACGTCCCCTTCCAAGGTAGGCAGAGAAAAGGAGGCCGAGATCATGGTCATCACTGCCGAGCCTATATACATCAGTGGGACGGGAAAGGTGGACACTGATCTGGCTCCTCCACTGAACGTGAGTTCGACAGAGAGTTCTCGTGAACCATCTACATCAGGGGAGGGAGCCTTGGTTGCCTACACCCGCTCCAAGAGGATTTCGGGCTTGAATTTTTTTGAGGACATCCTAATTTAGGCTCAGGAGGCAGCATGCCATTCCAAATCACTGTCGGGAGACATCCATGTAGCTTTAGTTTTGCTTTTGGGTCCATGCTCAACACCCAGTAGGTGTAGCCCTCGAGCCAACTACCTTTGGGACCTGGTCGGGTGTTCAAGAGGTATGTTCCTTTCTGACACAGATTTTGTCTTCAACGGGAGATCTTTTCCACTGTCAAACATAGTATCCAACTTCTTCCCGAGGCACCCTTCACCCACCACTCTAGGAGCAGTCGGGATGTTACCCTCATAGCACCAAGTTGGTGTTTTGATTCTGCTTGGCCATCCTTCTTCATATCAGATTATGTAACCTTCTCCTAAATAAAACAACTTCTCATGATAGAGTCTCTTTCTTGGAGATGGAGATCCGCAACCAAGAAAATAGTCTCCACCAGGTTCGTTCCGAGCTCGACCAGATCCGTAACAGGGTGGCCGAGGCTGAATCCTTTTCTACACTGATGGTGTAGGCCGAGAAGGAACTGGTTAGTCTAAAAAAGAGCGTGACAACCTAGTTGCTGAATTAGCGAAGGCTCGTGAATCTACCGAGAGTAAGCTAGAAAGCCTTTTGCATGCACGCTTTTCCATTCCATCATTCGGCTTTGTCTAAATCTTCAAAAAACTACCATGTACAGTTTCATCAGTCCCGTCGAGAATGGAGGATTCAGTACACAGACCTAGTGGTTGTGTGTAACGCCCCTAGTTTTATTAGTTATATAATTGGGGTTTGTTTGTGCATTCCATGAGCATTATCTATTTTCTAAGAAAAAAAATGCAAACAAGAAACATATGAAGAAACCCCAAACCCTAATACTCCTTCCTCTTTGAAACCTATTCAAATGATTACCAAAAGTGTGGAGTACAAATTGAATAAAAGGGCCCTTAAGTGTTTAAAATTAATTTAGTACTCTCTAGTATTTTTTAAATAATTTTAAACAGAATTTAAATGGAGTTTATAAGAAAGAAAAGGAGAAAAACTGAAAAACTAGAGGGAACCATGCCACAACCTAGTTAACCCTCTCCCTCCTACATGCTTTCCCGTGGCCCATCTCGGCCCATGCATAGCCCGCCAGTGGCCTGTACCACTTTGCCCCTTCCTCATCGTCTTCAAATAGATGGGCAAGCAAATTCTTGTCTCTCCGCTCGGCCATCAATCGTCACCACACCAAGATGCCCGTCGCATTTCTTCTGGACGAGGATAAGAACCGCAATGATGCCTCCCGCTCTCCCTTACCCTACCCCCTCTCCTAGGTGACCTCCCTCTCTCTCTTTCTTGAGAACTCGGAACCCTAAACTCCGAGTCGATGATGAGCCTCGCCCTTAGACGATGCCTCAAGGCCAACCGAGCACATCTAGAGCTCCTTCGTGATGTACTATGTCTCCCAGCTGAAGGAATAGAGCCGAATAGCCTAGAATTTGCCTCCCGACATCTTCTTCCCTAGTGATGGCCAGAGCTTGCCGTCACTGATTTTGGCCGTCTCCAACCTCGACCTCCCTCTCTGACCAGTCCCCTGCAACCTTTGTGAGCCATCGGTCCTGATGGACTACTCCTCTGTCTCCATCGCGCCTTCCACTATGCTTGCTCCGCTTGCCTCTATCCGCTGCTATTGGTCGCCATTGAATTCGCCACTCCGACGACCATCTACAAGCGGTGCTGCCACTAAACTACACTATACACCCAGCCACCTGGATTCCCCAAAGGGTCAATCGTAGAATTCGAAAAAGATACACAAAAGCATAGAGAAAGCTCTCTCGCCGTGCATAGATTTTTTCCTTTTTTTGGCCTGGGTGCAAAAACAAAGTAGAGAGTTGGGTACTGGATTCCCAGTTAAGGTGGTTAGGTACCAAAAGTGATAAATAGGCCCAATTTCTCCTTTTAGACTCTATTTCATGCTCGCATAGTCGCGCGAGCACTCTTCCTCCGTCCCAGTCGTCGGCCTAGGAGGCCACTTTCAGATGACGCCACGCTAACGTCATGCCTACGTCGGCCGAGCGGTTCAACCCAGTCAAATGTTGTGGGCCTCTCCCATTCGATGTGGCTCCTAAGCTGGCATGGTGCCCTTCTATCATCCTAAGTGGCTAGAGTAGCCTCGCTGTAAAATGTATTTCCAGTTTTTTTATTTTTCAAAAAAGTTATTTTGTGTTATAAATTTAATAACTAATTCATATTAATTCAAAAAAGGTGTATAATACATCAAAATGATCAAAAAATTAGGCCTGAATATTAGCATGAAATTCATGCATTGTTAAGCAACTTCAATTAACAGATTTTGTAGGAGAACAAATAAACCCCTCGCAGGTGATTCTGGGGTTCCTCCTAAATTAGGGTTTGCAACCCTGGGACCATATTTAAATTGTCAATGAAGTATTAGGGTTTTAATTATGTACCCTTTGACATGTCATATAATCATTCTTGCTTGAACATTGCTTCAATTCCATGTGTTGATTGATCTCTCTCTTTCTGGTGCTTTGGTTCTTCCCGGTAGAATTTGAGAACAAGATCAAGATCGAAGTTGGAGATCAACACCATCGACGATCAATACTTGAACAACTATGATCAAGTCAAGTAAAGGACTTTCGAAGATTTTCTTATTGTTTATTAGTGAGCAAAGGCAATCATAGCCCCACAATGATATAATCCTATGTTTTCAAAGTGATCTAATCCTTGCCATGATACATATGATTCTACTATTGACTTTTATTGATAGATAGAGTATCCTATCTATTACATCACTCCTTTTTGAAGCATATATTACTTTATCCACTACTCCTAGGATAACTAGGTTTGACTTGTGTGCACTACTAGAGCTGTTACCTGTGTCATGCTTATCCATGCTTAGCTATTGAGGTTGGTTGGACAAGTTGATATATCAGATGCAATGAATCTAGTATGATAGGAGAACGATATATGTTGATGAGGTGAGATCAGTGATGAAGGTTAAACATGCTAACGCTTGTATGGGAGGCAACAGTGGGATGTGGTTTTTGCAGTTCCATACTCGTCACCCCTAGGATCCTAGTTCTTGCCTTTGAAACCAAGAACGAGCATACAGCTACATAAGGGCTTGAGAACCCCCTAACCCTAACTTTCCTAGCTGATCCAGGAGTCTGTATTTTGGATTTGGAGTTACCATCTACATTTTGGATGGGTTGAAGATGGTGCATCATACATGGCGTGTCTAAGGAGGAGGGATCTGCGGGTCTAGACTCTATATTCCTGGACATAGAGATTGGGACCGAGCTGAGAGTGCGGCCGACTATAGCAGATAGACTACACATCTTGTTGACTCGTGGATTAGGAGAAAGTGAGGTAAAGGTTTTGGTCGATTTCCCACAGCTGGATCTTCAAAGGAAGAGAACTAAAATTATACCGGCATAAATAGAAGGTCGCGTGTGTGGGTAAAGTTGTACACCTCTCCAGGTTTAAATATTTTCTAAAATCCATGTCCATAGTTATGAACGATTGTGTGACCAGATTTTAAGATCATAGAGAACATTAACCTAATCATAAAATTTGGCAACTAAGGTTTGTTAAGGATGCTTTCTCAGGTACGAGGGGGTGATCCTAGTTGAGAGGTGATGATGATGGGTTGGTAGATATCAAAAGATGTTGATCAATTAGTTGGAGATTCCGCTCTCTTATCCCCTTTTAAAAATGATCTATTAGTCGAGATTCTTATCCCTCTTGTTTTACAAACAAAGATAGCTTTATGAAAATTAACCCGTGTACACCTTGTACTCACCCTTATTTTGTTGTTACTTTTGTAGCAAAGAAAGTTTTCCCCTGAAGACAAGTTTGGTACTACATCGACACCGATGAGTAGCTTGGGGTTCCTGGCCGATATCCTAGAATCTATGGTTTAGGATGTCATCGTTATGCTTTAGGCCTATTAGGCCATTTCTTAAGTTAACTATGCTTAATAGCATAATTTGCCTTCTGTTGATTGATGTTTATGGTCAGTGACCTCTGCTTGTAATATTATGTATCTCTCCTCAGTTCTGACCTTGCTGTAATAATTTTTGTGTCATAGGGTCGCTATCGTGTTACCGATTCTTTATTGTATACTCTTGATCTCTAGATTAAGCTTATATCAGACTAAGGTATGTGATTTGTCTAACCTTGATCCTGGCGTGTCACACTGTGGTCTCGAGTGTGTCCTCTATCTTTGTGCCAGAGACCTTCTGTTTGGCTCCCACAGGAGAGGAGGCAGGGTCATTGCTGAAGAAGGTGGATGGAATGCTTCCCGTATTATCAGAACATGCCTGATCACAGGAATGTGATAGCATGCGCCATGTATTCCTATGGTCCAAGTCCCACTACCCCTCCATTGACTTGGCTCGTATCTCAACCGGGGTAAATGGGCCGAGTGCCAATGGCGTCGCTTATACCCCAACTGAGATGTATTCGATGGAGGCCTCAGAGAAACAGTAGCTTAAGCGGCCTTCCGTCTGCTAGAGACCGGATCGCTCGAAGGTCATCACTCCAATTACGCCAGAATCGACCATGAGTAATAGGAGTTTTTAGTGATTGAGGTTTTTTCCTGTATCTGTAGAGGTAGATAATAAAGCAGATTAATTACAATTGCTGAGTGTCAATAGTGGAAAAACGTGTTTCTGGGTTAAGACCATTTTATTTTATGATCATCGATTGATTTCCTCAATAGTAATTTCCTTAAGTTCGCGTCGGGTCGTTTCTTTGCTCACTTTCGTTGAACAGCTCGCCACGTCTCCCTTTGTCCTTACGGCTAGTTAGTGACTTTATGCCTTATCAAACTCCGTATGAGAATCTAGACTGACAGCCATGATCAAGAATTTGAGCACTGAATCCAACTTGGGGGTACTAAAAACTACTTTTACATTTTGTCGGTAATTGAGGGATCGTTAGGGTAGTGTTCACCCGGTAGGCGGTCCTTGAGAGACCATTGTTTCAAGTCTCTCGCGGTCTAGAAGGAAAAATAATTTAACGTTTTCCAAAAATTGTATGCTTTATTAAACATGTGTAGGATGCGTGGTCCTACCCCTGAAAGGTACTATAAATGAGTACATACTTTTTAGTTGTAGAACCAGTGTTTGCCAAATCATTCTACATACTTGAAGATCCTGCACCAATCAAAAAATCTCAACTCCTCATCCTATCATGATGCTTTTAAGAACAATGGGTGACTTCTTCCATGCATGGGGGATCAAGTCAGCATCAAAGAGATGTACTTGATCATTGTCGAAAAATTCCAAGCAGATGAACCCTTAAAAATCTATATTTGGGTATCAGCGAACAAGTCAAGCATAGCCCTACCGTACATATGAATCCTGTGATTTCAAAGTATTTAAATTCTTGCCATGTTGCATACCATTGCAAAGTCTTTTATTGATAGATAGAGTAAACATATGTGATGCATGTTTCCATTGTATCCTATATTCCTTAATCCACTGGTCCTAACATAACTAGGGTTTGGCTAGTGAGTTTTGCTAGAGCCGTTATATCTGTTGTGCTTAGACATGCTTAGCTGTTACTGCTGGTCCGTCAGATTGATGAATCAGAGCTAAGAATGAACCTAGTATGCATAATAGGATGATGTGGTATGATCGGATATGCAAGTTGAACATGCTAAATCTTGTATTGGACGCCATGGTGGGTTGTGGTTTTTTACAGTTTCAATACTTTCCACCACTAGTACATGAGTTCTTGCCTCTTGAATCAAGACGACCAGGCAGCCACATGGGGGCCTCTAAACCCCCTCGATCAACTAACTTTCCTAGTAGATTCCATGAGTCACATAGTTTGGGAGTTCCATTTGGAATATGCATTTTGGTTGTTCTGATAAAGGTGGTGAAGGAGGTACATCATACAGGGCGTGTAAGGGAACAAGAAAGGCATGACCTTCATAATCCTGAACCCTGTTCACAACTCTAGGGACCGACTTTGGTACTCGACCCATTACGGGGGCATATCCTCAAGGCGTGACTCATGGTGTCGGCTAAAGCAAGGTAAAAGTCATGTCCAACTACTCTCTACTGGCACCCCCTGGAAGTGTCGTAACCTTAAGTGATACTAAGAGTCAGTTTGTATGCATGGGTAAACTTGTACAACCCTGCAGGGTTAACTCTTTTCAAAAAGTCGTGTCCATGGTTATGGACGACTTGGGATTGGATTCAAAGATCATAGAGAAGAATAACTTAACTATAAAACTTGGCATGTAAGGTGTGCTTAAGGATACTCCCCAGGGATCGATGGGGTGATCCTAGTTGGTAGGTTCAGATGATACAGTGGTGGACATAAAAAGATGATTAAATCTAGACATATTTGAAGGGGTTTCGTGGCAGAAAACAAAAAATTACTATGTTGGAACACCCTGACACCCAGGATCTATCTATATAGTAATGAAGTAACAGCCGAGGTTTTAGAAACATACCCTTGTAGTCCGAAAGCGGTTAATATTCCGAGAGGAACATGTATGATGTAGTCATACTCGTAGCCAACCTCAAGGTCGTCAAGCTCCTCGCAGGTCACCCCTTGCTCCATCTTCATCATGCAGCAGCCCGGCTCACGACATCCAAGATCCACAAATGGAAGCATCCTCGAGGTTTCATACACATATGATGTACAATGACGACCTCTGGTTACCTGATCCCTGTCGGGAGTGCCAAAGTAGATCCCTTGGATGGAATCCTTGCAACACAACATCGTGCTACAGGTGTGTTGTCTCTTGCAGGCGCCATCATCCCTAGGACGGCTCCACCGCGAGAGGACAACAAGAAAGAGAGAGATATTTCCCTCAGGAAAGTTCCTGAGAGAATACTTGAATTGGTGTGTTTATTCCCACCCATGGGCACCCCTTTATATAGGTGGAGGCGCATATACCCCAACCATTGGCTGCCCCATGTGGGACTAAATAAAATAGAGGAAGTAGGCAAAAGGGAAGTGCAGCCATCTAGGCCACCAGCGCCCAGCCCAGTAGCCAGCCGGTGGCCCAACTTGGGCCACAAGCCAGCAGCAAGCGTCTGTGTCCTGGGTGGGCCGGCATGCCCCCCGCAGCACGGCTACAGCAACGACCCGGTTGGGCCGCCCTGGTGTGTGCACACGACTTGCCAAGGTAGCGAGGTAGCAATAGTGGTAGCTGGCCCCAGGTGGGCTAGCTCCTGCCCGCGGCCTGCTAAGCACCGACTATGCTCGATCCCGGGTGGGATGGCTTGCCTGCCCATGGTCTATTGAGCACGGTGGCTTGCAGTGTCTGGTGCCCTACGTGGTCCCTAGTACCTGCCACCTTCCTCCTTGGGGTGTGGCAAAGCAGCCCAATAGTGGTTGTTTTGCCGTCTTTTACTCTTCCTTTTTCTAGTAGACTTTCTCCTAGGCCAATTCCCTCTAGGTTTTGCCTTATTGAGAAATTTTCCCTATAAACTTTAGTTTAAATATTTATTGAGTATATATTAATTCATAATTAGTATATAACAAATGCATATTTTCCTGAAACACCTTTCGGTCCCTTTTTCCTTTCTCTTCCTCTGAACATCTTTGGATTCTCTTCAGAATGATTCTGATTTCTCTCTATTTCTATGATTCCTTCTTATAGAAGATCTCTATCTCATCCTACCCTTAAGTGTATTTCCCTAATGGCACCAAGAACATCATAGACATGATCGAGACGCCTCTCATATCAATGATCATTAGTGGGACCGGGATGCCCATATTGAACCCTATGCATTCCACTAAGACAATGACAAGTGAACCGTAAACGTTGAGTCCAATTCCCTTTGTTTATTGGACTCGACTTGTGATACATTGCAAATGTATCTATAATTTTTGATGTTCCATGCTTGGTTTTATCCACTTTCTTGTGTTTTGTTCCAACTTTGGATTACTTTTCATATGATTTCTAGGACTAACCTATTAACAAGAGCCACAGTGCTAGCTGCCTATTTTCTGCTGTTTTTGGTTCCAGGAAAGTTAGAAAATGAATATTCTCGGAATTGGACGGGACAAAAGCCAAAGTGCCTATTTTTGCGGAAGTGATCAAGTGCTAGAATACGTGGCGGAGAAGGGCCAGGGGCCGGCCGCACCACCTGGCCGCGCGGCCAGGCTGGGCCCGCGCCAGGCGGTGGTGTGATGGCTCCCGGCACCCCCTCGGCCTCTCCTTCCGCCTATATATTGCCCTCGGAACGAAAACCCTAAGTACCCGATCAAAAATCCACGAAAGAGTCTGTAGCCGCCGTCATCTCCATCCAAAGATCGGGAGGGATCTGAAGCTCTTCTCGGCACCCAGCCGGAGAGGGGAATTCACCCTGGAGGCCTTCTTCATCACCATGCAAGCCTCCGGTGTGATGCGTGAGTAGTTCATCCTTTGACTACGGATCCATGTAGTAGCTAAATGGCTGGTTCTCCTCCTTTGTGCTTTCATGTTTAGATCTTGTGAGCTCCGTTCATGATCAAGATCATCTATTTGTAATTCATACATGTTGTGTTTTCGGGGATCCGCTGGATATTGAGATGCTATTTCAGATTGATTATTTATTCTATCATGTTTTTGTTTTTTGTGATCTTGCATGCTTTCCGTTGTTGGTAGCTATCTTGGCCAAGTAGATGCTAGCAACTCCAAGAGTTAGTATTTATGCTCGATAGTGGGTTCATGCCTCTGGTAATCTGGGGAAGTGACAGAAATCTCTAAGGTACTAGATGTGCTGTTGCTACTAGGGAGAAAACAACAATCCTTTGTTCATAGAACAATCGTATTGTTTACTTACACGCAGTTCGTAAAGCAATAATCTGTTGCTTGCAACTTAATACTGGAGGGGGTTTGGATGATAACCTGAAGGTGGATTATTAGTCATAGATGCAGTTGGATGGCGGTCTATGTATTATGTTGAAATGCCCAATCAAGTCTCAAAGGAGTCAAGATGATTAGTATATGCATGTATTGCTTTCTCGGTGTTTGTCAATTGCCCTGCTGTAATTTGTTCACCCAGCATGTTATCTATCTTAAGGAGAGCCACCTCTAGTGAACTATGGATCCCGGTCCTTGTCTTTTACATACAATCTACAATCTTTTACTGCTTTGTGTTTACTTTCTACAAACTTTTACTTCTTTCCATTCGATACGTTTAATCCTTTGTTTTCCGCAAAACACGGTGAGATTGACAACCTCATCGCAAGTTGGGGACAAAGTTCGGTGGTTGTGTTGTGTAGGTCTCCACGTTGCTACTAGCACAGGTAGTGCGCCCTGCCAAAGCTCAGCTAGTAACACCTTTGGGGTGTTTCTTGCTCCTACTGGTTCGATTAAACCTTGGTTTCATAATTGAGGGAAACTTGCTGCTGTGCTCATCATACCTTCCTCTTGGGGTTCCCAATGAGCTCTACATCAACACCGAGCCATCAAGCATTTTTCTGGCGCCATTGCCGGGGAGTCAAGGACATCTTCACAAGGGGAGTCCCTCATAACCAATCTCTTCACTTTGTTGTTTTTGTTTTGCTTAGTTTCCTTTTTGCTTTGTTTGCTTGTTTCTTCTTCAAAAACACAAAAAAAATAGTTTTGCAAGTTTGCTTTCTTATTTGAAAACCCAAAAAAATGACTACTCTTGAAAACACTAAGTTGTGTGACTTCACTAGCACCAACAACAATGATTTTATGAGCACACCTATTGCTCCACCTGTGGCTGAAAATACTTTCTTTGAGATAAAACCTGCTTTACTCAATCTTGTTATGAGAGAGCAATTTCCTGGTATTGGTAATGAAGATGCTGCTTCCCATCTAAATAACTTTGTTGAACTTTGTGAGATGCAAAAGCATAGGGATATAGATGGTGATATTATTAAGCTGAAATTTTTTCCTTTCTCTTTGAGAGGAAAAGCTAAAGAACGGTTGAATTCCTTAACTAGGAATAGTATTGATTCTTGGACTAAGTGCAAAGATGCTTTTATTGGAAAATACTATCCTCCTGCTAAGATTATATCCATGAGAAGTGAAATAATGAAGTTTAAAAAACTTGATAATGAGCATGTTGCTCAAGCTTGGGAAAGAATGAAATCTTTGGTAAAGAATTGTCCCACTCATGGACTGACTACCTGGATGATCATCCAGACTTTTTATGCAGGATTGAACTATTCTTCAAGGATCCTATTGGATTCAGCTGCTGGAGGTACCTTTATGACCATCACTTTGGGTGCTGCAACAAAACTTCAGGACAATATGATGGTTAATTATTCTGAATGGCATACTGAGAGAGCTCCACAAGGTAAGAAGGTAAATTCTGTTGAGGAAACCTCCTCCTTGAGTGATAAAATTGATATTATTATGTCTATGCTTGTTAATGGGAAAGCCCATATTGATCCAAATAATGTTCCTTTAGCCTCTTTGGTTGCTCAAGAAGAGCAAGTTGATGTGAACTTCATATGAAATAACAATTTTGGCAGCAATGCTTATGGTAATAATGCTTATAGGAACAATTTTGGTAACAACAATTATAAGCCATATCCTCCCAACAATGGTAATGTTTATGGAAATTCTTACAACAATAATAAGAGTGCTCCCTCTGAACTTGAAGTTATGCTTAAAGAGTTTATTAGTAAACAAACCGCTTTCAATAAAACTATTGAGGAAAAACTCTCTAATGCTGAAAGAAATATAGCATCTTTGGCTGAAGCTTAATCTACTTTGAATAAAATGGCTGCTAAACCTGAAACTAATGAGAATCCCTTTGCAGCTACTAATGCCATACAAGTAAGAATTGATGAAAATGTTAGACTATTAGCTGAATTACATGCTAAGTGGGAAAGAGAAGATGAAATTGCTAGAAACATTAGTGTTTCTACTATCACCACCACTAGTGTTGAGGCTAGTAATAGTTCTAATACTTTAGATGATAAAGTTGATTTTGATCTTGATGGTTGCATTATCTCTGAAGTTATTAAGTTCCTACAAAAGCTTGCTAAAAGTCCTAATGCTAGTGCTATGGACATGGCTTTTACAAAACACATTACTGATGCTCTCATAAAGATTAAAGAAGAAAAGATGAAACATAAAGCTTCTATTCCTATAAAACAAGAAGATGGTTGGGAACCCATCATTAATATGAAAGTGAATGACTTCGATTTCAAAGCTTTGTGTGATCTTGATAGTAGTGTTTCTATTATGCCTAGAAGGATTTATGATATGCTTGATTTGCCTCCTCTTGAAGATTGTTATTTGAATGTCCCACTTGATGCTAATGCTAAAAAGAAACTCATGGGGAGTCTTAATGATGTTCTTATTATGGTTAATGATTCCTATGTCCCTGTTGATTTCTATGTTTTGGATGTTGAATACAATGCTTCTTATCCTATTACTTTGGGAAGACCTTTTCTTAGAACTGTTGGTGCCATCATTGATATGAAATAAGGCACCATTAAATATCAACTCCCACTCAAGAAAGGTATAGAACACTTCCCTAAAAAGAGAGAAAAGATTTATTTTGCTTCTCTTATGAAAACAAAATTTGGTCTTAACGCTTCTTCATTTGAGAACACTTGATTCTTTCTTTGCTTCTTATGCCTAACTTAAAGGCGTTAAAGAAAAGTACTTATTGGAAGATAACCCAAAAGTTTTAGATGAGTCTTGGAAGTTAATACCTCTGTAATAACCTCTCCTTATCCTTTTTATTTGCTTTTTGTGCCAAGAGTAACCTCTAATGAGAGAGAAGTAATGATTGGGAAAGTTGTTGTCCCGAAACAGATTTTTGTGCTTCACCAAAAATATTAGTTAGAGAGCTCTGTATGTCGGATTGATCTGTAATTGTTTGTGCTTATGCCCCAGGTTGTTATCTAACTTTCGTTAGTTCAACACTTTTCGATTTGAGCAACAGAAGGTTTTTGAAAAAAATCGTCTTTACCCGCTGGTCTGGTTTGACACATTTCTGCCATTATTTGCATTTGCTTCCTGTTTGTTCTTTTTTGAGTTTTTTGGGGAATTGAGCTTTTTGAGGGAAGTGCTACAGTATCTTGTGTTTTAATGGAAGTTTTATTGGTGTTGAAACTGAACCCAAAGACTTATTATCTTGAGTGCAATAATGTTGCTAATGAACATTGTGTGAAGTTTTGTATGAAGGAAAAATTTCAAGTGTATGGAAGGAATGAGTAATGAGATGAAGGATGGACTAAAGCTCAAGCTTGGGCATGCCACGCGTGTCACCCCAAGAAATATCCAAGAAGTACAAGCGTCAAAGCTTGGGGATGCCCAAGGCATCCCCTTCTTCATCAATAAAAATCCCAGGTTTCTTCCAAACGCTTCATTTTTATTGTTTCATGCACAGTTGTGTTGTTCTTGGAGCGTCTTATTCTTCGTTTTCGTTTTGGTTTTTCGTTTGCTTGGTTATCTTAGTTTGCTGAATAAATTGGTTGGACCCCCTTCTTTCATGAATTGTTTTTCAAATAGTTTGGTTTGGATTGGAAAAGAGTAGGAAAGCTCATGCTTAAGTGGTAAAGAGAGCTTGTTTTGGACTGTGGCCTATGCTTTGTCATGCCATGCTTAATATTGTTTTTAGCTTTATGCTTAGTATTCTTTGTTGTAGCATGACTTGTTATAAACAATTGAGATTGCTTAATGTGCCTTGGATGAATCATGCATTGTTTTAGCACATTAAAGCATAGTATTCTGGTATTCTCCTTTGATGCTTTATTTGGGTTGACTTGGCGCATGCTCACACCATGTTATGACTATTCCAAGTCACCATAGCCTTTATGATGCTTTAGTTTTCAACTTTTAGTATCACTTTATGCTTTGATCAATGATGTTTTCTCGCTCTGCATGATTATGGCCATTATTGCTCTCTTAGTTTGTCGCTCCCAGTCTTTTGCTAGCCTCCACAACCAACTATGAGTTCCACTCATGCATCCAACTCCCTAAACCAAGTTATTCCAAAGAGTCCACCATACCTACCTACTAGCGTATGCTATTCCAAGTATATTCATGTTTTTGTTTACCTTCAAAATTAAATTTTTTATGAGAAAACTAGTGATTAAAGCTCTCACGAACTTGATGGCACACTTTACTTTTCTTACCCTTAATAAATTTGAACCATTGTGTCGTCTATGTTGTATATGCTTGCACTTATTTGTTGGGGATTAGCAGAACCATGATGTCATGGGGAACGCTTTCAACATTGCACGGGTACTTTGTACCTAGTTGATATCATGCTCTTTTGTCTATGGATGTCGTCGGTGTGAAATGAAAGGGGAGCTTGTAAGTCCATGGAGTTATGTATGTGTGATAGAGAAACGCCTGGGCCGCTGGTCTAACCCATGCTGACATGGTGGAAACCTGCAGTGTAACCATAATGAGCTGTCTATGAAGCATTCTTCTTATTAAAAAAGAGTCCTATATTGAGAAAAAAAGAGAAAAAGAAAAAAATAGATTATGAAAAGAGGAAAGAGAGAAAAAAGCACCATATTCCCATGGTAAATAAGAAGATTGCTGAGATGCTCGTTGTCTACTTGCCTTGTCATTTTGATATGGGGATTCTTCCGTATCATCGGGCAAGGGGTACCCCGTTGGCAGTTCACTATGATACACATGTACTTACGATGATAAGAACTTACCGGTGACTAAACTTGAGTAGCATGAGGAGTGGCCCTCGTATACAAGGGACATGAGATTTCTAACTTATACTTTGTCAAGCATGTACACCATAGTTTGTTCACTTTAACCTTAATCACTTCAAGATGCTTATGATAGGGGCAATGAGAGCTGAAAGCTATAAGTACCATAATTTTTGGAAGCTCTTTATGAGACTTGAATCCCTACTTCCTTCTATGAAGGCCTTTCTTCCACCATTATATTGAGTCTCCACCTTCTACCTTTATGCACGTACTTTGAGAGCATAGTGGCCATTCTTAGTTCTATGTGCATTGTCCCAAGACTAGTTCATTGATGCATAACTCGATATTGCTTGTTTTAAACTATTGTATCTAGTCACTCTTATGAACTTTGAAGGTGTCCTATGCATTTATATTTGCTACTCTATTGAGGGACAAGTTGAATGCTATTATGCTATGTTTTCTTTATGTGAAACAAACAAACGTCTTGCAAAGCATTGTTATTCATGAATCTTTTGTTTATGCCTTTTCATTTTGCATCATAGTTTCTTTGTCTTATTGCTAGAACTTTGTCTTTCATGTTATGATTGAAGTACTATGATCCCAGCTTTCAATGTTTTATAAATACTTTGATCAAGTTTATGATGGTGCATGTCACCTCAAAGAATTATTCTTTCTTTTTATCACTTAACTACTCGAGGAATAACAGGAGTTAAGCTTGGGGATGTTGATACATTGCAAATGTATATATAATTTTTGATGTTCCATGCTCAGCTTTATCCAATTTCTTGTGTTTTGTCCACACTTTGGAGTACTTTTCATATGATTTCTTAGACTAACCTATTAACAAGAGCCATAGTGCCAGTTGCCTGTTTTCTGCTGTTTTTGGTTCTAGGAAAGTCGGAAAATCAATATTCTCGGAATTAGAGCGGACAAAAGCCAAAGTCGATATTTTCCCGGAAGATTCATGGAGCCAGAAGGAGAGCCAGAGAGGGGCCACAGGGTGGCCACACCACCCCATGGCGCGGGTCCACCTAGGCCGCACCAGGGCATGGTGTGGGCCCCCTGGCTGGCCACCGGCCTTGCCTCTTTCGCCTATAAATCTCCCCCAATGCATAAACCCTAAATCGTCAATCATCCAGCCACGAAAAGTTCCGCAGCACCGCCGCCACCGAAGGGGAGATTCGGGGGATAGAAAGTCTCTGTTCCGGCACCCTGCTGGGACGGGGAAGTGCCCCCGGAGCCATCTCCATCGATATCCACCACCATCTCCATCACCGTTGCTGATTCCCATGATGAGGAGTGAGTAGTTCTTCCTCGAGGCTAAGGGATCTACCGGTAGCTATGTGTTCATGTCTCTCTCTATGCATGATCTTATTGAGATCATGAGCTTGTAATCTATAGATCTACCTTGCTACTCAAGTGCTTTAATAGATCTCTGCTCTCCCCATGTGTGTGAAAGTGACAGCGTGCACACCATGGTGGCACTTAGGCTAGAGATTACAAATACTTGTTATGAGTTATATTTGTAGTTGGATGTCTTTATGAAATCGTGGTGTTTGTTGGAACCATCTAGAGCTCAAGGTGACAGTGTGGGTTTTTCTAGATGGGAAAGGCTTACCTTGAGGTGTGCTGTTATAGCCGTACCAACGATTAGAGTGTCCGACCGAAGAGTAGTTAAGAGTAGTATCATGAAGATAATATATGAGAGTGTTCACTAGTGAAAGTATGATCCCTAGGCCTTGTTTCTAAGCACTGAAACACCGTTTGCTATTAGATCTATTACATGTTTGCCTGCTTCCATCTTTATTTCAGTTTTATTTTTTGTTTTTTCCATGCCAGCAAGCTATTTTCTGGCACCGTTACCACTTATAATTATCCATACCACTTGTATTTCACTATCTCTTCGCCGAACTAGTGCACCTATACACCTGACAAGTGTACTGGGTGTGTTGGGGACACAAGAGACTTCTTGTATATTGATTGCAGGGTTGCTTGAGAGGGGATACCTTGGACCACTTTCTCCCTGAGTTCGATAAACCTTGGGTGATCCACTTAAGGGAAAACTTGCTGCTGTTCTACAAACCTCTGCACTTGGAGGCCCAACAACTGTCTACAATAATAGAAGTGCGTAGACATCAGAAAACCGCTAAGTATAGCGCTCCCTTGGGGTCACCAAGCGACTGGCTCCACGAGCCACGACAAATCAATTCCAACCAAATTAAACACTCAATATAATCAAACTTACATACATATGAGGTAAACACCAATAAAGGGCGGACGCGCTCTGGGACTCGCACAACCAAAAAATCAACATAGAATAGACAACACCATGCACTATGAGTCAATTGACTCCTTTCATTTATGCAAAAATATATATTGTTTACATTATAAAAGCGATCAGTCGCCATAACATACAAAAGCCCCTTAGGGCAGTAACTCATTTTGCAGGCTCCGACGAAGAGGCACTGCCATCACCCTTGACCTGGACATATGGCTCCCAAGGGTTCGCCGGGTACGTCATCAACGACTTCGACAACGACGACCGGAAGGGTTGCTCTGACTTTATGTCACAGTGCTCCGGCTCGGAGTTGCCCGGTGCCACCATCGTTTCCTGGTACAACAGCAAGTCCCCATCGCCAATACCCACTCCATGAATGGCCCAGCCTTGGTGGTCAACCTTAGAACCTCCGAGATCTCCACTAAGCCAGTCGCTGAAGGGTAGCCGCTGGTGATTTCGTCGAGGTCGAAGTCATCGGGGAAGTGAGCGAGTCCAAGGCTCAGCGCTATGGTGGCCCCGTGTTTGAAGGCTGATCGCGCCATCCACTCGATGACGGCGGGTGCCTCCTCCAGATAGCGCCAAACCTCAATCAATCCCCAGGAATAACCTCGGTGGGGGAGATCCCTTGAAGCACAGCCTGGACACAGAGCGCCGAGGCGGTAGCCACGTTCACCACCAACGTCACGCACTGCGAGGCATCAAAGGTTTGCACCACTAGGTCGCTTTGACCTATCAGGGATCCAATGTCAGAAATTCAATATCACTAAGGACTTACCCACTCGGGAACTTGCCGCATACTAAAAAGAAAGAGGAGACACTCACCAAGAAGCTTGCAGAAGTTCTCAGTCACATGTTTCTCAAGCGCCACAAGGTCACCCTTCAACCTAAGGATGACTGAGTTAGAGGCCTTCCTATCCTCCTCTGCCGCGGCGACTGCAGCTTTGGCCCTCTCCTCAGAAGAGATCATCCACACCTTCATCGCCTCTAGCTCTTTCACTAGCAAGTTGATTCGCTCGTCTGCTGCGACCAATGCCACCTTTGTAGTCTCTAGTTCAATAGCTAGAACATACCCCTCACGCTCCTTGGCAATTGCAGCAGGGAGTCCATCTAAGAGGCAAAGGTATCACAATTCAGTTTTGCATAAGCAACAATGGCTCGAGATTGCCAAAGGAAACACCAACTCACCAAAAGATTCTTGGAGTCACCGTTTGCTCTCCCACGCTATCCGCAGGTCGCGCTCTAGGCGTTCCTTCGCGGTTTGCCAATCGGATGATTCCCTTTGCAGGTCCTGACAATAGAACAACAGTAAGAGATGACTAAAATCCTAAGTGTCTAGCCGCTAAAATTCAGCAACTCGACCCTCGGGGACCGAATGACTAAAAACTCTAAGTGCCTTGCCACTGAAATTCAGCGACTAGACACTCGAGGACTAGACGACTAAAATCCTAAGTGTCTAGCTGCTGAAATTCAGCGACTAGACATTCAGGGACTAGACATACCTGAATGGAAGCACCAAGCATGCTCTGAAGCTCGCTGGCATCCATCGAAGGTTCCACAAAAGACGTGCGCCTACGCTGCTGCCCAACGTCATCATCGACGATCTATGGAATTTGCGGCGACTGAGTTTTAGCCGCCGTTGAGAACGCATTCGCCATGAAGCGGGGAAACAATGCGACCACCCTCACCGGGGCGCTGGTTATCAGGGCCAATGGCTCCGCTGGCGAGGCCTCCTTGATTCGCTCCGAGTGGGTGTCTACCACTTCTTCGGCGCAGGTAGCGGAGTCATCCTCCTCCGCGTTTCCCCCTGCCACGACTTCAAGGATGTCCCTTTCTTCTTCTTCTTTTAACCATTGCCTGGCGCATCCTCCGCAACGATATTCCTCTTATTGGAAGGGTCGACTTCTCCTCCAGCGTCGACCGGCAGAACCCTAGCCACCGAAGGGCGGCCATTCTTCTTAGCACCAGACCTATGAAAATTGCCACGGACAGAAAACTGACGGTACAAAGAATATTGAAGCGGGAAAAAGAATCTAACTCACTTGACGACAGGGAGAGTGCACAAAACAGTGCTAATATGCGTGGGCTTCTCCAGCTCTAGGCCCAAACGGCGCAAGAGCTCCTTCTCGAACACATTCGAAGCCCATGACACCGCGGGCTTCTTCGATGTCAAAGTCGCGGTTCCGAGAACCTCCGGTCCAGGCGACACCGCCGCTTCATCCGGTGGCGTTGACTTCGACCCCGTGGCTTCAACAACCCCCGGCTCCAAGGCAGCCGAGGTCATCGGTGCAATCGCGGCGAGTGGAACCACCAACTCCACCATCACAGCCACAGTCTCCGACCCCTTCTTCGGATTTGGGTCCTCTGGGATCTTGGTTGAAACTTCAGCTGCCTCATCACCAGACTCCTCGTCGGATTCAAATGCCACCACCGATCTGGGCGGTGACGCCAGCTTCGGTGCCGCCTTCTTTGCAGGCGACTTCAGTTTTCATGCGGGCTTCGCCAGAATGGTCACTCACTGTGAGCTATGCTCCTACAGGATCTCGTTGTCATCGTGCTCCTCAAGGCTGCGACTCACCTCGATCTCGCGCTGCTTCTGCATGCGAGTCTTGCGGGCCGCGGGCACTGGCGAGGGAACGTCCCTCGCTTCTTCTTCGCTTTCGGAGGACTCCCCTTCGGTCCCCTCTTTGAGCTCCTTGGGAATCTCCTTGTCGAGTGTGGGAAGCCAACCTCAAGGATCTGCAACAGCTGAGAATGGACAAGGAGAATTGGTTTGGTTAAAAATCACGACTGAACATTATGAGTCACGGGCACAAATTGCGCTCGCACGAGTAGCGGATAAAGAAAAAGTGATAGGGAAAAAACTTATCGTGGGGGCTTCATTCTTCACGGGTATGTACGGAGCGAGCCCGGCTGTCGCATCGATGAATTCCACGTCCGTGATCTTCTTCAAGGCGGCCTTGTAATCTGCGGTGTCCCAGGACTCCTTGCTCGTCCGGAAGGGTCGTTCTTCTCGGTGTACTCATACATCCAGTGGGGCTAGGTCGCTAGTGGGACCAGGCGTCGCCCGAGCCAGCATCTGTAAAGGTTGATCGTCTCAAGCCCGTTGTTCTTCAGCACCTAGACCTGCTCCATTATTTTGGTGATGGCCATCTTCTGGTCGTCAGGGAGCTTTGTTGCTATCAGCCAACGGGGCTCTCTCCTCTCTGTGACGTACATCGGAAGTACCACTTCGCTAGAGGGAGTGGACTCATTCACGTAGAACCAACTTTTCTTCCACTCGCTCACGGCTTTCTTCGGTAGCAGGATCTTGAAGAAGTTCACCTTCGGGTTCAAATTGAAGGTAACACCGCCTGCCGCCAGGACAGAGCCGCCTGATCCATCGCTGCTGAGGCGGCCGTGGAATAGCTCTAGCCACAACGGGAAATAAGGCCGGCATCCCAGATAGCATTCACAGTAGGCAACGAAGATCGCCAACTGTTCGATGTTGTGTGACCTTGATCCGATAGCTTGATCGCGTAATACGTGCAGAACTGCCGGAAAAAATATCGAAGTGGGGAATCCCAAGCCCCTCTCGAGATGGCTCAGGAAATAGATGAATTCACTGGAGCGAGGCGAGCTCAGTCTCGGCGGGTGCGGGAATCTGCCAGTTCCCCTTGTAGAGAACCCCCGCATCCTCGAACGACTTGAGCTGGGTAGTAGAACACTTGGACTTTCCCCTACAAATCCTTTGGAGGCACCATCAAGGAGAAGACAAGGTCGCCTGGTCTGCAAATTCTGGATCGCAAAGAGACAGAGAGACTGGGAGTGCACGGGAGTGAGAAATGCGGAAGAAGATCTGTAGGATTCCTTGCCAGTCTCCTTACAAAGATACGCTACCTGCCAATATCGGGATAGCCGTTACCCGCGGTAATAACACCGAAGTTACCGTTGGTTTACCCAATGGCTAGTTTGACCAAGTTGGTGGTCCAAATTCTTCCACTCGACTCGCCTACTGGTACGCCTTGTCCATTCGACACGGGCAGCGACTTGAGCACGAATCCATTCGCCAATGCTGCGACTGAAAACCTGGTGGAGAAATTTCCTCCTTCATCGAGGGATTCCATCGCTAATTCGACTGGGCGTACAAATTGGACTCGCCTACTCCGACTGCCAAATGAACACCTACGCCGAATTGACACTGACCTCGGGGACTACTGATGGGGATATGCCGAATAGGGTATGCCCAGCAAGACGTTTTGACTAGACCAAGGGCCTTGCGAGTCGGCCTGCAGGATGACAACTAGAACGCGACCGAGAGCAAGCCTGGCGACTAGAAGTTGGAGGCCCAAAAGCGTAGCTGAAGCCCAGTCGGATTAGGTCAAAACCTCAGAATCCTTGACTGGTTCGGTTCTATATCTACAAACCCTAGCAAGGTATCCCTTATATAAACCTCCCTAGGGTTCCCTTTGTACTCACGTTCCACCATACACCCCTTCTGAGCGACTCGCTTCTTAGCCTCCGAGCTTGCCACCCCTATAACTCGCTCGCCACTAATACAATCTAGTAGGAGTAGGTCTTTACCCTCCGGGGGGCCGAACCTGGATAAACTCATGTGTCTTCACCCCCATCTCGCTCTGCAGATGGCCACCAGCTCTTGCCCTCAATCCTATCAATCGCTACCCCTGGTAGCGACTGCCGTGGTCATTCCCACGACAATCACTATCAAGTAACGCCTAACCATTCCCATGGGTGGAGCAGGGACGACATGGTACTATGTGTTTTCACATCCATGCATGGGGTAGGGGTCAACAATTGTATTGAGATAGCGCGATGAGGATTCATCCATACCGATCTTCGTCACCACATCAGTCCACATGTCTCTCCTTGCCTAACCAGGAACATTAGGTGGCATGTGTGTGGTTCCCTTTGAAGATATAAAAGGATGACTAAGGACGGTAGAGGATGAGAGCCACATGAGAATAGAACTAGCTTAAAAAAGAAGAAAACCAGCTTAGAAGGGAAGAAATCAACATATCCTTCCCCAGGAACAAACTCTATACTAGTTCATAATCCACCATATACACTAAAGTTATGAAGGGGTTCCGCGGCAGAATACAAATAAATCCTACAGTGAACACAACTAGCCAAGATCTATCTATGTAGATGTATAGTAACAAGAGGGATTCAGTGTTCATACCTTTAAAAAATGAAAGCGGTTAACATTACGTGGGAACATGGATGACGCAGTCATATGATGTATCTGAGCACAAGGTCGTGTAGACATCCAAGCTCCAAACTCCAAGCTAATAGCACCACGGGTGGCGGTGCCTCGTGGCCTTACACACATCTTGTGTAGATATGTCTCCTGGGTTCTGGTCCACCAAAGCAGATGAAAGAAGATTGATCCGGACAGGGTCCAACAGTACGACAACCTGCGTATGGTGGAGAAACCCCTATCCCCGTATGTAGTTCCAATATTGGGAACCACATGTGAGGGAGAGGGAGATAGAATAGGAAAATCCAATTGATTGGATTGATTTGGGGAGAGGGTGCCCCTCTTTATATAGGTGGAAGGGAATCACCATCTCCCTCAAAGTCCCGGGGTGGGACTAAACATGAGGGATGAGATGGAGGGGGCCTACCAACCTCCCCACATGGGCCACACATGGTGGGAGGCCCACATGTGGTCGGCGGCCTCCTCGGCCTTCCCTAGGGCATGGCCCCCTCTCGGGCCTCCTCTGGTGAGGCCCATTTAGGTGGGCTACCCCATAAATCAAATTAAATTTTTTTATATTAATTATTTTAATTAATATCAAATACATATTATTTAATACCTATCACTATGAAACACCTTTCGGACCCCTCCGATCGTCATCAGATATCCCCGGAACCATTCTGGTATCATCCAGGAACAATGTTGGAGTTCTCTCTCTTTTATCCTATGATCTTGGATCAATCCTTAATCATCATCTACCCTTAAGTGTGACACCCAATGGTTCAGGAATACACGGTAATGATCGAGACACTCTTTGATCAATGACCAACAATTGTGTTTGGAAACTCATGATGGCCCCATGCATTCCATGAATAACTTGATCACTTAGACCTTGAATGTCGAGTCTCATTCCCTTTGCTCTACGATACCAAGTTTTTCCAAGATCTGATGTTTGTTACCTACATACCTACTTCAATCGTCTCCCCTGACAAACACATTTACTCGTTCCCATGATATTACATCCTCATGACCTAGTCACCTGTTTGCAAACTTGTAGGTGTAATCACACCGAGTAGGCCTAGGGTATATATCCATCACTCGGATGGGAAAATCCCGATCTCGATGCATACGCCTCAACCTATTCCTTTGGAATACCCAATACACACCTTTATGGTTGATCTCTACAAATGCACTAATCGTTTGTAGCTACTTCCGAAGTATAGATATCGATCCCACAACGAGCCTAAAGGTAAGTGTTTATGGGTGAAGTCTTTGTCACACCCAAAGTTGTCACAGGTCTTCGAGTGAATTGACTGCATGTGTAAAAATGAGAATGGAATTTGGATTAAAATGGTTGTATTTAAATAAAAATAAAATGTAAGCTTCAGAAATAAAAAGCATAAAAGTAAAGGACGATCGGTTCTCTGTTGTTTTCTGTAGATGGTGGAAGAGGCGCGAGGAGATACAGTTCATGGTGATAGTGATTGTGCCAGGTGGACGAATGATAAGTGTAACAATTATAATCTAATAAATATATGTGTAGGCGAGCAACACATAATTAGCCGGAACTCCTCTTTGTAGATTTCATCCCAACTTAAAAAATCATACTGGTCTGTTGACAAAACCATGGTCAAACACTAGATGATTAAGACCCTTCAGGTTGCTTAGCAATTAAGCTCCTTGGATCGAACTAATGCAATAAGCATGGTGGTTCCGCGTTATCCTCGAGTCTACTAGTTTTCTATTGATATCCCCGTGTCACTCGGGGGTCGCCGGTCTACTAGGGAACAATATCCTATCTATGTAGAACAAAGCATCATGTTGTCTGGGCCCTTAATTGGACAACATGCATTAGGCATCCCATAGATAGTCAAGCACACATAATATAGTAATTAAAATCAATCACAACCTAATGGAAAATATATGGAGGCACATCACATCTCACTAATCCCTTACATATCCCACGCCCAAGGAACTTACTCACACATCAGAGAAAAAAGCATCATCGATATAATTAAACAAAGGGAGTTCTTCTCGATATTACCATGGAGATCCACAATAAGAATAGAAAATAATCCAACACAATTCAAGATAGGAAGAAACAATCTCAAACCCTAGTCTTGCAAGGTGAAGATCTCTCTCTCTCAAGTACAAGTAATGGCTATGGGGGTGTATTGGCTAGGAGGTCGAAGATCGTGGAGCAAGATGAAGAATGTCTTCCCGTTCTTCTTCAGATCTCTTATTTCTCCTTTCTGGATGGGATGGTGGCTGCTATGTTTTGTTTTCGTCCCTGACCTCTTCACAGAAGTGGTCCCTATTGACAAGACAGAGGTGGCGGCAGCTATACGGCGGGAACTATACGGCAGGAATAATGTTCTTGTTGTATAGTTGCTCGTTAAAGCCTCTGTATGCTTCCCTCGGTTGCTTCCAAAGAGAGACTTGCTTGTTTTTGCCTGAATATTGTGTTTTTCTAGTTAAAACCTTCTGTTGACGTTCAGAACCTGAAACACACATTAAAAATCAAGTTTTCTTTGCTACCAAAGTATTAGCGTTAGGTGAAGCTAGAAAATGATCAAATCAGGGAGAAAACCACAAATAAAAACAATAAAAAATGTGTCGAATCTCACAGGTATCAACTCCCCCAAGCTTAGATGTTGCTCGCCCTCGAGTGACAAGTAAATAAGGAAGAATATCGTAGATTCGACACCAAAATAAAAGAACTTACAAACTTGAATTGGTGTCAAATTCTTTTCTTCACGATCCTTGCAATCTTAAATATGACCATATAGGTATTCACAAGATTGCACAGAGTCCAATTCTTAACCACGTATATCTTGTTAGCAAATAAATCATATGCCCAAGAAAGTGTCAAAAGTTTAGCTAGGAAGGTGAGACAAATTCTTTTGGTGTCTCTCTTTATTGAGAGATGAAAACTTTTTGTTCTTGTTCACTTAACCAATTAAGAGTACTCAAGTTGGCATCAAAACATTTTATTTAAGAACAACTCATATACTCCCATGTCAAAATTTCAAGGTTCTCAAAGCACATTTTTCTTTCTTGTCTTGCAAAAACTTCAGCTCTTTCATAGAGAAATCATGCCACTATTTTTAACATGTTAATTGGGGTTGTGTTGTGCACTCGTGACCATGCCAATAAATAATTATTGAGCAATAATGGGTCAGAGGAGTACTACAACTTCACTTGGAATGTGAAACCACGAGGAGACTAAAATTTTACCCGTCATAGCATTGCTGCTACGGATGTTTACATAACTCAATAGCTAAAATCAAGTGGTTTCCCATATTTAGATCATTTGTTGGCCAGTGGAGTTAATAGTTCCCATTGGAGCACGACAGTTTTGTAATGACACGCATAAAGCAATATCTTATGGTAATTATTAGAAAAATCAGTACCATAATCTCTACTACTTCGAAACATCCATTTTATCAAACAATTTCATTCAAGGGTACTATCGAGTCTATTCACATTAAGCTCAAATGGGATGGAGTAGTTCTAAAATCAAATTCTTTGGGCTAAACATGGACTCAAGTCATCTTTGGGATGCTTTTTCTTGTTGTAAAAATATAGGAAATATTTTTAACTAAGTCCATTGCTCATTGTTTCAAAGCTAAAAAGGAGACACTAGCAAAGGAATAGAATTTATAGGATAACAAGCTAAGTGGGGAGTGACTCCAGTGCAAGCGAGTAAATAATTGTAGGATCAATTTAAGGTTGCATAAAAGGTGATGAAAGGAATGTGATACCTCCTCTTGCTTGCTTCGTTCTTGTATTTGAGTCGAACCCTCTCTGTATTTCCATATTGCCAAGTCACCTGAAATTGAGAAATGTCCAAGAGAAACAAAGAAACGAACTTGCAATAAATGTTATAACTAATTTTGTTACATTTTTGTTTTAGGAATGCAAACTTAAAGTAAACATGCAATTTTGAAGAAGTAAAATAAATTAAAATAAGAAATAAAAATATGAATGCAAAGTTTGGAGGTTTTCAAACCTCCCCCAAGCTTAGGCTATTTCTAGGCTCAGTTGTTGCCATCATTCGGCGGCTGGTGCGGATACTGCTGGTAGTAGTCGGGGAAGTGGGTCATGAAGTGACTGAAGTTGTGAGTTAAGGTACTCACATATTCATTCACTCCTTGAAGAGTGTGGTCAATCTCCCCAACGCGCTGGTTGAGCTGCTAGACCCCTGCTATGGCTGGTTGGGCCATGAGTCCCAGGCTCCCCCTTGCTATTGTTACTATTGTCCCTCCCAAGCAAGGTTGTATCACTGCTTGTCCTCATTCTCCTTCTCATCCTCATCCTACTACACTCCTTCTTCATCTTCCTCTTGATCAGGCTAGAGTTCAGCCATGATCTCCATCACTTGGTCCTTGGTGAGCATCCAAGTGTCCTTCTCGACAATCGTGAAGGCTTGGGGACAGGGAAACGAAAACTGCTCACCCTGTGCATCACCAAGATAACTAAACTGATATGCTCAGACCCACCGGTTAGCTTGGTAAACACCAAGGAAGCCACAAGCAGTTAAATACTTGACGTCCATAAGTTTGGAGCCGTCAACAAATTGCATAATAGGTAATGTAATATTAAATGCATGGGCAAGGTGGGTTACCAATCCACCAATGCAAATATCACCTTTCTTCTTGTTCCTTTGGTGATGAAAGAGCTGGATGAGTAGAGCTGCAGGATTGGGGCTTTGCGGTGCATCGGGGAATAGAGCCTTGGTGATCATTGCCATGTCCGCATTGGCAATGGTACCGGTATCTCCTCTTCCCAGTAGAGTGTTGGCGAGGAACAAGGCGTAGCCGCGAATTTTTGGGTTCTGAATAGTGGACATCTTCTTCAAGTAGAATTTGGTACCACCATTAACAGAAATAGCGTCCCAAGTCTCTCCACTTGCGACGCTGTAGAGGTTAGTAACAGTTGACTCCCTAATGTGGGGAAGCCGAAAGAATCGCAAAATTGTTCAAAGGTTATTTCATACTGCTGCCGGTTCATCGTGAAGGTTATCGTGCACGCATTACCTTTCTCTCTGTGGTCGTCATAGAAGGAGGCAAGGAACTCATATATAAGCTCGACGTAGGTGTCGTGGCTTGCAAAGCCGAGTACTTTCAGCCTGGCCTTGTTACACATGAGGTTGAAGTCTGCTTTCAACCCCACCGTGGTGAGAAAGCTATGGTCAGCCCAACGTGTGGGGAGAACCCTCCTGGATGAAATCATAGCCAACTTGAGGTTGAGCTTGGTCCTTTGCCCCCAGCTCTCGCCATGTTGGCGCTTTCTCTTGCGAAAAATGTTACAGATTTTGTTCATCTTGATGCACTAAAAAATTTCACCATAAAACCTTAGGAATATAGTTTCTACATGATATACGAATGATCCTATGTGGAAAATTCAGTCCTAACGTGAGAAATCAATAGGAAAAACAAAATAAGCTTGAGTTCATCCACTAGATCAATGTTAGAGTTTCAACCATGGAAATCTAAAAATAAAGCATGGATAGGGAGAGAAACATACCGATATGTTGATTCTCCCACTCAAACGAACAAAATCCGCGAAGAATCAAGAGTTCTAGGTGGGTATTGAGAGAATATGAGAGAAATAATGAGGAAGGAGAAGAAACCTAGCCGCCCCAGCCCGATTATGTTGTCGCGCCGAACTATATGGCCAGAAGTATACGTGCGGGATATGTAGTTCTGGCCGTATAGTTGGGTGGCGCCACCAACTGGGGTTTCTTTATACAGAACATAGTTATACAGATGCCACTATACGGCCGCATCATAATGATCCCGCCATATAGTTGGTCGTTAACCATCTATACCTTTCAGAAGAAATTGTACGAGGGCATCGTTATTAATACGACCGGAGTTATACGGCCAAAAATTTTATTCCTGCCGTATAGTTGGTCGTTAAATTCTCCGTTCCTTTGAAAGAAAATTTGTTGATGGCAAAGATATCTATACGGCCAAACTATACGGCCGGAATTTTTATTTCCGCCATATAGTTGGTAGTTAAACCATCAGTAGTCATCAAAAAAAAATCTATTTCTTCGAGAATGCCTTCTTATCCTGAAACTTAGCGAAATATCTTATTTTTGACAGAAAAATGACAGTAGAAACTATCGACCAACATTAGCATGTAAAGAGCAGAATTTTAATCTTTATAGATAAAACTTATACTTTTATTTTTATACTTATTCTACATTCGTTCAATCGATGTTTCTACTACTTTGTGATAGCTACATCTTCATAGGTGCGCTTCTGCAAGAATGTCTGTGAAAAAGTTGTAGGGATGCAATGAACTTTTTATTCTTTTAGTTTATTTTATTGATGTGAGGGTTGACTCCCATTAAGCATTTTATTAAGAGTGATTGAATAACTCAACCCCTTTTATGTTCTTGAATTCTTACCTTGGGTTGCACTTTATCAAAGGCACTTACCACATGAGCTCGGTTTGCCGGTGGAATGTATCTTTCTCCTGCTTCTAGCTTCTTTGGAAAATACCGTATGATTTCAGCATCATAAACATTGAAGATTATTTTTCCCTCAGCACAATCAACTAATGCTCCTGCAGTACTAAGGAAAGGTCTTGCAAGTATTATAGATAATTTTTTATCTTCTGGCATCTCAAGAATAATAAAATTAGTGGGAATAACATGGTCATCTATTCTAAGTAGAACATCCTCAATCATACCAATGGGTTGTTTAGTGGACTTGTGAGCCATCTGTGAAGTGATAGTAGTAGGGGAATACTCCCCTAATTCTAACCTTTTATAGAGGGAGTATGGCATTACCCTAACTCCATCGACTAAATCACACAAGGCACTGTGAATATCAATTTTTCCTATTGAGCATGAAATAGTTGTATACCAGGATCTCCTAATTTAGACAATAGCTTCCCATTAGCAGGATAACTAGTCACCATGGCAACGGTTTTGGTTATTTCTTTCTTTCTACTAAGAATATCACGGAGGAATTTAGAATAGGTAGGAAGTTTGATTGCATCCACAAGTGGAATTTCTAGACGAAGGTCACCAATTGCCTTTGTAAAAGAATCATAGGTTACCTGATCTGGTGCTTTCTTTTTTCGATCTGGATAAGGAAGCTTTTTCTCACCTTTCTTATTCTTGTCTTTTTTTAACTTTTGTGGGGGTTCAGGATCTTTTGTTGCTTTCTTTTGTTGTTCCTTATCGCTTTTCTTCTTTTTTACTACAACAACTTCATCTTCATTGATTATCTCTTTTTCTTCTCTTGGATCAACCGTATCTGCATCAGAGTCATAACGTTCATCTTGTGCATCATCTTAGTCCTCCTTGGTTTGATATTGTGTTTCTTGTGCAGTTTCATCTTGAGGATCCACCAGTGTATCATCTTATTGGCTTGCTTTGAGTAAGGATTTTTCCTTTCGCTCTTTTTTCCGGCTTCATATTCTGGTGGTCCTAATGGTCTTGAAACAACATTAGTAGAAATAGGAATATCTATATCATCTCGAAGAAAATTTTGATAGCCAGATGCTATTTGTTCACACTATGTTTCAATCATACTAAGATACTTATGAAATAATTTTATTTCTTGGCTAATCTCATCATAATTTTCCGTGAGTTCCGCCAAAATCTTTTTATGTTTTTGAAAGTGCTTATGCATTTTATTATGAGATTTTGCTTATCGATTTTTAATTCTTGAAAACTTTCCTAGTTTCATCTTCTTCAGTTAAAACTTGTAACAAGTCTATTTGTTTTCCTTAGCAAGTTCAGAAGGTATACCTTTTTCTTTCATTGTTTTGCGTACTTCAGGCATACGATCAAGAGTTATCCGAAGTATCCCTTTTTCCAACTTAGTGCCGAAATCATGATTATATAAAGAATCATTCTTAGCCCTAGTAGCCATCAATTCCAAACATTCTTTAATAGTTAAAGTATTTATCGATCCTCCTGCCGAGGAGTCAAGCAACTCTCTACATTGTGTATTAAGACAGTGGTAAAATAAAGGGCAAATAGTTGATTCAGAATAGCCATGATTAGTAATACTATTGATCATACCAAAGAATCTATCCTAGGCTTGTAGGTAGTTTTCTCCCACATTCTAACTAAAGTTGCCTATATTCTTTCTTAGTTCAGTTACCTTTTTAAAAAGATTAAACCTGTTTATGGATTTAACAATGCAGTTTCCCAGCATTTAATGTAATGGTGAGGGAGAGACTATAACTAGTATAGAGCCTTACCTTTAAGAGACCAACAAAATAATTTTAGACGAGAGAAGTCTCTTGGCAAACCTTTTAGTCCAAGTGATATTATCACATCGTCGAACTCTCTAAGATGTCTTCCTGGGTCTTCATCTTCCCTTCCACTGAAAGCTTTTTCCTGCAAAATTTTAATAATTCCACCATCAAATCAATATACTCTAACTCCAGGATTAGGGAATTCTATTGGTTGTTTAAGAAATTCAGAACTTGGAGCACTAAATTCTCTGAGAGTTTTCTCAGGTTTCTTGGGAGTTTTCCTATAAATAGACATGGTTTCCATAATATCACTCAGGTTTTCAACTTCAACTTTATTCGATCTTAAATGTTTTTCAATAATTTCCTCATGCCTTTGAGCAGGCACGCGCTCAATATAATCTGGTAAATAGGTCCTACCAGAGCGTGTAGACCCTTTGTCTCCTAGGGAGAACATTTTGTAGTAGTAACACATGAAATGTCAAAAGACAAACACTTATATCTTAGCTCCCCGACAACGGCACCAGAAAATAGCTTGATGTCTGCAAGTGCACAGATCATTTGTAGCTAGTTTCTAAGTATAGATATCGATCCCATAGGGATCCCAAAGGTAAGTGTTTATGGGTGAAGTCTCTGTCACACCCAAAGTGCCATTCCTCAATAAAAGCGTAGATCAAGTTGGTAAACAGGTGGCGCAAGTTGGGTCGGAGGTTTTTGCCTTGTTATCAAAAAGGGGAGTTGGGCAAAGCAAACTCCCTCCTTGGACGAGCACGGGGCTTAGTCAAGTAGAACCGGGTTGCGCTGCTTGATGCTCCGATCGAAACCAAATCAGTGGGGCCATGCCGGTATGACAGAATATGCGTTAGAAAGGTCAATCCCTCCCCTCCCCTTTTTTTGATTCAAAACCTTGGATTAAACTGATTGTATTTGAATAAAATTAAAATGTAAACTTCAGAAATAAAAATCATAAAAGTAAAGAACAATTCTGTTGTTTGTTGTTTTCTGCAGATTGCGAAAGAGGCGCAGGGAGATACAGTTCATGGTGATAGTGACCGTGCTAGGTAGACGAATGATAAGTGTAACAATTATAATCTTATAAATATATGTGTAGGCGAGCAACCTATAATTAGCCGGAACTCCTCTTGGTAGATTTCATCCCAACTTCAATAATCCCACTAGTGTGTTACCAAAACCATGGTCAGACACTAGACGATTAAGACCCTTCAGGTCGCTTAGCGATTAAGCTCCCTGGATCAGACTAATGCAATAAGCATGGTGGTTCCTCGTTATCCTCAAGTATACTAGTTTTCCATTGATATCCCCGTGTCACTCGGGGGTCACCAGTCTGCTGGCGAATAAGATCCTATCTATGTAGAACAAAGCATCATGTTGTCTGGGCCCTTAATTGGACAATAAGCATTAGACATCCCACAGATAGTCAAGCACACATAATATAGTAATTAAAATCAATCACAACCTAATGGAAAATATATGGAGGCACATCACATCTCACGAATCCCTTGCATCTCCCATGCCCAAGGAACTTACTCACACATGAGAGAAGAAAGCATCATCGATATAATTAAACAAAGGGAGTTCTTCTTGATATTACCGTGGAGATCCAGAATAAGAATAGAAAAGTAATCCAACACAATTCAAGATAGGAAGAAACAATCTCGAACCCTAGTCTTGCAAGGTGAAGATCTCTCTCTCTCTCTCAAGTACAAGTAATGGCTATGGGGGTGTATTGGCTAGGAGGTCGTAGATCGTGGAGCGAGATGAAGAAAGTCTTCCCCTTATTCTCCGGATCTCTTCTTTCTCCTTTCTGGATGGGATGGCGGCTACCGTGTTCTATTTTCGTCCCTGACCTCTTCACGGAAGTTGTCCCTTTTGACAAGACAGAGGCGACGGAAGCTATACGGCGGGAACTATATGGCTAGAAAAATGTTACCGCCGTATAGTTGCTCGTTAAAGCCTTTGTATGCTTCCCTCAATTGCTTCCAAAGAGAGACTTTCTTGTTTTCGCCTTAATATTGTTTTTTTCTAGTTAAAACCTTCTGTTGACGTTTAGAACCTCAAACACACATTAAAACCCAAGTTTTCTTTACTACCGAAGTATTAGTGTTAGGTAAAGCTAGAAAACGATCAAAGCTAGAAAACTATCAATGGTCACCCAATTACGCTAATGATGGTTGATGTGATCAAAGCACCCGTGAGAGATAGTGATTAAATATGATTTCACGGGGGAAGGACTGAGTTACTATGCTTTGCTAGATATCACAATTTTGAACTTTATGACTGTATCACATTGCAATACTAGGGTTGGGTGTGTGTCCATCACTTCATTCATCTAATGAAGTAACCTTCTTGTCAGTTGCTCTGGTAAAGTCCATGATCGAGAAACCTCGATCATCAGCTTCCCAATGAACTAGTCTAGAGGATACTAGGGACCTCGTTTGATTATATATCACACATGTATTAATTTTTCCACTTAAGACAATTATAGCATGATACAAAACTATTATGAACTAATGAGATATGCCAATAAGAACATCTTTATTATTGACCTCTAGGGCATATCTCCTTCAGTATCCCACTTGCAGTAGAGTCAATAATGTGAGCCCCCTGCATTAATCATGCAAGAATCCATGTTACGCATACACCATGATCCCATGATCAGCTTTTCATGGCACATAACTTTCAACTATCAAAGGTAACATCCATTACTTAAACGAATACATGGCATACCTTATTTGCCATTATGGCTACATCAATCAACAACAGTGGAACATCATCAAGCGTATAGCCCGAGCCATGCCTTAACCTACATGAAGCTAACTGGGAGAACGTCCTAGCTCGCGAAGTCGTCATCATCACCTTCTCCTCGAGATATGACCAAGTTAATAGCCAGGGACAATGCCAGTGAATAATTTGAATGTACTCGCAAACCACATTAAGAGAATAATAATCACAACAGTATATGTAACATGGCTGTGTTAGTAGGAGGGCTCCAAGAGAGGTTCTTTTCTAAAACATTTTCTCTTGTAGATATAGCATCTACACAGCTTTGTTGAAAACCTTTGTAAAACATTATGGAAACCTTTAAGAATACTTTTGGAAATCGCTAGGATTGGGTCACCCATTTGTTCCTTCTTCCGGTCATCCCATGACCACACTCCTTTCCTTCCTTTTCGACCATCCCATGATCAAAAAATTCCAAAGCCTTTGATTTTCTGAAGTCCTTTTTGAAATCAAAACCAGCACCGCACTGTAGTAGTTTGTCTAACCCGTCCATAACCACGGACATGGCTATTCGAATAGATTTACACTCTACATAGGTTGTACACTTTACCCACACCATCCGGGTACCCTACCTTGATCAACACCGATCGTGGGTCGAGTAACCGATCGGGACTCTCCGGATGCCCACTCCAATATAAGTGCCTACCCTATGAGTGTTGTTCCCCTCAACATCGGGACGCCCTATATAGTTCCCAAGCCAACTGGCGTGCTTTTTCCACTGCATAAAGTGTGCGCTTTCAATGAGGGGCTCATAGTAACGCGTGGAGGCCCGTAGACCCTTAGGTCTTTCTGCCGGTCGATGTTTTACATGGACCATTGTACCATACAAGTCCCACCCTCCAGGGATTTTGATCCCTGTAGTAGTTGCGAGGTAGCGTATACCAGAATAAACAAACATCAAATCCAGCCATGTCCCAATCCAGAGTAATGTGGTTACATGGGTAAGTTGTTATAGCTAAAGCTGCAAAGAATCAGGTGCATTTTTGTAAACATTTTTCATGATTTTGTAAACGTTTTTGCAAAGAACCGGGTGCATTATCGTAAACATTTTTCATGATTGTTGTAAACATTTTTGCAAAGAACCGGGTGCAAAGAACGAAGGCTTGGGTTTGTATGAGTTAAATATACAAAAATGGTATCAACAGATTGTTATTGAAATAACAAGGCCACCAAAAGAGGTTTCATGATTTTATCGATTTCCTTTAAGTAGAAATCCCCTAATTTAGGTGAATAATTCAATATAAAAGATCTATAGCTCAAATAAATTCGTTCTCAGAGTATATTGTATAACTTTGATTTTTGATTTTTTAGAGTTGGAATCACCTCAAAAATTACTAGAATGCCCTTGGAAAAGTCTTAAAGTCAGTTCAGTAGACATTTTTTCTTTTTAACCAGATTAATTATACAGGTCAAACTGATATGACATAAAGGACAATGGATAGCTAGTGCAAATACCTTCCACTAGAAATTTGAATCACTATTTTTGGAGTTTCTAAGCTTCTGAAATGATTTATTTAGTGATAAAACCACATATAGAACTATTTAATTTATTGAAATGCAACCAAGGCTCAATAATTATTGGGCTCCTAAGTTTTGTTAGAAAAGTTAGTGCAAGTTTACCGAGAGTTGGATTCAGGTTAAAACCATTTTTTCTTTGGCCTAGAGAAATTCCTAAAGTCTAATTTGCTCTGATTTTGTTATTTTTACTATAGACAAACTATGAAGCAATTTAAGGTGAGGCCAACATGACATGCAAGGATTCAGGGATACCTTGAAGTACAAAAGGCTTTACATTCAAAGAGATTTATTAAACTCTCTTAAGTAATTATAGGGTAAAAAAGATACCTATTGAAATTATTTTTCATGTGGTAAATCTATGAATTATTGTGGTCGAACTTTTATTCTGCATGTTTCAGAAAACAGGTAAGAATAAGTAGAAATTTAGATATAGACAAAATTTTGTCTTTTACATTTTTATCTTGATTTAAACCTAACTACAAATAGATCTGGAAAAAGGATATTGAGAAAATAAAAAGGGGGAGGGGTAGCACAGGTCGGCTCTGCAGCAAAGTGGGCCACGCAGGAGGAAATTCAGCCCACCTGGGGGCCAGCTATGCGCGGGAGGCTCGAGCTATCCTGTTTCATATTTGGTCGGGAGGTGGCCGGCTCGTCAGCACGGCGGTTCCCGCGAAGGTGTATCGGCGGCGGGTGACCATCCGATTAAGTGGAATCGCACGGCCCTCGCTCATCGTTCCTAAAGAAAGCAGCGCAGCGGTGACGGAACCCTAGGGTTGCTGGAGATGGAAGGGGGTGCTCACCCAGGGAAGGAGAGGATATGGGCGATGGCGGAGGAGATGCAGCACGTGGAGACGACTCCACCGATGGGCGGCATGATGTACTTTGTGCAGACCTTGCGAAACGCGTGTCCGCGGTGGAGCACGCACAGGATGCTCCCGTCGGCGACATCTGGGGTTGTACCTAGAAGAAAGTAAGGCATGATTAGATACAAGAGTATACAGAGGCTTCGTTAGGGTTGCATGCAAGAGGAAGGGAGGCAAGGAGAGAGCATTTTGGCCATATCTTGACCAAAGGAAAAAATGGAGCTTTTCTCCTATTCTGCCCAGTAGAGAGGGAGAGAGCTCAGGCGTGTTTGGAGTTCGTGAGAGAAGAGGTGGGGGAGTGGAAATGGGGGTGCAGGAGCGGGGTTGGTGGGCTCTGGCCCTTTAACCCGAGAGACAAGGGTCCATGGTGAGCTTGGTGTAGGGGAGCTTGGGGAAATGGAGGTGGCCATCCATTGGGAAGCAGGGGTGGTGGAGAGGTGAGTGGGATAGGGTACACGACCAGAGACTGGGTGAGGTGTGCAGCAACTGTTGTGTCATTTATTTTCCGAAGATATGCAAGGTATGGTCTCTCTCTCTCTCTTATTTGCTCAAATAGCTAAAGGACAAGGGGCATATGGGGCTACAGTGGCATGTCGAGCAGAGGGGAGGGTGGTTGCTGTGGTGTTCAAAAGGCCAGGTTTGGTGAAGCTTGAGTGGGGTTTGGATTTGGTTTAGCTCTATGTTTGAAATATTTCAAATCTTGGCCATACTTGGGATCATGAAGCACCTCTTGATTTATGAGAAGGGCAGGGTAGGACATTGATACTAGTGGATAGGTATGGCCAAGATATCTCTCCTGGAATTATTTGGGATTTTGCTAAATATTCTACATCATTTTTAAGTCAATCATTCAAATATAGCTAAAATGGTTTTTAGGATTTTTATTCCATATTTTTGAATTGGACAAGGATGGTTTTTGGATTGGGATGATCCTAAATATGAGTTCACACTTTGCAGAATTTTCCCAAGATTTATTGAGGCATAAAAGTATTTAAACTGTTTATTTTATCATTTCCGCCATTTAAGAAAAGGGCAAAAAGAAATAATAAAACCATTCAAAAATATTTTTTTTTTTAAGTTGGAAGGTAGTGTATGATATATATATGCCTCAAAATGAGTTCCAAGTTGGTAAAGTGTTTTGGAGGAAAACGAAGTTTCCTTTAGAGGGAGTTTTGGAGTGTTGGTCAAATAAAGGAATTAAATGACTTTTGGGTCCAAAGAATTATGGATAATATCGGAGAAAATTATATCTCTATGGTAGATGATGTCCACCATCTTTGTCCATCATTTGGAATCTGGGATTTTGGAAGTACAACTTGATTTTGGAAGGAAACAAGGAATTAAGGATCTAGAGCAAGGTTGTTTTTATGCCACCAAAACCTTGTTGGATCTTGGAGCTCGGAGCTCCCCTTGGGGCATGGGATATATGGATGGATAGAACAAGTGATGTAGATAACCATGGTACAGAAGGTTGAGGTTGATAAGGATTGAGCCTTCCTAGGATTGATACCAAACTTTGAATAAATTAAGGGTGCCATAGCAGATTATCAAGTAACCTTCAAAACCATGTGGGTTTTAGAGGCACAAGGGTCCAATTGAAACAAGTTAAGTAGAGATTGATAGAACTTCACGAGTAGAGTACAACCATGAAAATAGTTGGTCAAAAGAGTTTAGCATGAAGGTTTGAGCTTCTTCCAAAGTAGGCATGTTGATAAGATTTGCAGAGAAGATTTTGCAAAGAAGATTATTTGCAGATAAGATTTGCAGAGAAGATTATTTTCCAAAGTAGGCCTGCAAAACCATCAAGAACAAGTCAGTCGGAGGATCATATAGCCAAGGGAAATAGTGGACCTTGGTAGTACTTAGGGTGGTTTAAAAGATGGTTTATGTAAATTTCCAAAAATGCACAAGTGTTGAGAAAGTGAGGTATTCAAAGAAGTGATGTTGGAACAGTTTCCAGACATTGGAAGAGTTGGAGTTTTTGACAAGATTATAAGAGGGGTGATTTTGAGAGGATGCAAGGTTCCAAATCATGATCAAGTAGATGGTGAAGAAGCAGAGATTGAGTAGGATAGATCCATGGTTGATATTGGTCTTCATTGACTTGGAAGCTTCTAGAATAGGTCACTTCAGAATTGAACTGGTTAAGGGTGTTAGATGATCACCTAGCGGCTAGAGATCAGATCTAGCTCTGTATTCTTGCTTAGAGTGTTGTGATATTAAAACATCTTGATCCTAGTGTATGAGCTCCTAGAGTAGCTCTAACTACCTCCTAAGCAAACAGAAAAAAACTGCAGATCAAGGAAATTCATCAGACAACATATCAAGGCAATTCATCTTCCGAACAAATCACTCTACTGCTATGGATACCTTCAAGACTAGATTGAGGTAGATATGGGTATTTTGAAAAGTTTGAGTTGAATAAGGTTAGGGTCCTTGGTATTTCTACCAAGGGTAGAATTCAAAAGGTTTTATAAAAGGTCTTGGAGAACTTAGAGGTAAGTTGAAGGCTCTGTCTTTGAAGACATAAGTAGAGTATATCTTATAGATCTCCATAACTTTGTCAATAGAATCTACTAAAACGGTTGAGTTTGCAAAAGCATATTGGCTCTAGTTTTGAAATGCTAGAACATTTGAGAATAAGAAAGCTAAGCCAAGATAGTTTTACGAAATAGTTTTTGTCAACTAAGGGTGAGGTAAGGAGTATATCATCTTCTACAAATTCATATGCATAAGCATAACAAGCAAGCATGCAAACATTTCATCACTTAAACAAGAAAAAGTTTTTGTTCTCCTTGATTTTTGTATTCTAGACAACTAATCAGGGTTATGGAAATTGGGATGTTACAGACCTTTCCCCCTTAAAAGAATCTCATCCCGAGATTTGGGAGATTAGGGTTATGGGATTTTGAGTTGAGGTTAGTGTTATGTGCCTCCAGCGGGCTAACTTACGGACTTTGTCTTTGAACGTGGTTACTGCGTCAGTAGAGCTGATCTTCAATCTTCTTGACTGCCGAGAGGGTTGAGGAGGTTCTAGTACGGTTGCGACGGATGATCTTCTTTTCCCTTCGGATTCGAGGTCTCGAGGTTTTAGGCTGGGCGAACTATCTCAAAAAGGAGCTTCATTAAGGGTATAGTCTATAGTTCGATGTATTTTTGGTAAGGATCCATGGTTCTTTCCTCAGGGGCTTGGCATATCCTATTTAACTACTTAGGTTCAAAATCCTGAGGTTGCTTCTAACAGATGGTTAGTCTATTGTTGTGGGAAAGACGCAGTCTTTCCCTCTTGGGTTTAAACTAGGGTAGCTCGGGGATGCGTCAGTCCTTCTCTTCTTGGAGTCCTCAGATGATGTTTTGAGGAGTATCACCAATCTCCTGTTGGGGTTGAAACCTTCATATGAAGTCCGCAAACTATGTCTTATGAGGCTCATATCCTACTGTTATTCGTACTTAGCCTATTTGAATCTATTGAAGTCGTAGGTCCTCTAAATGGGTTGGAACTGAGTGGTTAGTGATCCGGTGAACCTTCAGGAGGGTCTTCAACTAAAATAGCCTAGGAGGATCTTCGTGGAATCTCCTTAGATATTGACTCCTTAGTCTTCTTCGAACCCTTGGGAGGATAATTTTGCTGTCTTCTGTAGTCTTGTCGACTTCAGGTATTCTGGTTGTCTTGATTTAGGCTACTTTGGTACTAGAAGATTGAGTAGATTTCTGACGACTATTAACGGGGTCTATCGTATGTGGTTTTGTTGACTCTTGAGTTTTTGCTTGGAGATGGGTATCGGATTGGAGGTATTCATGGAGTAACTTCTGGAAGGTGGTCTTCTGGATTTATGTGGAAAGACGCAGTCTTTCCACCTTAGATCTTTACTATGGTCCGTCGAGACTAATGTAGATCCTTTGTTTGGGAGTGCTGGTGTGACACTAAAGATAGGATGTGTTTCCGATGGGTTTTGAATTGAGGTATTTGAGTAACGCCCTATTTTGCAAACCTTGGCGGGGGTGAGTTCCTAACGAAGCCTTAAGAAGTTAGCTCAGGGCAATTTAGCGGTTTATGACCTCATCTTGATAGTATTCAATCGAGGTAGTGAGGCTAACTTTCGAGAGAATGTCTTGACTTTAATTCCTTGTGTTGTTTCCATTCGATGGTAGAGGGGGACTTGTTGCCTTCATGCTTCCTTACCATCCGGATTTAGGGGTATTTCTGACTTTCTAGGGAGGAACTTCCCGTCAGTTTGGGTAGGGTTGACTAGAGTAGTTAGTCTCCTGAGGTGGTCGGAAGCTATAATATACCAAAGGTTAGTGTAATAAGGCCTTCAATTCTTGTCTTGTGGCTTCTTGCGGATAGTGAGGATCCTTCGGTGATTGACTTTTGGCTTCAATGGAACTCGTGCTATAATAGACTGAGGAATAATGTGGTTCTGTGCCATCGACAAGTCTTGAGAGGTGAGTTGTACTAAGTATTCCACCCTACTGAGGAGGAGTCTTCAACTTGTCCTAACTTGATGATGTCGAACTCTTAATTCTTGCGATGCTTTTCCTCTCGTCACTCTAGAGGTTAGTAGGGTTCTCATTACCCACAACAAACAAGGGTGCCTGAGGTACTAGGTGGGGTATCGATCCTCGAGTCACATTTGACTAAGGACAAGACAAGCCACAACACAAATACAGGGTGAATAGAGCGAGGGGGTCGCAAAGTCCTTCACAACAACACACATCAAGAAACACATTATGCACTTAGGCAAGAGAACACGGTCAATATTAGGGACCAAGGAGTTAACTTCTCGCAATATAAGGGAATCATATCATGGGGCTATTGAGTCTAGATATCGTTTTTCTTCGAGTCTTGGTCACCTCTTAGTTCTTTGCTGGTAGATGCTTCTCTTTATCTCATTCTCACTGTCTTCACCTGGTTCTAGGTCCTCTTTGTTTGAAATCCATATGTTTGAAGTTTGGACGAGAGAATGGAAGAGACCATTTTCTAAATTATTTAAAATGGGAAGAGGATAAGAAGTAGAAATTTTCGAAAGGCTTTTTGAGAAAATACATTTGAAAGCTGGTGTTTCAAAAATAGTTTTCATGTCTAACGATCATTCTAACTAAGGTTCTCCTACAATTAGGATGATTCTGATACCAAGTTTGTGGGGCCCCCGGATTAATCCTTCGAGAATCTCTGTTATGCATACACCACGATCCCATGGTCAGTTTTTCGTGTCACAAAACTAACAAGTATCAAAGTAAACATCCATTACTTAAATGAATACATGTCGTACCTTATTTTCCATTATGGCTACATCGATCAACAATAACGGAACTTTATCAAGTGTAGAGCCCGAGCCATGCCTTAACCTACAGGCAGCTGACTAGGAAAACATCCTAGCTCGCGAAATTGTCATCGTCACCTTCTCCTCGAGATCTGACCAAGTTAATACCCAGGGACAATGCCAGTGAGTACTTTGAATGTACTCGTAAACAACCTTAAGAGAATAATAATAACAAGAGGATATGCAATATGGCTGTGGTAATAGAAGGGATCCAAGAGATATTCTTTTCTCGAATAGTTTCTCATGTAGATATAGCATCTACATATATTTGTTGAAAACTTTTTGGAAAAGTTTTATAAAATTTTTGGAAAACACTGGGACTAGATCACCCATTTGTTCCTCCTTCCGGTCATCCCATGACCACACTCCTTTCCTTCCTTTCAGACCATCCCATGGTCAAAACATTTTCAAAGCCTTTGCTTTTCCAAAGTCCTTTTGAAATCAAAAGTAGCATCGCTCTATAGTAGTTTGTCCAACCTGTCCATAACCACGGATATGGCTATTCGAATAGATTTACACTCTGTAGAGGTTGTACACTTTACCCACACCATCCGGGTACCATACCCTGATCTACACCGATCGTGGGTCGAGTAACCCATCAAGACTCGCTGGATGCCAACTCCAATATAAGTGCCTACCCTATGAGTGTTGTTCCCTTCAACACCGGACACCCTATATAGTTCCCAAGCCAACCGGAGCACTTTTTCCACTACACAAAGTGTGCGCTTTCAATGAGAGGCTCATAGTAACGTGTGGAGGCCCTTAGACCCTTAGTTCCTTCTCATGGTCGATGTTTTACATTGACCGTTGTACCATAGAAGTCCCACCCTCCACGGATTTTTATCCCTCTGTAGTTGCAAGGCAACGTATACCAGAATAAACAAACATCAAATCCAGCAGTGTCCCAATCCAGAGTAATGTGGTTGCACAGGTAAGTTGCTATAGCTAAAGTTGCAAAGAACCAGGTGCAAAGAACAAAGGCTTGGGTCTGAATGAGTTAAATATACAAAAATGATATCAACAGATAGTTATTGAAATAACAAGGCCACCAAAACTGGTTTCATGACTTTATCGATTTCCTTTAATTAATTAGGATTATTTTAGTGGAAAAACCCCTAGTTTAGGTGAATAATTCACCTTAAAAGATCTATATCTCAAATAAATTTGTTCTCATAGGATATTGTATAACTTTGTGTTTTTGATTTTTGAGTCTTGGAATCACCTCAAAAGAATTAACAGAATGCCCTTCGAAAGATCCCAAATTCAGTTCTATAGACAATTTGTGTTTTTAACAAGATTTATTATATAGGACAAAATGATATAAGGGAAAGGACAATGGATAGGTAGTGCAAATACCTTCCAGTAGAAATTTGAATCACTGTTTTTGGAGTTTCTAAGCTTCTGAAATGATTTATTTACTGATAAAAACACATACAAAACTATTTAATTTATTAAAATTTAGCCAAGGCTCAATAATTATTGGGCTCATATTTTTTGTTAGAAAAGTTAGTGCAAGTTTACTAGGAGTTTGATTCAGGTTAAAATCATTTTTGGTTTGGCCTAGAGAAATTCCTAATGTCTAATTTGCTTTGATTTTTCTATTTTTACTATAGGCAAACTATGAATCAATTGAGGGTGAGGCGAAAGTGACATGCAAGGAATCAGGCATACCTTGCAGTACAAAACGGTTTCCATTCAAAAAGAGTTATTAAACTCTTTGAAGTAATTATAGGGTGAAAAAGATACCTATTGACATTATTTTTCGTATGGTAAATCTATTAATTATTATGGTCAAACTTTTATTCTGCATGTTTCACAAAACATGTAAGAATAAGTAGAAATTTAGATCTGGAAAAATCTGGTATTTTACATTTTTACCTTGATGTAAACCTAACCACAAATATATTTGAAAAAAGGATATTGAGAAAAGAAAAACGGGGAGGGGTAGCGTGGGCCAGCTCCGCAGTGAAGTGGGCCGCGCAAAAGGAAATCCAGCCCACCTGGGGCCAGCTACACACGAGAGGTGCAGGCTATCCCATTTAAAATTTGGCCGAGGGGGTCCCTCTTGTCAGCGAGGTGACCATCCGATTAAGTGGAATCAAACGACCCTAGCTCGTCGTTCCCAGAGAAAGCAGCGTGATGGGGACGGAACACTAGGGTTGCCGGAGATGGACGGGGGTGCTCACCGAGGGAAGGCGAGGATCTAGGCGACAGTGGAGGAGATGCAGCACGCAGAGATGACTCCAACGATAGGCGGCACGATGTATTTTTTGTAGAACTTGCGAAACGCGTGTCTACGGCGGAGCATGCTCAGGATGCTCCCATCGGTGACGTCTGGGACCGTACCTAGAAGAAAGGAAGGCATGATTAGATAGAGGAGGATACCAAGGCTTCATCACGGTGACATGCAGGAGGAAGGGGTGCAAGGAGAGAGCATCTGGGCTAGATCTTGACCGAAGGCAAAAATGGAGCTTTTCTCCTATTCTGCCCCGTAGAGAGGGAGAGAGATCAGGGGTGCTTGGGGTTCGGGAGAGGAGAGGTGGGGGAGTGGAAATGGACGAGCAGGAGCGGGGTTGGTGGCCTTTGGCCCTTTAACCCAAGATACAAGGGTCCATGGTGATATTGGTGTAGGGGGAGCTTGGGGAGAGGGAGGTGGCCATCCATTGGGCAGCAGGGGTGGTGTAGAGGTGAGTGGGATAGGGTACACGACCAGAGAGTGGGGTGAGGCGTGCAACAGCTGTTGTGTCATTTATTTTCCCGACATATGCAAAGATATGGTATCTCTCTCTTATTTGCTCAAATAGCTAAAGGACAAGGGGCATAGGGTGCTACAGTGGTATGTCGACCAGAGGGGAGGGTGGTTGCTGTGGTGTTCAAAAGTCCAGGTTTGGTGAAGCTTCAGTGGGGTTTGGCTTTGGTTAGCTCTATGTTTTAAAATATTTCAAATCTTGGCCATACTTGGTATCATGAAGCAACTCTTGATTTATGAGAAGGGCAAGGTAGGACATTGATACTAGAGGATAGGTATGGCCAAGATATCTCTCCTGGATATTCTAGATCATTTTTAAGTCAATCATTCAAATATTGCTGAAATGGTTTTTAGGATTTTGATTCGATATTTTTGAATTGGACAAGGATGCTTTTTGGATTAGGATGATCATAAATATGAATTCACACTTAGCTAAGTTTTCCCAAGATTTATTGAGACATAAAAGTATTTGAAAAAATGTGTTTATCGTTTCTGCCATTTCAGAAAAGGGCAAAAAGAAATAATAAAACCCTCAAATTTGTTTCAAGTTGGTAAAGTGTTTTGGAGTGTTGGTCAAATAAAGGAATTAAATGATTTTTGGGTCCAAAGAATTATGGATAATATCGGATAAAATTATATGTCCATGGTAGATGATGTCCACCATCTTTATCCATCATTTGGAATCTGGGATTTTGGAAGTACAACTTGATTTTGGAAGGAAACAAGGAATTAAGGATCTAGGGCAAGGTTGTTTTTATGCCACCGAAACCTTGTTGGATCTTGGAGCTTGGAGCTCCTCTTGGGGCATGGGATATATGGATAGATAGACCAAGTGATGTAGATCACCATGGTACAGAAGGTTGAGGTTGATAAGGATTGAGTCTTCCTTGGATTGATACCAAACTTTGAATAAATTAAGGGTGCCATAGCAGATTATCAAGTAACCTTCAATACCATGTGGGTTTTAGAGGCACAAGGGTCCAATTGAAACAAGTGAAGTAGGGATTGATAGACCTTCATGAGTAGAGTACAACCATGCAAATAGTTTGTCAAAAGAGTTTAGTATGAAGGTGTGAGCTTCTTCCAAAGTAGGCATGTTGATAAGATTTGGAGAGAGGATTATTTTCTTCCCTGCAAAAGCATCAAGAACTAGTGGGTTGGAGGATGGTATAGCCAAGGTAAAGAGTGGGCCTTGGTAGTACTTAGGATGGTTTACAAGATGGTTCAAGTACATTTCTAAAAATGCACAAGGATTGAGAAAGGGAGGTATCCAAAGAAGTGATGTTGGAACAGTTTCCAGACTTGGTCAAATTTGGCAGAGTTGGAGATTTTGACTACAATATAAGAGGGGACGATTTTGAGAGGATGCAAGGTTCCAAATCGTCATCAAGTAGATGGTGATGAAGAAGAGATTGAGGAGGATAGATCCATGCTTGATATTGGTCTTCATTGACTTGGAAGCTTCTAGAATGGGTCACCTCAAAATTGATCTGGTTAAGGGTGTTAGATAATCACCTAGTGGCTAGAGATCAGATCCAACTTTATATTCTTGCTTAGGGTGTTGTGATATTAAAACATCTTGATCCTAGTGTATGAGCACCTAGAGCACCTCTAACTACCTCGTGAGCACACATAACAAATAACAGATCAAGGAAATTCATCAGACAACAAATTAAGGCAATTCATCTTCCAAACAAATCACTCTACTACTATGGATACAATAAAGCCTAGCTTGAGGTAGAGATGGGTATTTTGAAAAGTTGGAGTTGAATAAGGCGAAGGTCCTTGGTATTTCTACCAAGGGTAGAATTCAAAAGGTTTAATAAAAGGTCTTGGAGAACTTAGAGGTAAGTTGAAGGCTCTGTCAATAGAAGCTATTAAAATGGTTGAGTTTGCAAAAGCATCTTGGCTCTAGTCACTACTAGGGAAAACACTATGCGAGGCACACCAAAAATGCTATGCGAGGCGCATATCATATGCTCCTCTAGCGTCGCGCCTCTAGTATTTTTTATGCAAGACGCATATTGATATGCACCTCCCATACTCTGAATATGCGAGGCACATATTGATCCGAATGCGCCTCTAGTATTCTTCATATGCGAGGCGCATATTGATCCGAATGCGCCTCCTATATTCTGCATATGCGAGGCGCATATTGATCCGAATGCTCCTCGGATATTATTTTTGAATTTCAAAAAAAATGGCACCTAGATCTGGATCTGGCCGGAATTTCATCGGAGCTCGTCGGAGGCCGTGCCCGTGGCCACAACCTACCACCGCAGGCATGTGTGGGAGGACATGGCCATGGGGGTCACCGGAGATGGTGGAGGAGGATGAGGCCGCCGGAGGTGGTCGTCGGAGGTGGAGGAGGAGGTGGTCGGTGTGGTTGTGGAGGCCATGGCCGAAGTGATCGCCGGAGGAGGAGGAGGAAGTTGCCAGAGGATGTCGTCGGAGGAGGAGAAGGTCGCCGGAGAAGAGGAGGAGGATGCCACTGGAGGTGGAGGAGGAGGAGAGTGGAGGGGGAGGAGGAGAAGAAGGAGAAGTGGAGGAGAAGGAGGAGAGATGGAGGAGAAGGAGAAGGAGAAGGACGAGAGGTGGTATGTGTGGTAGGTGACTGTTTCGAATTTGAATCTGGCTTCACTTATATGAGGCGCATATCATATGATACTAGATCATGATGGCGCGCGTTACCGCGCCCGTGTATTTGTATAATAGAATGATTGTATAATATGCCTATATAAACTAAGGTCTGACACATGAAAAAAACTCTGTAAAAATAGACAGGCATGAACCTCATATTATACAGGTAGGTATACAAATTTCATGATCTAACAAGAAGCTTATCAAATCTCAAAACCCAACAAGATGTTATGCAAGTATCAATTAAATTGACCAAAAAATGAATGAGATGCACATGCAAGAAGAGAGTCATCTAGAAAACCTTATATCCAACGAACAATTTGAGCATGAGGAGAATGGAACACTTGGATTTATCAGTTTATAACAGAAACATACAGAAGTACTCAAATATGGAAGACAGTTCTACCGTCGAAGTGATTTTCTCAGATTTTATGCTTTGCAACTGAAGTAAAAGTAACCTCTCATTGAAAAACATTGTATATATACTGTATACAGTGTACAATATTTTTATGGGAACACGGGCCACATGCAATTCTAAGTCCAATTTACACTGCTCCGTCAAATATACATTCAAGAGTGGATTGTTCTCTTTGCGAACAATGTAAACTTTACAGATGTAATTCAAGGTCATTAACATAAGAACAAGATACTAACTGTTTCAACTACAGAAGCACTTCATGGTCTACCGATTGGCATAAGAAACAAAGGTATATGATGTTTTACTGTGATACAATTGAAAAACATGAAACTGACTTTTTAGACACTTCTCTGAACTTCCATTGTCAGCCATTTATATGAACATTAAATACCATGAACATGGACAAATTGAAGCAGCAGTGCTCACACAACCGTGCACCTGCATTATGATTTGTTCTGCTCAGTTGAACCCAAACCAAAGAGGAAGGAGGGTTCGAGTTGTACCTAAACGCCGGCGAGGGCGACTATGACTGTGAAGGAACCTTGTGCAGGAGGCTGGGCGTGGTGGCTTGGAGTCTGGGCACGAGCAGGAGGAGCGGGGCTCAACGTTGGCGCACCGACGGGGAGCCACCCATCCCCTTCTTATCCCCCAACCTTGAGACCTTAGCGGCGATAAAAATCACCACAAAACCATAAACCCAGTCGCTGTGGGAGGGACACCGGCATACCGCTGCAGGGTGATGGGGAGGACAGAGAGGAGGGGGGAGGATGGGGAGGACCGCGAGGAGGCAGCTGTGGAGGTGGACGGGCATCTCGTACCACTCAATCAGAATCAGGAGGAGATGTGGTGGGAGGGCCTCGTTTACATGGGCTTTAGCGTTGTTTTTAGCCCGATTTACCAACAGGCCAATTTGACCTCCAGTGTAGCATCCCCTAGAGATACTTCGCCCACTACAGGAACTAAAGAAAATCCGACGGTCAAAAACATCTGGGCAGTGCGATCGAATGGCCAAAAGTATCCAGGTCGTGGGAGAGCTCCCTCTTGTCCCAGTTTTAATATCCCTAACTAGATCATGTTGGCGCGCGTTGCCGCGCCTATTTATTTTTACAATAGAAGGGTTGGAGGTATGGTATTCAGATTAGGATGGCATGAGAGATAGATTTCTTGTACTCTAACTTGAATTTAATTCATATGCACCTAGACGTCTTGTAGTGTATAGATATATACGAATCTAGATAAATCAAAGTCACTTATTTTAATAGGAGGGAGTGTTTGAACATTGCCTCTTTGTCTCGGATTTTTTTTACAGTTTTTCCAATTTCCACTGCACAACCTTGAGACTACACATGCGGCTGCAGACGGAAAGTCATCTCGACTTGGCCACTCACCTCACGCCCTTTTTTATACCGTGTTAGCTTCATGACTTTGTTGTTTGGATGAAGGTGGTGACGAGGGATGACTCAATGTTCTTTTGTTGTTTATACAGATATCACCTAGGTCGTGAGGGAGCATGCACAAGTTTTCGCAACTGTCTAGAGCAGCCAAAAAAATTGCTTGCTTGAGATAGGCTTTATTTCCAGTCACTTGATCAACATCAGAGGTGGCATTTGGGGCCAATTCACCACAACAAGCCTATTTGACATGGAGAGAAGCGTCCCTCAAGGATATTTGGTCCATAGTGGGATGCAACTTCATCAAACGGCCAGGAATACCAAAGAAGTTCAATCTGATGGTAAAAAGTGAGCAGGTTGTGAGAGGTCTCCGTTTTGGTTCAGTTTTAATATCTTTAATGCGCCTCGAATAGTTTTTTATTTTTTTGCAGAAAAAAATCTTCTGTCTGCCATAACTTTTTACACTTTTCGAATTTGGGGAATCTATAAAATCTTCAACGGCTTTCAACGGTTGAAATCGAGTAGGAAATTTTGAGATGATCATTTTGATATATTAAACTTTTTTTCTAACATCGTATGCAAAAGTTAGGGTCGTTTTACCTTTCCATGACATTTTTTGTAAAATACATCGAAATTCATGTTTTTCAATTTTGTCTACTACTATACCCTAAAATCTAACTACAACTCAAAGGAATTATTTTTTTGAAGTTTCTATCATTTTTGTTTATTTTTTACAAAACTTAAAACGCGATCCGGGGGGTGGTGCCAAGTTATAGGAGGCGCATATGGCAATATGCGCCTCACATATTCGACCAGAGATCTCCTCCCGGGCCCACACAGCTTATGCGAGGCGCATTCTTCCCACATGCGCCTCGCCTATCTGATATATAGGAGGCACATATTATTAGAATACGCCTCGCATAATCTGGGGCTGCCAGATTTCGTCCGTATAGAGACTATAGGAGGCGCATCCTACGAATATGCGCCTCGCCTATTTTGATACTAGAGGCGCATGTCAGTGCAGTGCGCCTTGCCTATTTTATCAGAGGCGCATATAGTATAAATGCGCCTCAAATGAGCATGTCTCCTATAGCATTTTCTCTAGTAGTGAGTTTTAAAATGCCAGAACATTTGAGAATAAGATATATAAGCAAAGACAGTTTTGTGAAATAGTCTTTGTCAACTAAGGGTGAGGTAAGGAGTATATCATCTTCTACACATTCATATGCATAAGAATAAAAAGCAAGCATGCAAACATTTCATCACTTAAACAATAAAAAGTTTTTGTTCCCCCTGATTTTTGCATTCTAGACAACTAATCAGGATTGTTAAAATTGGGATGTACAAATAATCTAGTTATTGCTTCACGCATTTTAACACCTATGGCATTCCAGTGTTATACAGACATGTTGCTTGTGGTAAAGACAATCTCTAGAACTCACACTTTCATCTCTATGTGTATTTGCATGTTTATGTGTCAACATGCATTACTCATTCTCGAATGAGATGGCATTGGATAAATTAAGTGTTCTGGTGAGACTTCAATTAATGGGGTTTGTTGCATGAAAACAAAATCTATGATCACAACTACCAAGATTGAATCTAGGCGATACTTGTATTGGTTTCATAAGGACTCACCCTTGAAGACCATAAGAGGGATAACATTCCCGCAAACAAATGTGGCTGGTGTAGAATGTACATGACCATCCTCAAGGACGAGAGGACGATCAACACCACAAAGGGGTAGCACCTCCATAATCAGTCACACGTTCGGCGTGACAACAACCTCTGTCCCTTGCTCTAGTTCGGCAGCGGAAGTAGTGGATCCTCGGGAACTCTAGTAGCACTATGACATGGTGGTGGTGGTGGTGGAGAACATCTTGAGCAGGGATTCTCCTAAGCACCATTCTTGTAGTAATGGATAAGCTAGCAAGGGGTGGAAGATGCCAACCAATGGGCATATAAGAAGGAATCTTGAGGTGTGTGAGGCAGCCCCTTCCCATGGTAGGTGGCCAAGGGGGTTCCCCATCTCTTCCCTCATTCATGTGGGTGGACACCCCACTCACAAAAATTCATGTCCACTTTCTCCCATTAATTTTCCACTCAAGAAATCAAAGGTCTTTCCATTAAAGCACTTTAATTCACTTGGTTTAATGCCACTCAATTTAATGAACACTTCATTTAATGAGTACTTCATTTAATGAACACATTAACATTTATCCCCTTGTAATATTTCGATACACTGAAACTACTATGGCAGTTTTTATCAGAATAATTTCTATGTTGTCCAGTATTTTCTCCTGCATTCCCTATCCACTCAAATGCGTCAATGAACCATAAGTGTGTCTCCCTATGGGTTCGTGAACTAAGTGGACATGGTGGAGACTCTATCCGATCAATAATGTTAGCTGGGTCTGGAAATCCATAGCGACTCCCACTTACTCAACGACGAACTAGTGATCGCGTGAACCTTTTTTGCAGTAACCAATTCCTTTTGTCTCGCGATATTTTACTTGTCCAAGATCCGATCATTTGGTATCATCCATACTTAGTTCGATCTCGTTACTGATAATTACTCTTTTCTCATTCGCGTGATACAACATTCATAGTGATGTTTTCACTTGCTTGTAAGCTATGTTAATGTGATATCACCGAGAGGGCCCTGAGTATATACCTCCGACATCAGGATGGACAAATACCACTCTTGATCCACGAGCCTCAACTAACACTTTCCAAGTACCCAGCGACATCTTTAAAATCACCATGTTATGGTGTGATGTTTGATTGAATCAAAGTACTCTTCCAGTGTTAGTGATTAACGTGATATCATGGTCTAAGGATTAGTGTTACTTTGAATGAGATAGCAATATAAACTTTGAGGCCATGATCGTATTGCTAAACCTACTGTGGGTGAATTTTCATCACATCATTCTCCATTGACTTGACCTTGTTATTAACAACATCCAATGTTCATGATCAGAAAACCTTGATCATCATTTAATCAACAAGCTAATGTAATGAGGGGCATTAGTAGAAACCTTTTCTTTGTTTATTAAACACACATGTATTAACATCTTCGGTTAACACAATTATACCATGAGAAATAAAAAATTATGATAAACATGGAATAATACAATAACCACTTTATTATTGCGTTTCGGGCATATTCCCTTCAGTCTCCCACTGGCACTAGAGTCAATAATCTAGTTGAAACTTGAACATATAAACACATATGGCTAGTGTTGTACATATGCATTGCTTGTGGTAAACCTAATCTCCAGATCTGACACTTTCAATTTTGTGTGTATTTGCATGTCTTTGCTCTATGCATCACTCATTCTCAAATCAGATGGCATTGTATAAATTTGGTCCTTTGGTGAGACCTTAGTTCCTTGGGGTTTAAAACATGTTGATAGTATTGCCGTAAAATAGATCTTCATAGTATTACCCCGCTTGGAACTACACCTAGTTTGATTAACAAACTTCTTAACACAAATGCCTTCCTATGCTGCTACTAAAGTCGTCTTATACTTAAGCCTTTCATTGTAGTATCCGTCACAATACTTAACCTTTTGGAACTTATCCAAATCTATCATGGAACCCTCTCCATCAAATTGTGCCACCTTAACCCATATCCTAAATTGAGATAACCTTAATTTGTATCTTTTGACAAAAATAGTATCGAAATAACACTTTACATTGAACTATTAAATAGTATTAGTGTAACACTTTACAAAAAAACTATTTGTCACCTCTACATAATAGATTCTGAGTACTTCCAAAGCATAGAAGGACCTCCTACTACTGTCTAGTGATCATCTTATAAATCCCTCTAGAATGTGCTCATAACATTTAGATCATAGGACATATATGGATATATACATATCATGGTATTCATGATTAATCAAATCTTTCACGTGGTCTCACTCACCAAGTGTGAAAACACTTGAATCTTGCTTCAACCTCTTCCATGCAACAAGAACCTTTCTCGTCGTTTCCATATTGAAATTCATTCAATATTTCATCTATGAACTTCGGCACAACCATATAAGCACCTCAATCTATTTACATATACATTGATGATTAATATTCTGGTTATGCCTAAATCTTTCATTTAAAAAATACATCATTTCCAATCAACAATATGCCTTATACATAATGTATTAGAAATATGTCTCTGTGCTCCCACTTAATTTCTTGCAAATGCAAGCATCTTCATAGTCTCTGATGAAATTAAAAAAATTAACAGTTTCATCATGGTGAAGATTCCAATTCCATGATGCGTACTTCAACAATTGAAGTTTGCATACCTTTTTAGCATTCTTTGATTTAACAAAACCCCTCAGACCGTGTCACATACACGCACTAGGTAACCATTCTATTAGAAGAACGTTGTTTTTTTGTTCAACTAGCATATACAACAATTGACATATATAGTGGTTGCTACACTAATCCATCCATATTAAATATCGCTACAAAAGATCGAATCTTGTCATATCCAACTCCTTGAACATTGTCGAAAACTCTTTATCGACATGTCGACTATTTCATAGATGTGAAACATCCATGTATTTTTCTTTATAGATCTAAATAAAACTCATAGGCTTTATGCCTTTCAGAGGGTCTTCGAAGTTTAGTAACTTGGTTTCTCGTGTATGGAACTATCACGGATTTTATGGCTTCAAGCCATTTGACGGAGTCAGGGCCCATCATCGCTTCTTTGCATGTACTCGGTTCATCATTGACAAACAATAATGATTTTATATCAAATATTAGTATTTGATTGTTTACCCGACCTACCTGATTCAATAGGAACTTTGATCTCCGTGACCACAACCTTTAAGGCATGGGATCCATGAGCATTATGGCTGCCTCTAGGGCACTTTGCGGCGCTGTGCAACTCAACACATATATCTAAGGTTCAATAACCTTATCAAAGTTCTATTGTACTCCCACTTAACTTTTCGCAAAAAATTCCTTCTCAAGAAACTTGATGTTCTAAGTGACAAACACTTTTGTCTTTGGTGTTATGGAGGAATACCCAAATATTGATTTGGGATAACCTACAAAGACATGCTTATCCAACTTTTGTCGTAAACATTTTACTTATGCCTAGCATACCAAATTTTAAGAAAAGACAACTTGGGTTGTATCCCAATCCATAACTCATATGGTGTCATTTCAACTTGTCACAATGGAGCTATTTTTAGTGTGAAAGCGGTAGTCACTAAAGCTTAATCTTAAAAATATAATGGTAATTTTGTAAATAACATTGTTGATCATATCATGTCAAACAAGGTTTAATTACATCTCTCGAATACTCCATACTCCTATGGTTTATCGGAAAACATATGGAACGATTCCTTGAATCTTAGGCGTTTTTGCTAAACTTGTAACTCAAATATTTTCCTTGATGATCCAATCATAAATTATTTATTTTCTCGTTACAATAATTTTCCACTTCATCTTGAAATCATTATAACATTTCAAATATTTCATAATTCTCCCTTATTAAGTAAATATACATATATTCACTCAAATCTTTGGTTAAAGTATATGACGTTTGAATGATCCATCACATACAGCTACACATAATGGACTATATACATCAATATGCATAATGTCCAGTAAGTTATTCCTTCGTTCCTCTTTGACCTATGAACAAAATTTAAATCATTTCTAGGAAATTCTCACAAGCGTCAATTGATTCAAAAATAAAAAAGACTCCAAAGTTCCATCAACATGGAGTTTCTTCATGTTTTCTTCCAATATGATTTAAACTGCAGTGTTACTCATAAGTGATCTTCTAATCATTCATCTTACGACACTTTAGCATCAGTGTTTATGGATGTGATTTATCCAACTAGATTTATAAGATTTCATCCATCTTCAATGGAATACGGTAATTATTTGAAAAACCATCATTCTCATAATATCGGAACAAAATAAAAATTATTAAAAACAAATCTTTAAGGTAATCTTTGATGTCAATGAGAAACACAATAACACATTATTTATTTTTGATGAACATCATCACATATTCTCTTGCTAGGCCATTGTAGATCCTGAATTGTGTTGCTCTGTGTGCCATTTCACATCAACCAATTCGGTATCCAATATCCAAGAACCACATTCTTTAAAAAGCAAATAATACACCCATATCATGTATATTATCTATATACCTAAGATGGACATTTCTAGTCTTTTCTTTCTTGCCAAATATTTTCTAGATTCTCTTTTAGCATTTCCTTTTCTTTTCAAAGAATCTATCAACATAAATAGTGATGCCATACATATGACACATAGTTTAAAGCGTGTATAGTCAAATACTAATATACCTTTGGACTTTCACTTTGAAGTGGATCACCATCATCAAATGTTTGGCATTCTTTCAAATTTCATTCCTTTTAGTAATCGTTTTAATGTAGTAAACATTTTACTTACATATTATATCCATCCTTATCATGACAACTTTCATGATTAAGCTACTATAGCTCATAAGGATGAATCGTGAATATAATTTTAATTCCCAAAACCTTTTAGGTGATCATGGTACCTAGCTTCTCCAACCTTTGCAAATTCTCATACAATTTGAGAATATGTATTTTATTATATTATACTCTATCATATTATAACCAAGCATTGTTTCAGATATCATAATATCTTCTACACATGATGGTTTCTGAAACAATTTTCAGCACCTAGATAACGTTGATATTAAAACAATTTTTGAATATCAAGAATCATGGAGGCTAGCATGATACTTAGATACTAACGCAAGGATTTGTTACTCTTGATTCAATGCTATTTACTGAATTTCACGGAGTAAGTGAGATTTGCTGAAAGTTTTCAATGGTACATTAAAATTTAGATTGACACTCATCAAACAATACGATACGAACTCGTAAAAAATCATGAATTCTATAGTTCTATTATCTCAATTATAGCTAAATAGAAGGTAGTAAACAAATACCAGTGACTACAACGAACTATAAAAATTCATTTCACTTTACTTTATGATTAATTGAGATCAAAATAATTCATATTACTAAATGAACTACCACTCAAAACAACATCCCTCGAGTTGTTTTGGTGATTACATGAATGTGAGATCCAGGCACATGGCTTAATAGGATTGATAGGATACCCATATCAACAAGTTGCAACTTCTTTTCCGGAAGCTCATTCAAAAAGAACTCTAAGGTTAAGCGTGCTTGGCCTAGAGCAATTCTAGGATGGGTGACCGTGGGAAGTGGGTAACTGTGCGCAAGTGAGGACAAAGTCTTGAAAAAGACTAGTGTTGGTCTGTGGGGCCAGTCTAGATATCCTATTAAGCTGCCAGGAGTGACACCCCCCGGGCCCAGGAGTGGACGGGGTGTTACAAGTGGTATTAGAGCCGACCCTTGCGATTACACGGGTGTGTGCGGGTTAGTGGCGAGACATGTGGAGCATGGCACGTGTGGCCCGAAGTGGACACGACATGGCACATGTGCCGGCACTAGACGCACAGACGCGTGCCAAGAGGGAACGTTCCTGGGGTGTGCTTGATCGATGAGGGCATCGATCTTCTAAAGGGTGGGTGTATGTGAGATCCAGGCACATGGCTTAATAGGATTGATAGGATACCCATATCAACAAGTTGCAACTTCTTTTAGGAAGCTCATTGAAAAGAACTCTAAGGTTAAGCATGCTTGGCCTAGAGCAATTCTAGGATGGGTGACCGTAGGAAGTGGAATCAAAAGCGCACGAGTAAGGACAAAGTGCGCAGAAAAGACTAGTGTTAGTTTGTGGGGCCAGTCTAGATATCCTATTAAGCTTCCAGGAGTGACACCGCCCGGGCCCAAGAGTGGACGGGGTGTTACAATGAACTAGATCCACTACACCAAGACCGATCATCACATGAGTTGGTGCAGCTTCAAAGGCAAGCATCATATGGACATAATATCAAATATATGACTCGTTCTTTACGTTTTGGTTCGTGTTTTGAGGCCATGTCTATATATGTTAGGCTCACCAAGTAAGAACCTTAGTACTCATGTGTGTAAAACTGTCTTACACTTGGTGTATGCGAATGTAGAGTCTATCACACCCGATCATCACGTGGTGCTTAGAAACGACAAACTTTCTTAATGGTGCATACCAAAGGAAGAACACATTTTATCGTGATATTTAGTGAGAGGGATCATCTTATAATGTTACCGCCAAAATCTAAACAATCCATAAGCATAAACAAGATGCAAACAAACATCATATGTAGAAGTGATATGATATGGTTCTTGCACTATCTTGTGCATCATGGTATGATCTCTATCATTCCATTTGTGTAACACCAAGGTTTATGGCCCTCGCACTTACTTTTTTATAATTCCTCAGAGTATTCTACCACACGAAAATTATCAAAATCACCATATCATGACACATGCCCAGCAAAAATAAAACTAGACGCTTCTAATTTATCTTTTACATATTTTACGTGGCTTAGGGCTTTCGAAGATAGGACCATTCTTACCTATGAACATGGAACCACAATGATGATTATCAAATTATTAGCAACCCGTTGTAAATCAGATATCAACTAAAGTGGGAGAGACAGACACCCACTAGCCACTTATGCAAAAATAGTTGCATGTCAAGCATGGAGCAGGTCTCATGTGCAAGGACATATAAAGTTAGTCTGGGTCGCTTCATCCCACTATGCCGCTAATATCCAAAATACACGAAGGATGCAATAACATGATCATCAGCGCCCACATATTCATATGTGTTCCAACCGTACAAAGCTTCTACGCAAAGACATAGCACTGATACCACCGATGGGGTTCGTTGAAAAAAAAATCTATGATTGCAACTGCCAAGATCGAATCTAGGCAATACTTGTAACGGTTTCAGAAGGACTCACCCTTGAAGACCGTAAGTGGGATAACATTCCCACAAAAAAAACATGGTTGGTGTATAATGTACACGGTCGTCCTCAAGGACACGAATACGATCAACACCATAAAGGGTCAGCGCCTCCATGATTGGTCACATGTGCGGTGTGACGACGACCTCCGTCCATTGCTCTAGTTGGGAAGCGTAAGTAGTGGATCCTCGGGAAATCCCGCAGCACTACGACATGGTGGTGGTGGTGGAGAAGATCTTGAGCAAGGCTTCTCCTAAGCACCATTCTCGTGGCAATGGATAAGCTAGCAAGGGGAGGAAGATGCCAACCAAAGGGCATATGAGAAGGACTAGAGAGGTGTGTGAGCGAGGGGTCTCCACCACCTCCTTTTATAGGGGGCGGGGCATCCCCTTCCCATGGCCAACGGCCAAGGGGTTCCCCCACCTCTTCGTTGCATTGTTATGGTGGAACATTGTGATGATGGAACATAACGGGAAAATCTCCTTCCTTGCATTTTGATGATGGAACATCGTCAAGGTCGAATCTTTTTCAAGAGGGGGAGATGATGTACCGATCATAAGGTGAATTCCTTCCTTGCCTTATCCTCCCTTATTCCTCACTTGAATGGGATCCTAATTGAGCCAAATGCCTATCATGTGACTAGGTCCAAACCCACAAGCATGATGCCAATATGAGGTGCCAAGGATGCCCCAGGAGTCAAGACCCCCAAGCAAGAAGCATGGAAGAGAAGACACAAGAAACAGCTGCCCGAGGACTGTAGTCTCCGCCCTCCAACCCCGGAGTCTCTTCCCATCCCAGATTCTTCGAACTGAGGACTCCACCCCAGTCTCCAGACCACCTAGGATCTCCCAGTACTCGCCCCTAAGTCCACCCTGGAGACCTCCTCGGAGTCTCCGACTACACTGGAGTCTCCGGCCTCCAGACCCCAGAGTCTACAGCCTAAGGAGCAGGCATGCGTGCCAAGAGAGGGTGGTGTCGCATGATTTCCAAGGCATGTATCTCTGAGGTCCCTTCCACCGGATCTTGCCGGCGCCAATCCAGCGCCGTCGCACACCTCTCCATGGGTTCCTCTTCTTTGGATTCTTCTGGTGGTGAATGGAATATCATCTACTCAGGAAGTTCCACAAATGGTAAGTTCCTTGTTGGCTCTCTGATTCTCTTGGCGAAGCGCTGGCTGGTTATTCTCAATGCCAATGGTTTTCCTATTGAGGGTAAATGCCTGGAAAATGGGGAGGTACTCTCGGTTGGATCGGTGGTGAGGTTCCCCTCTCATCTTGCAAGGATCAATGATTTTTCGGCCTCCTCCTCTGGATTTCTTGGGAAATCTTCTTCTGGCATTGACAAGGCTGAAGATTTGAAAGTTAAGTGGCATGTTACTTGCTCTTCCTTGCCTTCAGATGATTCTGGCAATGTTCCAGGGTTTTTGATCCTTTATTCTCTTGCTAACCGGATTGTATTGCTTAATCAAGATATGGTGGTGATTGATGCTAGATTCCTTCCAAAAAATGAAAAGATCTTTTCAGGTGTGACGCTTGATCTAGTTGTCAAAAGAGTTGTTGTGGGTGCTCAAATCTTTTCGGGTGTGACGCTTGATGCTAAATTCCTTCTACCGTTTCCTCTTTACGTCGAGAGGAGTGGGGAAGGGTTACACAAATGGCCTTGAGAAAGGAACGGCAACACCCACGGGCATCATTGCGTCGGCGTTGGCCAAGCCAACAGGAATTTATCTCGGTCAAAAATACTATGATCATGGATGACCCTGGCCTGGACTGGATGTCTAGACCAGTAGTTCTTTGGCGGATTAGGACACGTACAATGCTAGAGAAAGCGGGTCTTCACTTAGCCCTCCATGTAATCTAGAGAAGGTAATAAAAATAAGTTGTACAATGGATCATCTCTTATTGTCATCTCTAAGAATTAATGTGAATTGACTAATTATAGTGAGAAATTGTGTTCATAAGAGAAGTCACAAGATAAAATAGAGAAAATAGTATTTTCTTATTTGTAAGGGATCATCCCTTAGCTAAGAAAACACAATATTCTCTGTCTTCATTCTCTCACCTCCAACTATGCGAAAATCAGACGTAGCAACTATAAAGGAAGACTCACCGCATCATAAATGCCCTTAGCTAATCCCGATGGCCACATGGCGCACACACAGAGGGACACACCGAGCAGTGGTTCCGACTATGTCTTTCTGTTGCATGGCAATGAGCCCCACCGTTGACAATCGTTAAACTAAGCGAAACCAACAAGACACGTTTTACTCAGAATAACTCATGTCCACATAGTAGGATTCGGTTTCGGATATCGAGACGTACGAGAACTGGACGACTCAAACAAGCGACCGAGGTGTGTTATATATTCTGCCGATCGAGTAGTAGGTACACATATGCTAGGAAGGTTGATCCTGATCGATCAGAAGATATGTCGTCTGATCAGGGGCGGAGCCAGGATTTGACATTGAGGGGGGCGAAGATATTTAGGATCATGTATAAGAATTTTTCTCTCGCAAAGGATACAATAACATGTTATTTGGACGCGGCTAGCGAGCCTCCGGAGGCTCGATAGGGCCAACCAGCACTCGGGTTGTAACATCCCAATTTCAGTAACCCTGATTAGTTGTCCAGAATGCAAAAATCAAAGGGAACAAAAACTTTTTCTTGCTTAACAATGTAGTGGTTGCTTATGCTTGTGCATATGGATGTACACCATATGATATACTCCTCACCTCACCAACAATTGACAAAAACTATTTAATCAAAACTGTCTTGGCTCATTTTATATATTCCCAAATGTTCTGGCATTTCAAAACCTGAGCCAAGATGCCTTTGCAACCCTAACTATTTTAGTAGCTTCTATTGCCAAAATTATGGACATCTATAAGATATAATCTCCTTATATTTTCAAGACAGAACCTTCAAAATACTCTTACCTCTAGGTTTCTCTAAAACCTTTTTATAAAACTTTTGCACTCTACTCTTGGTAAATGTACCAAGGACCTTACCTTGTCCAAACTCTAACCTCATCAAAAATATTTACCCTTACCACAAGCTAGGCTTGATGGTAACCTTGGTAGTAGTTTTGTCATTCTTGTAAGATGAGCTGCCTTGATATGCTTCTTGATTTGTTTACTTAGGAACTAGAGTGAGCTACTCTAGGTGTCGTCGGATTGAGGACAAGTACGCCATGAGGGGGTTCTCGAGGCGTGCAGAAGAGAGGGGTGTGAGACATACGGTATTCCGGGACGGGGAGCACACAAGTTTACCCAGGTTCGAATCCGCTGGCTTTGGACGGATCCTACTCCTGCTAGCAATCTAATGTCTGGCAGCCGGAATATGGGTTACAAGGGTTTCTCCTGTGCGAGTTGAGATTGTAGACTATTGAGGTGTGCCCTAAAGGCTCTCCCTAGGACGACTTATATAGATATCCGGCCTAGGGTTTATAGGAGAGATCTATCCGGCTGCGACTAGAGTTGGTTACAGAGTACATCTTGAACTACAAGTAACATTATGGGCCTAAGTTGGTAAGTCTTCTGGGCCTTTCCGTAGCGGGATTGGACTCCGTATTTCTCCCTGACTAGGCCGCCCGTGAAGCAAAGCTCTAACCCGAAGTGGGCCACCCTGGTTAGTGAGGAACTGTGAGGATACCCGAAAAGTATATCCCCAACAGTAGCCCCTGAAGGCCTCCAAGATCCAAAGTCGGATTTATCATCGTCTAGCTTGATCTTCGGCTTGCAGAATCTTGAAGGTTCCTGAAACTTCAAAACAAAAAATACGATCTGGGTCTTAAAAATAAGTCGGACCTATCAATAGGTTATTCGGATTTTCCATCTTGATTTCAAACTAAGCCGGAACTTGGTTCCTAACGCCACCTGACACAAGTCATGGTCAAGTCACGTCATCTGACAGGCATTCCGTCAGCACGACCGTTGGTGGGTCCGTGGTTTGCGGAACCGAGGCGCCGTTTCAATGCGTGCGTGGAGATCGAGGCGACGCAATTATCACGTGGGTCCTTCCCAGTTCCTTCCACGACGCGTGGCGGTTACACTGTAGCATTTGCACGAATCTTGGCGCAGTTAGGTGGATAAAAGGGGTTAAGATTTTCTCCTTCTCCTTCGACCAGTCCTTTGCCTTTTCCTCTCCTCCCAACTTCCCTGCACGCACAGAGCTCCCCCATTCCTCCCCCACAGAACTCCCAGCGCCGCGGCTTTTAGGTCAACTTCTCGCTGGAGAAATGGCTTCATCTTCTTCCTTCGGCTTGGCGGCAGCGGCGGCAGTGGCGACGGCAGAAGCGGTAGCAGAGAAAGAGAGCTTTCGCGGGACCTGGATTCCCTGCGCTCTCAACGAGGAGGGCCTCAAAAACATGGAGAAGGAGTGGCTTCCTGCCGCCAGCGACTGGCAGAGCGGCTTCGAGGAAACCTTCCCCAACCCGCGCGATGGCGAGCGGGTCCACTTTGGCACCCACCTTTACAGAGGTTTGTCTTTTCCTCCCTCGGAGTTCTTCTCCGACGTGATAGATCATTACGGAGTTCAACTCCATCATCTTCCTCCCAACTCTCCCTTAGATATGAGCGCGTATGCTTCGCTGTGTGAGGGCTTTCTCGGCATTAGGCCGAGTTTGACTCTCTTCCGGTACTATTTTCATGTCCGGAGAAACTCCATTACCGCCGGTATTCCTTATATCACCAGCACTATTAGTTTTTCGCTTAGACGCGAGCATGCGTATCCCAAAATTCTAGCCAGTGACTCGGTCAAACAATGGCCAGCCACATTTTTCTATCATAGGGATATTCCGGCTCCCGGTAAAGCCACTGCTTTGCCGGCTTTTGTCAACAGAGCTGCCACGGCCCAACCTTCTTGGGACGAGGTTGCTCCATCTCTCACCGATGATCTGATCCTTGCTAAGAGGTGGGTCGAATATTTGATCAAACACAAGGGTTTGAAGGGATCCGACTTGATCCAATGCTGGGTCTCACGCCGGATCCAGCCCCTTCAGTACCATGGGGATCGACTGATGCACTCCATCACGTCATCCAAAAAAGACTCCCTCCGCATCATCCCCAAATCCTACACCACTCAAGGCTACATAAGCCAGATCAAGTGGCTGATCCGGGAGCGGATCGAGAGGAGAATCCCGGAGGTTTCTCTGGATATGCATACGGCGGAAAACCCCGTAGTGCTGGTAAGCTTCCATCAATACACTTTTTATGTGTTTCAATCTTTGAGTTATACTGCAATACTGATATGTTTTCTTATATTCATCTTGATGACCTCCCCGAGTCGGAACTTGCTCCGCTCGAAGGATATCCTCCTGAGTTTTCTCAGGAGACAGAGGTGGTCCCATTGCCGGACCTTGCGCTCAAGAAGCGCAAAGCTCCGACGGTGGCTGTTGGCACAAAGGAGGTGCCTGTCGTGAAGAGATAACTTTCAGTCACAACTTTCCGCCTTTGTACTTTACTCAAATTTCTTTCCGAGATGTAATGTTTCCGACTTTACTACATTCTCAGAGCAAAACTGGTCATCAAGGGCAAGGGGAAGGGAACTTCTTCGAAGCCCCTGCGACAGACGAAGCTCACCATAGCTTCCCCATCGTGGCTCCTCCGACTCCGGCCCCTCAACCTTCTGCAACGCCGGCGACCATTCCTTCCCCGGTCATCGCAGAAGATCCGGCTCCTTCAACAGAGCCCGCGATCCTTGAATCGCACACTGACGTCACCATGGGTGAGTCAGTTCTAGAAAAGGAAGAAACCTCTTTGGGTAATGATCCCTCGCCAGAAACCTCCGTCGAAAACCTTATCAGCAATCCGGGACTTCCCAAGTTTGGCCTGTCTCGGAAATCTGCTGAAGAAATCCAGCGGCTCGCCAGGCAATGCCTGGAGAAAAGTACTCTATCTGCCGAAGAAGAAGTACAAGAAGCAGAGGACGTCAAGTTCTCCGACCTTCTTGCCCAAGTGCACCTTCGTGACGACAGGATTAGGACTGGTGAGCTTCCAACAGCCCCAGTGATTCCTCTTACTCTCGCCGAAAAGGTGGCTGCTGAAGTGAACGCGGGTTTGGATAAACTCACCCGCGAACAATATGTAAGTCGGAATTCCAACTCCTGTTTTTTCCATTATTTTATATCATATCCTCTAGCCCCCAAGCATGAAATAGGGTATATAATCCAGGTTTATGCTTCATTAGGATGCCAAAGAACGAACTAGTGTAGCCCCCAAGGCTCGTGCTGATATTAGCAAAAATATTAGCCCGAGTCTTAAGTAGCTTTCTGACTTTTGGTATTCTGACTTATAGAAAGTATGTTCCTATAACCAGGATTTATTGAGAAATGTCTGCGACAAGCGGAGAGAGATCAAAACTCTCCGGCTTAAAAATGTTGAACTTAAAGTTGCCAAGGATGAGGCCGAAGGTAAACATTTCGAGACTTAAACCTTGTCTTTGTTATTTCAATGTCGATTTTTTCTGAACTGTTGTTCTTTTTTGACTTACAGCGCAGGTGAAACAATCATGCGCCATGATTGAAGAGGCCGAGAACCTCAAGACCCTGGTGGTGGAGAACAAGGAGCTTTGCCAAGAGCTGGACCAGCTCAAGGCAAATCATGAAAAGAGCATAGCTCAAATCCTTGAATCCTCCTCCATGGCCACTGATGAGCGTGATCGCACGATCTCTGCTCAAGATAAAACAATCTCGGACCTCAAGAACGAGCTTAGCAGAGAGAGAGATCTTTCCCAAGCGCTCCGGGCTGACCTCCAGAGTCTCCGGGAGGAGAAGACCAAAATTGACGACGTCATTTTTGGTATGTTCCATCTGTCTGACTTTCTTCGACTTTCTTCAATGCCGGATATTTCTTAACTTGTTTTGTACATAGGTCCTCTGAACTTTGTTCAATGCTGGATATTTCTTAACTTTTTTTTGTACATAGGTCCTCTGAACTTGACGGACTCTTCTTCCACCGAGCCCCGCACCCACCGGCTTGCCCAAGTCAGTGACCTACTTCATGACTTCCGCCAATCCCTTGAGGACATTGGTGAAGCTCTCAAGATTCCGGACATGCACAGCATGTCAGATTTTCAGGTGCGGGACAAGGCAAAGGAGATGCCGCAACTTGTTCGGGACTGGAACATGTCCTACGCGTGGACTGCTGCGCAGAACGCTCTCACCATGGTGATGAGCCACCATGGAAACATGGAGATATGACAAGTGACCAGAGGGTATTGCAAAGTAGATGAGGACGGCCAGGAGCAGGACCTTCAAGCCATCATGCACTCATGTGCCGGATATGGGTGTCACGTGACTGATCTGACCAGCTATGAGACCCCTTTCTTCACCGGCGTGGATACTCCGCCTCCTCCTCCAGAAGAATCCGTAGAAGTTTCCGACAATGAATGCACCACCTCGGAGGCGGACATCTCGGAACGATACCAAGGCGGCGTAACTAGCGAGCCGGCACCTCCTTCATCCCCTCCTACATCATAGATCAGAAATTTTTGTATTATTACAGAAAAACATGATGCGTCTATAAATATGCAGTACTTTAACTTTTGCTAGTGCTAAGCTTTCGATCTATTTAGCACTTTTTGTCTTTGAATTTTTTGCGTGCCTGAAAAGTTTTACATAAGAACATTGTATTTTTTCATCTATACTTATCGTTTATCTGGCTTTCCGCCACGTCCCTTTCGTGAGCCGGCTAAACCTTCCGCTGGAAACTTTGTTGAGCAATGGAGCTCAATTACTAAACCAGTTTAAACTCGGAAACAAAGTCGTTATCCAGTACCAAGAATTGACTACTCGGAAAATGCCCGCATCCAGCAATCAGACAAATAACCAAAGTAAAGACTTAGAAATTTTAGAGTTATACCCGAAGGTAGTAATTTTAGAATCAGAAATCTAGACCAGAACGAACATGAGCATAAAGTACTTTCAAGCATTCTGGGATTTTCGACTATGACATGATCATTTGGAAATAAGATGGTAAAAACTTCTCATAAAAACTTGAGGCAACCAAAACTTTTATTTCTCATAGAACATGTACATTTATATGATTACAAAGAAGGATAAACTAAGAATAAAAGGGACGTAGCTGAGCAATATTCCATGGTCTGTTTAACTCATCCGGATTTGTACTGCCTCCAGCTCTCTTTCTCTTCTTAGTAGTAGGTCTTTCTTTGACTGGCCTCATGTCAGTTCAGTAGTATGATCCATTGTGCAATACTCGACTAACTAAAAAGGGACCTTCCCATACTGGGGAAAGTTTGTGCTTTCTGTGTTGCACAAGCCGGAGAACCAAATCACCTTTATTGAAAGATCTATTTCGGACTCTCTGGCTATGATACTTGCGTAACTTCTGCTGATAGGCTGTAGATCTCATTTCAGCAACAACGCGAACTTGTTCGACTAAGTCGAGATCAATTTGTCGAGAAATCTCGGCATCCTCTTCGATATACGCGGCCACTCTAGGAGAAGTATGAATCAAATCACTAGGAAGAACTGCTTCTGCGCCATAGACCAAGAAGAAAGATGTGTATCCTGTTGACCTGTTTGGAGTTGTTCGTAAACTCCAAATTACAGAGGGCAGTTCCTCTGCCCAAGCCCCCATAGCACGTCGTAGTGGTGCTTCGAGTCTCGGTTTTAGGCCTTGTAGAATTAAACCATTTGCTCTTTGGACTTGTCTGTTAGCCTGTGGATGTGCGACTGACGCAATGTCAAGCCGAATATTTTACTCGTTGCAGAATTCAGCCAATTCTCCCATAAAAAAGTTACTCTCGTTGTCCGTGATAATGCTATGTGGATAACCATACCAGATTATAATATCCTCGACAAATCTTTTGGCTGTTGCTCCATCACAACTAGTGACAGGTTTAGCCTCAATCCATTTGGTGAATTTATCCACCATCACTAAGAGGTGAGTAAATCCACTTGGAGCTCGTTTAAATGGTCCTACCATATCAAGCCCCCAGACCGCAAAGGGCCATGTTATAGGTATTGTTCGCAGCTGATCAGCCGGAACATGAGCTTGCTTTGCGTACTTTTGGCAGCCTTTGCACGTCTTGACTAATCGTTCGGCATCTGCCTGAGCTATAAGCCAAAAAAATCCGTGTCTAAAAGCTTTTGCCACTAAAGATTTGGCTGCAGCGTGGTGACCACACTTGCCTTCATGGATTTCCCTTAAGATTTCCACTCCTTCTTCCGGAGATACACAACACTAAAAACCCCCAGAAATACTCCGTTTATGGAGCTCACCTTTAAAAATAGTATAGGCTTTTGCTTGTCGGATAATCTGCCGGCTCAGCACCTCGTCTTCAGGTAATTTGCCATCTACCAAATAATCGAGGTAGGGTTGAGTCCAGCTGGGAATTATAGCCAGAACTTCTATCAAAGGTGAGTCGGATTTGGTTGGATATTCCTCATCTACTCCCTTTATTGAGGGAACTTTGAGGTGCTCTAAAAAAGCGCCATCCGGGACCTCTTTCCACGCAGAACCTATCCAAGATAGTGCATCTGCTTCCTCATTTTTTGATTGAGGGATGTGTTAAACTTCAAACCCTTCGAACGATTTAGATAAATCATCGACGACAGCTTTATATGCTGCCATGTGTGTGTTTGCATTACAAATATCCGACACTTGCTGAGCAACAAGATCTAAATCTCCGTAACACATCAAATGTCGGATGCCAATATCCTTAGCAATACGGATTCCATGCAGCAGTGCTTCATACTCGGCAATATTGTTTGTCGCTGTGAAGTGGATCTGCAACACGTATAAAGGTTTATCTTCTCGGGGTGATTTGAGCACCACGCCAGCCCCCGAGCCTCCTCGAGCCTTAGACCCATCAAAAAAGAGGGTCCAATATTCCCACTCAGGGAGGATCATGTTCTCCTTCGTCTCTGTCCAATCAGTGACAAATTCAACAAGGATCTGGGGTTTGATTGCTGTCCGAGGTTTATACTCAATATCGAAAGTTGAAAGCTCTATGCCCCATTTAGCGATGCGTCCTGTGGCGTCACTGTTGTTGATTATATCTCTCATGGGAGCTGTGCTCACCATGGTAATTGGATGCTCCTTAAAGTAGTGTCATAACTTACGAGATGCTAGAAAAACACCGTAAGCCAACTTTTGATAGTGCGGATACCGGAGTTTTGATTCTGTCAAGACCTCGCTGACAAAGTAAGTCGGACGCTGCACCAGGTGTTCCTGATTTTCCTCTGGTCTCTCCACCACCATGACGATACTAACGAGCTTATTTGTCACAGCAAGGTAGAGTAACATCGGTTCCTTAGGTTCCGGCGCTGCAAGGATAGGAGCAGATGAGAGTACTCTCTTCAGATCTTGTAGTGCAGCTTTAGCTTCGCCAGTCCAAACAAAATCCTTGGTCTTTTTCAGGAGTTTGTATAATGGTGCGGCTCATTCACCAAGCTGGCTTACAAATCGACTGACTGCAGTGATGCAACCAGTTAATCTTTGTACATCCTTCAGGCGAGTTGGCCTGGAAATATTGAGTATAGCCTTGGTTTTGTCTCGGTTCACCTCTATGCCTCTTTGAGACACGATGAAACCTAACAATTTTCCGGCTGGTATTCCAAAGATACATTTCTTCGGGTTAAGCATGATGTTGTATTTTCGTAGATTGGCAAATGTTTCCTCCAAGTCGGAAATCAGCGTTTCCTTCTTTTTGGACATCACCGCGATATCATCCACATATGCATGTACATTGCGTCTGAGTTGGTCGTGGAGGCAACACTGCATCTTGCGCTGGTACGTAGCTCCTGCGTTCTTCAGCCCAAAGGGCATCGTAACAAAACAGAAGGTTCCAAAGGGGGTTATGAATGAAGTTTTGACTTTGTCAGACTCCTTCATCCGGATTTGGTGATAACCGGAATATGCGTCGAGAAAACAGAGGAGTTCCGAGCCTATCGTAGAATCGATAACTTGATCAATTCTAGGCAGAGCGAATGGATCTTTTGGACAAGCCTTATTCAAGGCTGTATAATCAACACACATCCTTAAATCAGTGGTGTCCTTTTTAGGGACCATTACAGGATTGGCCGACCACTTAGTGTGGATGACCTCTTCTATGAATCCGGCTAACTCGAGCCACGCTATTGCCTTACGATTTTTGTCGCTAAACCATCGTAAGGACTGTTTGTTGGGTTTAGCATTTAGGTTTACATTTAGAGAGTGCTCGGCAAGTTCCCTAGGTACTCCGGTCATGTCAGATGGCTGTCATGCGAAGATATCTTGATTTGCTTGGAGGAACTTGACAAGCACGCTTTCCTATGCACTACCTAGGCCTACGCCTATCTGGGTCAACTTGGAGGGGTCATCATGCTTCAACGGGGCTTTCTTCGTCTCTTCTGATGCCTTGAACTCCGGATTTGGCTTTGTCACCTCCTTCTTCGTTGCGGGCATCTTAGACGGATCTATGCTCTTGTTGATCTCCTGGTACTCCTGGGCGTGCAGCACGGCTTCGGCAAAGGCGGCATTTCCATCCTCGCACTCTTGCGCTTTCTTCGGTTCTCCCCTAATGGTGATCACGCCGTTGGGACCTAGAATTTTCATCATATTGTAAATGTAACACGGACGAGCCATAAAAGCCCAGTAAGCCGGACGTCCGAATATAGTGTGGTACGCGCTCTTGAACGGGTCCACTTCGAAGGAAAGTGCCTCCGTCCGATAGTTCTTTGGAGTTCCAAAGGTAACATCCAAAGGAATCTCTCCCAAGGAATTAGCTTGTCTTCCTGGGACAACTCCGTGAAAGATCACAGAGCTATGGTTCAGTTGGGTTTCCGAGATCTTCATCCGGCGTAGCGTTTCAACATAGAGAATATTGATGCTGCTACCACCATCCATGAGGGTCTTGGAGAAACCATAACCGTCAATAAGTGGATTGACGATTAAGGCGTATTTTCCTCTCCTGTGCAACTTAGGCGGATGATCAACGCAGTCAAATGTGATTGCCACTTTCGACCAGACCAGATATTGAGGGACAGTCGGAACTGTTGCATTGAGCTCGTGGAGAACTGCTTTCTTGACCTTTGCTGGTTGAGATCCGAGGAAAGTGACGTAAGTGTCATTTTTGGTGGGAAAAGTCTTTTCCCTTACGCCTTGGGATTTGAAGCATCAGCCTCCTCCATGTCGGAATCTTCCTTGGTCTCTTTGTCCTTTTCGGGATTTTTCTTTCCCTTCTTCCGCTTAGCTTTGTAGCCCGCGGTATCATCTCTTTTGATGTCGTCATTGAAACGACATTCAGCGTTGGTGTGGGACGCGCCCCCATTGGCGTCTAGGTGATGCACACATGGGTTATTGGAAATGTCGGCCCAAGAGTAGGTTTTGCCTCGTTGCTGTTCTCCTCTACCTTGGACCCTTGAAGTCCCACGACCATGCCCGCGGCCTCCGCCATGTCCTCCTCGTCCTCCAGACCCGGAAACAGTAGTAACCACCGTTGTTTCCACGTTGGGTTTTCTTCCGAGGTATTTTTGCGCTTCTAAGCTTGTTGCTTTGGTTGTCTTGCCGACTGAGGCACAGCTAGGACGTTGAGTAATCCTTCTGCATCGTTGTTAGCATCTGCATACTTTCTCGATGTTTCTATCATCTCTCCCAAATCAGTGGCCTTGTCACACTTTAGGCGGTGACGTAGTAGACCAATTGGGAGCCCTGCGATGAAAGCTTCAATTGTGGTTTGATCGTTTACTCCTTCACAGGAGTTCTTGGTGTCGATCCATCGTCCGAGGTAATCCCGGCAAGTTTCTTCGGCTTTCTGAGTGCAACGCTGCAGGTCTCCGACCGAACAGGGCCTCCGATATGTGCCTTCGAAATTCCGAAAGAACGCACTTTGCATATCATACCAGTTATGCATGGTGTTCTCCGGAACTTCATTGAGCCATGATCGTGCCGTCTTCCGCAACATAAGTGGGAGATATCGGGTTGCGACCAGGCTGTTTCCGCCTTTAGCGATGCAGCAAGCTTGGAAAAAATCCCGTAGCCAAGTATCTGGCCGAGCAATGCCGTCGTAGGCTTGGATGTGCCTTGAGATAGCAAATCCTTCCGGGAATCTTGTAGCTGTGATGCGTGGTCCGAAGCACTTTGGTCCCACGTACATGTCATCGTTTTCGTAGCGCCGCGCCTCTATGTTGGAATTGATCTTGTGCCTTGCGTCGTTCGGGGATAGAGATCGTCCCGAATGCCGGCTGTGGCTGCGGTGCCTTGGAGCCGGAATTCGTCTTCTGCCACCACCTCCTCCGCCACGTCGTCCTCCTTGCCCTCCTTGGGAGACGTTGTGATGACTGCTTGGTGGAGAGGGTGGGGCAGCTGAATGGTTTCCGGCTGATCGCCGGCCTCCGTCCGGAGCATCATTATTCCGGTTCCGGGGAGGATCTTGACTACGGCGAGCCCCCTGCCGGCTTGTACCAACATGGTTTCCGTCGTTCCTTCGTCCGTCGTTCCCACCATGGTGAGGCTCAGCCAGACGGCTTACACGCTTAGGAGGTGGCATTTTTTGACGATCCTCCTCCCTACGTTTCTCTTTATCTTCTCCCCTTCGATCGTTAGATTCTCGTCGGGGAGGGTTCCTCGGATTCAGTTCAGCGATGGCATCTTTCTCGGCCGCTGGAGCGATGTTGCTCCAGTTGCGCGAAGTTCTGTGATGCTGTCCTGACAATCCGGTTCTTAAATAATTGTCTTCCCGATGTTTGGGGTGATGATACTGCACCCGGACGTAATGGGATCTTACGCCAGCCCATGCAGGGTCTGTGCGACATTGGTCAGAAGTCGAGACCAGTTTTTGACTTCCGAACAGGGTGACCTTTTGCTGCTCTAGTCCCTTGTTGAGTAGTTTGATACCCAAACGGATCTCCTCCGGTCCTGGATTAGCCGATAGAATTTCTCGGGACGCCACGGTATTCTATACTAGGGTTGAGTATACCCAATCTTCTTTGCTATCTTTCCGTGGCTTCCCCATCTCATCTCCAAAAAGTACGGCACGGACATGTGGGAATTGGTCGTCATCGGTGTGACGCTTCCGTGTCTTCTGATCCAACCGAGACATGTAGTCCTTAGTTGCCATGCGTTTCTTCTCCACCTTGATGTTTTTGGCTTAATCGAGGAGTTGTTGACGACGCGCTTCTAGGTCTTGGGCCCTTTCGTCCAGCTCTTCCGTAGTAAGTTTTGCAGCTGTAGGGATAGGTGTGGTTAATGCAGCATCGATGAGTTTACGCGCACCTTCGGTGATCACATGTCCATCCACCGATTCTTCTTTTTTAGCTCTTCTAGGATAAGTGCTCCATCCGAGTCTTCTTCGTATTCCTCAGCAATCATCTCCTTTGTCAGAGGGTCTTTTGCCGGGGTCTTGTTCTTCTTCTTTGCCTTCTTGGCAGCACCGGTAGGAAAGCCGGCTTTGGGTCCATTTCCCGGAGTCAAGCTCTGATCGGTACTTTCAGACATCTGGACTTCGGGATTATCTCCGATGTCCATGTCATCCTGCGCTTTGGGAGAGTGTTCCCCGGATCCTTCATCCATGGCTTCTCCCTCTTCTGCATCTTTGGAGTTATATTCCTCTTCATATTCCACGGAGAACTTTCGGAAATCTGCTGACGTCATCAATTCATCCGAGGATGCGGGTACGTCGGCGTTTGTTCCAATTGCCTCCAGCACAGAGTCGGTGTTTTCTCCAACATCGGCAGAGCCGGATCCGGATCCCACGTATCCGACGAAGTGCGACGCGTGCTTCCTGAGGTACCTGCGGTTTTCGCGATTAGCCATGTTGAAACTTTTGATGGTCTCGAGGATTGCATCTGCGCTTTCGCCTTGCAGTATCATACGTCTTAGTGTGTACCTCAGGAAACGCCTATCTGTCCCGGCGTCGTCAGAGCCGGAATCAGTGTCGTTGTTATGCTTCTCCTGAATTTCGACTTCCACGGGTGGGTCGATCTGGGATCCGGCTTCTCCAGGAAGATCCACTCCAGATTCGACTTGGACCGCTAGGTCTTCTTCAGGCTCGGATTTCTCCACTATCTCCGCCACTGGTGCGGGCTAGGTGGGATTATGGTTTTCTGAGATCCGGAACTCTGCCGCCTCCGCGGACAAAGGGGACCCAGAAGATTCTTCTGCCTCTATCATCACCGCTAGGGTGGGTTGGGAAGGTTCAGCGAAACCGATGTAAACATTGATCTCACCAAAAGACATGATTGTGTAGGCGGTCACGGCCTCCCTAGCCAGAATCCAAGTCTCGTCGAGAACAATGAGAGGGACGTCGCTGGCGTAGAGGATGCGACCGACGGCGATAATCTCGCCGATTCCGATTCTTGCAGATTCCGCTCGGAACGCAGATCTCAAGCTCACTTGCCCCACGGTGGGCGCCAACTATTGTCGGATTGAGGACAAGTAGGCCATGAGGGGGTCCTCGAGGCGTGCGGAAGAGAGGGGTGTGAGACGTACGGTATTCTGGGACGGTGAGCACACAAGTTTACCTAGGTTCAAATCCGCCAGCTTTGGACGGATCCTACTCCTGCTAGCAATCCAGTAATACGGCAGAGCCGGAATATGGGTTACAAGGGTTTCGCCTGTGCGAGTTGAGATTGTAGACTATTGAGGTGTGCCCTAAAGGCTCTCCCTAGGACGACTTATATAGATATCCGGCCTAGGGTTTACAGGAGAGATCTACCCGGCTATGACTAAGAGTTGGTTACATAGTACATCTTGAACTACAAATAACATTACGGGCCTAAGTCGGTAAGTCTTCTAGGCCTTCCCGTAGCCGGATTGGACTCCGTCTTTCTCCCTGACTGGGCCGCCCGTGAAGCAAAGCTCTAACCCGAAGTGGGCCACCCTGGTCAGTGAGGAACTATGAGGATATCCGGAAAGTATATCCCCAACACTAGGATCTCATCCTCTAGGATCAAAATAAACAAAGATTACCAACCCTAAGCCGGATTAAAAAGTTGGATCTGATCTCTAGCCACTAAGTGATCATCTAAAACACTTAACAAGATCACTTATGGAATTAACCTTTTCTAGAAACTTCCAAGTAAAGGAAGAACAAATCCAAGCATGTATCCCTTCTACTCAGTCTACACCTCATTCTCATCCCCTTGATAATGATTTGGAACCTTGCACCACCCCAAAAACATCCCCTCTTATATTCTAGTCAAAAACCCTCAAACTGCCAAAAATAAGTCTGGAAAACTATTAACAATATCAAATCTTTGGGTCTCCATCATTTCCAACCCTAGTGCATTTTTGGAAATGTACTTGAACCATCTTGTAGAAAATCTTAAGTACTACCATGGCTCACTCTTTCCCTTGGCTAGATCATATTTTAACCCACTTGTTCTTAATGGTTTTCTAGGAAAGAAAATAATAATTTCTGCAAATCTTATCAACTAGCCTACTTTGGAAGTAGCTCACATCTCCATACTATCTTATTTTGACCAACAATTTGCATGACTTTAATCTACTCATGAAGTTCTATAAAATCCTACTTCACTTGTTTCAGTTGGATCCTTGTGCTTCCAAAACCCACAAGGTTTTGAAGTTTATTTAATAACCTGCTTTGGCACCCTTATGTTATTCAAAGTTTGGAATCAATCCTTGGAAATCTCAATCGTGATCAACCTCAAACCTATGTACCATGGTGATATACATCACTTGGTCTATCCATCCATGTAACTCTTGACCCAAGTTTAGCTCTGAGCTCCAAGATCCAACAAGGTTTTGATGGTAGGATGTTAACTTTGCCCAAGATCCTCCCATCCTTGTTTCCTACCAAAATCAAGACGGATTCTAAAAAACCAAGGTATCAAATGATTGATACATCATGTGGACTTCATATACCTTGTATATAAACATTTATGAAATTTTACCTATAATTATTTTGACCGAAAAGGATTTATTTCCTTTACTTGACAAAAATATCAAAACTCATCCTACAAAGGAAAGTTTCTAATTATCCAAATCACTCCTCCAACTTAAGGCTCAATTGAGGCCTATAGATCATAGCCTATCCTCCCACTTCAAAAATAAATATTTTTGAAGAGTTATAATAATTACTTTTGCCTATTTTCGCAATTGGCACAGACAAAAAATAATTACTTTAAATACTTTTAGGCCTCAATAAATTATGGGAAAACACTCCATAGTGTGAATTCATGTTTGGGACCATGTCAAACCAAAAACTCACCTTGTCTAGCTCAAAAATTTCAAATGAATTCAAGTGAATATTTTCAGCACTATTTGAATAATTAATATAAAGTGGATCAAAAATCCTCCAATAAATCCCAAGTAAATTCTAAAGGTACACCTTGACCATATCTATCTACCATCACAACTAAATCATCTGAGCAAGATCAAAAATCAAGAATTTCTTCATGATCATTAATATGGCCAAGTATTGACATTATTCAAAACCATGATCCAAAACTCAATCAAAACCCGTGTCAACCACCACAGATTAATCCAGCACACCACCCCTCATCTCTGGTCGAGATACACTATGGCAGTCCACTGTAGTTCATCTCTCTCTCTCTCTTGTCTTTTTCCTTTAGAAAGAAGGGAGAAATACCCTAGGTCTTGTCATGACCTCTTAAAAATATGGCAGTAGCCACCCCACACACTCCCTGACTCTCCTTGACCCCTGGTGGCCAGACCATGATCCCTCCCACCACCCTTGATGCCCAATCGCTAGCCACCACCTCCTCCCCAAGCTTCTCCATGGACTAGATCCATCATAAACCCCTCTCATTTGTTTATGAGGCCTGAGGCCCTTGCAGCTTGCATCTGCCCCTCCATTCTACTCCCTCCCACTCCCACTTCCTTCCCCCAGAACCCCGACAGCTCTCTCATGTTCTGCTGCTCGAGGAGAGAAGGAGAGACCCTCTTGTTATCCATCTTACCCGCAAGAATGAGGTCGACCTAGACCACCCCACCTCCCTTTCTTCATTCTATTCCACGTCCCTAGATCTAATCTACCTCTACTTCCATCCGTTTTGATGTAGGTTCACCGGACCAGCCGCCAACGCCGCATACCTGTGGTGAGGTCTCGCCATCGGGGTGGCAACCCAGGGCACTATGGCCACGCCAAACCCTCACTGTGACCTCGAGAAGCCATCCCCTCCCCTCCAGAACCCCCTCCTGCAACATGCAGACAAGGAAGAGGTGCTCCGACGGTTGCTGCGGTGCGTCTCTTTTGATGTCTCCCTCGCCGATAAAGCCATCCCCGGCACCAATTCTTTTGATGTCTCCCTCGCCGACGTTATCAGGGATGGCTCCATTGCCTCATCACCTCACTGTCGCCCAAGACACCCCTAGGTGAGAGCCCCATGCCTCCCAACCCTAGATAGGGTTTAATTCTGTCTCCCACAGCCAGAGGAAGAAGACAGAGGAGAGCCATCCATCGCCACTAAATCCGATGATCCCCATTTTTTCGTACCCCTTCGCCCCCTCCTAGCCAATGACGAGTGGACCCTGCCACTAGTAAAGAAAACCTTATCGTCGGCGCACCAAACCAGCTTATCCCCGGCGAATTTGGGTTCGCTAGTGGCCACCTCGCCGGTGGTAATGGCTTACAGCCGGCGCGTAGGCTGTTTGCCTGGGGTATATGAATGTTAGCGCTGGCGAATCGGTCCTGTTTGTCGGGGTAGCTGAAGTAGTAGCGGAGAATCGTTCTTGTGCGCATGCGTTATCTATACCCCTGGCAAACTAGCTGTTCGCCGGCAGTATGTTGTTAGGCATTAAAAAAAGGCTCGTTCACATCTCCTGCTCATACTTCCATATTATATTAATTAAGCAGGAGGTTAGCGCTAGAGCCACACTTTACATATTTAAAGTGACATTGATTCGCAATGTACAGTTATACATTTTTCATCCGTGAATCTACATCATTAATGAGCTAATAAAGAAACCATTCTAATAAAACTACTTTAAAGTATCGTGGCACTCAAAATGCACTTAAAATGTGAGAAACTACCAATCCCTACTGATAATTTGAGCAACCACCTGCCACAGTGGCAGTAGCAGCATCGCACATCGCCGACAAGGTCCAAGTCGCCCAGCAAGGTCCAAGCCTGCCGCAGCAGTATCAGCGCACCTCATCAGCACATCCCTTCTTCCCCCTTCATTGGCATGGTCACTGTAAAGTTGCAGAACAGATCGAACTTGTCATCAGTATCTATGCATCACTACAAGAAAGGTTAATTGTCCTCTTGCAAATTAGTATTGCTAGCTTCACCAGGAAATCTAATGAAATAATAATTGTATAGAAAGTATAGATGACAATTTTGTACCCTCGAATCTATTGATGTTTGATGCATATCTCTCTAAAGATAGACATATAATAATTCCCAAACTAGTCAAAACTCCTGACCTATGTTAGTATGTCACCTAGCAGATTCATATAAAGTAGATACATTCACCAAATCTTGGTTCTATATACTGTATATGCAAAATCTTGTTCATTGACATACATATATAGAGCAGAGGAACCAAAAAAGATTTTGCTCCATGTAAAACACTAGAGAATATAAAAGCTAAAACACTCGATTAGAAAAACAACAGGTCAACAATATGAAATCCTCCCAACCTTGCCTCAAGAGAGAAGAATATTTTCCCTAACCGGACTATTCCTCACATTTGGCCAGAACAAACGTAATAATACAAAAAAGGCACACTCTGCAGCAGCCAACCAACCATGCCATACAAAACCACGAGAAGCAGGATTGGAGAGATTGACATGTGCATTGGTCCGCTTTCTTGGATACTAGTCACGTGAACTACACTAGAGCTAAGATTTACGATACATAAACAACTCGGGACAGCATAAATTTGTCAACACCTGGATTTTTAATCCCAGATGCATGTTATGCCATACATCACAATCACAAGTTTACCATTTTTGCAAGACATAATAGATGGGATATCACAGTACATCATCCATTACAAACCATAATAAGGTCTTACACAAATAAAGGATCTCATGATCCAATCCTAATACAAACAAGTAGGGGAAAATAATAAGCGTAGTAGTGGGCTCCATCTTCAGGGTCATAGGCAATGCTGACGATGGGAGATGATCCAAGTTGTCGTAGCCGTCCTACTGTCCATCTTCCTGATAGTCCTCCTCATAGTCTGGCCACGGGAATAGCCAGGGACAAAGCCATGAGTACTCTTTAAATACTCGCAAACTATCACTAACAAGTAAGGTAGTTCTAGTAGGACACTAAGCTCTAAGTTTATTAGCAAAAAGGCAGATTTATCTAAACTGAGTTCAGAAGTAAAGAAAGCTAATTTAATGTTCTAAATCACTTAAGTGGGAACCTACTTTTCATATTCACAACCCTGTTGTGGTCAAGTCAAAAATCATAGTTCACTTTACAAGTCATTCTGAAAACATCTGACGATGGAACAGTATGGAACTCCAACTGTCCATAACCGCGGACGCAGCTATTCGAATAGTTTGACACTCTGCAGAGGTGGTACACTTTAACCACAAAATTCGATACATCCATCAGGGATAACCCTGAATCATCATACTTAGTATGCGGATAATCAATCATAACCTTTCAATTACACACTCTAGTATAGGCACCTCCCCTATGAGCTTGGCCTCCCAGCCATGGCCATCTGCCATCCTAGGCACTGCATAGGTGGACATCATCAAGAGGTAGCCTCAGCTCAAACCTCTTCCGCGTGGGAACCCATACTAATGCATATAAACTTCCGGCTAAGCCTTACCCAATTCAGGTATTGTGGTTGTACGGTAAAATTGGAATGGTATCGCATCCGGACCCAACCATCAGTTTTTATAAAGGGCTAAGGCTCATGCCTCAACATTTTCATCATAAAATCCATTTGTGTTTCTCAACAAATGTCAAAACATTTCAATAGAATGACTCATCAGTCCAGGGTTTTCATAATCATTTTCACCAAGTATTCCCACCTAAAGTGATCAAGTTTTATGCTTAGCACTAGCAACTAAGTTAAGAGTGTTCACAAATGAGGGATGCTAATTTTCAATTTCATGCCATAGAATGACATATAAGTACAACTAGATAGGCCTAGTTTTATACTATTTATGCTATCTATACTAAAAGTAAAGAACTTTAGTAAATTAAAAAGAAATAAAGCTTGCAAGTAAAACTTGGAATTGGCATAAAGCAAAGGTATATAACCAAAGCATGCCTAGTGTATCTTTCTTAGGTTATCTGGCAAGTGTTAGCTTGAAAGGGTATAGCTTGCTTAATAGTGATGGCTTGCCTTGATTGGTGCAGTGATTGAAGTTTTCTTCGTCTTCTTCGGGTTAGTAGAACTCCTCCTCCTCGTATCCTTGGTCGGTAATATCGTCTATAAATGAATACGGAGTACGCAATCACCAAAAAATACTTAACTAAGTCTATTTAGCACACTAATGTTCACACTTGATGATCTAGCATCATCACAATCATCACATGAAATAAAGAACTAGTTTTATTCATTTTATTTTAGAAAAGTAATTTCTACTCATTGAAATTAATTAAGATTTAATATTCTCCAAATAGAATATGGGATCATGTGGACACATGTCATCACCACATATTCTAATACATGGGAATGTGATTTAAAGGGGTGGTCATATTTTATAAAGTTTAATATTATTATTTAAATGATTTAAAGTGACTAGAAATTCCCTAATAGCATTCTTTTGGTACTAGTCCAATGTCACTGCACGCAAACCTAGATATTTTTACATATTCGGATAGGTATTATCAACTTTGATTTTTGAGAGTTGTAAACCACTCAAAAGCTATTATGGTTGATTTTTGAAAAATGTTTGAAGTTGCAAAAGTCTCTGTCTTGTTATTTTTGCTATAGATTATCTCTAACTCCAAATGATTTAAATCCAACGAGCTTGGATAGATATCTTAATTACCTTTCTAGCAAAATTTGGATGATGCAATTTGGTTAAGTGAAACTCTCTGAATTGATTTTTGAATCTAGGGACAGAATAGGATTTGAACTAAATTGGAAAATCCACATTTGAATTTCCTGGGCTGCGTGGGAAAGCTAAAAGGGCCGGCCCAACTGCACAGCGCACGGCTGACAGAGGGGGTCCACCAGTTAGCGACTGTTCTAACGCGAAACATTATCAGCAAATTTAAGTCGTGTGATCCTATTCTAATCCAACGACCGAGCGTCATCGTCAATGACGAACAACTCCGGCGAGGAATGTGACCTAGCACGACAGTGGGGGTCTCTCGGGACTCACCTGGGCTCCAGCTAGGCTCGGTGACAGGGGCAAATGACTTGGTAGACGACGGCTAGGCGAGGCGCAGTCACGGTGGAGCTTGGGGTGGTCACAATCGACGGCGCCCTTCTCCTCTAGGAGCGGCGGACTCTGGGGAAATTCCGGCACGGTGGTGCTCGCCTAGCTCTGGGGAGAGGTGGGGAAGGACAATGAGGAGTGGGGATTGGAGTGGTGTGAAGAATGGAGGCGGGGGTGGCCTCCTTTTATAGCTCGACGAGGGGACCAACTGGTGCGGCGGGGAGCTCGACGGTGGCGTTGCTATAGGCAGCTAATGGCATGGGAGAGGACGTAGGACGGTGCGGTCCTCCCTGGCGGTTCTCGTGGACTTAAAGGTGCAGCGTAGGGCGGCGTGGTTTGGTCTGGCACGTGCGGCGCTCTGAGCGGAGGAAGAGGTGCTTGCGGCAGTGTGCAGCAGCTGCGGGTCGGTGGCAGCGAACGAGGGTGTCTGTCAGTGTGGTGTGGTCATGGCGAGGCTGCATGTGCGCGGTGAGGGCAAGGCACGAGCTGGCAGGGCTGGTCGGGCATGGTGCACTGGCGCTCTCTGGACATGGTGCAAGGAGGCGGTGTACGGTGGTGCTAGTGTGGTCCACGGCTCGGCTGGGGCTGTGGCATGGACAGGGAGTGGTGGTAGGGTGCGGCGATTCTAGTGGACATCCTGGATGGGCGCGGGGTGGTCTGGTGCAAGCTGTCCGTGGTCGGACGGAAGTGAAAACAAAACCGCGGTGCTCCACTGTGCAAGCGGTGAAGGGGAGATCTGGTCTGGGGCTGGGTTAGGCTTAGGGGATATAGAGGAGTAAAGAGGGGACCATTTGGTCGATGATCACTGTATCAAACAGTGAAGTTAGGCTAGAGGTTTTTCTATGCATGCTAAGTGTTTGATGAAATGGCCGCATGAAATTTACTTTGGAAAATTTGTTTCAAATTTTTTGAGTGGTTTGGTGTTAACCTTGAATAACTATGTTTGCTTGGAAAGGTCAAGGGGAAATGATTTGGTAGGTTTTTGAAAAAGTGGGATCTTGACATACGAATTAGATTCAATTTTCAACTGTCCATTAAATTTCCTTGCTAGATGTTTTTGTAAGTTTGCAAAGTGGGCCTTCATACACTTTTACTTGGTCTAGCAAGGGGTGACAAGAAATAGAATAGTTTCTGTTAGCAATCTTCTTCTAGGAACACCTAAAGTGGCCTAGTGGTTTAAAATGGTCGAAATGACCATTTGCATTATTTCTTCTTATTTGATTTCTTTCTCTTTGGATTTTCCTTGTAAATGGTCTAGATGATGTGTCATTCACCTTTAAACCATTTCTCAACATTTAGAACAATCAGGCATGGCATTTTCGATCAATTCTACACTAATGCAAACACACATGCATTCATATTCATTTTCTTAATAAAAGTTTTTGTTAACCCTAAATTGAGTGATGAGGATTTGATAACCTTGATTAAAGTTTTGGGGTGTTACAAACCTTCCCTCCTTAAAGAAAATCTCGTCCCGAGATTTAAGAAAAACTATGAACTAAAGAGATCTAGAAACTCAGTCCTAATGTAATCTTCTCGCTCCCAAGTAGCTTCTTGTTCGGTATGGTTGCTCCATTGGATCTTGAGAAACTTGATATTCCGGGTCCTGGTGGTTCTGAAGGATTCTTCAAAGATACGAATGGGCACTTCATGATACGTCGGATCCTTGTTGATATCAATGGCTCGGTGATCGGTGTTCTTGAAAACTTTGGTCTTCTCCGGCACTTCTAGGCACTTGCGAAGTAACGGGATATGGAACACATTATGGATGGCTGACATCTCCTCTGGTAGTTCCAGTTGATAAGATACTTCTCCTCGGTGATTCAGAATCTTGAAGGGTCCAATATATCTAGGGGCTAACTTTCCTTTCAGCTGAAAGCGCTGCATTTCTTTCAAGGGTGACACTTTGAGATACACAAAATCTCCGACATTGAAAGTAAAGTCTCTACGTCTCTTGTCAGCATAACTCTTCTGTCTGGATTGGGCGGTCTTGAGGTGCTCATGGACCTTGTGAACTTTCTCTTTGGCTTCTCGTAGGATGCCGGGTCCAAAAATCTGACTCTCTCCTACTTGCGACCAATTCAAAGGGGTACGACACTTTCTTCCATATAGAAATTCAAATGGGGCCATTTGCAAACTGGCTTGATAACTGTTGTTGTATGATAATTTTGCGAAAGGCAAACAATCTTCCCATTTTGATCCATACTCTAGTACACAAGCTCTCTACATATCTTCTAATATTTGGTTAACTCTTTCAGTATGTCCATCGATTTGCGGGTGATAAGCTATGCTGAAATTCAACTTGGTTCCTAATCCTTCTTGGACTTTCTGCCAAAATCTTGAGGTAAATTGGGTTCCTCGATCTGACACTATGGTGTTGGGGGTTCCATGCAAACTGACGATTGTAGCAATGTACAACTCTTCTAGCTTCAAACTCTGGTAGGTTGTCTTGACATGTATAAAATGGGCTACCTTGGACAGTCTGTCAAATATGACCCAAATAGAGTCATTTCCCCTACTAGAAGTAGGCAAACCAGTGATAAAGTCCATTCCGACAGAATCCCATTTCCATTCTGGAATCTGCAAAGGTTGCAACAGTCCTACGGGTCTCTGATGTGCCGCTTTGACTCTTTGACAGATATCACACTTAGCGATGTAGCTTCCGATTTCTCTCTTCATCTTGTGCCACCAAAGTTGCTCCTTCAGATCTTGATACATCTTCGTTCCTCCGCTGTGGATAGAATAAAGAGTATAATGAGCTTCCTACATGATAACTTCCTTCATCTCCGAATCTGCTGGCACACAGATACGTCCTTTGTACCACGAATGTCCTTCTTCATCTTCAGTGAATCCAGGTACCTTTCCTATACCAATACGATGTTTGATTCCATCAATACTTGCATTTCCCTTCTGGGCTTCCTTGATCTGGCTAATCATCGTGGGTTGAAGTTCAATGCTAGCTAAGAATCCTTTGCTAACTAGCTCTATTCTATACTGCTCCAACTCTTCATGCAAACTTAGCTGGGCTTCTTTGATCATGGTGTTTAATCTACATGGCAATCTACTAAGAGCATCCGCTACCACATTGGCTTTGACGGGGTGATAGTGAATGTCAAGGTCATAATGATTAACTCTATCCATCTCCTTTGCCTCATAGTCAACTCCTTCTGAGTGAAAAGATACTCCAGGATCTTGTGATCTGAATAAATCTCACAACGGTTACCCATAAGGTAATGACACCATGTCTTCAAGGCTAAAACTACGGCTTCTAGTTCAAGGTCATGGGTAGGGTATTTTTGATGCTTCAATTGTTGGGACAGATATGCTATGACTTTTCCTTCTTGCATCAACACACATCCGAGACCAATCTTGGATGCATCACAATACACATCAAACGGCTGCTTGATATCTGGCATAATCAAGATTGGGGCTGAAATCAATCTCTTCTTGAGCTCTTGAAAACTTGCTTCACATTTGTCGGTCCATTCAAACTTCTTGTCTTTCTTCAACAATTGGGTCATCGGTCTTGCGATGCTCAAAAACCCTTCAACGAACTTGCGGTAATATCCCGCTAATCTGAGAAATGCACGGACTTGGGTTTGAGTGGTTGGGGCTTCCCATTCTTCAACACCTTTGATCTTCGCGGGATCAACAGCGACTCCTCCTGCAGACAAAATATGTCCGAGAAAATCTAGATAATTTTCGTGCAAACTAAAGAAGCTAGTGAGGGATCAGGGTCTCTCTTGTTCTGATGAAGTCATCCGAGCAAGTGCGACAGGTTTCGGCATGACCTCTCTTGTATCTTTTGTGTTTGGGGGAAAAACAATTTGAATTCAAAGTTTAAATATGAGATAACACAATTCAAATACAACTTGCATTCAAATTTAAAATCTCAAATTATTATAGAATATTCCATAACCACAATATAATATTTTTTAAGAATAATAATCTTTTCTACATAAATTTGAATATAAAGAATTCTTTGTATAAGAAATATGGACTTATTACAATAATGTCTACTTAACATTGTACAACAAAAGGAATAGAAAATGCTAACAAAAAAGAAATATTATTACAAGAATGAGGATAAATGAAAGAATAAACTTTATTTCATCAATAATAACAGTACAAAGTTTTTACAATTAAAGAATTAAGGAAGATTACAAAAGTATTATAGCAGAAAAGCCTAAATAAGATTCTACACTAATGCTTTAGATGATATCATCCCCTTCCTTAATCTTTCCTTTCTCTGTTGAACCCTGCAAAAGAAACAGATAACAAGAAAAGAAAAAAATGAAAAAGAAAGGATGTTTTGGGTTAGGAAACTCTCAGATTGGGTCTTAGAAGTGCCAAGTCAGCAATTCATCATTGAGTTTGCAATAAAGGGGCCATTTAGTATCTGTTCTTATCAGGATATTTGCCTCAGACCTATTGCATCACAAGCTGGGAGGGAAATTCCACTTGGCAGATCCATAAGAAAGCATCAGCACAATACAATAATCAGCTCAGCTGTAGCTCAGACAAGGAGAAGGAGAAAAGCAATATGATCACCTATACAAGGTACAAGGGGGGCCATCACAAGCAGCTCACACGACATGCAAGTGTTGTGCTGTCAATATCACAAAGAGCAGACCAGCAGAATATAAGCACGACACTTCTGACCCAGCCGTAGCTAGCAAGAAGCCACACACACACTAGCCACATCAATATCCTCACCAGCCACCAAGTTCTTCACAGCCCATCACCGAGAACAACACATGTTCTTGCTCATCATCACAAGATCACTCATGTAGGTAAACACCATATCTCTAACCATGGTTGCTTCGAGGAGCCATCCAAGGGCAAGGACAAGGTGGAGAAGGCCAGGCAATGGCTGCTTTAGTGGATGAAGTAGTAGAAGGAGAGGGAAGTAGGATATCAAGATACAGCAGTAGCTGAACTAGATCTCTATCAAGTGCAACCTCCACACAACTACAGGTGATTATCTCCATAACCAAATATAGCCTTTGTTCCTATCAATTCATTTTAGAAAAGGATTTGGAAAGAAAAGGAGCTCTCAGTCTAGCATAGGAAAACTATGCTAGCCTCATCATAGAGCTTGTAAGGCAATTGTAGTATTTGTTCTTACTACAGATCCCAACCTCAGCCTTGGCATCATCGGTAGAGCCTGTATATACAAGTACAACATCTGATCTTGTCAAGTCATATTTCACAAAGATTGATAGCCACACAAATGATTGTGCACAATGGTATAAGCAACCAAATTCCACTGATCTACAAGTAGAGGATTTCTAGGAGATCAAAGGAGGTCACTTGAACCACACACCCACATAACTGTTCAAGATCATGCCTATACATGATCATATAATTGTTTGTCTATTCAAAGGCATCTGCAAAGCTAATATTGAATTTCAGAAGAACAAATACATCAGAGAAAGTTGTAGAGGATATGAGAGGGGTGTTGTACAAAACTTGTGTTGTTGGACAGCAACCAGATTTGTAGAGGAGTAAGCAAAACAACCATAGAGCACTAGAACACTACAAACCTGCTAAAATAAATCCTTAAGCCCAACCAACATATACTTTACTTTATTTAATCTCAAGTTGAGTTCAGATGAATATATTCAACTAAAAAACAATCTTCTGGAACCCAAACAGAGCAAAGAACCATTGCAATGCTTTTAACTATATTTTGTTCATCTAACAACAGCACTAATATTCAGTTTGGTCAGAGATAAAGACCAAAAACAAACCACACATGTCGAGGATGACCACATCATCCAAATTGAGGCATCGGATCAAGCACAATTACACTAGAGTTGACCAACTCAAGCCAAACATGACAGGGGTGGTTAATCATCCAAGTTGGAGCACCACCACAAGTAACCAACTAGCAGTAGATCATCACCACAACTCTAATTCTTAAAATTCTAGAAATTTAAACCTAAATCAAATATAGAGAAGTTCATCGGCTCGAAGGCCGGTCACATGAGTATTACCTGACCGGAGACATAGTTGATGTAGTAGAAAAGAAGGCCGACGCCGGGGTTGCAGATGCTTGTCGTCCCGCTAGTGTCGGAAAAGAAGCGATACCATAACACCTTCCCCATCACCACAGCAAGGTTCTGAGCAGCATGGCGGCGCATTGAAGGGCTCCGGGGTTGCATCCTAGAATGCCATCCCTCCGGCATCAGGGATTGGAGTAGGCCGCAACTGCTTCTACAATACCACACCATCATGAAAAGTGTAGGAGGAGAAGATTGGGGTCTAGGAAGGGAATGTCCTGGTCTCCCTCGAGCAGCAGCCGGGGGCATGGGGGCCAGAGGAGCCGTGACGGCAACCTAGCTAAACCGCATGGCTAGGGTTTAACAGGGGCGTGCACGGGGAAGCAAAGCAGCGTCGACACGAAAGTAATCGACGGATAAAATCGACTGGGGCCTCATCGGCAAACGGCGGTACAAAGTTGGCCGACAACAGGCCGGAGTGGATCTGGCGGCAGCGGCAACACCACCGCGACCAAGAGGGGAAGAAGAGGGGTGAGGATAATGCGTGCGTGTGTATGTGCGTGAGAGAGGAGTGGGATGGGGTCGGTGTTGACACCGAGCCCAGTTGGTCCAAGTTGGGCCAGATGGGTTAGTCGGTGAGAATGGCCTAGTTCCAAAAGAAATTCCAAAAATAAATTATTATCCCAATTAGTAAATGACCAAAATACCCCTGAGCCTAGCTTACACTCTAGAAAAATATAGAAAAATCTTCAAAATAGTTATAATATATCAAAATGATCACAAAAATAATATATACGTAAGAAAAATATAACATGACTTGTTTGAGTTAAATAAAATATAAATAAACATTAATACCATTAGGACCTAAAAGAAATTTGATAAAATAAAATAAAGACTTAAAATTAATAAAATTCATTTTTACATATAAAAATGAGTCTACTATTTTATAAAAATAATAACTTAATTGTTTACAAATAAAGCTTGAAACAAATATTTAAAGATATATAATCCTTTGTGGAATTTTGTAAAAATAAGGATAACACCTAAAATCAAATAAAATTCACTTCTAAGATCTTAAGTAAGTATGTGTTACTATAAAAATACAAATTATATTATTCCAACACATTTTAAGGTTATTAAGAAATAAATCCTTATTTATTATCTAGTTGGTAAATTCTTCAAGAACACTCTTAAATAAGAAATAATCACAATTTTATATAAAACTCTAAATCTTGTACATTTAAATACTACTTCCAAAATCATAACTTAAATTTATCATAATACTTAAAAGTAAACTATTAACATTTAGGAAACTCTTTAAAACCTTAACTACAAGATGAACCAACAATTTGAATAAATTTTAAACATCATTCACTTATAATAAAAGTTAATGCTATCCAATTCTTAATCATGCTTAATATGGTTTTAATCCTTAACACTTTAATGAGATCATTTAAATTTGCTTTCATTAATAAGTCAAAGCATTTCCATAATAACAAATCACCCTTGAACTTATCATTCACTTAAATTAGAAGTGAATGAATTCACACTCTTAACCATCTTTGCATTAATCCTAGAATTCAATAATAATCTAGATACATCAGAACCCTAAGTCTATTTAGGTTCCTTTTAAAATTAATTTTGCTCTACCAAAGTTATAAAGCATAAGGACCAAATTATATTATGTTTTTGTAGTTAACTTTTGTCTATTCCAAATTAAGTCATAAGGCATCTCAAAGTCCAAACTTATCAGATTAGCGTAAACGATATCGATCACATTCTATTAACCACAAAGATTGTTTAAACTTTAACAAAAAAATCTTTTCTTCAAAAGTTATTCATTTTGCCACTTCAAACAACAATCTTATAACAAGTCCTTTAACTCTTAACAACTTAACAAAATAATTTCCATCATAATTATCAGATAGCAATCCACCTCAATCTTAGATTATTATACTTCACTTTTATACTTTGCATGTTAAAATTTAAATACCTTTACTTTGTAAAAGTAACCTTTTCCTTGAAAGTTATTCCTTTAAGAACATTAAAAGTAATCCTTAAACACTTCTTGAAAGCTCTAAATGAATAATAATCTTGCTTAAGAAATCTTTTAGATACCATGATCCATTTGAGTGCTTTAGTATTGCATGTTACTTGTTGTGTTTACATAGTGTTTCACACACTCTCACAAGCCTTAATACGAAGCATGATTTTGAAGCTGATATAAAAGTGAAACACATTCTAAAGAAACCATTCGTAATTTTTGAACCCTAGATCAAATATAATTAGTCTAGGGGTTTGCGTTTATCAAATTGCATTACATTACTTATGCATCATTGCATCTTGCTTCTTTAAACATTAGTCCTTACTGGACCAATGATGTTGTTTACAAAATTTGGATCTTCTATTATCTTGAAGACCGTGATTGCATAACCTTACAATTATAAAAGGCAGATTCACAACTTGCTCATGTCCTTTGGTTATTTTTTATCAAATGTTGTCATCACCTGCATTTCAAAAAAGGTCATAAAATACTATTTTTGTAATAATATGATTATGGATTATTTACCAGATGGTAATGATCTATTGATACAGTTCTAGTGGTAAAGGAACATAATATCTAGGACTTAACAACCAATGTCGCCAGTGATTCTAGCACCGTATATTACGCGTTAACCATGAGATTTGGAATGGGACGGAGAAGTCAGCTCTATCTTCTTCCTTTCATGCGGAGTCAAGATGACCTTATCGTGATGATGTGATTCCTTGTGTGGATCTAGCATATGGGTGGGCACCCTTAGGCCCCATCATTTTGGTATCTAGATTATCTATGAGTGGCTGCCGGAGGTATAGTCGGACCTTTATGGAGCTTGCCAGGGGCATCACCAGCTCATAGAGTCTTCGGGAACTCTGCAGGGTTGTAGCTTTCCCAAAAAGGGGGCTTAACGGAGGTGTAGTCAGCCCCGGAGGATCGTGTAGACATATGGGGTCGCGGAGAGGGCAGCGATTGGCTTGGATCATCTATTGGGCCCCACATCAAGGAATTGTGGACGGGAATAAGCTACCAAGTTGTGCAACAAGGAGATGGTCTCTCATGAGTAAAGTAACGCACCTCTGCAGAGTGTAAAAATTGTGACATGTTACTCCCTCTTCTGGGAAGGAGCTACGAACGTGACAGGAAAGGAACCCCATGAAGGTTCTAGTCAACCTATGAAGGCTGTCGGACATAGTTTTTAGAATAAAAGCAACCTTTGAAGAAATGTTTATGAAAACCTGCATTGCCTACGACCTATGGTCTGTGGCTGTAGAGATAGTGCATCATACACTCCTTTTTAGTGAACTTGCTGAGTACGCTTGTACTCAACCGTACCTTCTTAACCCTTGCTAGGTTCTAAGCTGTTAAAGACGATGCCAACATCAATTTCTGCTCAAGAAACCATCATCGATAGGTCAAGTTCTTCAACAGAGTCAATGAAGTCAACATATACATCAACCGAAGTGAAGATAAAGTTCTTAAGTAGATAGGAGTAGATTCTCTAGCCATAAAACCTATTTCTGTAGAGCATTGCAATAGCAGCAATGCCAAGCCAAATAGTTTAGATGCTAGTCTTAGTTACTAGATATTTTTGAGTTATTATTTCTGGTTCTTCTCTGTAAGAAGTTCTTTCTCTCTCTTTAACCTAGAGTGTTCTTTGGATCTTTTGTAAAGAGTCGAGTTGTAATCTATAGTCATCTCTTGGACATGTTGTGTTTCTGTTATACCACTTTGAGGGATGTAATACTAGTGAACGGTGTTCCATTGGTGTTATGTCAATGACTATAGTGTACTACATCATGAAGTGGTATGCTGGGTCACCGCAACTGGTATCAGAGCATATGCTTTGAACTTAGGATTAAAACCCTTTTAGGAAGATCTGTAGGTTGGATAGTGACTATAGGAGCCATCTTATCTAAACCAAGATTCGTGATGGGTATCCACTTGAGGATAAACCTTGTCACACTTAAGTTGGATGTTTTTATCATCTTTCTTCAGGATTATTTATATGTTTTCTCTAGAGAAATGCCATTTTAGAGTAGCTCTAAATAGGTTTAACACCACTAAGATATCTTACGTAAGATAAAATATCAAAGAGGATTAGGACTAAGATTAGGATATCATGTGGAGCAGTGATGGAGTCTATATTTTGAATTCGTGAAGCAGCAAAAGCTTACCACTTGTTGATACCACGATACCATACAGGGTAGAACATTAGAGTGTGTATAGATACAATTGGAAGTAAATCATGTGGCATTCACTTGAGAATTCCATGTGATGCAGTAGTATTTTGTTAAGAATCATTAATAGTAAGCTAAGAAGAAGAGTCGTCATGGTGAGATTAGCTCTTTAATCATGATGACTAGGTAAATCTTAACAAGTTTGTGGTGAGAATAGCTCTGAGACCATGATAAATCTTTAAAAATGACAAGTGTATGGTAAATAATATTGTAACAACGGTAAGTAAAGAACAATGTAGGTCTATGATAGAAGTCATAGGTATTATAACATGGTAGGTCACTAATACTCCAGAGCAACTAGTCATGGTTGTGGCTTTCTTGGCGCAATCAATCAATCCTTTATGTTTCGACATCCAATCCATTCCTAGTACTACTTCCAAACCTTTGGTTCCAAGTACTATTAGATTGGCATAAAAATATATCCAATGGATTCTGATAGGTATAGCCTTGCAAATCTTTCTAGCTTTGGTGGTTTAACCAGGAATTTGAACTATCATAACATGCTTTAATTTCGTTGGTTGAATCTTACTAGTGCATGCAAATTCTTCTGTAACAAATGAGTGCGATGCTCCAGAATCAAACAACACTCTTGCAAGTACTGAGTTAACAGAAAACATACCCACCACGACATTTGGCGCTTCCTGGGCTTCTTCAGCATTCATGTGGAATTGACGGCCGTTGCGGTTGAGCGAATTCCCTAGGGAAAATCTTCTTCCATGCTGAACACGCCGCTGCCGCTGAGCTAGGGCATTCACATTGGTGGTGGCTGCAAGCTTCTTGGGACACTCGTTGGAGTAGTGACCCATGACTCCACATTGAAAGCAAGTAATCTGGGACTTGTCTTTGGCTGCAACAGGCACATCATTGCTTCCAGTCCTTGGGGCAGTATTGTTGGTGTTGTTGTTGGACTTGGGAGGTGCATGGTTGAATTTGTTGGAGTTGCCGGGGTTGTTGTTGTGGTTTCCTCCAGACTTCAAATTTCCTCCGCTACGATTAGGGTAGCTTGGACGGGACATTGGGGGTCTGTTGTTTCTTAGGGCATATCCTGCAGACGGGTTGGGGCGATACTTCTGGGTATTGTGGGACTCAGTCTGATGCATCATCCTGCGCTTGCGTTTGTCATTGGCTTGGTTGATCTTCCCTTCCATCTGGATGGCAGAGTCAACTACCTTTTCTATGTCTACAAAACAGATGCTGACTAACATGGTCTACATCTCCTCATGCAATCTGTTCAGGAACCTTTCCTTCTTCTTGGCTTCAGTGTTGATCTCATAAGGAGCATATCTAGCTAGGGATAGAAATTTGTCATGGTACTCAACTACGGCCATCCTTCCTTGCTTCAGTTCTCTAAACTCATCTCTCATTCTGGTGACCAAACCTTGGGGAACATGGGTGCGGCTAAACTTGATCTTGAATGTTTCCCATGTCATCACCTGACCGTGGTTCATAGTGCGGGTGCTATTCCACCAGGATCTCACATCTCCAGCCAGATAATGGGTGGCAAACAATACCTTCTCGTTGGATTCAACTCCTGCGACCTCTAGGTTAGTCTCCATGGTTTGCAGCTAGTCATCAGGATCTAAGGGGTCCTCAGATTTGTTAAAGATAGGGGGATTTGTATTCTGAAAGTTCTTAAGCTTGGATCCATGATGATCCTAATTTGCTTGGCCTTGATTATTGTGGGCCATCTAAGCTATCTGTTGAAGAGTGGCTAGATTGGCTTGGTGCTCGGCTATACTAGCTTCACGGTCAGAAACTAGCATCTACAGAATCTGCAACATTGGATCCTGCGATGAGCTGCTTCCTCCTTGGTTTCGACGAGTCATCTGAAGATTGAGATAGATAATAAGGTAAGAGGGATATTTGTAAGGTTCATGGTTTTGTTTCAAAAGCTTTTAACTTTGAGTTGAACTCAGGTTTTGCAAACTAAATCCTTCTCATTCATTCATTCAAAGCACACAATACAAACACACACACCACAACATAAAAGGAAAACAGATGGGTTTAAGAACCATTCTGTGAACTAAGATACAGTGGGACCGATACAACTCATTCCTACAGTAGTGCTCAAGTGCATCTATTCATCATCAATGAAGTCGGAATCATCATCATCATCGGTGTAGAAATCCATGGCATCATCCTCTAGGTAGTCGTTGTCATCACTGAGGTACGAGTGGATATCTCCCTAGATGTCTTCACCTTCTTCCTCTTCTTCTTTTGCTTCAAGCTGGACATCTTGCTCACGGATGGTCTTCTCAAGATCGGCCACCTTCTTGCGAAGATGGGCGATGGTGCGATCCTTCTTCTCGCATTGACGACGAAGTGATTGGCGATCCTTGACGAGCATGGCGAGAGTCTGGTCCTTCTTGGCGACAATGGAAAGGTTGTGGTTGGCGTAGGCTCGAGCATTGTCCAATTCCTTCTGTCTATCATACAACAGGAAGTCAAGATTCTCCACTTGGCACTTCATCTCCAGGTGACTTGGCATCTCCAATGGCATTCTCGTATAATCACGCCTTGGGTAATGAGCAAAGCGAGTTCCCTGGATCAAGTTGATGTTTTTCCCACACAGACGGGCAAGAGCTTCATGCATAGCCCTGGCTAATCCATCTAGCTAGTTGTTCTCTCACATGGTGAATTGAATCTTCTTAGAAAGGGATGCTTCCATCTTGCCTCGAAGATCTGCAACTATCAGCCACTATAGATATCCTCCTAGGAAATCCTTGAGTTGGGCATTGAAGAATTCTGGATGCGGGCGCTCCAAATACTCTGATAGTGCATCTATATCCCTCTCAAATATCAGTTGGCCTCTGTTGCCCAATTGGTAGAACTTGCAATACTGAACTTCCATCTATAAGAATTTAGGATGAGTAAGTTAGTGAGGTGATCAAGTGTGTCCAATTTTATGTAGGAATGTAAGAATTTTTAGGAACATGATTTTTTTTTGAAAGAATCAAGGGTAAGAGTGGGAATAGGTTTTCATAAATACTTACTTCTTTTGTTTTGAAACTAAGTTTTTGTTCGGACGTCCATTCTAACTAGGGTCTCCTATGGTCAGGATGGCTCTATACCAACTTGTCAACACCCAGATTTTTAATCCTAGATGCATGTTATGCCATACATCGCAATCCCAGGATTACAATTTTTGCGAGACATAACAGATTGGATATCACAGTACATCATCCATTACAAACCATAATAAGGTCTTACACAAATAAAGGATCTCATGATACAGTCTTAATACAAACAAGCAGCGGAAAATAATAAGCGTAGTAGTGGGATCCATCTTCAGGGTCACAGGCAATGCTGACGATGGGAGATGATCCTAGTTGTCATAGCCGTCCTGTTGTCCATCTTCCTGATAGTCCTCCTCATAGTCTGGCCATGGGAATAGCCAGGGACAAAGCCATGAGTACTCTTTAAGTACTCGCAAACTATCACTAACAAGTAAGGTAGTTCTAGTAGGACACTAAGCTCTAAGTTTATTTTCAAAAGGCCAGATTTATCTAAACTGATTTTAGAAGTAAACAAATCTAATTTAATGTTCTTAATCACTTTTAAGTGTGAACCTAGTTTTCATATTCACAACCCTGTTGTGGTCAAGTCAAAAATCATAGTTCACTTCACAAGTCATTGTGAAAACATCTGACGACGGAACAGTATGGCCACTCCAACTGTCCATGACCGCGGACTCGGCTATTCGAATAGTTTGACAATCTACAGAGGTGGTACACTTTCACCACAAAATCGATACATCCGTCAGGGATAACCCTGAATCATCATACTTAGTATGCGGATAATCAATCATAACCTTTCAATTACACACTCTAGTATAGGCACCTCCACTATGGTCTTGGCCTCCTAGCCATGGCCATCTACCATCCTGGGCACTGCATAGGTGGACATCATCAAGACGCAGCCTCAACTCAAACCTCTTCTGTGAGGGAACCCATACTAATGCATATAAACTTTCGTCTAAGCCTTACCCAATTCAGGTATTGTGATTGTACGGTAAAATTGGAATGGTATCGCATGCGAACCCAACCATCAGTTTTTATAAAGGGCTAAGGCTCATGCCTCAACATTTTCATCATCGAATCCATGTGTGTTTCTCAACACATGTCAAAACATTTCAATAGAATGACTCATCAGTCCAAGGTTTTCATGATCATTTTCACCAAGTATTCCCATCTAAAGTGATCAAGTTTATGCTTAGCACTAGCCACTAAGTTAAGAGTGTTCACTAATGAGGGATCTTAATCTTCAATTTCATGCGATAGAATGACATCTAAGTACAACTAGATAGGCCTAGTTTTATACTCTTTATGCTATCTATACTAAAAGTAAAGAACTTTAGTAAATTAAAACAAAATAAAGCTTGCAAGTAAAACTTGGGATTGGCATAAAGCAAAGGTATATAACCAAATCATGCCTAGTGCATCTTGCTTAGGTTATCTGGCAAGTGTTAGCTTGCAAGGGTCTAGCTTGCTTAGTAGTGATGGCTTGCCTTGATTGGTGCAGTGATTGAAGTTTTCTTCGCCTTCTTCGGGTTAGAACTCCTCCTCCTTGTATTCTTGGTCGGTACTATCGTCTATAAATTAATACGGAGTACACAATCACCAAATAGTACTTAACTAAGTCTATTTAGCACACTAATGTTCACACTTGATGATCTAGCATCATCAAAATCATCACATGAAATAAAGAACTAGTTTTATTCATTTTATTTTAGAAAATTAATTTCCACTCATTGAAATTAATTAAGATTTAATATTCTCCAAATAGAATATGGGATCATGTGGACACATGTCATCACCATATATTCTAATACATGGGAATGTGATTTAAAGGGGTGGTCATATTTTATAAAGTTTAAGATTATTATTTAAATGATATAAAGTGACTAGAAATGCCCTAATAGCATTCTTTTTGTACTAGTCCATATGTCACTACATGCAAACCTAGATATTTTTACATATTAGGATAGGTATTATCAAATGTGATTTTTGAGAGTTGTAAACCACTCAAAAGCTATTATGGTTGATTTTTGAAAAATGTTTGAAGTTGCAAAAGTCTCTGTCTTGTTATTTTTGCTATAGATTATCTCTAACTCGAAATGATTTAAATACAACGGGCTTGGATAGATATTTTAATTACCTTTCTAGCAAAATTTGGATCATGGAATTTGGTTAAGTGATACTATCTGAATTGATTTTTGAATCTAGAGAGATAATAGGATTTTTACTAAATTGGAAAGTCCAAATTTGAATTTCCTAGGCTGTGCGGGAAAGCTAAACGGGCCGGCCCAACTGCACAACATAGAGCGCGGTTGATAGAGGGGGTCCACCAGTCAGCGACTGTTCTAACACGAAACGGTATCAGCGAATCTGAGTCATGCGATCCTATTCTAATCCAACGACCGAGCGTCATCGTCAACGACGAACAACTCCGGCGAGGAATGTGACCTAGCGTGGCGGAGGGGGTCTCTCGAGGCTCACATGGGCTCCAGCTAGGCTCGATAATAGGGGCAAACAACTTGGTAGACAACAGCGAGGCGAGGCACGGTCATGGTGGAGCTTGGGGTGGTCGGAATCGATGGTGCCCTTCTCCTCCAGCAGCAATGGACTCCGGTGAAATTCCGGCGTGGTGGTGCTCGCCTTGCTCCGGGGAGAGGTGGGGAAGGTCAGTGAGGATTGGGGACTGGAGTAGTGTGAAGAATGGAGGAGGGGGTGGCCTCCTTTTATAGCTCGACGAGGTAACTGAGTGGTGCGGCTGTGAGTTCGACACTGGCTTTGCTACAGGGAGCTAATGGCATGGACGAGGGCGTAGGACAGTGCGGTGCTCCCTGGCGGTTCTCACGGACTTAAAGGTGCGGTGTGGGGTGGCGTGGTTTGGTCTGGCGCATGCGGCGCTCTGAGCGGAGGCAGAGATGCTTGCGGCGGCAGCTGTGGCTCGCGTGACATCGAACGGGGGTGTCTTCCGGTGTGGCGTGATCATGGCGAGGATGCGCGTGCGCGGTGAGGGCAAGGCACGAGATGGCGGGGCTGGTCGGGCACGGCGCACTGGCGTGCTCTGGACACGGTGCAGAGAGGCGGTGCGTGGCGGTGCTAGTGTGGTCCACGACTCGACTAGGGTTGTGGCCTGGACAGGGAGTGGCGGTAGGGTGCGGCGATGCTAGTGGACATCCTGGATGAGCGCGGGGTAGTCTGGTGCGAGCTGGCCTGGTCGGCCAGCGATGACCACAAAACGGCGGCGCCCCATTGTGCAAGCGGCAAAGAGGGGAGCTGGTCTGGGGCTGGGTTAGGCTTAGGGGAAACAGAGGAGTAAAGAAGGGACCATTTGGTCGATGATCACTGTACCAAACAGTGAAGTTAGGCTAGAGGTTTTTCTGTGCATGTCAAGTTCTTGATGAAATGGCCACATGAAATTTACTTTGGAAAATTTTGTTTCAAATTTTTTGAGTGGTTTGGTCTTAAGCTTGAATAACTATGTTTGCTTGGAAAGGTCAAGGGGAAATGATTTGGTAGGCTTTTCAAAGAGTGGGATCTTAACATATGAATTAGATTCAATTTTTAACTCTTCATTAAATTGCCTTGCTAGATGTTTTTGTAAGTTTGCAAAGTGCGCCTTTATACACTTTTACTCGGTCTAGCAAGGGGTGAAAAGAAATAGAATAGTTTCTGTTAGCAATCTTCTTCTAGGAACACCTAAAGTGGCCTAGTGGTTTAAAATGGTCAAAATGACCATTTGCATTATTTCTTCTTATTTGATTTCTTTCTCTTTGGATTTTGCTTGTAAATGGTCTAGATGATGTGGCATTCACCTTTAAACCATTTCACAACATTTAGAACAATCAGGCATGGCATTTTCAATCAATTCTACACTAATGCAAACACACATGCATTCATATTTATTTTCTTAATAAAAGATTTTGTTAACCCTAAATTGGGTCATTAGGATTTGATAACCTTGATTAAAGTTCTGGGGTGTTACAAAATTGCAATAACCTGATAACATGCACTGGTTAACAAAAAAAGCACAAGCTATTAACATGGAATTATCAGTATTGTGCATCCCCTAAATTGAACTCAACAGCACATAGAAGACGCGGAGTTAATAAAATAAAGTGGAAGATCTTGGCAAAAAAAAGGCAAGCCCAATTGATCACCCTCAATTCTTAAACTTTTTAACTGAATTTCTTACCGGTTTTGGGCCTTCGATTGAACTTCCAACTCGAATTCATTTTAGTTCGAAGCTGAATTATTTTGATTGAAGTGTATACAAAACAAATGAAGTTTATACCTACCAAAGCTAGCGGGAGCGACTAAAATGACATAAGGTAGATTTTGTCCTGCGGATGGGTGGCCTACTCCAAACATACATTAGACCATACAAGCATCAGGGCCAAACCCTAAAGATAGAATGCCATGATTCACGACGAGCATGCATTCTGCACTGCTAACCGATTCAACATGAATAAAGACACATTTGTAATGCAAGAATAAATGGAGTAGAGAGACCTCACCGAGGGTAGTAGGTCATGGAGGTAGCCGGTAGCAGGATCTCGGGGAGATGGTCACCGGCAATAACAACTCGCCCTCTACGTCTCCCCACTGCCATGCCCGCAGAGAGGCGAGCTCCTCCTGCCTGCAGTGGCCGTCGCCAGTGGTTCTCGTCCCCACCGGCTGCCTGGACGACAGGTGCAGCTCCGCTCTTCGCATGCCATTGGTCGCTCGTCGTCTGGCATAGGCTAGCTCGACCTGGCTCGGCCGGGCACAGAAACGAGCTCGACCGTGGCAACCGGCTGGCACGGATCCTGGCGTGCCTCTCGCGTGCGTTGATGCTCTGCTATAGCCAGGAGGAGGCGATCCGGTTGAGGGGTACAAGGGCGGCATCCCTGCCGGCGGCGTGGTGGTCCGCTCATCGGGGTTGCATAGCCGGAATCGACCGCCCGGTCTAGGGTTCGTCGGGGGGCTGGCCGCAGATTGAAGGATCCACGTTGTGGGATCTATGGAGGAGAAGGAGGTGTGTTAGGTGAGGAGGCCTCCTTGCCTGCAAACTACCGCCGCCACCACGACTGCTACTGGCCACCGCTCGTGAGGCAAAGAAGAGACGAGGAGTGGATAGGGTTTGGGTGTGGCTGCCGTCGGGTGAGAATAGCGTTTGTTTTTTTGGGTGGAGGGGTGGTTCGCGGTGGGAGGCCTAGACCCGACCCATCTTATCCCCATCGCACCAGCGCAAAATTCGCCAGTGTTTTCAGCGTTAGCGCCTGCGAACGCGTGCTCGCTTCGTCGGGGGTATGGTGCGGCCTATCTGGGAGGATGAAGTCCACCTTAGCCCCAGCGCACACAGCAGCAATTCGCCGACGGTAGCGCGCGGCGGGCCTAGAAGGTCTTACCGCCGGCGACTTTAGCATGTATTCGTCGGCGGTAAGGTATCCAGCTATAAGGTTTTCTCTATTAGTGTGCAGTTGGTAGTTTGAACTCCCCCTCCCACGCCTGGATTCGCCTGTGTGAGTCGGACTTCCCTCCGTGCGGCCCATTGTCATTAACAATCAGGCCCTTTATTCTTTTTCCTGCTGCAAAATTTTAATATTTCTCCAAATATGTTTTTAGGGCTTCTAGATTAAATACAAAACAAAATGTAAATTGGCTCGAAAAAACCAAATATAAATTTTAGTGGGTACTATAGTAATATCTTCAACATGCAGTACCAAAACCTAGGAAAAATATTATTTGTACAAATTATGTAAATTTATCTACCACAACTTAATCTTTTCACTAAATAAATGACCTAGTGAGTTCCACAAAACCAAATAGTGTAAATCCAACTTCCTTTTGAAGACTTTTGAAATACCTATTAACTAGCATTGGTCTCATGCGAATATGAGCTCTAGTTTTCCTTTAGCAAAAATAACAAAAACAATTCGTTTATGAATCTAGAAAATTCCCTAGGCCAAACAATGAATTAAATTGACATCATTCCAACTCTCATTGAGGTGGTACATCCAGATCTACCAAAACCCAGTATCCCAAGAACAAATATGCTTCTAGAGATTTTTAGTGCATTAAAACCTTCTAACTATGGTATTTGCACTAAATAAATCACTCCAGTATCTTCAGAACACCAAAAATGTTGATTCCAATTTCGACTGGAAGGTATTTGTAATACCTACCCATTGTCCTTTGTCCTTTACCTCATATCAATTTGACCATTAAAATAAATCTGGTTAAAAAGACATTTTGACTACATAACTCACTTTGGGATTTTTACAAGGGAATTCTATTAATTATTTTGAGTTCATTCCAACTCTCAAAGATAATACACTCAAAGGTTTACAATATACTTTGAGCACAATTTTTTTTGAGCTATAGATCTTTTCTGGGATTTATTCTCCTAAACTAGGGTGATTTCCACTAAAATAATTATAACTAGTTATGGAAAATTGATAAAATCATGAAACCACTTTTGTTGGCCTTGTTATTCCAATACCTATTTTTTGATACCATTTTTGTACATTAATATCATCCGGAACCAAGCCTTACTTCAAAAACCCTTCATTAGGTGGTATTTGACAAATAAATCACAAAGGCAACTAAAGCATTTCCAAATGCTATGATCTCAATCTATCAAAACCTACTGAATTGAATGATGTGTTGTATGTTTGTTTGATGTATTGTAAAGATGCTTGCATGCTTGGTGTTGATTGTGGCTTTGTTTGTTTGCACGTATGATCCCTGACAATGATAGTTGTGATTATATCGAAGAACCGAAGAAGAGGGTTATTAATTGATGATTATGGTATTCTAAGAAGAAGTCCAGGGATATTACCAGATTGCTGATCTAAGGCAAGCCACCTTTTTTCTCATAAGCCTTGTCCTACTATTTTACTTATGCATGTTTTATCTACTCTTTATATAATCTGCATTGTTTTATATTATGAAGATGTATATCTGGTAGTTGCTTGGATCCTCCAATACCATTACACGCTTGTGCTTCTAAGTACAACCTCCTTGATGACACCTACTTGTCCCTAGAATGGTGGATGGTGTATAATATCATACCCCTTTGGAGACCCCGTTTTAGCCGAAGCAAAACTATAGGATGGGAAAACCCCGAAAGAGTTTTACAAAATATTTTATGGTAAAACCTTTGTGAGGTTTGACCTACCAAGAGAAGTTTGAGAAAGAAAAAGGTTTTCGTTTTAGAATATATGCTAAAAGAAAGATGGAGGAAAATTGTTTATGAAAACGCACCTGGTTCTTTGCAGCTTTAGCTATAACAACTTAACACGTGCCACCACACTACTCTGGAATGGGACAGGGCTGGACTTGAAGTTTGCTACTATGGTGTGGGAATTCTCATAACTTCTTATAAGGGATCATCTCCCTCTAATTCTGGGGTTCCTTTACAAAAAGGGTCAACTGTTAGACAGTCACCTGGAGGAATTGCCAACTGCCCTCGAGAGCATCCGGGCGATACTATGAGCCTTTCATTGAAAGTGCCTACTGTGGAGGAGTCGGAATGCGCTCTGGTTGGTCTTTGGCCCAGATGTCCCGGTGTTGAGAGGAACAACTCGTAGGGTAGGGCCTATACTAGAGTGTCATCTGGAGAGTATTGATCGGTTACTCGACCCACGATGGGTTAGATCAGGGCAGGGTACCCGGATGGTGTGGGTAAAGTGTACAACCATTGTAGAGTGTAAAGTATTCGAATAGCCGTGTCTACAGTTATGTACGGGTTGGACAAACTACTTTAGAGCGGTTCTGGTTTTGTTTTCAAAAAGGATTTCAGAAAAACAATGTCTTTGGAAATGTTTTGACCATGGGATGGTCGAAAAGGATACATGTTTTGAACATGGGTTGGTCGAAGAGGAAGGAAAGGAGTTTGGTCATGGGATGACCGGAAGGACGAAACCAATGGGTGTCCCAATCCTAGTGATTTCCAAAACTTTTCAAAAAGGTTTCCAAAAAGGGTTTTACAAAAGTTTTCAACAAAGATATGTAGATGTTATATCTACAAGAGAAACTATTTGAGAAAAGAACCTCTCTTGGAGCCCTCCTACTACCACAACCATATTGCATATCCTCTTTATATTATTATTCTCTTAAGGTGGTTTGTGAGTACATTCAGAGTACTCACTGGCATTGTCCCTGGTTATTAACTTGGTCAAATATCGATAAGAAGGTGAAGTTGACGACTATGTCATCTAGGACATTCTCCCAGTCAGTTGCATGTAGGTTAAGGCATTGCTCGGGCTCTACGCTTCGATAAAGTTCCGCTCACGATGATGCATGTAGCAATAATGGCAGCTGAGGTATGACTTGTATCCGCTTAAGTAATGGATGTTTACTTTTATACTAGTCGGTTATGTTCCACGACTAACTGATCATGGGATCATGGTATATGCATAATAGGGATTCTCGGAGGATTAATCCAGGGACACACACGGGTATCGTTTTGGCAACGCGGGGAAACAAAGCGGGAACCAACCCCCCCCCTCGCTTTTCCCGGTCTTCTTTCTCCACCCCGAGATCTTCTTGTTTTGCAAGACACAGGAACCCCCCATCGTGCTCCCTCCTCTTCTTTCTCCAGGCACCCCTGTCTCCCCTGCCTCGTCTTCTTCCTCCTTCTACCCTCCCTCGTCTTCTTTTCTATAGATCTCCATGGATGAAAGCAGGAACGTAAAAAACTCCTAGATCTCTCTGATCTGAGCTTCCCCCACAAAAACCAGGAGAAGGACACTCTTCCAGAAGGTAAAGAACCTACCCCTCTCTGCATTTAGCTCTAGCATCTAGAATCAGACGTTTGATTCATGATAAAAAAAACTATGCTTCTAAAAAATTAGATCATGGAAAGAAGCCAAATCAAACATAGTTTGCAAACCTGGTACCTGTTAGCATGTAGAAAGTAAAAGTCATGCAAAAACCTATACACAAGTACATAACCCTCCTTCAAAAAGGAAAATCTTTCACAATATTCCTAGGTCAGTCTCATACTAGTTCAGTTTTGGTAGGAATACAGGTTCATGATTTCAGTACACACACAAGAAAACCGGCAGTTGGTACCCGGGGGGTAGTAACATGTCTTTCCAGCAAAAAAACTTGGACCAAAAAAGGAGTTGCGGTAGAAACATTATGTTTTGATTTAGTACACAAAGAAAAAAGGCAACTTTCTCTCGTTAGTTTACGCTTTCTAATTAACTGTGACGATGCCCTGTTCTCCACACACTAGTTCTTGCTTCCACTAAAGAAGGTCGACCTAGGAAGAAAAAACACATGGGAAACATGACATCAGTGTGGATGTAAAAATTGACTAAGTTATTTGCAAAACTGGCTAATTTGTTAACGGAAACTGACTAAGTTGGTTTTAACAGAAACTGGATATTGCTAAGTTGGTTTTAACCGGAACTGACTAATGTTGATCTAGAAAAGAAAACACATGAAAAACACATGAAAAATTGTATCAGTATTTTTATTTCAGCAATATACCTAAGTTGTTAACGGAAACTGACTAAGTTGTTTTTTTGTGCATGGGAAATCTCAGTAATTTGGTTTTAGATAAATCAAAAAGTCATGTCCTATTTATCATGTTTTTGTAGTGTCTAGTTTGGATCTAAATGCCCCCCGTGGGAATGACAATGTTAATGTTGTGGAACCGCAGTTTTGTACTCAGCCTCCCACAGCAGATGTTGTTGACGAATCTCCAGACCTAGTGGTATATGAGCAAGGTGAAGCACGTGGTGATTCTTTCGAACACAGTGGCAGGGGTCCGCATCACAATGTCCCACCGACTACTGCTGGTACGAACGAGGAAGTTGCATCGAGCCCGCAAGAACCCTTGCTTGGGATGAGCTTTGACTCGGTTTTGATGGCAAGAGAACATTACAATGATTATACTCTGAAACTTGGTTTCTCAATCAAGTCTAATACTTGGAAGAGGGATAAGAACACAAATACACTTGAGAAAAAACAATTTGTGTGTGACAAGTATCACAAGCCAAAAACTGAAGAAGAAGAGCAAAGAGCTAGAATGACTATCGTTGAAGATGTCAGCCTTGTTCAACTTGATGGTGACGATTCTGAAGATGGAGAAGGTGGACCATCAAGATCAAAAAGTAGTAGCAGGCTTGGAGCTAAGCGCAAGAGGGAACTGATAAAGCAAACAAAATGTCCAGCTAGGATGTTTGTCAAGTTGATTGATAACAAATGGGCAGTCACATATTTTGTTGCTCAGCATAACCATCCCATGATTGTGAAGCCATCTCTCTCAAAGTACTTGAGATCGCACAGGGGTATCCCAAGTGATGAAAAGCAATTCCTAAGATGCCTACATAATGGCAACTTAGAAATAGGTTTGTTTTAGAAAAAAGAAGCTCACTCTCAAATCAAGTACATAAAAACTGTTTTAGTTTACTGAAACTTTGTGTGTTTGTTTTTCATATGTATAGGGCGCATGATGGAGGTCATGTCTGAATTTTATGGTGAAGATGCTTTTGTCCCATATGGACACAAGAAAATATAAAACATGCAATTTGAATTCGGGAGTGAAAACAAGGAGTTTGACATTGGTGAAACGCTCGAATACTTCAAAGAGTTGCAGCAGAAGGACCAAAATTTTTTTTACAAATTATCATTTGATTCAAAGAACAGAGTGGAAAATATATTCTGGGTTGACAGTGCTGCAAGGAAATCTTATGTAGAAGCATAGAATGATTGTGTGTTGTTTGACACAGCATTCTGTACAAATCACTTCAACATGCCCTTTGCTCCGTTTATTGGTATAAACAGGCACGGGCAGTAATTTATGTTAGGTTGTGGTTTCCTTAGAGATGAGAAGGAAGAATGTTTTATGTGGCTATTCAGAGAATTCCTCGAAGCGATGCATGGCGTGCAACCATCCAACATTATCACACATCAGGACTAGGCTATGGGGAGAGCCATTTCAGCCATCTTCCCGGACAGTGTGCACAGAAACTGTCGTTGGCACATCATGAAAAAAGCTAATGAAAAGTTGGGTTCATTCCTAGGGCGTCGTTCTGGTCTAGCTGATGAGTTTAATGAATGCATTTATGAAAGTATGACTGTTGAAGAGTTTGAAGCAAGTTAGACTGAACTGGTCATGAAGTGGGGATTTTCTGAGAATGAGACTTTTGCTTGGTTAAAGAAAAATTCCCATACATGGGTTCCATGCTACTTCAGGTAGCGCTTCTTCCCCTTTTTGCAGTCAACTCAAAGGAGTGAAGGGTTCAATGCAGTTCTAAAGCGCTACATAAACCCCCAGAATTCAATCAAGCACTTTGTGAGGCAGTATGAGAAATCCAAGGAAAGATTTTGGTCAAGGAAGGAAATAATGATTACCGGACAGATGACCTTGAGGTGAAGCCATGGTCCCCGTTCCTAATAGAGAAGCATGCGCTGGCTATTTATACTCGAGACATTTACCTACGGTTCAAGGTAGAATTTGAACTTATTGGCTGCTACAACGTGCAAACGCCAGGGATGAACATGTACTTGTTGGTTCCTAATAATGTTGGGTGCTATCCTTATGGGTCTAGGAACTACATTGTAAATGCTAATGGTGGACACTTTAACTGTGATTTTTGCAAGATCCAACACGATGGAATTCTTTGTTGCCATGTGATAAAGGTGTTTACGCATATAGGTATTGATGCAATACCATATTGTTTCATATTGAAAAGGTGGACCCAACAAGCAATTGAGGACGCATCATTTCCTACAGATCTAGTACATGATGATGTGATGCCTGAAGTGTCATGACATAAACCGTGCTTTGCAAACTTGTCTAGATCATTTGTGCAAATGGCTAAAGTCCTTAGTCAATCAGATCAATCCGAAGCATTTGCCCATAGACACATTAGGAAGATGCAAACAGAGTTTGCACAACTAAACAAAGTTCGGAAGAAGAAAATAACAAACACAAATGTCAACTCTAATGTGTCGCAACAAACAACGAATCCTCATGTGCAGCAACAAACACTTGCTCCTAATATGCAATGTGTAACTTCTACGAGTCCTAATGTGCGTCATGCACCAACACCAAGTCCCCAGCCAGCAGGTCCCAGTCATCAAAAACCCCGAAGAAAGGTTGTACCAGTCAGCATGCTGATTGTGCCAGCAAAAAAATGGTTCAAACAATCAATGCATGTGCCACCGCCCCAGCCATTTACTAGAGAGAATGTGCCTTTGGCGTTGCCTATTGCATCAGCCCATGGTCATCATTAGGGTACCCCCTCAGGTATTGTGCATTTGTTAAAACAGCACCCATCGTCGAGTGCGCAGACTTGCAAAACACTAGTTTTCTCTCCTACATTGACTACAACTCCATCTGCCCCCGCTGTGCCTCACCAACAAGTACGTGGCAAAGAATTGGCACCTGGGCCCGGAGTACCCTCTATGCAGGAAGCAGGTGTTGTGGTTGCACCAAGAGAAGAAGAATTCGTAGTTCTAAATCCTCCCAAGTCTAATACTAAAGGTCAGAAGAAAGGGCGAATACCATCTGGTATTCAGTTGCAAGCAAAAAAATCAGTCTATGTACCGTGTACAATAATCCTGGCCTAATGCCCCGACGTGTGCTTATAGGTTGGACCATAAGTAGCTGGTAGATGAGATCCATGCAATCTAAAAAGTGCCAAACATGTAATATGGATTGATTTTTTGAGAGTATACCTTATTTCAGTTTGAGGATTGCTTTCCAGTTGGTGGTGTTCTTGGTAGATGAGACCCATGTACGAGTCTGTATTTTTCCTGATGTTTGGAATATTTGTAGAATCATACTTGGGGACAATCCTTCCATTCCAAAGCTATGCATTTAATAAAGTGCAAACTCTGCATTCACTGCTGCATTTTTTAACAAAAACAAAGAAAAGAAACACAAGTGAGTAAGGTTATTTTTGCAAAACTGAAAAACAACTTGCACTCCAGAATCAATTAAGTTGGTTTGCAACTTGTTTAAATTGTACTAGAATAGTAGTTAAGTTGGTTTTTAACTTCTTAGATTGTATGCTTTTTTAAAAGTTTGAGTTATACATCTTCGTAAGTTGTATCTAACCACGAACATGTTTAAGTTGTATACACGGCTTCACAAGTTGTATTCTAAAGTACATTAATTTGGTTAGGTCAAGTTGCTTAAGTAGTCTGCAAAAGTAGAGAAGTTGGTTTTCCCAAATTCTCACCATACTCATTATTTTTAAAGTTGCACTATATGCTCCGGAAAACAACTTAAAGATTGTCTAGAAAACAACTTGTTTAAATTAAGTCGGTTTGCAACTTGTTTAAATTGTACGTAGAATTATAGTTAAGTTGGTTTTTAACTTCTTAGATTGCATGCTTTTTTTAAGTTTGAGTTATGCATCTTCATAAGTTGTATCTTAAAAATATAGTAACGTGGTTCAGTTAACTTGCTTAAGTTGTTTACATATTTAAAACAAGTTGGTTTTCCAAAAAATCTAACCACGAAGATGTTTAAGTTCTATACACAGCTTCATAAGTTGTATTCTGAAGTACATTAATTTGGTTCGGTCAACTTGCTTTTGTTGTCTGCAAAAAATAGAGAGGATGGTTTTCCCAAATGCTCACCATGCTCTAAAGTTGCACTATATGCTCAGGAAAACAACTTAAGATTTTCTTGAAAACAACTTATATACATTATGTCCCATAACTTAAACAAAAATGATGGAACCAAGCTGAAATGGATTGCAAAATAGCTTATTTACATTTGTAAAACAACTTAAGCAAAGTAGGCAAAAAGAAACAGGAGTAGGTAACTTTGGATAAAAAAAAGATATTTAGTTGAAGCAGGTTTAAGTTTATTGTACTCACTTTGTCGCCTACTTTGGTGGGTTAATATCTTCAACTCTGAATGTTGCGATCTGGATAGTTGAACTTCCATAGTTCTCTTCCCATAAAGTCTTGATGGGAGCGACTATTTCCTCAACTTTCGCTTGAAATTTTTTGTCTCCGAATGACCTTATGGAATCAAGCACCTCAAATATTTTGTCTCTTATGTTAATGACGAAAAGCCAGTAGTGATTGACAGGGGCTGGAGCATCCGGTGCCATATTTTCAAGTACAGGCAACAAAATCTTGACAAGATGGGTGGTAGTCTTTCCCAAAGAAATGGTGTGTGGACAATATAGACATACACTTTCTTTCCTGACAAGATGGGTAGTAGTCTTTCCAAAAATATTTGATTAGCTCTTTTTTGTTGTAATCAAGATCTTTCAAAAGGTACTGCTCAAAACACGATATTAATGTTAATTACAGCAGGCAAAAAATAGTATATTAAATGCAAATCAAACTATGCACCTCACTAAAACAGATAGGATGAAGATGAGGAAAACAAAACTAGGGGAAAACACAAAACAAATGCTGGAAATTTAAAACCAACTAAACTACATTCTAGATACAACTTAAACAAGTTGAGAAAACGATTATGGTGTGCAAGTTACCAAGCCATATAGTGCAACTTTAAAAATGTTGAGTGTGGTGAGCATTTGGGAAAACCAACTTCTCTACTTTTGCAGATAACTTAAGCAAGTTGACTGAATCAAATTAATGTACTTTAGAATACAACTTAAGCAAGTTGTCAAGATGGGCAGTAGCCTTTCCAACTTGTGAAGTAAACTTGTTTATTTAAGCAAGTTAACTGAACCAAGTTACTAGATTTATAGGATACAACTTATGAAGACATATAACTCAAACTTTAAAAAAAGCATGCAATCTGAGAAGTTAAAAACTAACTTAACTACAATTATGTGTAGAGTTTAAACAAGTTGCAAACCAACTTAATTGATTCTAGAGTGCAAGTTACCAAGACATATAATGCAACCTAAAAATATGCGCATGGTGAGAATTTGGGAAACGACCTTGTTTCCTTTTGCAAAACAACTTAAGCAGGATGACTTAACCAAAATTAATGGTTTTTAGAATACAACTTGCAAAGCCACATATGGTTTAGCTTTTGGTCGACTTATGCCAATTACCTAGCCATAGAACATGCGTGTGGTAAGAGTTTTGGGAAAAACCAAACTTTTTTACATTTGTAAACAAATTAAGAAAGTTAACTGAACCAAGTTACTGGATTTTAGAATACAACTTATGAAGCCGTGTAGGGATCTGAAAAATTCAAACTTAAAAAAAAGCATGCAAATGGTTTGAATTTTGAAAAAACAACTTGTTCACATTCTATGGTCAACTTAGGAAGGTTCTAAAAGTACAAAATTTACCAAAGCAACTTAGTTGATTCTGAATTACAATTTTACCAAGTTGTGAAGGGATTGTTAAAAAATGCAAAGTAAAAAAAGCATGTTCTTGGTGAGAATTTAAAAACAACTTATTTGCATTATGAACAAAAGCAAAAAATAGAAACAGGAAAAGGATTGTGGATGTCATTTTACCGAAACCCTTACAGGCATGACGAGCTTCATGATCTTATTGAGTTTGCGTAGCATTATGGATTTGATTCCAAGTTCCATTAAGTGTTGGACATCCACCCTCCTGGCAACATTGAGTTGGCAAGGTCCTTAGAGAAACAAAGAACTTGTCGTAGTTGACAATTATTGGTATCTTGTTAGTGTCTTGCCCCTTCCCAACTCTTTTACCATGTGTGGTAACCGTGTTGTATATCTCTTTCACACAGCTGAGTATGTGTGAACCCTTTCGTCAACATATGATAAGTACGGTGATTTCATGCAAGGTCCATGCCTGACAATCCTTCTTTCCTAGACTTGTGGCCGGTTTGCTGCTGTGGTACTGCTAGATGCATCAGAGTTGACTGTGGGCCACCCCCTATATTTGCTGGTGTATTGAACCCAGGATCAAGATGCTTGCTAACCACGGGACTCGTTCCTTGAACTTGCGGACACTCTGTACTTGAAGTGCTGCCAGGTGCACCAAAGTTTGATGTTTCGTGCCTTTGCTATTGTGTTGGGGCTAGTATCAGGTTGTTCACTAATTACAGGGCTTGTTTCATGGATACCTTTCTCCCTTTCTACTTTTTCTACAGCCGATAAAACTTCTCTCCATGTCTGGTCATCCCAATCATCAACATAATTAAACCTTTCATTCTCCAGGTTCATAGGATGTAGTGCTGATTGTGTGAGGTTTGAAGGGTTGTTTAGACACTGGTTTTTGTCCTTCTCTGGACTGCTAAAACCAAGATAAAAACTTGGTGGATCGCAAGCTTGATCCAATCTATCCTGCCATGATTTCCTTTCTTTCAGTTTATCAGACTCAGCTTCAGGTGGTGGACAAGTTTCACGCGTGGCCTCCTTCTTGCTTTGATTGTTGTTGCTGTTGTAGCTTGCTCCTGCATTTTCAGTACCTGCACGTTCCAGTGGTGTAGTTGTAGTTGCCTTTAGCCATGTTTTGACAACTTCAGGAGATAGAAAGTCTCTTGTTGAGTTGTTTTCATTGACGCCAGGTTCATTTGGTGCTCTGTCCGATGGGTCTGGCAGTTGCTTTCCTATTGGTTGTCTACTTGTGATTGTGATAGTTTGCGAGCATTTCTGGTCTGGACGGCCATCTTGTGCACCTATTTTGTGTCTCCTCTTTACTTGGTGCTACACATCTCTTAAATCCAAGTTTTGCAGTTTGAGGCATTCTTCTGTCATCTTGTGTGTTTCTTCATCTCCTCCATCTTGAGATACTTGTACCGGGGGCACGCTTGCAGGAGATGGTGTTGCGTTCTCTTGGTCCGCCTTCCTCCTTTTTCCTTGAAATAACCATTGCCCCGATAGATGAGTGTTGTTGCTAAAACCGGCAACCACATGGATTTCAGAACCAATGTTCCTCTTCCTCAGGTTGCTAGCAGGCTCGTCATGTGGTTTTTTTGAGCCTAGCAGATCTTCTGGGTGTCTTGTCCAAGTCACCATCCTAGTCTCCCCCTTGTTCATCTTCTCTCTCTAATCCATTGCCATCATTTGTATCTTCATCATCTTCATTTCCCTTAGTGTTGTCGTCTTCCCCATCGTTGTTGTCTTCATATTTATCATCTTCCTTATTGTTGTCTTCTGACTCATCATCTTCATCATCCCCATCGTCGCCATCGGCTGTGACAATCTTTTGTCTCTTCCTTCTCCCTTGAGCATGGCTTGAGCTTGTTGCACTTTTCATAGTTCCAATAGCTTCTACAAAAGTACCAAACCTGTTTGATATGTCAGTGTATAACTCCCCAATCATAACAACAATCTTCCTTTTGTGCTGCCAAAAAAAAAAGAGAAATCAAAAATCAGTTGTTTGTGTATCTACTTATCAGGATAATCAGATACAAAAAGAATAAGCACGGAAAACTTAAGTATTCTGGTAGTGACAACTTAAGTACTAACAACAAACCAACTTACGTAGTTTATTTTTCTCAAAGTAAATACATAAAAACCAACTTAGGTATTTCGCTATGCAACGGAGGCAAACCAAGAATGTTTTGCTGGTTGGCGTTGTAGCTGCTACATGGCCCAAAAACATTTCTTCAAACGGTTACGAACATGGAAAGATCTACCCACGCCGTCTTTACAGGGTGAGAAAAGGTTGCAATGAAACATTTGTGTCAAGTTGGTTTCTCATCAAGTGGAGTCCGATTGGCTTCACGCTCAAACTCCACTCGGTGAGAGGGCATTTGTTCGATAGATTATTGTATGGATTTATGGGGGTCAGGTTGACACGTTGATGGCTGCAAAGTGCAGATGCTAATCAAACAAGTATTCCATGAGCACATGATGCATGCATGTGGCTGGTTATTTTACTTGATCAATTCGACGTGCATGAATTAAGCTAATAATTCTATCGATTCATCCAACATGCATGCATGAGCCATTCCCACGTTTCAGGTAGCTGGCACGTGTGTGTAATATCCCAAAACTCTAATCTAAGGTTATTAAGATCCAAATCATCAAATTTAGAGTTAACAACGACTTTTTCATTTAAAATTATTAAGCATCCATATGGGTGTGCATTTAAAATAGGATTTGTTTTGAATTGCCATGTTTAAGTGATCCATTGATTGTAAAATGATTCTACGGTGAATTAAACATCATCTAGATCATTCCCAAAAAAATCCCAAAGAAAAATAAATCAAAATGAATAAAAGAAGCAAATGGTCATTTGTGCCATTTTAACCACCATGCCTACTTTGGCTATTCCTAGAAATTAAATCTTAACAGAAAGAAATGTGGATCTTTTCACCCCTTGCTAGTACAAGTAGTGATCTACCAAGGCCCACTTTGTGATCTACCAAAAACTTTCAAACACTAAATTTTAATGGCATTTGAAAATTGAATCTAGTGTAGGTATCAAGATCACACTTATTCAAAGACCACTCAAATGAACTCTATTTTCAAATCCCAAGAAACAACAGATGCTCAAGCATGTGATCACCAAATCCACCAAAATTCAGCCCAAAATTCAAATATTTGGTTCATGCAGCCATTGTGTCGAACACCTTGTTAGCAGAATCAAATTAGCCAAACTATTACTGTTTTTGATCAAATCTTGTCGAGCAAATTGAGTTGCATTGATCATCCTTGTCCCTCCTGAGTCCAACCAGACCCTCACCAGCCTACCCCTTAGCCACAGCAGTAGTGGAGCGCCGCCACATTTTGGTCACTGCCGGCCGAACATGGGCAAAGCTCCACAGACAGCGTCGCGCCATTCCAACACCACCACTAGCTCCGCCTAACCCTACCGCCGCCCACTATCCACCCCTCGATCACCCACAGCCCCTGGACCACTCCCCAGCCTCGCCGCCCTTTCTCTCTCTTGACCAGAGCCTTGAAACAGAGCACCTCACCATGAGCATGCCAGACCGCCTTGACGCCATACCGCGCATGCCTCTCCGCCTCGACCCCATCACCCCGCCAGACACGGTCGTGCGCCGCCGCGCAACCCATAGTCGCCGAGCGCCGCGTCGAGCATGGCCTCTGTCTCCTATAGCGCGAGACACTCCCGACCAAATGCCACCACACCTAGTCGCGCCATTGCGCTGTAGCTGACTGCCAGGACGCAGCCCACCGCCCGCCTACCCAGCCCATGCCTCTAGAAGCCTGTATCAACGTCACCGACGAGATCGTCGTCGTGCCGCACGGTCCCCTCATCGACCTATATAAGAAGCCCTCCCCAGCACCCATTCTCCACACTCCAATACTCCCCTCTCTCCCCTGAGCATTTTCCCTCTCTCGCCAGAGCCACTCGAGCCCTAGTTCACCGGAATTTCCACGGGAGCCGCCGCAGCAGAGGAAGAAGCGCCCCGTCGATTTCGTCCACCCCAGGAGCTGCCGCGACCACGCCTGAGTCCGCCGTCGATCGCACGTTCGATCGCCCCCATTGCCACGCTAGCTGAAGCCCTGGTATACGCCATTGCACCCTCACCGAGCCGCTAGGGTTCCGTCTCGCTGGCGACCAGTTCGTCGTCGATGATGAACCACCACTATTGATCTACGTTCTAATCGCACGGTCCACATCGCCCTGTACCGCTTCGCGTTGACTTGTGACGCTGACATGTGGACCACCCCTGTCAGTTGTCATCCGCGCCACGGAGTGTCACTGGGCCGGTCCATTAGTGTTCCCGCGCGACCCATTTAATTCAAATTTAGATTTATCTATTTTAGCTGAAACTCAGTTATGTCCCTTAGTTTAAAAATCAATTCAGGAAGATTTACTAAACCAAATTGAGTGATTCCAATTTTATTGGAAAGCTTCTGAAAAGATCTATCCAAGCCTGTTAGATTTAATTCATTTAGAGTTAGAGATCTCGCCTAGTAAAAATAACAAGACAGAAGCTTTTGCACATTCAAACATTTTTATAAAATCAACCATAATAGCTTTTGAGTTGATTCTAACTCTAAAAAATCACATCTAACCATACCTATATGAATATGTAATAATATTAAGGTTTACATGAAGTGACTTTGGACTAGTACCAAAATAATGCTATATAGGCATTTCTAGTCACTTTAAATTATTAAATAATAAACTTAAACTTATTAAAATGTGGTCCAACATGTTAGTATACGTGGTGATGACATGTGTCCACATGATACCATATTTTAAGTGGAGAATATTAAATCTTAGTTATTTTCAATGAGTAGAAATTACTTTTCTTAAATAAAAAGAATGAAGCTAGTTAATAAAACCTGGTGATGCTTGTGATGATAATAGATCATCAAATGTGTACCTTAAAATGATAAGTAGACTAGTTAAGTATTGTTTGATGATTGTGTACTCCGTATGTATTTATAGACGATAGTACCGACCAAGCTCTCGAGGAGGAGGAAGAAAACTTCAACCACTGCATCAACCAAGGCAAGCTAGCACTATACAAGTTAACCCTTACAAGTTTTACTCGCAAGCCTAACACTTCAAGTAGACTGAGCAAGCTATTGTTAGCAAGCTAGAATTAAGTTAGATAACCTAAGCAAGATGCACTAGGCATGCTTTGGTTATACCACTTTGACTAGTACCTACTCCAAGTTTTTACTTTCAAGCTTTTACTTTCTTTACATTACCAAAGTCCCTTACTTGTTGAAGGTAGAATAAAAAGTGTAAAACTTGACCTATCTAGCTAACCTTAGATGTCATTCTATGGCTTGAGATTGATCTTAGCATCCCACCTTAGTGAATAGTCTTAACTTAGTGGCTTAGAGCTAAATCAAAACTTGAGTCACTTTAGATGGGAACACTTGGTGAAAATGAATTGTGAAAACCTTGGAATGATGAGTCATTATATTGAGATGTTTTGACATGTGTTGAGAAACACAAATGGTTTATGATGATGAAAATGTTGAGGCATGAGCCTTAGCCCTTTTACAAAAACTGATGGTTGGATTCGGATGCGATACCATTCCAATTTTATCGTCCAACCACAATACCTAAATTGGGTAAGGCTTAGCCGGAAATTTATATGCATTAGTATTAGTTCCCTCGCGGGAGAGGTTTGAGCTGAGACTACCTCTCAATGTTGTCCACCTATACAGTGCCCAAGATGACAGATGGTCATGGTTGGGAGGACATACCCATAGGAGAGGTGCTTATACTAGGGTGTGTAAAGGAAAGGTTATGTTTGATTATCTGCATACTAAGTATGATGATTCAGGGTTATCCCTGATAGATGTATCGAATCTTGTGGTGAAAGTGTACCACCTTTGCAGAGCGTCAAACTATTTGAATAGCCGCGTCCGCGTTTATGGACAGTTGGAGTGGCGATATTGTTTCGTTGTCAGATATTTTCAAAATGACTTATGAAATGAATGATGAATCTTGACTGGACCACAACAGGGTTGTGACTATGACACTAGCTTCCCAACTTAAGTGATTCTAGAACTTTATTTTATCTTTCTTTGTTACTGAACTCAGCTTAGGTTTCAAACTTAGCTTTACAAATAAACATAGAGTTAGCTTTTCCCACTAGAAGTACCTTACTTGTTAGTGATAGTTTGCGAGTACTTAAAGAGTACTCATGGGTTTTGTCCCTGGCTATTCTCATGGCCAGACTATGAAGGAGATTACCAAGATGAAGGACAACAGGACGGCTATGATAACTAGGACTATCTTCCATCGTCAGCATTGCCTGTGACTCTGAAGATAGACCCCACCGCTACGCTTATTATTTATTCCGCTGCTTGTTGTATTAAGACTGGATCATGAGATCCTTTATTCGTGTAAGACCTTATATTGGTTTGTAATGGATGATGTACTGTGATATCCAATCTATTATGTCTCGCAAAAATGGTAATCCTGGGATTGCGATGTATGACATAACAGGCATCTGGGATTAGAAATCCGGGTGTTGACAAGTTGGTATCAGAGCCATCCTGACCATAGGAGACCCTAGTTAGAATGGACGCCCGAACAAAAAAACTTAGTTTCAAAAACAAAGTGAGTATTTATGAAAAACTATTTCCTCTCTTACCCTTGGGAATTCATTCTTTCTCAAAAATTCATGTTCCTCCAATTCTTACATTACTACATAAAATTTGACACACTTGATCACTTCACTAACTTCCTCATCCTTAATTCTTGCAGATGGAGACTCAGTTCAGCAAGTTCTACCAGTTGGGCAACAGAGGCCAACTGATCTTCGAGAGGGGTCTAGATTCACTATCTGAGTTATTGAGACGCCCACATCCGGAGTTTCTTGGAGCTCAACTTCCTGGACCTCCAGGAGGAGATTTATAGTGGCTTGTCACCGCTGATCTTCGAGGAAGCATAGAAGCACCATTGTCCGGGAGAATCCAGTTCTCCGTAAGGGAAAACAACTGGCTAGATGGATTAGCCAGGGCAATGCATGAAGCTCTCGCACGTCTATGTGCCCTCAGTGTCAACCAAATCCAAGGAACCCGCTTTGTGCACTATGCAAGGCGTGACTTCATGGGAATGCCAATGGAGATGCCAGGTCACCCGGAGTTGAAGCGTCAAGTGGAGAACCTTGACTTCCTGATGTACGATCGCCAGAAGGAATTGGACAATGCTAAGGAGTTTGCCAACCACAACCGTGCCATTGCCGCTGAGAAGGCCCAGACTTTCTCCCTACTTGTCAAGGACTGTCTGTCTCTTCGCCTCCAGCGCGAAAAGAAGGATCGCACCATCGCCCGTCTTCGCAAGAAGGTGGCCGACCTCGAGAAGACCATCAAGGAGCAAGAAGCTTAGCTAGCAGCAAATGAGGAAGAAGAGGAGGGTGAAGACAACCAAAGAGGTATGGATTCTTACCTCAGCAATGATGATGACTTTCTAGAGGAGGATGCCGTGGACTTCCACACTGACGATGTCGACTCCGACTTCATAGACGATGAGTTGATGCACTAGAGCACTGTCGTAGCATGAGATATATCGGTCCCACTGTATAGTAGCTGGTAGAATGGTTCTTAAAACCATATGTTTTCCTTTGTTGTTGTGGTGTGTGTGTGTTTGTATTGTGTGCTTGTTGAATGAATGAAATGGAGTTAGTTGCAAAAATTGAGTCAAAATCAAAGTGTTAGCCTTAAAAACCAAAACCATGATCCTTAGAACTTTCCCTCTTACTCCTTTATCTATCTCAATCTTCAGATGACTCGTGGAAACCCAGGAGGGAGAAGCTCATCTCAGGACCCAATGCTGCAGATTATGCAGATGTTAGTTGCAGACCGTGAAGCAAGCAGGGCAGAGCGCCAGGCCAACTTAGCAACACTGCAGTAGATAGCTCAGATGGCCCAAAACAATCAAGGGCATGGAAATCAGGATCATCAAGGATCCAAGCTGAAGAACTTCCAGAATACCAATCCCCCAATCATTAGCACTTCGGAGAACCCATTAGATGCTAATGACTGGTTGCAGACAATGGAGAACAAATTTGGAAGTAGCTAGAGTTGATGACAACGATAAAGTTCTCTTTTCCACCCACTACTTGGCAGGAGACACAAGATCCTGGTGGAACAGCATCCGCCTGATGAACCATGGTCAAGTGATGACATGGGAAGCCTTCAAAATCAAGTTCAGCCGCACCCACATGCCCCAGGGCCTAGTCACCAGAATGCGGGATGAATGCAGAGAGTTGAAGCAAGGCAGAATGACTTTGGTGGAGTACCATGACAGATTCATGTCGCTTGCCAGGTACACACCCGATGAGATCAACACGGAGGCAAAGAAGAAGGAGAGATTCCTGAACGGACTACATGACAAGATGCAGACTGTCCTCGTCAACATCCGCTTTGAGGATATCGAAGAGCTAGTCGACTCTACCATTCAGATGGAAGGGAAGATTAAACAGGCAAACGACAACCGCAGACGTCGTATGATGCACCAAGATGGATCCAACAGTGACCAGAAGTACCATCCCAACCAGTCTGCAGGGTATGCACCGAGAAACAACCGACCCCCAATGTCTCGCCCAAGCTACCCCAACCGTAGCGGAGGCAATGTGAAGACCGGAGGAAACAACAATCACTCTGGCAGCACCAGCGATTTCAACTGTGCACCTCCCAAGAGCAACAACAACAACAACACCGCACCCAGAACTGGAAGCAATGTTGTGCCTGTCGCAGCAAAAGACAAGTCCCAGATAACCTGTTTCGAGTGTGGAATGAAGGGCCACTATTCCAATGAGTGCCCCAAGAAGACTGCCGCCACTGCCAATGTGAATGCCCCAGCTCAACAGCAGCGTCGTGTTCAACCAGGGAGAAGATTTTCCACAAGGAACCCTCACAACCGCAACGCCCGTCTCTTCCACATGAACGCCGAAGAAGCCCAAGAAGCGCCAGATGTAGTGCTAGGTATGTTTTCTGTCAACTTAGTTTTAGCAAGAGTGTTGTTTGATTTGGGAGCATCACATTCATTTGTCGCCGACGAATTTGCATGCACTAGTAAGATTCACCCAACCAATTTGAAGCATGTCATGATAGTTCAAATTCCTAGTTCAACTACAAAAGCTAGAAAAATTTGCAAAGTTGTGCCTATCAGAATACATGGGATAGATTTTTATGCCAACCTAATAGTACCCGGAACCAAAGGATTGGAAGTAGTACTAGGTATGGATTGGATGTCAAGGCATAAAGGACTGATAGACTGTGCTAAGAAAGCCATCACCATGACTAGTAGCTCTGGAGTCACAGTAGAGCATATATCTGAAACCTTACCTCGTCAATTCAAGTGCAACAAGAGTCTAGCCTTACCCACCATAGACCAAGTCAGAGTAGTCTATGAATACCCCGATGTATTCCCAGATGAATTGCCAGGTATGGCCCCGAATAGGGATATTGAGTTCATTATTGAAGTAATCCCCGGAACCGGACCCATAGCCTAGAGACCCTATAGCATGAACCCCTTAGAGTTAGTTGAGTTGAAAAGGCAGTTCGATGCTATGTTAGCAACAGGCTTGATTCAACCAAGCGCATCGCCATGGAGATCACTAGTGTTATTTGTCGACAAGAAAGATGGAGCCAACCGTTTGCGCACAGTTTATAGGAAGCTGAATGACGTGACCATCAAAAACAAGTACCCTTTGCCAAAGATAGAGGATCTATTTGATCAGTTGACTGGTGCCCAGGTATTCTCAGAGATTGATCTTAGGACTGGTTATCACCAACTTAAGATTCGTGCAACGGATATTCCTAAGACCGCCTTTACTACTCGTGATGGTTTATACGAGTATACGGTTATGTCTTTTGGATTAACCAATGCCCCTTCTTATTTCATGAATCTCATGAATAAGATCTGTATGAATTTCCTAGATAAGTTTGTAGTTGTGTTTATCGATGACATCCTTATCTACTCCAAGTCAGAAGAAGAGCATGAGCAAGATCTGAGAATCATCCTAGAAACCCTAAGAGAGCATAAGTTGTATTCTCAGTTCAGCAAATGTGAGTTTTGGCTGAAAGAAGTAAGATTCCTATGACATATTGTGTCTGCCGGAGGAGTCTCTATTGATCCTGCCAAGATCAAAGATGTCGAAGAATGGTAAGACCCAACCACTCAAACCCAAGTTCGTGCATTTCTCGGATTAGCGGGATATTACCGCAAGTTCGTAGAAGGATTCTCGAGCATCGCCAGACCCATGACCCAATCGTTGAAGAAGGACAAGAAGTTTGAATGGACCGACAAATGTGAAGCCAGTTTCCAAGAACTGAAGAAGGGATTGATTTCAGCCCCAATATTGATCATGCTAGATATCAAGAAGCTGTTTGATGTATATTGTGATGCATCCAAGATTGGTCTCGGATGTGTATTGATGCAAAGAAGGCAAAGTTATCGCATATCTGTCTCGGCAACTGAAGCAGCACGAGCAGATCTATCCGACCCATGATCTGGAGCTAGCAGCTGTAGTTCTAGCAATGAAGACATGGCATCATTATCTTATGGGTAATCGCTATGAGATTTACTCAGATCACAAGAGCTTGAAGTATATTTTCACTCAGAAGGAGCTAAATATGAGTCAAAGGAGATGGATAGAGTTAATCAAGGATTATGACCTTGACATTCACTATCACCCCGGCAAAGCCATTGTGGTAGCGGATGCTCTTAGCAGATTGCCTTGTAGGCTAAACACCATGATCAAGGAGAAGCAACCAAGTTTGTATGAGGAGTTGGAGCAATTTAGAACTGAGCTTGTTAGCAAAGGATTTTTAGCTAGCATTGAACTTCAACCCACATTAATCAACCAAATCAAGGAAGCCCAAAAGGGAAATGAAAGTATCGATGGAATCAAACGGCGTATTGGTATGGGAAAGGTACCTGGATTTACTAAAGACGAAGAAGGAGTTCTGTGGTACAAAGGTTGTATCTGTGTGCCAGCAAATTCAGAGCTGAAGCAAGTTATCATGCAGGAAGCTCATGATACTCTTTATTCTATCCACCCCGGAGGAACAAAGATGTATCAAGATTTGAAAGAGCAATTTTGGTGGCACAAGATGAAGAGAGAAATCGGAAGCTACATCACCAAGTGTGACATCTGTCAAAGAGTCAAAGCAGAGCATTAGATACCCGTAGGACTGTTGCAACCATTGCAAATTCCGGAAGGGAAATGGGATTCCGTCGGATTGGACTTTATCACCGATTTGCCTACTTCTAGTAGGGGAAATGACTCAATCTGGGTCATCATTCATAGACTGTCCAAGGTAGCTCACTTTATACCTATCAAGACTACGTATTGGAGTTCGAAGCTAGCAGAGTTGTACATTGCTAGAATTGTTAGTCTGCATGGAACCCCCAAGACCATAGTATCAGATCGAGGAACCCAATTTACCTCCAGATTTTGGCAGAAAGTCCAAGAAGGATTAGGAATCAAGTTGAACTTCAGCACCACTTATCACCCACAACCTGATGGACAGACTGAAAGAGTCAACCAAATCTTAGAAGATATGTTGAGAGCTTGTGTTTTGGAGTATGGATAAAAATGGGAAGACTGTCTGCCTTTCGCAGAATTCTCATAGAACAACATTTATCAAGATAGTTTGCAAATGACACCATTTGAGTTCCTATACGGAATAAAGTGTCATACCCCTTTGAATTGGTCGCAAGTAGGAGAGAGTCAGATTTTCAGACCCGATATTCTCCGAGAAGCTAAAGAAAAGGTTCACAAGGTTTGTGAGCACCTCAAGACCGCCTAGTCCAGACAGAAGAGTTATGCTGACAAGAGAAAGAGAGACCTGACTTTCAATGTCGGAGATTTTGTATATCTCAAGGTTTTGCCATTGAAAGGAACGCAACGCTCTAGTCTGAAAGGAAAGTTAGCCCCCAGATATATCGGGCCCTTCAAGATTCTGAACCGTCGAGGAGAAGTATCGTATCAACTGGAACTACCTGAAGAGATGTCAGCCATCCATAATGTGTTCCATATCTCGTTACTTCGCAAATGCCTAGAAGTGCCGGAGAAGACCGAAGTTTTCAAGAACATCGATCACCGAGCTATTGATATCAACAAGGACCTGACATATCATGAAGTACCCATCCGTATCTTGGAAGAAGCATACAGAACCACCAGGACCAGAAGTATCAAATTTCTCAAGATTCAATGGAGCAACCATACCGAAGAAGAAGCCACTTGGGAGCGAGAAGATTACATTAGGACAGAGTTCGCAGATCTCTTTAGTTCCTATTTTTCTTTCGTAAATATCGGGACGAGATTTTGTTTAAGGGGGGAAGGTTTGTAACATTCCAAAAATCTAATCCAAGATTATTAAGATCCAAATCATCAAATTTAGAGTTAACAAAAACTTTTCCATTTGAAAATTATTAACCATTCATATGAGTGTGCATTTAAAATAGGAGTTATTTTGAATTGCCATGTTTAAGTGATCCATTGATTGAAAAATGATTCTAAGGTGAATTAAACATCATCTAGATCATTCCCAAACAAATCCCAAAGAAAAACAAATCAAAATGAATAAAAGAAGAAAATGGTCATTTGTGCCATTTTAACCACCATGCCTACTTTGGCTATTCCTAGAACTCAATTCTTAACAGAAACAAATGTGGATCTTTACACCTCTTGCTAGTACAAGTAGTGATGTACCAAGTCCCACTTTGTGATCTACCAAAAACTTTCAAACACTAAATTTAAATGGCATTTGAAAATTGAATCTAGTGTAGGTATCAAGATCACACTTATTCAAAAACCACTCAAATGAACTCCATTTTAAAATCCCAAGCAACCACATATGCTCAAGCATGTGATCACCAACTCCACCAAAATTTAGCCCAAAATTCAAATATTTGGTTCATGTGGCCATTGAGTTGAACACCTTGTTGGCAGAATCAAATTAGCCTAACTGTTACTGTTTTTATCAAATCTTGTCGAGCAAATTGAGTTGCATTGATCATCCTTGTCCCTCCTGAGTCCAACCAGACCCTCACCGGCCTACCCCTTAGCCACAGCAGCAGTGGAGCGCCACCACATTTTTGTCACCGCCGGCCGAACATGGGCAAAGCTCCACAGACAGCCTGCTCCAGCAAGACCACCACTAGCTCCGCCTAACCCTACCGCCGCCCACTGTCCACCCCTCGATCACCCACAGCCCGTGGACCACTCCCTGCTCGCCGCTTTCTTCTCAGACACAGCCGTAGCGCGCCAGCGCCCCACCACCAGCATCGCGCTTGACGCCATACCACGCACGCCGCTCCGCCTTGACCCTAGCACCCCGCCAGACACGGCAGTGCACTGCCGCGCGAGCCACAGTCGCCGAGCACCGCGTCGAGCATCGCCTCTGTCTTCTAGAGCGCGAGACGCTCCTGACCAAATGCCACCGCCCCTAGCCGCGCCATTGCACCGTAGCTGACCGCCAGGAGGCAGCCCACCGTCTGCCTACCCAGCCCATGCCTCTAGTAGCCTGTATTACCATCACCGACGAGCTCGCCGTCGTTCCGCATGGTCCCCTCGTCGACCTATATAAGGAGCCCTTCCCAGCATCCATTCTCCACACTCCAACACTCCCCTCTCTTGCCTGAGCATTTCCCCTCTCTCGCCGGAGCCACTCGAGCCTTAGTTCGTCGGAATTTCCACCGGAGCCGCCACAGCAGAGGAGGAAGCGCCCCGTCGATTTCGTCCACCCCAGGAGCCGCCGCGACCGTGTCTGAGTCCGCCGTTGACCGCACGTTCGATCGCCCCCATCGCCACGCTAGTTAGAGCCTTGGTATGCCCCCATTGCACACTCACCGAGCCGCTAGGGTTCTGTCTCACCGGCGACCAGTTAGTCGTCGACGATGAACCACCACCGTCGATCTAGGTTCTAATCGCAAGGTCCACATCGCCCTGTACCGCTTCGCATTGAGTTGTGCCACTGACATGTGGACCACCCCTGTCAGTTGTCATCCGCGCCGCGGAGCGTCCCTAGGTTGGCCCATTAGTGTTCCCGCGCGACCCATTTAATTCAAATTTAGATTTATCTATTTTAGCTGAAATTCAGTTATGTCCCTTAGTTTAAAAATCAATTCAGGAAGATTTACTAAACAAAATTGAGTGGTTCCAATTTTATTGGAAAGCTTCTGAAAAGATCTATCCAAGCCCGTTGGATTTAATTCATTTAGAGTTAGAGATCTCGCCTAGTAAAAATAACAAGACAGAAGCTTTTGCACATTCAAACATTTTTATAAAATCAACCATAATAGCTTTTGAGTTGATTCCAACTCTCAAAAATCACATTTAACCATACCTATATGAATATGTAATAATATTAAGGTTTACATGCAGTGCCTTTGGACTAGTACCAAAATAATGCTATATAGGCATTTCTAGTCACTTTAAATCATTAAATAATAAACTTAAACTTATTAAAATACAATCCAACATTTAAATCACATTCTCATATGTTAGAATATGTGGTAATGACATGTGTCCACATGATCCCATATTTTAAGTGGAGAATATTAAATCTTAGTTATTTTCAATGAGTAGAAATTACTTTTCTTAAATAAAAAGAATAAAGCTAGTTAATAAAACCTGGTGATGCTTGTGATCATAATAGATCATCAAATGTCTACCTTAGAATGCTAACTAGACTAGTTAAGTATTGTTTGGTGATTGTGTACTCCGTATGTATTTATAGACGATAGTACCGACCAAGCTTTCGAGGAGGAGGAGTTCTACCAAGAGGAGGAGGAAGAAAACTTCAACCACTGCACCAACCAAGGCAAGCTAGCACTATACAAGTTAACCCTTGCAAGTTTTACTTGCAAGCCTAGCACTTCAAGTAAACTGAGGAAGCTATTGTTAGCAAGCTAGCATTAAGTTAGATAACCTAAGCAAGATGTACTAGGCAAGCTTTGGTTATACCACTTTGACTAGTACCTACTCCAAGTTTTTACTTTCAAGCTTTTACTTTCTTTACTTTACCCAAGTCCCTTACTTGTTGAAGGCAGCATAAAAAGTATAAAACTTGACCTATCTAGCTAACCTTAGATGTCATTCTATGGCATGAGATTGATCTTAGCATCCCACCTTAGTGAACAGTCTTAAAAATCAATTCAGGAAGATTTACTAAACAAAATTGAGTGGTTCCAATTTTATTGGAAAGCTTCTGAAAAGATCTATCCAAGCCCGTTGGATTTAATTCATTTAGAGTTAGAGATCTCGCCTAGTAAAAATAACAAGACAGAAGCTTTTGCACATTCAAACATTTTTATAAAATCAACCATAATAGCTTTTGAGTTGATTCCAACTCTCAAAAATCACATTTAACCATACCTATATGAATATGTAATAATATTAAGGTTTACATGCAGTGCCTTTGGACTAGTACCAAAATAATGCTATATAGGCATTTCTAGTCACTTTAAATCATTAAATAATAAACTTAAACTTATTAAAATACAATCCAACATTTAAATCACATTCTCATATGTTAGAATATGTGGTAATGACATGTGTCCACATGATCCCATATTTTAAGTGGAGAATATTAAATCTTAGTTATTTTCAATGAGTAGAAATTACTTTTCTTAAATAAAAAGAATAAAGCTAGTTAATAAAACCTGGTGATGCTTGTGATCATAATAGATCATCAAATGTCTACCTTAGAATGCTAACTAGACTAGTTAAGTATTGTTTGGTGATTGTGTACTCCGTATGTATTTATAGACGATAGTACCGACCAAGCTTTCGAGGAGGAGGAGTTCTACCAAGAGGAGGAGGAAGAAAACTTCAACCACTGCACCAACCAAGGCAAGCTAGCACTATACAAGTTAACCCTTGCAAGTTTTACTTGCAAGCCTAGCACTTCAAGTAAACTGAGGAAGCTATTGTTAGCAAGCTAGCATTAAGTTAGATAACCTAAGCAAGATGTACTAGGCAAGCTTTGGTTATACCACTTTGACTAGTACCTACTCCAAGTTTTTACTTTCAAGCTTTTACTTTCTTTACTTTACCCAAGTCCCTTACTTGTTGAAGGCAGCATAATAAGTATAAAACTTGACCTATCTAGCTAACCTTAGATGTCATTCTATGGCATGAGATTGATCTTAGCATACCACTTTGACTAGTACCTACTCCAAGTATTGGATGCGATACCATTCCAATTTTACCGTACAACCACAATACCTGAATTGGGCAAGGCTTAGCCGGAAATTCATATGCATTAGTATTAGTTCCCTCGCGGGAGAGGTTTGAGCTGGGGCTACCTCTCAATGTTGTCCACCTATGCAGTGCCCAAGATGACAGATGGTCATGGTTGGGAGGCTATACTCATAGCAGAGGTGCTTAGACTAGGGTGTGTATAGAAAGGTTATGTTTGATTATCTGCATACTAAGTATGATGATTCAGGGTTATCCCTGACAGATGTATCAAATCTTGTGGTGAAAGTGTACCACCTCTGCAGAGTGTCAAACTATTCGAATAGCCGCGTCCGCGATTATGGACAGTTGGAGTGGCCATACTGTTTCGTTGTTAGATATTTTCAAAATGACTTATGAAATGAATGATGAATCTTTACTGGACCACAATAGGGTTGTGACTATGACACTAGCTTCCCAACTTAAGTGATTCTAGAACTTTATTTTATCTTTCTTTGTTTATGAACTCAGCTTACGTTTCAAACTTAACTTTACAAATAAACATAGAGTTAGATTTTCCCACTAGAACTACCTTACTTGTTACTGATAGTTTGCGAGTACTTAAAGAGTACTCATGGATTTTGTCCCTGGCTATTCTCATGGCCAGACTATGAAGGAGATTACCAAGATGAAGGACATCAGAACGAATATGATAACTAGGACTATCTTCCATCGTCAGCATTGCCTGTGACTCTGAAGATGTACCCCACCGCTACGCTTATTATTTATTCCGCTGCTTGTTGTATTAAGACTGGATCATGAGATCCTTTATTCGTGTAAGACCTTATATTGGTTTGTAATGGATGATGTACTGTGATATCCAATATGTTATGTCTCGCAAAAATGGTAATCCTGGGATTGCGATGTATGACATAATAGGCATTTGGGATTAAAAATCCGGGTGTTGACAGTGTGCGAGCGTCTAAGCAATGTCAGGTAAATATGCAAGGTGTTCGTGTAGTCAGGGCGGTGTACGACCGCGGTGTGTCGTGTTCGCGCGATACAAGCCGGTCTACTGGGTCGGTATACAATATATATTTCAGCCAGCTAACACGATTGATCGAGTGTATCAGATAAGCATCGCGATCGAAGGGAGGCCAGCCACGAATCTCCCGGAGAGATAGCGCATACGAGTTTGTTGAGAACTTAAGATAAACATCTTCGCCGTAATATTCTCGAAGGGAGAAGCGCCTCCATCGTTATCTATGCAACTTCGTTAGCTGCCTATAAAAGGACACCATACACACAACACACGGGAGCAACTCAGATGCACACAGCCGGAGATCCCTCATGGACGCTCAGAGCTCTTGCGGCGGAGACGATCGCCGCACGTGTCCGTCCACTCCGAAGAGACACCATATACATGCATTTCTCCCAGCCTGAACACAGCTACATATTCCGATCCACACACACCCAAACTCTCATACACAACCCAAACCAGTGAAACGCATTTCTCCTAGCCTGAACACAACTACATATTCCCATGCACACACACCCAAAATCTCATACACAACCCAAACCGGTGAAACACGACCAGCCGGAGCAAGGAGAAGAGGCCACGGAGCTTCCTAATGGTGAGGATTATGGTTGACACTCTCTCTTCTCTCTACATGCAGCGCACACATGTGCATCTCACACGGTGACGCATGGAGCTGGCGCGCAACTCTCGAACAAGGTGACGGTGTCGGGCTACTGACACCGACTCTAGCACCACCAATACGATGGGCTCAAGGGCGTGCAACCCGCAATCTCCTCCACCACGACCAAGATGACGGTATCGAGGGTGCGCGGCTGCTGGCATGCAGCCTGGCGCCATCTTCCCGGTGCCCAAGACAACAGGCCGGGCCACCGGCTTGTAGCACGGTGCCCCAACCTCCAAGACAACCGCATTGGGGCTACCGGCACGCAGCACCACATCACGGCTACTTCGCCAATAGCGTTGAAGACGACACCGACGCCGACGCTGCCGACGTGCAAGCCGGTCGGCATACTCTAGAGTCTGGGCAACTGACATGCAACGAAGCCACCTCCATCTCAGTGAACTCGGTGGCCATAGACGACAACGGTGGTGGAGCCGCTAGCGTGCAGCGGCACTAACTCCATATCCGTGAACTCAGCAGCCGTAGGCGGTGGCGCGGGCGCTGCCGGCATGCGAGCTAGTGTCCTCTCTACTTCCCATGAACGGTGCCAAGACGACGACGTTGGGCTGCCGGCATGCATCTTGGCGCCTTCTCCTAACACCCAAGACGGGCGATGTCGGGGCTGCCGGCGTGTAGCCCAACGCTCTCTCTCCACGATACCCGAGACGACGGCATCGGGGCAGCCGACATGCGGCGGGCAGCCAGCATGCGGCGGCGCCACCTCTGTCTTGGTGAACCCGGTGGCTGTGGAGCGCTGGTGTCGGTGTCCAGCCAGCGTGCAATGTCGCCATTCTCCTTTCCACGACACCAAAGACAACGGCACCGGGCTGCCGGCGTGCATCCTAGTGTTCTCTCCACCTCCCACGAACGGCACCGAAGGTGGCGGCGTCAGGACTGCCGGCATGTAGTCCGGTGTCTTCTCTGCCAACTCCGCTCCCATGAACCGGGCGGCCGGCCGAAGACAATGGCGCCAGAGATAGCCGGCGTGCAGTGGCCCCCTCATCTCCGTGAACCGGGCTGGGTGTCCATAGGCAATCGCGACGGGCATGTCAATGTGCAAACCAACACTGTACTCCACCCCCACGAACTATAGGCGACGGCGTCGAGGCTGTAGTCCGGCGCCACTTATATCTTTTCTAATCGATGGTGCTAAAGCCGACAGACGAGAGACGGGGCGGCAGGCGCACAGCACCAATAATCTTCCACGACCGCCAACCTCGCCGATGCCGAGGTCTCGAAGGCGGAAGAATGGACCCCGAGGCACAGCTCTCAGGAGGCAAGACTCGGAGACTCGTCTCTCGTACCCGCAGCCGGGAGGAGATCACATCCAAGAAGAAATACACACACACACTGCAACCATCCTAGCACCAATTCTTCATCCACGAGAACACAGTTAGCCATCTTCCGATCTCTACACAAATACCATATACACATACACCCATCAATCAGGAGCAAGGAGAATCAGCCATGAAGATTCCTAATGGAGAGAACTACGGTTGACTCTCTTTCTCCACTTCTTTCTACTCTCTCTCTCCATGGCGCTGAAGACAATGGCATTGAGCTACCGGCGTGCAGCCTGATAGCTCTCTCTGCCTCTCCATGGCACCAAAGATGACGGTGTTGAGCTGCCGGCATACAACCTGGCTCTCTCTCCATGGCACCGAGGACGACGACTTTGAGCTGCCGGCGTGTAGCCCGGTGCTCTCTCTCTCTACACGACACCCAAGGAAGCCGCGGCAGGGCTGTCAACGTGTAGCCCAACCTCTCCTCCACCTCCCACTAATGGCCGCGAAACGGCGGTGATGAGGATCCCAGCGTGCAGCCCAACGCTTGCGCCACTTCACACGGATGGCGTTTATCTCGAAGTGCATCCTGACGCCAAGACGACATCCCCGATGGTGCCTCGGCTATCGGTGTGCAGCCCGGCGCCATCTGCATCTCCGCCGCCACCAAGATGATTACCTCGGGCGTGCGGCTTTTGGCATGTAGCCCGGCGTCATCTCCTTCTCTGCCGCCACCAAGACGACGACCTCAGAGGCGCGCGGCTGCTGGCGTGCAGTCCGACGCCATATCCACCGAACCCAAGATGACGGCCTCGGCTGCTGGCATGCAGCCCTACGCCATCTCCATCTTGGTCGCCACCAAGAAGACGGTCTCGAGGGCGCGCAGCTGCTGGCGTGCAGCCTGGCGCCATATCAACAACCTCGAGGACGTATGGCTGCTTGTGTGCAAACCGGCGGTGTCAACACCCGGATTTTTAATCCCAGATGCCCGTTATGCCATACCTCGCAATCCCAGGATTACCATTTTTGCGAGACATAACAGATTGGATATCACAGTACATCATCCATTACAAACCATACATAAGGTTTTACACAAATAAGGATCTCATGATCCAGTCTTTAATACAACAAACAACGGAAATAAACGATAGCATAGCGGTGGGGTCCATCTTCAGGGGCACAAGCAATGCTGACGAAGGCAGATAATCCTAGTTATCATAGCTGTCCTGCTGACCATCATCTTGATAATCTCCTTCATAGTCTGGCCATGATAATAGCCAGGGACAAAAGCCATGAGTACTCTTTAAGTACTCGCAAACTACTACTAACAAGGGTTATAATTCTAAGTTAAAGTGCTGAATTTAAAGAATAACTATCAAGTTAAGTTTGAAACCTAAGCTGAGTTGTGAAGCAAGAAAAGATAAAGTAAAGTTCTAGAATCACTTAAGTTGGGAAGCTATTATCATTAACACAACCCTGTTGTGGTCAAGTCAAAGTTCATCATTAATTTCAAGTTATTTAGAAAACACCTGACAACGAAAAGGTATGGCCATTCCAACTGTCCATAACCACAAACGCGGCTATTCGAATAGTTTGTCACTCTGCAGAGGTGGTACACTTTCACCACAAGATTCGATACATCTGTCAGGGATAACCCTGAATCATCATACTTAGTATGCAGATAATCAAACATAACCTTCCCTTTACACACCCTAGTATAAGCACCTCTCCTCTGAGCATGGCCTCCCAACCATGACCCTCACCATCTTGGGCCTTTGATAGGTGGACATCATTGAGAGGTAGCCTCAGCTCAAACCTCTCCCGTGAGGGAACTAATACTAATGCATATAAATTTCTAGCTAAGCCTTACCCAATTCAGGTAATGTGGTTGTACGGTAAATTTGGAATGGTATCGCATCCGAATCCAACCATCAGTTTTATAAAAGGGTTAAGGCTCCTGCCTCATCATTTTCATCGTCATAAACCAGTTGTGTTTTGCAACACATGTCAAAACATCTCAATAGAATGACTCATCATTCCAAGGTTTTCATAACTCATTTTCACCAAGTGTTCCCATCTAAAGTGACTCAAGTTTTTGAGCTATTTTAAAATACTAAGTTAAGAGTGTTCACTAAGGGGGAAAAATGGGATCAATCTCATGCCATAGAAGGACATCTAAAAGTTTCTAAATAGGTCAAGTTTTATACACTTTATGCTACCTTCAAAATTAATTAAAGAACTTTGTGTAAACTAAGGGAGGTAAAACTTGTCAATAAGACTTGGGGTACTAATAGTTAAAGGGGTGTGATCAAAGCATGCTTAAGGCATATTTACTAAACCATCTAGTTTTATTCTAGCTTGCTAACAATAGCTTACTAAAGCATATTTTGCAAGGGTTAGCTTGCCACTAATAGCTTGCCTTGGTTGGTGCAGTGGTTGAAGTTTTCTTCTTCTTCTTCTTCTTGGTAGAACTCCTCCTCTTCGAAGGCTTGGTCGGTACTATCGTCTAGAAATACATAGGGAGTGCACAATCTCCAAACAATACTTGCTAGGCTAAGTAGTATTCTCAACCACACAATTGATGATCTATTATCATCGCAAACATCACAAGTTTAAATCAATAGTTTCAACCTTTTTATTTTGGAAAAGTAATTTCTACTCATTGAAAAACAATAACTAAAATTTAATATTCACCACCAAAACATGGGATCATGTGGACACATGTCCTCACCACATATTCTAACATGTGGGAATGAGATTTAAAGGTTGGATCAATATTACTTTGGTTTAAGTTCATTATTTAATGATTTAAAGTGACTAGAAATGCCTATATAGCATTATTTTGGTACTAGTCCAAAGTCACTGCCTGTAAACCTTAATATTATTACATATTTGGATAGATATGATGAAATGTGATTTTTGAGAGTTGGAATCAACTCAAAAGCTAACTTGGTTGATTTTATAAAAATGTTTCAAGTTGCAAAAGCTTTTGTCTTCTTATTTTTATTAGGAGAAATCTATAACTCTAAATGAATTAAATCCAACGGGATTGGATAGAGAATTTCAATACCTTTCAGAAAAAATTAGTTTCATGTAATTTGGATTTGTCAAACTCACCGAATTGAATTTTGAAACACTGGACAGAAACTATATTCTAATTAAAAAGAAAAATCCAGATTTGAATCTACGGGCTCGCGCGGGAAAAGAAATGGGCCGGCCCAGTGGTGCTACGCGGCGCGGGGCTCAGCTGATAGGGGGGTCCCACTAGTCAGCGGCACTTAAAACACGAAACGGTACGCGCGCCATGGGCCGTGCGATTAGAGGCTAGATCTACGGCTAAGGGTCGTCATCAACGACGAACAGGTCACTGACGAGCTCGAACCCTAGAGACTCGGTGGGGTCTACTGGGGGCGTACCAGGGCTCCAGCGGGGTCGGCGAGGCGGGCAAACAAAGTGGAAGACGACGGCGAGGCGAGGCGTGGTCGCGGTGGAGCTTGGGGTGGCCGGAATCAACGACACCCTTCTTCTCCCTAGGCGGCGGCACCGGCTCCGATTCCGGCGAGTTGCTGCAACACTTGCTCCGGCGAGAGGTGGGTGTGGTTCAGAGAGGTGAGGGGAGTGGAATGGTGCGAGTCTTTGGTGCTGGGGAGGGCTCCTTTTATAGGCTCGACGGTGAGACCGAGCAGGATGGGCGGTCGACGGTGGCGACATGGCTACGGCGAGCTAGCGGCATGGCTAGGGATTGCGATTGGTGGGAGGTTCCCTGGCGGTGCTCTAGGACTTCAATACGGCCGTAGGGGCGGTGGCATGCGGTCGGGGCGAGGTGGCGCTCTGCGTGGCCGAAGCGGCTGTGTCCACGGCGAGCGGTGGCTGTGGGGCTTTGGGCGGCGAACCGGAGTGTCTGGGGTGTTCTCTAGGTCGAGGCGGAGCGGTGGGCGCGGGCTGGTGCCAAGGGGCGGTCGGTGCCAGCAGGGGCATGGCTGCCTTCTGCAGAGCGGCGTCGGCATGGTTCGGTGGTCTTGGCTACCTCCTAGACATGGAGAGGAAAGAGGAGGTGGTCTCACGCAATGGGCAAGTTTGGCCGGCCAGTGGTGGTGCAAGCATGGCATTGCCTTGCCACTAGGGTGTAGGGGATGGGTTGCAAATGGCATGGTTTGATCAGAGGGGGCAAAGAGATTAAATGGAGATCAAATGGGGGCAAAACTCTGTTCAAAATAGTGAGCTAGGATTAGAGGTGTGATTCTGCCTGCCAAGTGTTTGATGAAATGGCCGCAAGAGGAAAAGTTTTGAATTTTGAGTTCAAAATTTTTGGGTGATCTCCACTAGTGCTAGGTAGTCTCTGGTTGCAAGGGTTTTGAAAATGGTGCTCAAATAGATGGTTTTTGAAATAGGGGTGATCTATGCATATGCATTGGATTCAATTTTAAACTGTTATTTAAAATAGTTTACAGAATGTTTTTAGTAGATCAAAAGGTGGGCCTTTGTACCTCATTATGTGTACTAGCAAGGGGTGCAAAGATCAAGAATTGTTTCTGTTAAGAAATGTGTACTAGGAATAGCCAAACTAGGCATGAGAGTTAAATTTGTCAAAATGACCATTCCTTCATTTTAATTCTTTTTGATTTGATTTTCTTTAGGAAAAGTTTGGGAATGATGTAGATGATGTTTAAATCACCTAAGAAACATTTTACAAGCATTGGATCAATCAATCATGGCAATTCAAACAACTCCTATTTTAAATGCACACATATATGAATGCTTTCATTTCAAATTTGGAAAAGTTTTTGTTAACCCCATTTTTGGATGATTTGATCTTGATAAGCTTGGATGAAAGTTTTGGGATGTTACAAACCTTCCCCCCTTAAACAAAATCTCGTCCCGAGATTTACAAGGAAAACTAGGAACTAAAGAGATCTGGGAACTCTGTCCTAATGTAATCCTCGCGCTCCCAAGTAGCTTCCTCCTCGGTATGGTTGCTCCACTGAATCTTGAGAAACTTGATACTCCTGGTCCTGGTGGTTCTGTAGGCTTCTTCTAAGATACGGATGGGCACTTCCCGATAGGTCAGGTCATTGTTGATTTCCACTGCTCTGTGATCGATATTCTTGAAAACTTTAGTCTTCTCAGGCACTTCCAAGCATTTGCGAAGTAACGAGATATGGAACACATTGTGGATGGCTGACATCTCTTCAGGCAATTCTAGCTGATTCGATACTTCTCCTTGATGGATCAGAATCTTGAAAGGTCCGATATATCTGGGAGCTAACTTTCCCTTCAGACTAAAGCGTTGAGTTCCCTTCAATGGTGAGACCTTGAGATATACGAAATCTCCGACATTGAAAGTCAGGTCTCTCCTTCTCTTGTCAGCATAGCTCTTACGTCGGATTGGGCGGTCTTGAGGTGCTCACGAACTTTGTGAACTTTCTTCGCTTCTGAGAATGTCGGGTCCAAAGATCTGACTCTCTCCTACTTGCGACCAATTCAGAGGGGTACGACACTTTCTTCCGTATAGGAATTCAAAGGGTGCCATCTGCAAACTAGCTTGATAATTGTTGTTATATGAGAATTCTACGAAAGGTAGGCAGTCTTCCCATTTTGACCCGTATTCCAACACACAAGCTCTAATCATATCCTCCAAGATCTGGTTGACTCTCTCAGTCTGTCCATCTATTTGCGGGTGATACGCGGTGCTGAAGTTCAACTTGGTTCCTAATCCTTCCTGAACTTTCTGCCAAAATCTTGAAGTAAACTGGGTTCCTCGATCTGAGATGATGGTCTTGGGGGTTCCATGCAGACTAACAATCCTAGCAATGTAAAGCTCTGCTAGTTTTGCACTCTGGTAGGTAGTCTTGACAGGTATGAAGTGGGCTACCTTGGATAGTCTATCAACTATGACCCAGATTGAGTCAATCCCCCTACTAGAAGTAGGTAAACCGGTGATAAAGTCCATTCCGACGGAATCCCATTTCCATTCGGAATCTGCAATGGTTGCAACAATCCTGCAGGTCTCTAATGCTCTGCTTTGACTCTTTGACAGAGGTCACATTTGGCGATGTAGCTTCCGATCTCTCTCTTCATCTTGTGCCACCAAAATTGCTCTTTCAAATCCTGATACATGTTTGTTCCTCCGGGGTGGATAGAATAAAGAGTATCATGAGCTTCCTTCATGATAATTTCCTTCAGCTCCGAATCTGCTGGTACACAGATACGTCCCTTGTACCACAGTACACCTTCTTCTTCTTCGGTGAATCCAGGTACTTTGCCTGTGCCAATACGATGTTTGATTCCGTCGATACTTTCATTCCCCTTTTGGGCTTCCTTGATTTGGCTAATTAAAGTGGGTTGAAGTTCAATGCTAGCTAGGAATCCTTTGCTAACTAACTCAGTCCTGAACTGCTCCAACTCCTCATACAAACTTGGTTGCTTCTCTTTGATCATGGTGTTCAGCCTACACGGCAATCTGCTAAGAGCATCCGCTACCACATTGGCTTTGCGGGGGTGATAGTGAATGTCAAGGTCATAATCCTTGATTAGCTCTATCCATCTTCTTTGCCTCATATTCAACTCCTTCTGGGTGAAGATATACTTCAAGCTCTTATGATCTGAGTAAATCTCATAGCGATTACCCATCAAATAATGACGCCATGTCTTCAATGCTAGAACCATGGCTGCTAGCTCAAGATCATGGGTCGGATAGTTCTGCTCATGCTGCTTTAGTTGTCGAGACAGATACGCGATGACTTTCCCTTCTTGCATCAATACACATCCTAGACCAATCTTGGATGCATCACAATACCCATCAAACGGCTTCTTGATGTCTGGCATGATCAAAATTGGGGCTGATATCAATCTCTTCTTCAGCTCCTGGAAACTGGCTTCACACTTGTCTGTCCATTCAAACTTCTTGTCCTTCTTCAACAATTGGGTCATTGGTCGGGCTATGCTCGAGAATCCTTCTACGAACTTGCGGTAATATCCCGCTAATCCGAGAAATGAACGAACTTGGGTTTGATTGGTTGGGGCTTCCCATTCTTCGACATCTTTGATCTTGGCGGGATCAACAGAGACTCCTCCGGCAGACACAATATGTCCTAGGAATCCTACTTCTTTCAGCCAAAACTCACACTTGCTGAACTTGGCACATAACTGATGCTCTCTCAGGGTTTCTAGGATGATTCTCAGATCTTGCTCATGCTCTTCTTCTGACTTGGAGTAGATAAGGATGTCGTCGATAAACACAACTACAAACTTATCTAGGAAATTCATAAAGATCTTATTCATGAGATTCATGAAATAAGCAGGGGCATTGGTTAATCCAAAAGACATAACCGTATACTCGTATAAACCATAGCGAGTAGTAAAGGCGGTCTTTGGAATATCCGTCGCACGAATCTTAAGTTGGTGATAACCAGTCCTAAGATCAATCTTTGAGAATACCTGAGCTCCAGTCAACTGATCAAATAGATCCTCTATCTTTGGCAAGGGGTACTTGTTCTTGATGGTGACATCATTCAACTTTCTGTAGTCTGTACACAGAAGGTTGCCTCCATCCTTCTTGTCGACGAATAACACTGGTGATCTCCATGGCGATGCACTTAGTTGAATCAAGCTGGTTGCTAACATGGCATCCAACTGCTTCTTCAGTTCTACTAACTCTGAGGGGTTCATGGTATAGGGTCTCTGGGCTATAGGTCCGGTTCCAGGGATTAGTTCGATAATGAACTCTATATCCCTATCCGGGGGCATACCGGCAATTCATCTGGGAATGTGTCGGGGTATTCACAAACTACTCTGACTTGGTCAATGGTAGGCAGGGCTACACTTTTGTTGCATTTGAATTGACGGGGTAAGGGTTCAAAGATATGTTCTACTCTTACTCCAGAACTACTGGTCATGGTGATGGCTTTCTTAGCATAGTCTATCAGTCCTTTATGCCTTGACATCCAGTCCATACCTAGTACTACTTCCAATCCTTTGGTTCCAAGTACAATTAGGTTGGCATAAAAATCTATCCCATGTATTCTGATAGGTACCGCTTTGCAATTTTTTCTAGCTTTTGTGGTTGAACCGGGGATTTGAACTATCATGACATGCTTCAGGTTGGTTGGGCGAATCTTACTAGTGCATACAAATTCTTCGGTGACAAATGAATGCGATGCTCCAGAATCAAACAAAACTCTTGCTAAAACTGAGTTGACAGAAAACATACCCAGCACTACATCTGGTGCTTCCTGGGCTTCTTCTGCGTTCATGTGGAAGAGACAACCGTTGCGGTTGTCCGAGTTTCCTGGGGCAAATCTCCTTCCTCGTTGAACACGACGCTGTTGCTGAGCTGGGGCATTCATAGGGGCATTGGCGGCAGTCTTCTTGGGACACTCATTGGAGTAGTGACCCTTCACTCCACACTCGAAACAAGTGATCTGGGACTTGTCCTTGACTGCGATAGGTACAACGTTGCTGCCAGTTCTGGGGGTAGTGTTGTTGTTGTTTCTCTTGGGAGGGGCACGGTTGAAGTTGTTGGCATTGCCAGGGTGATGATTGTTTCCTCCGGACTTCACATTTCCTCCGCTTCGGTTGGGGTAGCTTGGGCGAGAATTTGGGGGTCGGTTGTTCCTTGGTGCATATCCTGGTGAGGGGTTAGGACGGTACTTCTGGTGACTACTGGATCCAGACTGCTGCATCATACGATGCTTGCGGTTGTCGTTTGCCTGGTTAATCTTCCCTTCCATCTGAATGGCAGAGTCGACTAGCTCTTCGAGATCCTGGAAACGGATGTTGACGAGGACAGTCTGCATCTCATCATGCAGTCCGTTTAAGAATCTCTCTTTCTTCTTGGCCTCCGTGTTGATTTCATCCGCTGCATATCTGGCAAGTGACAAGAATTTGTCACGGTACTCTACCACAGTCATTCTTCCTTGCTTCAATTCACGGAATTCATCTCTCATCCTGTTGACAAGACCTTGCGGCACATGGGTGCGGCTGAACTTGACCTTGAATGCTTCCCAGGTCATCACCTGGCTATGGTTCATATTGCGGATGCTATTCCACCAAGCTCTTGCATCTCCCGCCAGATAGTGGGTGGCGAAGAGAACTTTCTCATTCTCCTCAACTCATGCAACTTCGAGGTTGTTTTCCATGGTCTATAACCAGTCATCAGCATCTAATGGGTTTTCAGATTGGTTGAAGATTGGGGGATTGGTGTTCTGAATTTTTTTAGTTTAGATCCATGGTGATCCTGATTTCCATGTCCTTGGTTATTGAGAGACATTTGGGCGATCTGCTGTAATGTTGCTAAGTTGGCTTGACGCTCGGCCCTGCTTGCTTCACGGTCCGCGATGAGATTCTGCAAGATTTGTATCATTGGGTCCTGCGACGAGCTGCTCCCTCCTTTGTTTCCACGAGTCATCTGAAGATTGAGATAGATATAGGGGTAAGAGGGAAATTCTAAGGTTCATGGTTTTGGGTTTTCAAAGCTACAACTTTGAGTTAGACTCAGGTTTTTCAACTAACTTCATTTTCATTCATGCAAGCAAGCACACGATACAACACACACCACAACAAGCAAAAAGGGAAAAACAGATGGCTTGAAGAACCATTCTGCAAACTACGATACAATGAGATGATACATCTCATGCTACGACAGTGCTCTAGTGCATCTACTCATCGTCGATGAAGTCGGAGTCTTCATCATCAGTGTAGAAGTCCACAGCATCCTCTTCCAGAAAGTCATCATCGTTGCTGAGGTAAGAATCCATATCTCCCTGGATGTCTTCACCCTCATCATCTTCTTCTTTGGCGGCAAGCTCAGCTTCCTGCTCCTTGACGGTCTTCTCGAGGTCGGCCACCTTCTTGCGAAGACGGGCAATGGTGCGATCCTTCTTTGCACGCTGGCGACGAAGAGACTGGCGATCTTGGACGAGCAGTGCGAAAGTCTAGGCCTTCTGGTCGGCAATGGCACGGTTCTGGTTTGCTAACTCTCTGGCATTGTCCAGTTCCTGCTATCGGTCATGAAGCAAGAAGTCAAGGTTCTCCACTAGACGCCTCAATTCTGGGTGACTTGGCATCTCCATCGGCATTCCCATGAAGTCACGTCTTGCATAGTGGGCAACACGGGTTCCTTGAATCTTGTTGACGCTGAGGGCACATAGACGTGTGAGAGCTTCATGCATTTCCCTGGCTAATCCATCTAGCCAGTTGTTCTCTCTCACGGAGAACTGAATTCTCCCGGAAGTTAGTGCTTCAATGCTTCCTCGAAGATCTCCGGTGACTAGCCATTGTAGGTCTCCTCCTGGGGGTCCTGGAAGTTGAGCTCCAAGAAACTCCGGATGTGGGCGTCCTAGTAACTCCGACAGTGAATCCAGATCCCTCTCGAAGATCAGCTGACCTCCGTTTCCCAACTGGTAAAACTTGCTGAACTGAGTCTCCATCTACAAGGATTTAGGATGAGAAAGTTAGTGAAGTGATCAAGTGTGTCAAATTTTAAGTAGTAATGTAAGAATTTTGAGGAACATGTATTTTTGAGAAAGAATGAGTTCACAAGGGTAAGAGGGGAAATAGTTTTTCATAAATACTCACTTTGGTTTTGAAGCTAAATTTTTGGTTTGGACGTCCATTCTAACTAGGGTCTCCTATGGTCAGGATGGCTCTAATACCAAGTTGTCAACACCCGGATATTTAATCCCAGATGCCCGTTGTGCCATACCTCGCAATCCCAGGATTACCGTTTTTGCGAGACATAACGGATTGGATATCACAGTACATCATCCATTACAAACCATACATAAGGTTTTACAAATATAAGGATCTCATGATCCAGTCTTTAATACAACAAACAGCGGAAATAAATGATAGCGTAGCGGTGGGGTCCATCTTCAGGGGCACAGGCAATGCTGACGAAGGCAGATAGTCCTAGTTATCATAGCCATCCTGCTGATCATCATCTTGATAATCTCCTTCATAGTCTGGCCATGATAATAGCCAGGGACAAAAGCCATGAGTACTCTTTAAGTACTCGCAAACTACTACTAACAAGGGTTATAATTCTAAGTTAAAGTGCTGAATTTAAAGAATAACTATCAAGTTAAGTTTGAAACCTAAGCTGAGTTCTGAAGCAAGAAAAGATAAAGTAAAGTTCTAGAATCACTTCAGTTGGGAAGCTATTATCATTAACACAACCCAGTTGTGGTCAAGTCAAAGTTCATCATTCATTTCAAGTTATTTAGAAAACATCTGACAACGAAACAGTATGGCCATTCCAACTGTCCATAACCGCGAACGCGGCTATTCGAATAGTTTGTCACTCTACAGAGGTGGTACACTTTCTCCACAAGATTCGATACATCTGTCAGGGATAACCCTGAATCATCATACTTAGTATGCAGATAATCAAACATAACCTTCCCTTTACACACCCTAGTATAAGCACCTCTCCTATGAGCATGGCCTCCCAACCATGACCCCCAGTCATCTTGGGCACTGCATAGGTGGACATCATTGAGAGGTAGCCTCAGCTCAAACCTCTCCCGTGAGGGAACTAATACTAATGCATATAAATTTCTATCTAAGCCTTACCCAATTCAGGTAATGTGGTTGTACGGTAAATTTGGAATGGTATCGCATCCGAATCCAACCATCAGTTTTATAAAAGGGTTAAGGCTCCTGCCTCATCATTTTCATCGTCATAAACCAGTTGTGTTTTGCAACACATGTCAAAACATCTCAATAGAATGACTCGTCATTCCAAGGTTTTCATAACTCATTTTCACCAAGTGTTCCCATCTAAAGTGACTCAAGTTTTTGAGCTATTCTAAAATACTAAGTTAAGAGTGTTCACTAAGGGGGAAAGATGGGATCAATCTCATGCCATAGAAGGACATCTAAAAGTTTCTAACTAGGTCAAGTTTTATACTCTTTATGCTACCTTCAAAATTAATTAAAGAACTTTGTGTAAACTAAGGGAGGTAAAACTTGTCAATAAGACTTGGGGTACTAATAGTTAAAGGGGTGTGATCAAAGCATGCTTAAGGCATCTCTACTAAACCATCTAGTTTTATTCTATCTTGCTAACAATAGCTTACTAAAGCATGTTTTTCAAGGGTTAGCTTGCCACTAATAGCTTGCCTTGGTTGGTGCAGTGGTTGAAGTTTTCTTCTTCTTCTTCTTGGTAGAACTCCTCCTCCTCGAAGGCTTGGTCGGTACTATCGTCTAGAAATACATAGGGAGTGCACAATCACCAAACAATACTTACTAGGCTAAGTAGTATTCTAAACCACACAATTGATGATCTATTATCATCGCAAACATCACAAGTTTAAATCAATAGTTTCAACCGTTTTATTTTGGAAAAGTAATTTCTACTCATTGAAAAACAATAACTAAAATTTAATATTCACCACCAAAACATGGGATCATGTGGACACATGTCCTCACCACATATTCTAACATGTGGGAATAAGATTTAAAGGTTGGATCAATATTACTTTGGTTTAAGTTCATTATTTAATGATTTAAAGTGACTAGAAATGCCTATATAGCATTATTTTGGTACTAGTCCAAAGTCACTGCCTGTAAACCTTAATATTATTACATACTTGGATAGATATGATGAAATGTGATTTTTGAGAGTTGGAATCAACTCAAAAGATAACTTGGTTGATTTTATAAAAATGTTTCAAGTTGCAAAAGCTTGTGTATTCTTATTTTTATTAGGAGAAATCTATAACTCTAAATGAATTAAATCCTACGGGCTTGGATAGAGCACTTCAATACCTTTCAGACAAAATTAGTTTCATGTAATTTGGATTTGTCAAACTCACAGAATTGAATTTTGAAACACTGGACAAAAACTATATTCTAATTAAAAAGAAAAATCCAGATTTGAATCTACGGGCTCGCGCGGGAAAAGAAATGGGCCGGCCCAGTGGCGCTACGCGGCGCGGGGCTCAGCTAACAGGGGGGTCCCACTTGTCAACGGCACTTAAAACGCGAAATGGTACGCGCGCTGTGGGCCGTGCGATTAGAGGCTAGATCTACGGCTGAGAGTCGTAAATCGACGAACAATGGTCGCTGGCTTCGAACCCTAGCGGCTCGGTGGGGGTCTACTGGGGGCGTAACAGGGCTCCAGCAGGGTCGGCGAGGTGGGCAAACGAAGTGGAATATGACGGCGAGGCGAGGCGTGGTCGTGGCGGAGCTTGGGATGGCCGGAATCAACGGCACCCTTCTTCTCCCGAGGCAGTGGCTCCGGCTCCAATTCCGGTGAGCTGCTGCTCCACTTGCTCCTGTGAGAGGTGGGTGAGGTTCAGAGAGGTGAGGGGAGTGGAATGGTGTGAGTCTTTGGTGCTGGGGAGGGCTCCTTTTATAGTCTCGACGGTGAGACCGAGCGGGATGGGCGGTCGACTGTGGCGACATGGCTACGGCGAGCTAGCGGAATGGCTGGGGATTGCGATCGGTGGGCAGTTCCCTGGCGGTGCTCTAGGACTTCAATGCGGCCGTAGGGGCAGGGGCATGCGGTCGGGGCGAGGTGGCGCTTTGCGCGGCCGAAGCGGCTATGTCCACATCGAGCGGTGGCTGTGGGGCTTGGGCGGAGAACGGGGGTGTCTGGGTGTTCTCCAGGTCGAGGCGGAGCGGTGGGCACGGGCTGGTGCCAAGGGGCGGTCGGTGCGGCGGGGGCGGTCTGCGCTCTGGGCGGCGTCGGCATGGTTGGTGCTTGGCGCGGGCTCTTCTCTGTGGTCCATGGCTGCTCTTGGCTCGGGCAAGGGACAGAGAGGGGCGGTGCGGTGCTGGCTACCTCCTAGACATGGAGAGGAAAGAGGAGGTGGTCTACTGCAGCGGGGCAAGTTTGGCCGGCCAGGATGGTGCTCGGCATGGCATTGCCTTGCCACTAGGGTGTAGGGGATGGGTTGCAAATGGCATGGTTTGATCAGAGGGGGCAAAGAGATTAAATGGAGATCAAATGGGGGCAAAACTCTGTTCAAAACAGTGAGCTAGGATTAGAGGTGTGATTCTGCCTGCCAAGTGTTTGATGAAATGGCCGCAAGAGAAAAAGTTTTGAATTTTGAGTTCAAAAATTTTGGGTGATCTCCACTAGTGCTAGGTAGTCTCTAGTTGCAAGGGTTTTGAAAATAGTGCTCAAATAGATGGTTTTTGAAATAGGGTGATCTATGCATATGCATTAGATTCAATTTTAAACTGTTATTTAAAATAGTTTACAGAATGTTTTTAGTAGATCAAAAGGTGGTCCTTGGTACCTCATTATGTGTACTAGCAAGGGTTGCAAAGATCAAGAATTGTTTATGTTAAGAAATGAGTACTAGGAATAGCCAAACTAGGCATGAGAGTTAAATTTGTCAAAATGACCATTCCTTCATTTTAATTCTTTTTGATTTGATTTTCTTTAGGAAAAGTTTGGGAATGATGTAGATGAAGTTTAAATCACCTAAGAAACATTTTACAAGCATTGGATCAATCAATCATGGCAATTCAAACAACTCCTATTTTAAATGCACACATATATGAATGCTTTCATTTCAAATTTGGAAAAGTTTTTGTTAACCCCATTTTTGGATGATTTGATCTTGATAAGCTTGGATTAAAGTTTTGGGATATTACAGGCGGCATCCTCCATCTCAACTGCGACCAAGACGATGGCCTCAAAGGTGAACGGCGGTCACTTCATCATCTCGACGGGGCCATCTCCATCAAACTCTAACCGTGCTGGAGGCGATGGCAGGGTTGCGGCGTCAAGACTGGTGCCATCTTCATCACTTCGCCCAAGTCGACGACCTCAAAGGCGCACGGCATCTGGCACACAGTCGCGCTATCTCCACTCCTGCAAAGTCGCTAGCATGCAAGATGACGCCTTCTCCACCTCTATGACTCATAGATTACAGCGATGAGGCAGCTAGCTCGCAGCAGCGCCATCTCCACTCCTGCTGACCTCTCAGCAGATGGCGGCATGCAACCTAACGCCTTCTACACCCTGGCAAGAATATGATGCACAACCAAAGATGCTTCGAGGCGCTTGAGTTCATCCAAAACGATGTTCCTTTCCCGGCGTTGCTCGTGCCACCGCCGTGGTCCCAAGTGCACTACACATGCATGGATGCTTGCCTACACTACGCATGTCTAACCTATGATCGCTAGAGGGTTTTTGGTTAACGATGCTTTGAGCTGCATCGGTTGCGTGTTAATATATTGCCTCAACATCGGTAGGTAAGTACAAGCGGTTGATCACGTATGGGTGAAGAGATAGGTTCGATCTAATCGTTATAGTTTAGTTTAGATCGGTTTACAAGAGTCGTTATCTAGCTAAACTAACTCTACAACTCCCGTACGTGTCAACTCGGACGTTATAATATGAGTTCGCTAACACTCCTCCTCAATCACACCTTTCTTAGGTTGAGATTGTGTTTGAAATCTTCAAGCTGTTGTGTAGGTAATGCCTTTGTGAAGCCATCTGCCACCTGATCCTTTGAAGGAATAAATCTAATCTCCAGTTGTTTGCTTGTTACTCTTTATCTTACAAAATGAAAATCTATTTCAATATGTTTTGTCCTGGCATGAAAAACTGGATTAGCGGAAAGATAAGTTGCACCCATATTCTCACACCATAAACATGAGGTTTGATCCCTCTTGATACCAAGTTCTCCCAAGACAGACTCAAGCTAGATGATTTCAGCTGTAGCATTTGTTAGAGATTTATATTCAACAGCTTCTGTACTTGATCTTGACCCAGTTGCTTGTTTTCTGGCACTCCATGAAATCAAGTTAGGTCCAAAATATACAGCAAAACCTCCTGTAGATCTTCTATCATCTACATAACCTTCCCGATCAGCATCTAAGAAGGCACACAACAAAGTAGATGACGATCTTCTGAAGGTTAGTCCAAGATTTACTTTTCCACTAACATACCTTAATATCCTCTTGACGGCATACCAATGTAGAGTAGTAGGTGCATCGAGAAACTAGCATACCTTGTTAACCGAGAATGCAATATCTGGTCGAGTAAGTGTTAGGTATTGAAGAGCTCCAACTATACTCCTGTACCTTGTACAATCTTCTGGACCTAGGAGTTCTCCTTCTGTGACAGAAAGCTTTTCTGATGTTGACAATGGCGTTGGTAATGATTTACATTCTCTCATTCCAACTCTGTTGAGAAAATCTGAAGCATATTTCTCTTGGGTTAGTGTAATATCTTGGTTAAACCGTTTTACCTCAATTCCCAAGAAGAAACTCAAGTCACCAAGATCCTTTAGTGCAAAAGCTGAGCTAAGGTCTTGAAGGAGTGAAGTTATTGCCTTATTTGAAGAGCTAGTAACAATGATATCATCAATGTATACTAGCACAAAAATAATGATACCAGACTTGTTATGTATAAACAATGATGTATCTGACTTGGATGCCAAAAAACCAAGCTCTTGTAATTTGGAGCTTAGTTTAGAGAACCATGCTCTTGGTGCCTGCTTGAGCCCATAAAGTGACTTGTCCAACTTACACACATGAAGTGGTGCACTAGGATTTTCATAACCAGGTGGCTGCTTCATATATACCTCTTCTTCCAGAACACCATGAAGAAACGCATTCTTCACATCTAGTTGCCTCAAACTCCATCCTTTAGAAACTGAAATAGCTAGAACAAGTCTAATAGTAGCAGCTTTAACAATAGGACTAAAAGTATCGTCATAGTCTATGTCGTACCTTTGTTTAAATCCCTTAGCTACTAGTCTAGCTTTATATCTATCAATTGTTCCATCAGCTTTCCTTTTAATTCTATAAACCCATTTGCAGTCTATAATATTTCTACCTTGTTCATAAGGTAGTAGGTGCCACGTTTTGTTTTCCATTAATGCCCTAAACTCATCATCCATAGCACTTTTCCAATGTTTATTTTTAAAAGCTACTTGCAGATTTTCAGTTTCACTGGTTAGACAAGATAGACCATAGTGAACAGTGCCAACACTATAGGTTTTTGGTTTAGAGTTACCAGTCTTGGATTTTGTTCGATAAACCGGTGGTGGTGCAGGTTGGTCTGCAGTTGAGACAGATGTAGACGATCTGGATCCACCTGATCCTATCAGCGATCGCGCGGGAGAATCCACGTCGGGATCCTGACCAGGCGCTGGTATCGCTGTCCTGGTCGGTGAGCCAGTCGACTCACTCCATGTGTCCATGTCGACGTCGCTTGGCCCACTTTAAGGGGCAGGGTCACGAGGCGCGGTGACACGCACTGATCGTGCGTCCGACCAAGGCCGGGTCGCTTTCGTGGCTCCGCCCGACGTGGGAGCTTCTGATTGCTACGCGTCTGATCGAGGCGGATCTCTTGGCGCGCGTGCGGATCCCGGCGCAGATCGCCTGCTGTCCGAGGTTGCAGGCATATCTGCCTCGTGTCGCGTGTCGTGAGCACCTGGCTGCTGTTGTTGACTGTTTTGCCTCGTTTCAGCACCGTTTTGCACCCAAACAAATTCTGTTGCTTGTTGAACCTGAGAGGAAATAAAGATACCACCAGGAATTACAGAGTCATTAGGTGTTAGATCAGTGCAATGATTTTCCCCCTCATGAGATAACACAGGTGGATTTTGGAGAGTCTCTGGGAGAAGTAGGATTTCCTGGCGAAGTCGAGCTCTAGCATTTGGATGAAGAGTGGAGAACGGAAAAACTGTTTCATCAAAGACAACATCACGTAAGATATAAACACGGCCATATTTGATGTCAAGATATTTAACCCCTTTATGCATATGGCTGTAACCAATGAAAACGCATTGTTTAGAACGAAACACAAATTTTCTGGAGTTGTATGGTCGAAGGTTAGGCCAACAGGCACAACCAAAGGTATGAAGAGATGCATAATCTAGGGTTTTGTGAAGAAGCCTTTCCATGGGTGTCTCATGATTAGTAACTTTGGAAGGCAACATATTGATCAAATGTGTGGCTGTGAGGAAAGCTTCATCCCAAAATTTCAATGGCATGGATGCATTTGCAAGAAGGGCAAGGCCTACTTCTACAATATGACGATGTTTGCGCTCTGCTGAACCATTTTGTTGGTGTGCATGAGGACAAGAGACATGATGCTCAATGCCAATTTTTTGAAAGAAAGAATTGAGTTTTTCATATTCACCACCCCAATCAGATTGTATAGCAAGGATTTTCTTATCAAATTGGCGTTCCACAACATTTTGGAAGTTGTGAAAGATTTGAAACACATCAAATTTCTTTTTAAGGAGATAAACCCAAACATATTTGCCAAAATCATCAATGAAGCTTACATAGTATGTGTATCTTCCTACAGAACTAGGTGCAGGACCCCAGACATCTGAGAATACAAGTTGCAAAGGGAAAGTAGATACACTAGTAGATCTCTCATAGGGCAGTTGATGACTTTTAGCTCTTTGGCAGGACTCACAAATAGACTCGATACTAGACTTGGTGGAACATGGAAGTAAATAATTGCTAAGAATCTGTTAAACAATTCGATAGAATGGATGTCCTAGACGACTGTGCCACTGTGATGTTGAAGGCTTGGTGACACTAAAGACTTGTTTATTCTTGATTGGCGATGATGATGATATGAAGGGATAGAGGCCTCGTACGCATCTACCTTTAAGCATAGTTCTCCTCGTTGCCCAATCCTTAACATAAAAATACCAAGGATGAAATTCAATGTAAACATTGTTATCAAGTGTAAAACGATGAATAGACACAAGGATTTTTGTAGCATGGGGAACATGGAGAATGTTGTTAAGATGTAATTTTTGAGAGGGGGTATTAACAATTGCATGACCAACATGGTAATGCTCATACCTTGTCCATTGGCCACATGGATTTGCTTGTGGCCTTGGTACTTCTCCTTCATGGTCAGCTTGTTGAGCTCACCGGTGATGTGATCGGTGGCACCGGTATCACCGTACTAGTTGGTGTCGACTCCATATGATGCCGAGTTGGCGCCCTTTTCCTCCTCTTCTTCTTCTTTGTCGGAGTAGCGGTGCCAGCACTTCCAAGCACCATGCCCAGGATTGCTGCAGATCTGGCATGTGACAGGGTCACGCTCCTTGTTGTCGCCCCTGTCGCCGCCACGACGTGCATTGTTGTTGCCGCCACCGCGACGTCCGTGCCCACGGTTTCCATAACCACGGTTTCCTCCATGGTGGCCGCCACCGCCGTACTGGACGAGTCCGTGCTATCCTCCTCCTCTCCCGCGCGATGCCGATTTGATGGAGGAGCCACCACCGATGCCATCCGTGAGCAGCTCGATGTGGTTGTCGTAGGCGATGATCTGGGATTACAGCTTGCCCGAGGTGATCTTGTTGGTTCCGTGAACCCCAATGGCGGCGAAGAGGGGATTGTAGGTGTCATCGAGGCTGGCGAGGAGGTATTCCACCAGTTCCTCCTCGTCGATCGGCCGGCCTGCTGCCGCGAGCTCGTCGGCGTAGCCCTTCATCTTGTTGAAGAATTGGGCAGCTAACATGTTTTCCTTCCTCGTCCTGACGAGTGCGACACGGATATTGGCGATCCGTGTGCGAGACTGGGCGACGAACATCGTCTGGATCGCCACCCAAACTTCGGCGGCTGTGTCCATCCCGATCACAGAGACAAGGATATCAGGTGAAAGGGTGCCTAGTAAAAAAGACAGAACCTATTGCTCAGTTGCCACCCATGCGTCGTAGGCAGGGTTGGTCACTTCGCTTCTTTTGCCGTCCTTCTCGACGCTGATGGTCTCGGACGACGCCTCCGTCTTAACATCGAGTAAACTCGCCAAGCAAGCTCCACGAATTGGCGGGAGGACTTGCGACTGCCAGACGAGGTAGTTGGTCCTCGTCAACTTCTCGCTAACGGTGATGCCGGCGAGTGGGTTTGTCATGGCGGCGCTTCAGGATGAGGAGGCGAGGCACATCGATGTGTATTAGGAAGTTGGCTCTGATACCATATGATCGCTAGATGGTTTTTGGTTAACGATGCTTTGAGCTGCATCGGTTGCGTGTTAATATATGGCCTCAACATCGGCAGATAAGTACAAGCGGTTGATCACGTATGGGTGAAGAGATAGGCTCGATCTAATCTTTAGAGTTTAGATTAGATCGGTTTACAAGAGTCCTTATCTAGCTAACCTAACTCTATAACTCCCGTACGTGTCAACTCGGACGTTATAATATGAGTTCGCTAACATAACCGTGTTGCTAAAGAGAGGGAGGACGCCTGCCGGAACCTCGGCCGGACTCATCGACATCTTCTCCGGCCTAGGCAAGACGATGCCACGATGACCGTATGCTGCACTCTGGAAGTTGATCGAGTAGGGGCTTGGCGAGAAATGGAGATTCCTGCTCTCATCGTCACATTCTTGAGCTAGCTATCTCAAGTGCTTTTTTTAAGCATCGAGCATAGCTCGTGCGTGCGTGCCCACTTTGAGGCTTGTATATGCCTATACGTACATCGGCGCTAACGTACTCGGGCTAGCGTCCTTTCACCGGTCTATCGTCCAGGTCTTGTATCGGACGGTCATCCCACTCAAGACATCGAGTCTGCCTTCGAGGGCGCACGGCCGTCCCGCTCACGCCCTCAAGACGCGTGTGTACTCCTGGGGCTGCATCACTTCGCATATATGGATTCCAATGAGGAGCCGACTGTGTCGCCATCCTTGTGTTACACAATGAGACGCGACACAATGACTCCACATCCACCCAAGAAGGCGGCACATGAGACGCCGCACCAACTGTCACCATCGACTTCGGAGCTAAGGCGGAGTGATACTCTCTTTGCTAGACACCACTTCTCCACGGGCCCGTGAGACAGCGGCTTCAGTCACGCTGACTGCCGTGAACTCAGTGTCGGGCCGAGATGAGGCGCCGACCACACTCATTGCACCACCGACTTATGTGTGCGTCGGTTTCATACCGACGCCGATCTCCATCAACACTTACTCCCGCGAGGCATACCCCTTGCACACCCCGATGAGGCTGCTGGTCATCGAGAAGTCCCAACTGAGCGGACCCATGCTACTTCAACTTCAACTACATTGGCACCGTCAAGACCAACGAGGCACGACGCCTAGGGTAGGCGTGGCCAGAGAAAAGGCCACGCTACTCGCGGCGCGTGTACCGACGAGGACATAGGCTCTGCCGCCCACATACACACCACCACCACATCATGCATGGAGAACACGAAGAGAAGATGATGAAGAAGTCCACACAACTTAATTGGAGGTGTCTCGCGGTGTAACCCGCGGGAGTAATTAACCGGGTGCCTCCTGAGGCCTCGGGAACCACGAGATCGTAATCGCCACAGTCAGGCTGGCCGCGCAAGCAGGCCACGGAGCGCATTGTATTAGGGATCTTGTACTTTGTTTCTCCGAGCGAAATTAACGAAATACGACTTCCCTGTCTTTTTCATGTGTACTACGAACCCTATTGAAGGAGTCAACAAGACACGACATCAAAGGGAACATGGAGGCACTCCAATGCCTCTATTCCAATGCCGCCTACAAGCAGGCCGGTGTGGCGTCACTTCATGCCAGACCACGCCTTTGTACTCGGAGCCGCCAAATCCAACGGCTAGGCGCACCAGAGTTGAGCTTATTCGAGGCTTGACAGCCGCCTCCGGTGACCTACAGAGGCTCATGACAAACGCTCGTCTGTCAAAAAGCCCGCAACCAAGGAGGAACTACAGGAGGAAAATTACCGCAAGGTATGATGACTCCACCACCAACTAAGGTCTGGCATCGCCCTGAGTGTGGTGCTTGTGGGGGATTGGTCCCTCGGCGCTAGGGACCATGTAGGCAAGATGTTCACGGGCATGAGCACCGAGGCATTGGAAATCAAGCAAATGGTGAGAAGAGCCATTGTGAAGGAGTTATGGAAACAACACTCTCGTAAGAAGCCTATTTCACCAAGCCCTACACTCTCCAACAACTCCGAAGATTCTTAGAGAATCATGTATTCACCATGCTGCCACACCTCGGCTATCGATGACCGGTCCATCGCCAATGAAAAGAGGTTTGTCGTTCTACAGAATGAAGAACCTGCACTGCGAGGAGAGGACCTGCGACGGAATTTTCAATGCCTATAAGAGCAAATAACTAGAGTCTAGATCTGGCCCCATAAGGAAAGAGCGCCAAGTTCATCATCAAGACAAGCTAGGGGCATAATGAGATACCAATCACCTAGCCATCGTCCTCAACCTAAGAACCATGCATTGGCACCTCGATGACAAGCTTCACCCATCCTACATGCACGATGGGGGCATCCTAACTTTCCCTCATGTTGGAACCGTCGGTCACGACATCAAGATGGTGAGGGGAACCCTCGTACCACTCAAGAATGGAGATCCCAAGATCCCACACAAGTTGCATTTCCACCACGGCCTTCCTCCCCTCCTAGGTGTGGAGAGCAACTTCAGGTGCACCCTTCGAGGTATGCGACTACCACATCAGCGTGACAAGCTGCATCGTCGCTTCTATGTACACCACCACACGAGGTCACAACAATGACGTCTAGAAGAGCCCTCGTTTTGGATTCCCCCTGAGCCGACTCTGTCACGCTCATTGCTAGGATTTCGGCACCTACACTTCCACGAGAGAGTCGCCTTCAATGGAGCTACCACTGGGGACTACACCAACCTCCTAGCTCAGGTCCAACAAGACACAAGATGCCACAATGCTACCCCTCAGTCAACGAGCAGGCGCCAACTACGTCGACATGGTGGCAGTCTTCATTAGCCTCTGCCTAAAATGGACGCCAGCTGCGTCGACACACTACTATTTGTCTACACCGACCATCTACCTTAATCATGTCACATGACCATAATATATCAAGCCTCTGTGATCTTGTACACATATCATCGTCATCAAGCTACGCTAAAACGATGGCATCCAAGTCTACTTCGACTCATCAACACTCTTCTTCGAATTTGTCCTAGCACCGACGAGGCAAAGCCACTTCACCAACATGTACTTTTTTGATGAACCAATTCATATTTTGCCAGGCACCGAGGAGGCAAAGGCAAGCCATCAAGACCTACACCGACGAGGTGGACACCACCAGGCTAGGCACCGACGAGGCAAAGGTCGCACACCTGTCTTCATATCTTGCTAGGCACCGACAAGGCAAAGGCAAGCCATCAAGTCTGACACCGACGAGGCGGACACCACCAGGTCTGGCACCGACAGGCGAAGGCCGCACACCTGTCTTTATATCTTGTCGGGCACCGACGAGGCAAAGGCAAGCCATCAAGTCAGACACCGATGAGGCAAACACCACCAGGCCAGGAACCGAAGAGGCGAAGACCGCACACCTGTCTTCATATCTTGTCGGGCACCGACAAGTCAAAGGAAAGCCATCAAGTACGACACCGACGAGGCGCACACCACTAGGCCAGGCACTGACGAGGAGAAGGCCACACGGCTGTCTGAGCCGACGAGGCTAGACATCTTCATCATCATACATCGACAAGCCGGGGAACAAGGATGAGAATCGATGGGGCAACGGATGTACTGCCCTGCCTTCCACTTCATCATCACATCATCACCGTCTACACCAAGTGCATGGAGAAGACGGGACTTGAAGATGATGATGGTGTTCAGGCTGCCGGCGTGCAGCCCAATGCCCTCTCTATGGCGCCCAAGACATGTCGTCGGGGCTGTCGGTGTACAACTTGGCGCCCTCTCTATTCCCTTGAACGGTGCCGAAGATGACGGTGCGGGGGCACCAAGCATGTATCATGTCACTCCCTCTCTCTCCATTCACGAAGCGTTGATGAAGACCTATGGTGGAAGGGTTGCACGCGTGCAACCAACACACTCTCGATTCATCCATCTTCTTATACGCTGACCTACCAAAGATGACAACATCATGGGTTGCTGGCGTGTAAACCGGCGCCATATCCACTATCATGAACAACGTTGAAAAGGAGGCGACGGGACTACCGCTGGCAAACCCTGCATCTTGTCTACTCCTACTAGACATGCCAAAGATGATGTCGTCGGTGTTGTCGGTGCGTAGATCGCTGCCACTTTCTCCACCACAAACCATGCCTGAGGCTTGCGGCATGCATATAGCTATTGCCTTCACCACTTGGAGGTGCCTAATGGCTCTTAAATATAACCATCCACGGCCACATTTAAACTGGATCTTATTCATAATTTTGATGAAATATCTCTCTAAACCCTGCCACTAATGCCTAATATTCAAAGGGGTATGCAATCCATTCTTTTTATATTTTTCCTGCACAGATAATGTCGTTTGAGGATGGGAATCGCTACATTAAAGTAAAAGATACGAGATTTCCAACAACCAGAAGAAACCAGGAGTCGTGAAGTGGAGGTAGACGCTTTAACGACCAACTATATGACTAGTGCAAAATTCTGGCCGTATAGCTCTGGTCGTATAGTTGGCGCCGCCACCGTTAGGTCAAACAAAACAACTTTCATGAAGGGTACCCTATATAAAGAAGCCTCGGGCAAAGAGAAAACAAGCCACATCCTCGCCCAAAGTCTCTGCCACAGATCACCAGCCGCCTCTAGATCTCAAAACCCTTCTCCATCTTCATAGCTATATTCCACCACTTGTAATAGTAGATCTCTTCTTCGATTGGTGACATTGTACGACTATTGCTATCAATCTTATGATTTTCATTACAATGTTTTGCTTGTTGATATCATCTCTATGTGTGAGTAATTCTCCTTGGGCTAAGAGCTTCGGCCTAGCCATGTAGCGTGTGTGCATGTTATTTATCATAGATGGGATTGTGTATTAGTTTGTATGACAGGATGATTATTGTATCCTATATTGCCTCAATCCAAGGACTTGTCAGGTACCCAAGACCCCGAGGGTTGAGCCAGGTATAGAGATTATGAGTAATGACTGATCTGCAGGTTGGGAACCCCAGTGACACAAGGGGTAGTACCGTTGTATGTGAGGGATTTACTTGGGATTAACGGTGGCATCACTATGCATATCATTAGTTCTCTTTCTTATATGGATGAGACTAGTAGGTTATTGCTATAAGAGGTTACAGAGGCAATAGCAATTATGGATGCACTGCCCACATATAATTTATCTTTCGCTAACAAGTACATGCATACTTTATTTCTATCTTTTATTTCCATCAGATGTTTTGCACAACTACAGGTGAAACCGAACGCCCTAGGCCCTCTCTCTTCATAATCAACAACAACAAAAATACACAAGCTATTGCTCCGGTAAAAACACAAAAGGAATTCTAGAACTACCGAAGTTCTGTTAAAGTAACTTCACTATGCATTCTCTTCTCGAGGATTTGATAACCCAGGTCTACTAGGGAAAAAGAAGTTATACTACATCCATAATCCAGACCGAAGGTATCAACCCTTTTTTGGCGTCGTTGCTAGGGAAGCAATAGCTACCCTGGTGAGGTTATTAGGAACCTTGCTAGTTTTAATTATTGTTTTTCATTTTGTTAATTTGCTTTTAGTCTTTATTTGAAAAATCAAAAAAATTAGTTATCCTTTAAATTCTTTTTTTTACTATTATAATTCTCTGTTTAAGAAAACCCAATAACATAGGTAATATGGTTTAAAAGAAGCTTGAGGAGTTTGCTACTCCCAACAATTATTATTTGCGTACTCCTATTAATCAGCCAGCAATTGTTGCTGATGACTATGAAATTAAGCCCCATTATTTAAGTTTGGTTCAATAGAGTCAATTTGGAGGCTCTGCTGTTGAAGACACAGGTATGCACTTGAATACTTTCACTAAAATATGTGATATGATGTGTATAAAAGACGTTGACCCCAATGCGGTTAAATTGTGTCTAATTCCTTTCTCTCAGAGGAAGAGCAAAAGAATAGTTGCTATCTTTGCCTAGAAATACTATTATATCATGGGTGGGATATACTTCTTTATTTATGACTAAATTTTTCCCACCTGCAAAGACTATGCAACTCAGGTCTAATATTACTGGCTTTAGACAGGTAGAGTGTGAGCCACTAGCGCTTGCATGGGAAAGCATGAAATAATGCATGAGAAACTGTCCTAGTCATGGGATGGAAGACTGGTTAATTCTCCATCTATTTTATAAAACTCTTAACCCTGTGTCCAAGTCTATGCTTAATACTGCAGGTGGAGGAACATTTATGGGTAAACATATTACCAAAGCAAAGTAGCTGCTAGACAATATGCAAGAAAACCATGCCCAATGGCATGTGGATAGATCAAATATGAATAAGTTGAACTACATCTCACCACAAGAAAATGAAGAACTCAATGCTAAGTTAGATGAGCTCATACTAGCCGTAAAAGGTAAGGAAACCCAGGCAAGAGCTATCCCTGAAACAAATAACAAAGAGATAGACTTCATAGCTCGTAATGATTATAACCCTGCTTGGAAAAATAATTACAATCCCAACTTTTAGAAACATTATTCTAGTCCTGCAGGTAACTCTAATAATAATATGGGAACTAGTAATGGTAGTTTTCAGGAAACAATATAGTCTTTTATAGACTCACAAAATGAACAAAACAATATTCTCTTTAAAATAACAGAGAACCATGATGCTATGCTTGGTAAATTATCTAACCAAGCTGTTAGTTTGAGAAAGGACGAGGATCGCTGAGGCATAGCTAGGTAAGATAACTGAGAGTGAAACTCTCATTTTAGCTAAATTTTTAGGTAAAGGTGAGCCAAATCCTTTTGAAGACCTCAAGATGATGAGAATCCAAAGGGAGGAGCATGAAAAACTTGAATATAGTAATGCTCCTTCACCAAGTTATACCGTTGAAGATCTCATAAAGAGGATCAACGTCAAGATTTCGGTAAGTGAAGGTAGTGAGGAAGCTATGTACCAACACTTTGTTAATCATATAGCAATTAAGGTACATGAGCTTCTAGAAATTTATAAGCAAATTGCTGAAAAATTACTTGTGAAGCTTGATGACATATTTGAGCCTACTATTAAGATTAAAATTGGAACCAATGAGATAGCTGCACTTTGTGATCTAGGTGCAAGCGTGTCAACAATTCCAAACAGTCTCTTTAACAAGTTAAATCTTGGCTCTTTTGAGATCACCAAGTTAAAATTGCATCTAGCAGATTCTACCTACAAACAAGCTGTCGGAATTAAGGAGAATACTTTAGTGTACATTAAAGGTTATCCCACTCTCATTAATTTTGTTATTGTTGACATTGAAATGGATCGTATGGGCACCTAGAGGGGGGGTGAATAGGTGCTACACCAATTTTTAATTCTTTTTCAATGTTAGGCTTAGCACAAAGGTAAATTCTCTAGATAAACTAATGTGTGGAATTTCCCTATATGCAAACCTATCTACTAGCGAGTAAGGAGCGAGTGGAAGAGGAACGAGTGAACCGAAGTGAAGCACGCGGAGACACAGGATTTGTTTGACCGCAGTTCCTTCCTTGTTAAGGGAAGTACGTCTGCGTTGGAGGGGTGGGCGGTACTAAGACCACCACGCCACAAAAGGCCTCACCCTGTTCTCCGATGGATCTGGCCACAACAGGCCTGATCCACCTTCCACTATAGGTACCCTTCGAGGCGGGCACCGGCGCCTTTACACAACTAGCGGGGCAACAACTCCACAACAACTTGGAGGCTCCCGAAATGACAACAAGCTGCCACATGAACAAAGTTGTCAAATACAATAACACGATCTAGGTATTAACGAGAATACTAGATCAGGGATTTCTCCAAGTGAATGGAGAGGAGTTGAAGCGCTTGATTCTTGATGTTGATGATGAACTTCTCCTCCTTCAATTCCACCAAAGATCAAGACCTTAGGGTGGTTGAAGTGGGAGATCGAGATTTAGAGCTCTTGCACGAGTGCGGTCAAATTCAAATGAATCAAGAGTTACGGGCGTTGGGGAAGAAGGGTACTTATACCCCTTCCAAAAACCAGCTGTTGCACACTTTGGGGGCGGATTATTCGGCCCAAGTGAGGCCGGATTATCCGGTCTGAAACTCCGCCCAGACTGAATATCCGTGAAAATCCGCCCTATCTCGGCGCGCCGAGCTTGCCCTTGATCAACCACGGGGCGGATTATCCGGCCTATCGAAACGGATTATCCGGCCTGGGAAGAAAACCGCCCTAGTTGGATTTTCCGGTGAAAATCCGACGGGATACCGGCGATCGCCTTGGCTCCTTTCCTCGGCTGGGGGCGGATTATCCGCCCTTGCAACCGGATTATCCGGCCTAGGAAGGAAAAACTGCCCCGATTCGGATTTTCCGGAGAAAATCGGCGGACATGAGCGGCCGCCTTGGCTTCCTTGAGAGATGAGTTAGGGCGGATTATCCGGCCCCCCTAAAAACTAACTGAACACTTAGCACACATGAAAAGTCTCCATAGTATTGTTATCTAACACATAAAACATAGGAAAACATGAAATGTTCTTTCAATCTCCCCTTTTGGTGTTAGATGACAATACCAGATTCTTGAGAGAAAGACACAAGACAAACAGAGATAACTATGGAAGGGACAACCCTCAATGTGTGCATAATAGAGTTTTGCATTGGAATACAAATGCACACAAATAGGTGAATCTATTCCATAGACAAAAGGGCAAAAACACATACTACCGAAGTAGAGAATAGGCATCCTTGACATAAATCACAATTATTATTAGATAACCATTATGAGTGCGCGCCTTCCGTGATAAACCACCAGCAATAGGATATGAATAGATATAACCATGAGCATAATCCATGATATGAAGTCCATAGGTATCATCCAGACAACCACATAAAGTCTCAACCACAAATCACAAACCACAAATATAAAAGTTCAACGCTAAATGGGCATAAGCAAGAAATAACGAATAAAAAGTGCAAGTGCTTATGCCCGACCCATGCAAATCCATGGACAACCTAATAGAACTACTTCTCCCCCTTTGGCATCGAGACACCAAAAAGGGAGAAGAGCGATGCTAGCGCCCCATGGGATCACTCATCATAGTCCTTGTCCTCATGCTCTTCCTCATCCTCATCTTCAAGCTCCTCAGTATCACCTTCCTCATCGTCACAAGCGCCAGCAGCGTGAGGGAACAAGTGACGCTCCAGCTCACCATAGTTCAGCCCGGAGGAAGAGTTCCACCGAGCATATGGAGTGGGAGGTGTAGGAGCCGGAGGAGCACCCAAAGCGCCAGACACGTGGTGGAGAATGAGCTGTTGAGAGTGAGCCAACTCATGGCGCTGCCTGTAGGCCTCATACTGACCCTTGTGTGTGTCCACGCCCATGCAGAGGATGTGACGCTGGAACCAGTTCAGCTGCTTGATCTCGTGGGCCACGGGAGGCACTGGGGTCCGACGAGCATCCCTCATGAGGCCCTCAGGAGCAGAGGAGGGGTGAGCAGTCTTCCGAACCTTGTTGTAAATCTTCTTGGCCTTGTGCACCGAGTCAATGTGGAACTCCTCGGCAGGAAGCAGGTGGCGGATGAGCAACATAATGTAGGGCGCATAGGGAATGGACAGACGGTTGAACATAGCATCACACAGCTCATGGTAAATGAAGTCCATGACATCCAGCCTGTACTGCACTGGCTCGTCCTCGCGGGAGGCAACCTCATGAGAAAATTGAAGTAGCTGAACAAGGTGACCACGGATGCTGTCATTGTTGCCCCCACTCGGTGTAATAGAGTCACGGAAGAGACCCACCAATGCAGCAGAGATGGGAGCAAGACCAGCCATAGTACCGACAATTCCATTGTCCACAGTGCACGGAGAGAGAGCAGCATCCTTGTTGGGCTTCAACTGAGTGATGATCACGGTGGCCAGCTCTATCCTGCTGGAAGGAGTACCCCAAAACCTCAGCAAACACATGAAAATCAGCAGTCATGGGCCAGTCATGAGTCATCCACTTCATAGTGCGACACTCATCACCACAAATCACCAGAGTGGAGAAGAATTGCTTCACCACCTCAGAGTCAAAGGAGCACTGGAGGGACATGAGATGGTGCAGCCCCATCCTCTCAGCCACATACATCGCATCCACAAGATGCGCCTTCTCCAAAGCATCAGCAAGTACCAGAGGGTGCATAGGCCTAATGTTAAGTTTGGCATAGATGTCTTCATAAATCCCTTTCTGTTCTGCACACCAAAACCGGGTATCCCCCAGCTCATCATCACGAGGCAGCTCAGCAAACAAGTCACGGTGACGAATGGAAGAGAAGGAGACCGCATCCATAGTCCTGTAGTTGATCTTGGGCTCCTTGCCCTTCCTCTTGGACACACCCTTCCTAGTCCTCTTGGATTGTTCAGCCATGCGCCTCTCTTCGTTCTTCCTTCTCCGCAATTCAACTTCATCCACTAGGTTACCTTGACCGTCGTCCCGAAAGTACTTGTCGCGAGGATGGCGCTTGTAGGTCTTGGGAACACCGGAACCACCTGTGAGGAGAATAAGGCCGATAGCAAGGGGATAAGCATACACACAAGTCCAGGAGAGAGCATGGAACAAGTAGGCAAAAAGTTCATAGGTCAAGACTACTCAATACATACACCATAGTGAAACTGAAGTAGACTTGAATCTGTCAGGCCGGATTATCCGGCCTAGCCAGGGGCGGATAATCTGGCCCTGGCAGAAATTTTCGATTTCACCAAGAATGCATGCAAAAAAGTAGATCGGGCCTAGAAACTGTAAGACTATGATTTCTACGCGAAAACACATCCTTCTAGACAACGTTCCATCCAACAAGGTACACATCGGAGAGAGGGAGTTACCCTCACTCATTGGAGGAAGAACGCGGAGGAGAAGGTACCCGGAGGCGCGGAGAAGAAGATCCGGGGAGGCCCAGAAAATCCGGTGGCCGAAGAGACTCCGGGGAGGGTGAGGGGTGGCAGGCGGCAGCTGGGGAGAAGGAGAGGGCTGGGGGAGAAGTGTTGCTCATTATGAGGCCTTCTCCCCGAGCCCTACCCTTTAAGATCGAATCCGCCAGGGCCGGATTATCCGGCCTAAAATCTAGGATTCTGTTATACACAGAACCAGGCCCGCGCGTCCCCAAACAACACCCCCACAAGGTGTACAAGGGACTTGTGTGCAAGAATAGATGGCTTAGAGGTAGGGAAGGCTTAGGATTAAGAGAGCCAAACTGGGATGGTACTAGACACTCAAAATTGCAAAAAAACAAATCAAATAAAAGCCAAGATTGAGTGTGATTCCCATAAGAACAAGAGAGAGCAAATAACATCCAAAAAGATCCAACTCTCCACAAAGGAGAGGGCGGTGGCTGAAGCCACCTTGTTGGAGTGTATGGTGTGACACCGCGAAGATATATCTTGGGTTCACGACCAATACTCATCAATAAGCTCACATATCACAACATGATATTAAGAGAAATGATATAACTTGCTATTGCATTATGGGGGGAGGGTTAGCCCAATAAGTTAGGACCACACTCCCCCTATATCCATGCCCACACCTAGACCAAACAAGAATTGAGATGTATGAGTGGGTGCATGGGTAATCAAGACAAGCTCCCGGAATCAATGATATTTAGCTCATTCCTCAAATAGCAGAATCTAGCTTCATCAAGTGGCTTTGTAAAAATATCATGAGTTGGTTCTTCGTGCTCACAAAAGATAGATCAATATCACCTCGAGCAACATGGTCACGAATAAAATGATTCGAATCTCAATATGCTTCGTCCTTGTGTGTTGAACTGGATTATGCATAATTTTGATAGCACTTTCATTATCACATAAAGAGGAACTTTGTCACAATTGACACCGTATTCCTTTAAAGTTTGCCTCATCCACGATTGAGTACAATGGCGGCAGCAACATATTCAACCGGCGGTGGAGAGAGATATACAATTCTGCTTTTGGAGGACCAACATACAAGAGATCTTCCCAAGAATTGACAAGCTCAGAAGTTGACTTAGATCATCCTTATCACCAGCCCAATCTGAGTCAGTATAACCACATAAAGAGAAATTGGAGCCCTTGGGATACCAGAGACCAAAGTTGGGGGAATGAACTAAATATCGAAAGATCCTCTTGACCGCCACTAAGTGGCTTTCTTTAGGAGCTGCTTGATACCTTGCACACACTCCCACACTCAACACAATATCGGGTCTAGATGCGCAGAGGTAAAGAAAGACTATCATGGACCGGTATACCTTTTGGTCCACATCTTTACCATGAGGGTTGAGTTCGAGATGACACTTTGTTTGCATCGGAGTAGCGACACCATTTAGATCCGTCATCTTGAATCTCTTGAGCATGTCTTGGATGTACTTTGCTTGATTAATAAAGGTTCCTTCTCTTAGTTGCTTGATCTCGAATCCAAGAAAGAACCGTAATTCCCCCATCATAGACATCTCAAACCTGTCAGTCATAAGCTTTGAAAATTCATCGTTAAAAGCTTTGTTAGTAGCACCAAAAATGATATCGTCTACATATAGTTGGCATACGAAGAGATCCCCCTTAACCTTCTTAGTAATAAGAGTGGGGTCAATTTGCCCAACTTCGAAGCCACGATCTAACAAAAGCACTTTAAGGTGCTCATACCACGCACGTGGGGCTTGTTTAAGGCCATAGAGTGCCTTATCGAGTTCGTAGACATGGTTCGGGAAGTTAGAATCCTCAAACCCCGGGGGTTGCTTTACGTATACCAACTCATGTAGAGGACCGTTAAGGAAGGCACTCTTGACGTCCATTTGCGGCAACTTAAAATTGTTATGAGAAGCATAAGCAAGTAGGATACGGATGGACTCAAGACGAGCCACAGGAGCATAGGTCTCGCCGAAGTCGATGCCCTCAACTTGGGAGTAACCTTGTGCCACAAGTCATGCCTTGTTCCTCACAACAATTCCATTCTCATCTTGCTTGTTCTTGAAAATCCACTTGGTGCCGATAACATTGCGACACTCTTTGGGTTTCTCCACTAGTTTCCAGACTTTGTTGCGCTCGAAATTGTTCAATTCTTCATGCATAGCAACAACTCAATCTGGGTCTTCAAGAGCTTCAAAGACCTTCTTAGGTTCCACCATGGAGATATGAGCTTGATGCTCACCAAAACTAGCCAATTCTCTTCTAGTAGACACCCTTCGTCGAAGATCACCAACAACCTTGTCGAGAGTGTGACCCCTCAACTCAAGGTTATGATCAGCCCGAGCCTTGCGACGAAGTTCAATAAGTTTGTTGTCTCTTGGTGGAGGAGATTCATCACTTGAGTCTTCATTGGAGGCATTTTCTCCGCCTTGATCAGTAGCTGGAACATCAGTAGTAGGTGGTGGAGATGCATGCCCATGAGGTGAGTCCATAGCCATAACAGGAGGCTCCAGAACTGGAGAGTTAGGGCCGGATAATCTGACTGAAGAAGAGGCCGGATAATCCGGCCTGGGAGGACTTGCAGCAGCATCTTCAGGAAGCCTGGGACTCGCTTGAACTAGCGAGGAGCCGGATAATCCGGGGTTAGCTGGAAAATCCGGCCTGGAGCTTGTGTTGATATCTTCACCACCAGGAGCTGCATGGACAGCTGGAGCGGGGTGGCCGGATAATACGGTATCCACCGGAAAATCCGGCCTGGATCTTTCTGGAGCAACTTGACCTTCAGCAGTTGATGGAGATGGTGTAGAAGTTGCACCCGTGGTTGGGGCATGTTGCGTATGTGTAGATGAGGGCTCTATATGAGTAGAGCATTGTCCTTCTCGGTCCACCACAAGGGGTTCCTCAATGGGGCGGAAGAATCCCATGCCCATTCTTCTTATGGCATCTTGGGGTATTTCAACATCTGCATCACAAACACCAACTTGCTCATTGAGGAAGTCATTTTCCTCGAACACCACACTACAAGATTCTACAGCAGTTCCGGAGAGCTTATTGTAGACTATAAGTGTGGGATTCGGCACCATAACCAACAAAAATACCTTCTAGAGCCTTAGATTCAAACTTAGATAAACGAACTCCTTTAATAAGTAAGAAACACTTACACCTGAATACCCGAAAGTATGAGATGTTTGGCTTGTTACCGGTAATTATTTCATACGGAGTCTTGTCCAAAATCTTGGGGAGGTATAAACGATTGGATGAATGACAAGCAGTAGAGATTGCTTCAGCCCAGAAGTTATATGGAGATTTGAATTCGGCCAACATTGATCTTGCCATGTCCATTAGAGTTCGATTCTTCCTCTCGGCTACACCTTTTTGTTGAGGGGTGTACGCAGCGGAATATTGATGTCTTATCCCCTCTTCACTTAGGAACTCATTTAAGGGGTAATTCTTGAACTCCGAGCCGTTATCACTCCTTATAGCCAGAATGGGGATGTTGTGTTGACGTTGAACCTTGTTGGCGAAGTCGATGACAGTTTGTTGAGTTTCACTCTTCAACTTGAAGAAATAAACCCAAGTGTATCTTGAGTAATCATCAACAATCACTAGACAATACTTCTTCCCGCCGAGGCTTGCATGAGATGGAGGTCCGAAAAGATCCACATGAAGAAGCTCCAAGATCCTTTTTGAAGAGATAATAGTTTTCCTTCGATGAGGAGAATCATGCATTTTCCCTTCAACACACGCCCTGCAGACACGATCTTTGGCAAAAGAGACATTTTCTTTTAGTCCAAGAATGTGGCCACCCTTGTGGAGACTTTGCAAAGTTCTCATATTGACGTGGGCTAGTCGGCGATGCCATAGCCAACCCGCGTTAGCCTTTCTGAAAAGACACATTGGACCTATAGTGGTTTTCCCTGAAAAGTCTACCATGTACAGGTCGTTTTCGACATATCCCATGAAAGCGACTTTTAGAGACTTGCTCCACAAGAGTACCACCAAGTCAGCATCAATGTAAACTGCAAAGCCCATCTTACCAAGGGCACGGACTGAAAGTATGTTATACCCGAGGGTCTCAACAAGCATGACATCCACGAGGGAGATATCGTGAGCCACCACAACTTTGCCGAGACCCAATACCTCAGATTTTGACTTGTCACCATAGGAGACGGTAATGTGTTTAAGGTTTGGCCGCATCTCCGTGATGATCTCCTTGCTTCCGGTCATATGAATCGTACAACCTCTATCGAGTACCCATTTAGAACCACCGGAAGCATAGCCCTGCAAGAAAATTACTTCTTGGTTTTAGGTACCCATTTTTCAATGGGTCCTCTCATGTTAGTAACAAGGGTATTGGGAACCCAAATAGACTAAGGAATGTAACAATCATAAGGCCCTTCATAACTAGCATAAACATCACCCTAAGCATCACAATATAGTTCGAAGTTAGGATTGTTGATCCCTGCAAAACCATCATAATTAGTCTTGTCATTGGTAATGTTGCTAGTCTTTGATTGAGCAGTCTTGTTCTTCTTCTTCTTCTTGTTTTTCTTGCTCTTTATCTTGGGTATGTAACCAACACCTTCTTTACTGTTGTTTGTCCTTTGCCTGCTCAGTATCTCATCAATAACCCCTTTACCTTTGTGTTGAGAACTCCTTGCAAGATCTTCTTTTCCAAAGGATGGAGAAGAGGTACTTGGTATATTATACCGTTTCAATTGAGTTTGGAGCTGGTCATGAGACTCATTTAGAGTAGAATGATCACTCTTCAATGCCTTGTGAGCACTTTCAAGATCATCAAACTTCTCCAAAAGTCTAGCATGAACAGCCCCAAAATCAATCTTTTCTTTCTTTAGTTTCTTTACCTTGGCAAGGGCATGGTCACGTTCTTTAATGAGCTGAGCTACAGCTTCTTCTTGTGACTCCTATAGGGATTCGAGTCTTTCTTCCAAAGAAACTCGAGTTTCCTCTTCCTCTTCCAAGGCATTCTTCAAAGAGGCTATCTCCAAGGCATCTTCTCTTTCAATTCTACCCTTTTCTTCAAGGAGATCTTCGGCTCGAGCAAGTTGACTCATAAGAGTATCAAAATGGAGTTTGTGCTGACCTTGTAGGTTAGTGAAAAAAGTATCCAAGGCAATAACTTCTTCTTTCATTTCAAGACTTTCATGATCATCCATCTCCAAAATTATGTTAGTCTTAGAAAATGAGGAGTTAGAAGTCGATACCTCGGATCCTCTTGCCATTAGGCAAGTGGCGTTGTTGTTGATGGCGTTCTCGTTCGGCGAGTCGAAGAGAGAGGAGGGAGTCGATGTGGTGGCTATAGCAGCCACTTCGCGGGAACTATCATCATCCTCTTCATCTTCACTTGCGGAGGAGTATTCCTCTTGAGCTACAAGGACCATCTTGTGTTGCTTCTTGAAAGGGCCATTCTTCTTAGCAAATGGCTTCTTCTTAGGAACTTTGGATTTCTCTTTGAGAATGATCCTGCCACCATTGTCTTCTCTATTTTCATAAGGACACTCAGCTACAAAGTGCAGTCTATCTCCACAGTTGAAGCAAGTTCTCAATCTTGGGCCACTTTCTCTTCTTCCATTTGACCCGTTCTTGCGCTCAAGTTCAGACTTGGCTTCGGCAGGGTCCTTCCAAAAGTTCCTTGCATAGAATGCCATGTACTCACCATGAGCACGTTTGACCTCATCGGGGCAGTCCATGGATCCCCTCTCAAATGCTCCTTCATCATCCTCTTGCTCAACAACATTGGCTTTGAGAGCCATATTGACACCCTTTTGCATTCCAATGGCCCGAGCACGGGCTTCTTCAGCATTCTTTGCCGCCACTTTGAATAACACCATTTCTTGCATGACTTCATTGGATGTCATTTGATGATAGTTGTGTCTACCTTGCAAGCTCTTCAAATCCGTCGGTTAGAAAGGCATTAAGGCACTCACATACTTTCTTTTTATCCATGCATCATCAATGTGAGTGGCCCCATGCTTCCGAAATGTTGTTGCAATGCCCTTGAGTCTTCTATACATGTCCTCATGGTTTTCACCATCCAACATGTAGAATCCCTCAGCTTTGTTACTAAGGGCATCATACCGGTTTCTTCTCATGCTTTCATTTCCAACAAAAAGGTCCGTAATAGCATCCCACGCCTCTTTAGCCGTGTTGAGATGTTCAATGTGTGGCATGTCCTTGGGACCCACACCCAGCTGTATCATGTGGAGAGCAGTGGCATTCAACTGGCTATCCACAACTTCCCTTCTTGTTAGATTGGTTTGATCTCCAACATGAAGACCGTCTTCAATGATCCTCCACAATTCAATAGAGGAGCTGCAAACATGAGATTTTATTAGAAATTGCCATTGGTTAAAAGAAGATGTAGTGAGCTTGGGTGGATCACCCCTATTGTTTATATGAGGATGAGGGATAGGTGGGTCGGGGGAATATACGTGGCGAACCTCACTATATTCCTCCTTAGCACTTCCCTTTTTGGAGGTGGAACCATTTAGTTTTTCACCTTCCACATCATCATCCTTAGATCCGGTGTTACCCTTTTCCTTAGATGATGGTGAGGGAGCCTCAGAGGAGGATGGAGATGGGGCTATGGATGATGTAAGGCGAGCAATCATTTGATTCATCTCCTCCATCTTGTCCTCAAAGGATTTCAATAAGGTTGTTTCCAACGACTTGAGATCATCCATTGTGACCTTATCCACAGCCTCATTTCCATCATCCCTGGTACCCATACTACTCTTAGGCGGTTAAGCCCGAATTAAGAGCCGGGGCTCTGATACCAATTGAAATGGATCGTATGGGCACCTAGAGGGGGGGTGAATAGGTGCTACACCAATTTTTAATTCTTTTTCAATTTTAGGCTTAGCACAAAGGTAAATTCTCTAGATAAACTAATGTGTGGAATTTCCCTATATGCAAACCTATCTACTAGCGAGTAAGGAGCGAGTGGAAGAGGAACGAGTGAACCGAAGTGAAGCATGCGGAGACACAGGATTTGTTTGACCGCAGTTCCTTCCTTGTTAAGGGAAGTACGTCTGCGTTGGAGGGGTGGGCGGTACTAAGACCACCATGCCAAAAAAGGCCTCACCCAGTTCTCCGATGGATCTCGCCACAACAGGCCTGGTCCACCTTCCACTATATGTACCCTTCGAGGCGGGCACCAGCACCTTTACACAACTAGCGGGGCAACAACTCCACAACAACTTGGAGGCTCCCGAAATGACAACAAGCTGCCACAAGAACAAAGTTGTCAAATACAATAACACGGTCCAGGTATTAATGAGAATACTAGATCAGGGATTTCTCCAAGTGAATGGAGAGGAGTTGAAGCGCTTGATTCTTGATGTTGATGATGAACTTCTCCTCCTTCAATTCCAACAGAGATCAAGACCTTAGGGTGGTTGAAGTGGGAGATCGAGATTTAGAGCTCTTGCACACGGTCTGGTCGAATTCAAATGAATCAAGAGTTTTGGACGTTGGGGAAGAAGGGGTACTTATACCCCTTTCCAAAAACCAGCCGTTGCACACTTTGGGGGCCAGATTATCCGGCCCAAGTGAGGGCCGGATTATCCGGTATGGGGAAACTCTACCCTCAGACTTGGAATATCCGGCAGAAAATCCTCCCCCTCTCTAAGCGTCGCGCCGAGGTTGCCCTTGATCAACTTCTGGGGGCCGGATTATCCGGCCCTATGCGAAGGCCGGATTATCCGGCCTGTGGAAGAAAAACCGCCCCAGTTCGGATTTTCCAGTAGAAAATCCGACCGGATACCGAGCGACGCGCCTTGGCTCCTTTTGCTCAAAAACTGGGGGCCGGATTATCCGGCCCTTGCGAAACCCGGATTATTCGGCCTGGGGAGGAAAAACGCGATTCGGATTTTCCGGAGAAAATCACCGACACAAAGCGACGCGCCTTGGCTTCCTTGAGAGATGAGGTAGGACAGATTATCCGGCCCTTGGAGGGGCGGATTATCCGGCCCCCCTCAAAACTTCCTGCACACTTAGCACACATGAAAAGCCTCCATAGTATTGTTATCTAACACGCAAAACATAGGAAAACATGAAATGTTCTTTCAGACATGCCTAAAGATGCTACTGCTCCTATTATATTAGGCCATCCTTTTTTAAGAACTATTAAGGCTTTGATTAATCTACATGAAGGGAACGTGAAGCTTCCATTGCCTTCGTGGGATCCTTTTTTATTCATTTCCTTAGGAAGAAGAAAGCCAAGCATGATGAAAAGGAGGCCATCACTTTGAAGGCCAACTACTTTGGAGTGGGTGTTCCACTCATCTGGCCTAAGTTAGCAACATTGAGGTCAAGCTATTGACCATAAAAGAGCGCTTCATGGGAGGAAATCCATGTGAAATAAAGGTTTCAGTAAAGTTTTTAATTTTTAGTTTAAGTTTATGATAAAGAGTGTTAGAAAACTCCAATTAAGGAGAAGAAGTTCGGCAGTACTAGAAATCCTTGTTTATTCATGTTGTTGTTGGTCGACAATATTTACTGTAAATTTTCTTTCAAAAACAAGGTATATCACTAAGTTACATGAAAAGAAATAATTTTTGAAGAAACGGAATTATTTGATGCATACAGAAGGTTTAACGACCAACTATACGGCAGGAATAAAAATTCCAGCCATATATCTCCAGTCGTATAGATATCGGTGCCTCCGTACCAATTCTTTTCTAATGTACTGAGAGTTTAACAACCAACTATACGGAGAGAATAAATATTCCGACCGTATAGTTCCGGTCATATAGATATCGATGCCTTTGTATATTTTATTTCCTAGGGATAGACAGTTTGACCTTTTGTTTCGGCCGTATAGTTGCGTCCGTATAGCTGCGCCGCTAGGAGGAAAACCTAATATTTTGATAGAAGGCCAACTATACAGCGGAAATGCATTGTTCTGGCCATATAGTTGCGCCCGTATAGTTGCGTCCGACCACAAAAATGCACGGGAAGGTACCTCCAACTCCAAAATTTCAATCCTTTTTCTCTCTTCTACCTCCAAACTCTGTAAAAATCTCAAGAGATCCTCATCTCTACTCAATTTATTTCAATTTGATCACACACAAGTGATCTACGGTATGTTTGTCCTCTGATCCTCCAATTAATTTTTGCAAATTCATCTTTGATCTATTGCCATTATCAATCTAGGTTGAGACCTACTATGAACCAATTTCTAGATTTTCTTGCCTAGATTATTATTTTGAAGAGATTCTTTAGTGTGCTATGATGAGGAATATGATGTACTTACTGTTGTTGGATCAAAAGTTTTATTTTTGTCTTTCTTCAATGTTTTAGATGATGAACACAAGGAGTCAAACTTGTGCTCATACCACCGCTAGCGCTTCTCGGGCTATTGCTCAAGTAAGCATGGGGATACGGTTCAGGGATAAGCCCCAACATGATCACTTCAACAAGATAAAGAACTGCAAAGTGAAGGCACCAAGTGGGCTTGCCCCATTATTTTGAACCAACTCGGTATTTCTGATGACTTCAATTTACTTTGCAATAGAGCTGGCCTACAAAACTTTGTGTACAATGATGTGCCTACTTATCGCCGCTTAACCATTGAGTTTCTAAGTTCGTTGCAAAGAACCGTTAGACAATGGCAAGGAGAGGACACGATTTCTTTCCGACTTATGAACAACAACTACACTTTAACATTAGATGAATGATGCGCATGATTTAATTTGCCAAACAATGATGTTAATGCCTTACGTGCATCCTTTACTGGCATAGAACCTACCCCTGAACAATACTATAATGGAATGAGTTTCACTACTAGAGTGAACAAGGGGAAGAATATTCAACATCCTAATTCGCTATTTGTTCTATGTTATTGCTAACACCTTGCAGGCACGTAATAAGTTCACGAGACTCAACGAGGAGGAAATCTTAGTCCTCACATAGGCTACTTACATTAATTGCGGCTTGTCACTCAACTTGGGCGCCATCCTTGTGCGCTATTTGGAGCACCAATCCTCCCAAAGCCAAGGACCAATCATAGGTGGAGGCATCATCACCGTGCTTGGCACTGCCCTAGGCATCGACCTAGGTTAGTTGCAACCCATGCTAGGTGAGCGACGTGTTAGTTTCTCCACTTTGAAAGCTTGTGGAATGCTCACTAGGAGAGGTGGTGTTTATTACCTGCATATTGCTGGAGCTGGGTGTCTCTACCCTGCTCCTATGCCTAATAGTATTTTCTCTCTCGAGGAAGGACGTTTGCTATATGACTTGCAGGTTGAGCAACACCAACCCGAGGAGGGTATTCCGAAGGAGGATGAGGACCAAGAGGAGGAGCAAGAAGTTCCTTATCAAGAGGAGCAGCCACAAACCCGGTTCACTACATACCACGACTTCCAAGAACTTGGAGGGACCGTGGATAGGATGCATAGCCTCTCTTTGAACCTTCGAGGAACAACTAGTAACCTCTCAACTCAATTCATGAAGTTGAGTAACGACTTTTCCCACCACCACAATGATTTGAAGGGCTTGCAAAAGCCTAAGCTTGGGGAAGTTTCCTCATGTATCTTTATTTGGCGTTCTTTAGCTTTTATTTATTTCAAGGTTGTGTTTTTAATTCGAGTTTATAAGCACTCGTGTTAGTTTCCCCAACACTTTATTTTTAGTTTTATATATGCTTTCGAGTTTTTCTAGCCAAGATTTGCTGCCAATTTTTTATTCTTGAAACTCCTTCTCTTAAAAACCACAAAAGGATTTCTCCATTTCTCCATTTCTCCATTTCTCCATTTTTCCTTATTTTCCCTCTCTCTTTTCTTTCCGCCTCGAGGTTTTTATGTATTTGCAGGAGAGTGATTGACTTCGAGTTTCCAAGAATAAAATAAAAAAAGGAAGAGAGAAGTGGAACCAAACATGAGAGGTATGCCTTATGACTCCCCACTTTTGAAGTTTGAGAAACCTATGCTAGTTAGTAGTAAATGTTGAGACATTATATTGGTGGAGTGAGTCTTTGTATTGTAGTAAGATTTTCATGTGCATGGGTATTTAATTGGGTACGTTTTGTTCTAACTCTCGTAATTAACCAAATATTGCCTAAAATTTGCTAAACAATTGTAATAAGAAAAAGTCTCACAATTGAAGGCTTGAGTATTGTAGTGTTTAGTCTTGAAAGCTTATTTCTATAGACACTCAACACCACTAAAAGTGTTGATTGACTTGATAGCTCTCTTTAAAAGGATTTGTTCGATTGAATTAATGTTTAGCGGTTTTTGTGAGCATGCCAAAGTTTGACTTTTTAATCATAAGAATGATATATCTTTATGCGTGTCAAACTTCATGGGATGCCAACAACTCCGCTGCCCTACGAACGATCTTCATGGAGGAATCTCCTAGATTTCAGCTATGAGTTGATTAAACACTTGTAGCAGCAATGGTATAGTGGGTAAGATTCTTGGCACTCCCGGGTAGCTGTAATCATGATGGGATCACTCCTCTGGCTGTTATGAGTAATCATTATGCAAAAGGAACAAAAACCTTAGTGATGCCACGAGAGTCCATCACAGCCCGATAAACTAATAATTTTTTTTGGCATGCTCTCAATTACTCAAAAACTGAAATTCTTGAAGGACAATGAATAGAAAAGTAGTGCTTGAAAAGTCTTGATTTATTGATGTGGGAGAATTGAGATACTCTAGTGTATATGCTTTTCATGACAACTTTCACACTCTCAATTTACATGACTATACTTTATTGTTCAAAGGCAAGCCTATGAGTTGATTACATGACATGGAATAGAGTTTACTCATTTGAATCATCCATGTTAACAAAAACTTTGCTACACTATAAGGATGCATAAAACCCGTATGATATGCTTGCCATTACTCTATCTATGATGAAGTTTTTCATATTTATGAAGTGGAGGAAACATGAGACTACCAATCATGAGTAAGATCATCATCTTGTTGTTTCATTTTAAATGATGAGTTCCTTTTTGATTTTGGTTTTCTTGCTCGGGGACGATCAAGTTTAAGCTTTGGGAGGTTGATGGCTCTGAAATATAGCCATCCACGTCCACATTTAAACTGGATATTATTCATAATTTTGATGAAATATCGCTCTAAACCCTGCCAGTAATGCCTAATATTCAAAGGGGTATGCAATCCTTTCCTTTTATATTTTTCCTACACAGATAATGTCATTTGAAGATGGGAATCACTACATTAAAGTCAAAGATACGAGATGTCCATCAACCAGAAGAAACCAGGAGCCGTGAAGCAGAGGCAGACGCTTTAACGACCAACTATACGACCAGAGCAAAATTCCGGCCGTATAGCTCCGGTCGTATCGTTGGCTCCACCACCGTTAGGTCAAACAAAACAACTTTCGTGAAGGTACCCCTATATAAAGAAGCCTTGGGCGACGAGAAAACAAGCCACATCCTTGCCCAGAGTCTCTGCCACAGATCACCAGCCGCCTCCAGATCTAAAAACCCTTCTCCATCTCCATAGCCATATTCCACCACTTATAATAGTAGATCTCTTCTTCGATTGGCGACATTGTAAGACTATTGCTATCAGTCTCATTATTTTCATTACAATGTTTGTGATTGTTGATCTCGTTTCTATGTGTGAGTAATTCTCCTTGGGCTAAAGGCTTCGGCCTAGCAATGTAGCGTTTGTGCATGTTATTTATCATAGATGGGATCGTGTATTAGTTTGTATGACATGATGATTATTGTATCCTCTATTGCCTCAATCCAAGGACTTGTCAGGTACCCAAGACCCTGAGGGTTGAGCCAGGTATAGGGATTATGAGTAATGACTGATCTGCAGGTTGGGAACCCCGGTAACAGAAGGGGTAGTACGATTGTATGTGAGGGATTTACTTGGGATTAACGGTGACATCAGTATGCATATCATTAGTTCTCTTTCTTCTATAGATGAGACTAGTAGGTTATTGATATAAGCGGTTACAGAGGCAATAGCAATTATGGATGCACTGCTCACATATAATTTATCTTGCTCTAACAAGTACATGCATACTTTATTTCTATCTTTTATTTCCATCAGATGTTTTGCACTGCTACAGGTTAAACCGAACACCCTAGGCCCTCTCTCTCCATCATCATCAACAACAAAAAGACGTGAGCTATTGGTCCGGTAAAAACACAAAAGGAATTCCAAAACTCCCTAAGGTTCGTTAAAGTAACTTCACTACGCATTCACTTCTCGAGGATTCGATAACCTAGGTCTACTAGGGAAAAAGAAGTTATACTACATGCGTAATCCAGATCGAAGGTATCACTGCCTTAAAGGCGACTTTCCCCTTCCGAGCATGGTTATAGTCATTGACTCTACCACAGGCTATGGCGCACTATCCTTCATGGGTAGTTCGCCAGGCTACAACCGGAGGTTCAAATACCCTCTCTCTGAGTGGCCATCCAAGGCGAACTCAACAAACACGAACAGGCATAGCTACGATTCCAGGAGCTCGACACCCTGGAAGAGGAGCGCCTCCAAGCCCTGTAGAACTTGGAGCTTTACCGTCATAACATGGTGAGAGCTTACGACAAGCTCATCAAGCAACACGTCTTTCGAAAAGGCGGGCTAGTGCTTGTCCTCAAGCGCCCCATCGTTGTCACGCACAAGACGAAGGGGAAGTTTGATCCAAAGTGGAAGGACCTACGACATCGAGCAAGTCTACGATGGGGTGCATACCAGCTGGTTGCTCCTCCAGGAGCCCGGACCATGCCTCCAATCAACGGAAGGTTTCTTAAAAAATATTTTTATTAAAGATTTGCCTCTTCTGTTGCCTTTCTTCCTTTCTTCTTTCGTTTTTCTATGGGGAACTTCTCAGTTGCCTCAATCCATGATGCATTCTCCTTTGCATAACGTGGATCTTTGTTCGCTCCCAACAAAAAACTGGCTTTCCCTCATCATACCACGCTGGTGATTGAAGATCTGGCTACCTTCGGACTTACGGAAGGTGGGACAATGTGTCAAAGTCACCAGTAGAGCGGCTCCTACACCCACAAAGCACGACACGTACCGAGGCAGTGGAGAAGATTACTTGGGCCCTCATGCTTCCCGGCGTGCCTCGCGCTCGTAGAGGCTCACACCCTAGGGAAGACCCTAGGAAAAGATCATGAAATGGCTGCCGAACTTGGTGCGTAGCCGCGTGACAACCCTGGGGTGCACCACCATAAGCTCTAGATAAAGTGCTAGAGGGTTCCTTAGTCCACCAAGGTGAATGGTTGCCTTCCAAGTACAAAAATCTCAAAGAGTGCAAGCAATATCATGCAGTCCATGGCCATCCAAGTGGCATGTGCAAGAAATCCTCGCAATAGGAAAAAACCCATAAACTCCAAGAAGCAAGTCCCAATCATCCCAAGCATAAGGTAACCATTCTAAGGAAGGCGAAAGGTAGCTATTCACCACCCCTCGATAAGGCATGGAAGTTTCAAAGTTGTTGTCCCAAAGCCTTACCCCTCGTTTTACCATGCCCAAGTCTCCAGGTTCACGGGGTATCGTGCAGGGGGCATGGTTGAGCCGTGGGGCTCCTTGGTACCACGATGACCTGGAGTATGATTCTCTACTGCCTCTCGGAAGCATCTCCAAACGTGGCGTCTCCACATGCGTACACGGAAGGACGAAGTTGTCATCGTCATGGTCTTGCGACGGTTCCAGATGACAAGTCATTCGGTCGCCTTTTTCGATAACACTCGTATAGCTAGTGTATAATGGGAAAGACAACATTTAAAAAAATCTAAACTCAAAACTATGTTTTTCTCTCCATTTCATGTTTTTTTGGTTCTTGTGGGTTTTATTTCTCGAGCAAATACTCGGCCATATGCTTGGCTATATGTTTTTACAAGCGGAACGATGATTGGGCGTATGCGATGCTCCGAAAGCCTTCAACCTCAAGTGTCTCCACTAGCCTACATCGGCAATACCGGGGTGGTTTCGATGCCATGTATTTTTGGTGTCTCATCTATACCAACACCCATGAAGATACGGGAGCAGTGCAATATGCTAGTGCGGATAGCACGGATCTGAGAAACCCTTCGATCTAGTCGGTTGGTACTGTTGCAACTATGTAGTCGCGACTAAGTCGATGAATCTCCTCCAAGACACGACATGGTATTTCGATGTGCAATGGAGGCAAACCGAGGATGTTTTGTTGGTTGGCGCCGTAGCTGCTACGTGGCCCGAAAAAGTTCCTCAAACTCTTACGAACATGGAAAGATCTACCCACGCCATCTCTACGAGGTGAGAAAAGGCTGCAATGAAACATTTGTGTCAAGTTGGTTTCTCACCAAGTCGAGTCCGATTGGCTTCGCTCTCGAACTCCACTCGGTGAGGGGGCATTGTTCGATAGATTTTTGTACGGAGTTATAGGGTCAGGTTGACATGTTGATGGCTTTAACGTGCAGATGCTAGACCGTGCACATGATGCATACATGTGGCTGGTTATTTTACTTGGTTATTTTACTTGATCAATTCGACTTGCATGAATTGAGCTAATAATTCCATCGATTTATCCAACATGCATGCATGAGCCATGCCCATGTTTCATGGAGCTAGCACATCCAACATGCATGCATGAGCCATGCCCATGTTTCATGCATCTAGCACGTGTGTGAGCGTCTAAGCAACGTCAAAATGAAGACAGCTAATTAACTTAATAAATTAGTCTATTTTTACAGGTAAATATACAAGGTTTTCGTGCAGTCAGGCCGGTGTACGACCGCGGCGTGTCGTGTGCGCGCGTACGAGCCGGTCTACTGAGTCGGTGTATAATATATATTTTGGCTAGCTCACACGATTGATCGAGTCTATCAGATAAGCATCACGATCGAAGGGAGGCCGGCAACGATTCTCTCGGAGAGATAGCGCGTACGAGTTTGTTGAGAACTTAAGATAAACATCTTTGCTGTAATATTCTCGGAGGGAGAAGTGCCTCCATCATTATCGTTAGCTGGCTATAAAAGGACACCATACACACAGCACATGGGAGCAACCCAGAGGCACACACCCGCAGATCCCTCACAGACGCTCAGAGCTCTTGCGGAGGAGGCGATCGCCGCATGTATCCGTCCACTCCGAAGCGACACTCTTTTCTTTTGCCTTGCTCTCGCCTATCCTCCTCACGGAATAGGCGGCGACTCTCTCTCCTTCCAGATCTCAACCGGTAAGAGCACCGGTTTCCTCTCCCTCCGCTTGCCGCTCCGACGGTAGGAGGGAGGGGGAACCTCATTTCTCCGCCTAGTAGTTAGGGTTAGGGTATGTCTGCTGTAGGGCGTCGTTGGGGTGGTGGGAGCGGCGTTCGAGCAATAAATCTGCCTCAACTCTACTCCCACACCGGCGACGACCTTCACAGCGACGCCTCGGAGTTGATGGCAAGGTGTGTTGGTCTTTTTTCAGATCGACAGCTTGGTCTTCTCGTCGTTCGTTAGATCTGGCGAGATCAGTTTCTCAGTGTGTCACTGGCGTTCGTTGTAATCCGCGACGGCGCTGGTGGCCGGGGCGAGATGGTTTCTCTGGAGCGAGGATGTTGGTCCGGAGGTGGTGGATCTATCGTTCTTATCTGACTTTGTCGATGAGAGGCAGCGGATCTTGGTTCTTATCCGACTTTGTCGACGTGCCACAGCGACATGTGTCTCGTTACGTACAGCAGGCCTGTTCATCGACTCACAAAGCCTTATTGATGATGGTGCTTTTTTGGATCTTGCAGTGTTGGAGGTTCGGCGTCTATACTGGTGTGTGTCTTGGCATCGCTGGAGTTGGGCGGCGGCCGCTGGCTTCGGTGGTTGCGGGAAACCCAAGGGATCATTTTGTATTTCTCGGTCTCTTAGGATTTTATCTGCATAATTTTTAGTATAATCATTTTATTCCGGTCTGTCTTTTAGTGTCCACATGTATTACTCCATGTAACTTGATTTTCGATTAATGAAATATGTGGTTGCTCTCAAAAAAGATACACCATATACACGCATTTCTCCCAGCCTGAACACAGCTACATATTCCCATCCATACACACCCAAAATCTCATACACAACCCAGACCAGCGAAACACGACCAGCCGGAGCAAGGAGAAGAGGCCATGGAGCTTCCTAATGGTGAGGATTATGGTTGACACACTCTCTCTCTGCTCTCTACATGCAGCGCACACATGTGCATCTCACACGGTGACGCATGGAGCCAGCGCACAACTCTCGAACAAGGCGAGGCTGTCGGGCTGCCGGCACCGACTCCAGCGCCACCTAGACGACGGGCTCAAGGGCATGCAGCCCGGCGTCTCCTCCACCACGACCAAGATGACGGTATCGAGGGTGGTCGGCTGCCAGCGTGCAGCCTGGCAATATATTCCCGGTGCCCAATACCACAGTATTGGGGCTACCGGCACGCAGCACCGCATCACAACTACTTCACCAATGGCATCGAAGACGACACTAGCACCGACACTACCGACGTGCAACCCGGCCGGCATACTCCGCAGTCCGGGCAGCCGTCGTGCAACGGAGCCACCTCCATCTCAGTGAACCCGGCTGCCATAGACGACGACGGTGGCGGAGCCGCTGGCATGCAGCGGCGCTAACTCGATCTCTGTGAACTCGGCAGCCTAGGCGGCGGCGCGGGCGCTGTCGGCGTGTGAGCCAACGCCCTCTCTACTTCCCATGAACGGTGCCAAGACGACGATGTCGGGCTGCCGGCGTGCAGCTTGGAGCCTTCTCCACGACACCCAAGATGGGCGATGTCGGGGCTGCCGGCGTGTAGCGGCGCCACCTCCGTATCGGTCAACCCGGTGGCCATGGAGCGCTGGTGTCGGTGGCCAGCCGGCATGCACTGACGCCATTCTTCTCTTCGCGACACCAAAGACAACAGCACCAGGGATGCCGGCGTGCAGCCCGACGTTCTCTCCACCTCCCACGAACAGGCATGTCGATGTGCAAACCAGCGTCGTACTCCACCCCCACGAGCTATAGGTGACGGCGTCGAGGCTATAGTCCGGCGCCACTTCTATCTCTTCTAATCGACGGTGCTGAAGCCGACAACCGAGAGACGGGGAGGCAGGCGTGCAACACCGTGAATCTTCCACGACCGCCAATCTCACCGATGCCGAGGTCTTGAGGGCAGAAGAACAGACCCGGAGGCACAGCTCTCAAGAGGCAGGACGCGGAGACTCGGCTCTCGTACCCGCGGCCGGGAGGAGATCACATCCAAGAAGAAGTACACGCACACACTTCACCTATCCTAGCACCAATTCTTCATCCAGGAGCACACAGCTCGCCATCTTCCGAACTCTACGCACATACCATATACACATACACCCATCAATCAGGAGCAAGGAGAATCAGCCATGAAGATAATGGTGAGAACTACGGTTGACTCTCTTTCTCCACTTCTTTCAACTCTCTCTCGCTCTCCATGGCGCCGAAGACGATGGTGTTGAGCTGCCGGCGTGCAGCCTGGCATCTCTCTCTCCATGGCGCCGAAGATGACGGCATTGAGTTGCCGGCGTACAGCCCGGCTCTCTCTCCATGGTGCCGAGGACGATGGTGTTGAGCTTCCGGCGCGTAGCCCGGCGCTCTCTCTCTCTCTCCACGACACCCGAGGTAGCGGCGTCAGGGCTGTCCGCGTGCAACCCGACCTCCCATCCACCTCCCACTAATGGCCGCGAGACGGCGGTGCCGAGGATCCCAGCGTGCAGCCCAACGCTCGCGCCACTTCACCCGGATGGCGTTGATCCCGAAGTGCATCCTGACGCCAAGATGATAGCCCCGAGGGTGCCTCGGCTGCCGGCATGTAGCCCGGCGCCATCTCCTTCTCCGCTGCCACCAAGACGACGACCTAGGGGACGCGCAGCTGCTGGCGTGCAGTCTGGAGCCATATCCACCGCACCCAAGATGACGGCCTCGGCTGCCGGCGTGCAGCCCTACGCCATCTCCATCTCCGCCGCCACCAAGATAACAGCCTCGAGGACGCACGGCTACCGCGTGCAACCCGGTGCCATATCCATTGCACCCAAGATGACGGCCTTGAGGACGTATGGGCGTCGGAGTGCAAACCGACGGCATCCTCCATCTCAACTACGACCAAGAGACGGCCTCAAAGGCGAACGGCGGTCACTTCTTTAGCTTGAGGGGGCCATCTCCATCAAACTCTAACCGTGCTGGAGGCGACCGTAGGGTTGCAGCGTCAAGACTCGTGCCATCTTCATCACTTCGCCCAAGTCGACGGCCTCAAAGGCGCGCGACAGCTGGCACACAGTCGTGCTATTTCCACTCCTGCAAAGTCGCCGGCATGCAAGATGGCGCCTTCTCCACCTCTACGACCCATAGATTACGGCATCGAGGCAGCTGGCGCGCAGCAGCACCATCTCCACTCCCGCTGACCTCTCAGCAGATGGCGGCATGCAACCCCAACACCTTCTACACCCCAGCAAGAATACGATGCGCAACCAAAGATGCTTCGAGGCGCTTGAGTTCATCTACAAAGATGTTCCATTCCTGGCGTTGCTCGTGCCACCGCCGTGGTCCCAAGTGCACCCATCTTCAAGTCCTACGGATGCATGCATGCTTGCCTACACTACGCACGTCTGCCCATGCTGCTGAAGGGAGGGAGGACGCCTGCCGGAACCTCGGCCGGACTCATTGACATCTTCTCCGGCCTAGGTAAGACGATGTCGTGATGGCCGTATCCTGCAATCTGTAAGCTGATCGAGCAGGGGCTTGGCGAGAAATGGAGATTCCTGCTCCATCGTCACATTCCTGAGCTAGCTAGCTCAAGTGTTTTTTTAAGTATGCGAGCTCGTGCGTCATGTCCACTTTGAGGCTTGTATACGCACATATGTATATCGGCGCTAACGTACTCGGGCTAGCGTCCTTTCACCGGTCTATCGTCCTGGCCTTGAATCGGATGGACATCCCGGACACTCAAGACGTCGAGTGTGCCTTCGAGGGCGCACGGCCGTCCCGCTCACGCGGTCAAGACGCATGTGTACTCCTGGGGCTGTATCACTTCGCATATCTGGCCTCCAGCGGAGCCGACCGTGTCGCCATCCTTGTGTTACACAATGGGACGCGACACAATTACTCCACATCCACCCAAGAAGGCGGTGCACGAGACGGCGCACCAACTATCACCATCAACTTCGGAGCTAAGGCGGAGTGACACTCTCTATGCTAGCCACACCGTGACGGGGCTAGGTGGCTCCTTCGACATCACTTCTCCACGGGCCCGTGAGACGGTGGCTTCAGTCACGTTGACTGTCGTGAACTCGGCGTCGGGCCGAGGCGAGGCGCCGACCACACTCGCTGCGCCACCGACTTATGCGTGCGTCAGTTTCATACCGACGCTAATCTCCATTAACACTTACTCCCGCGAGGCATATCCCTTGCGCACCCCGACGAGGCTACTGGTCATCGAGAAGTCCCAACTAAGCGGACCCATGCTACTTCAACTTCAACTACATTGACGCCGTCAAGACCGACGAGGCATGACGGCAAGGGCAGGTGTGGCCAGAGCAAAGGCCACGCTACTCGTGGCGCGTGACACAGGCTCCGCCGCCGCCCACATACACACCACCACCACCATATCATGCATGTAGAACGCAAAGCGAAGATAGTCAAAAACAATACTTTGCCGTGATCTCCAACGTTGGGGTCTCCTCTCTTTATATTGGGTGTACAACTTGGGACACAAGCCGGATCACAAAACGATCTCTGGCCGGTCATACAATACGTGTGTTGCACGGTTTCAAAACAATACGTGCACAGCGCGGACACATACACATTATACAACTCTATCTCTAACACTCCCCCTCAATCTAAACCGTCGTGTACAAGGTTGAGATTGGATTTAAATTTACGAAGTGTGAGCTGAGTAGCCGGTTTGGTGAAAACGTCGGCAATCTGATCAGCAGAGGCAATAAACCTAACATGAAGAGCTCCCATTGCGACCCTTTCACGAACAAAATGAAAATCTATCTCGATGTGCTTCGTACGAGCGTGGAACACCGGATTAGCTGAGAGATAAGTAGCAGCAAGATTGTCGCACCACAGAACAGGGGGGCGAGATTGATGAACACCAAGCTCAGTTAGCACAGACTAAATCCAAACAGCTTCAGCAGTACCATTTGCCAGAGCCTTGTACTCAGCCTCAGTACTGGAACGAGAAATCGTAGGTTGTTTGCGAGAGCTCCAGGAGACCAGGTTACCTCCGAGAAAAATAGCGAAACCACCAGTGTAGCGACGATCATCCGGGCATCCGGCCCAATCAGCATAGGTGTAAATGTCCAACACCGTAGAGACCATAGGCTGAATGTACATACCAGTAGAGATAGTGCCCTTCACATACCGAAGAATCCTCTTGACTGCCTCATAGTGAACAGTCGTGGGCTGAGACAAGAACTGGCAGACTTTGTCCACAGCAAAAGACAAATCCGGTCGAGTGTGCGTAAGATACTGAAGACCACCAACTAAGCTTCGGTAGCTAAAAATATCAGCCGGACCGAGAGGGTCACCAATACCACGTGACAACTTGTCCGTGGATGACAAAGGAGTAGTGACCGCTCGGCAGTGCTCCATATTGGCACGATGAAGCAAATCAAGAGCATATTTGCGCTGAGTAAGAACCATCCCTTGAGACCGGTAAGAAACCTCAATCCCAAGAAAGTAATCAAGACGACCGAGATCCTTGATAGGGAACGTGTCAGAGAGAGTTGCAACCACTCGATCCACAGCAGCCAAGGAAGAGCCAGTAATGACAATATCATCGACATACACAAGCATATAAATCTGAACTCCATGTTGATCATAAATGAACAAGGAGGTGTCGGCTTTACTGGAGAGAAAACCCATCTGAAGAAGACGATCACTGAGGCGGGCATACCATGCGCGAGGAGACTGCTTGAGCCCATAGAGCGCCCGCTGAAGCTTGCAAACATGGTTGGGAAAACGAGAATCCTCAAAACCGAGGGGCTGCTGCATATACACATCTTCTTGAAGAAAACCATGAAGAAAAGCATTGATGACGTCGATCTGACGGAGGCACCAGCCACGAGACACAGCCAAAGAGAGTACCAGCCGAACTGTAACCTTATTAACCACGGGACTAAAGGTATCATGATAATCTATACCTTCTTGCTGTGTAAAACCACGTGCCACCAATCTAGCCTTGTGCTTATCGATGGAACCATCAGGACGAAACTTTGTCTTAAAGATCCACTTACTTCCGACAATGTTCGTGCCAGGGGGTCGAGGAACCAACGTCCATGCCCGATTGATGGTAAGTGCATCAAATTCTGCTTCCATAGCAGACCGCCAGGCTGGTTCTGTTAATGCAGTACGATGCGAGGCTGGAGTAGCCAGAAAAGCTCCACGCCGATGAGGATCATAATGGACTGTCCCGTCCGTGTACTCCTTGGGCCGATGAACACCAAGACGGTGGCGAGTGACCATGTGGTGTTGAGCTGGCGTCGGATCAGGCGATGGCGGCGAGGCATCATCACTAGACGATGAAGGCGTACTGGGCCCACCAGACGGCCCAGCAGAAAATGTCGCCCCTGATCGTGGAGTAGACGGGGGCGAGGATGACGCCTCAGGGGAAACCGACCCAAGACGCAGAGACCCAGCTCGTAGCGGGCTGGGTTGGCCACCGCCAGGCGCAAACGCGGGGGAGGCCACTGGCGGCGATGCTGGCGCGGGTGACGAGGCATGCACGTCGATCGGTACCTGCATAGGAGCAACAGAGGAAACACCAGGAGGGTCAACTGGCAACAAGGAAGTGTCATAAATACGCGTATTAGTATTCTGAATAACTGGTTCCTGCGAAGGAAAAGCGGCAGGGAGTAACTGAGACACATCAACAATGACACCGGGAGTGGCATACGGGAAAACTTTCTTGTCGAAAATCACATCACGAGAGATATAAATGCGCCCATTGCTTCGGTCCAGACACTTGTAACCTTTATGCATAGGACTATACCCGAGGAAAACACACATCTTTGACCGAAACTCGAGTTTTCGAGAATTGTATTTGCGCAAGCTAGGCCAGCAAGCACACCCGAAGGTGCGCAGGAAGGAGTAGTCAGGGATGATCTGTAGGAGGCGTGCGATGGGAGTGGTGTTGTCGAGGGTGGGAGTGGGCATGCGATTTATAAGGTAGCAAGCTGTAAGAAACGCTTCATCCCAATATCGGAGGGGAAGGGAGGAGTGGGCAAGCAAAGCAAGCCCAGTTTAAACTAAGTGTCGATGCTTACGCTCGGCAACACCATTCTGCTGGGATGTGTGTGGGCAAGAGACTTGATGAGAAATCCCCGTACGCTCAAAGTAAGCATGGAGACGATGATACTCTCCTCCCCAATTAGACCGAATGGCACGAATTTTAGTATTTAGAAGGCGCTCAACATGATTCTGAAAAATATAGAAAATGTTCTCAACGTCAGACTTATGTTTGATAAGATAGATCCAGCAGTGGCGGCTATAATCATCGATAAAGCTCACATAATACTTAAAACCTCCGGAAGAGGGTAAAGCAGGCCCCCAAACATCAGTATGCACAAGCTCAAGAGGAGATTGAGTAACACTCGAAGAGTTATTATAAGGTAATTGATGACTCTTGGCGCGTTGACATGCGTCACAAACACGAAAGACTCAGAATTTGAAGAACAAGGCAAATCATTGGACCTAACAATGTTTTGAACTACTTTATTGGACGGGTGACCTAGACGCTGGTGCCATTGGGAGGGCGTGATCCTGACACCGGAAGAAGCATGACGATGAACGGAGGCTCGATCAAACGGGAGGGGGTAGAGACCACCACGAGTTCTACCTTGCAAGAGGATTTTCCGCGTGGCTTTGTCCTTAACAAGGAAAAAATATTTATGAAATTCAATGAAAATATCATTGTCACAGACGAGACGATAAACAGAGAGCAAATTTTTGCTAATATTAGGAACATGGAGAATATTCTTCAGGGCAAGAGATCGCACAGAACCAGTTAAACTAGAATTACCAATATGCGCAATAGACAAACCTGTGCCATTGGCGACCTGAACCTGATCCTTGCCGTGGTAGCGCTCGTGTGCGTGGAGGCGTTCGATGTCGTTGGTGTAATGGTCGGTGGCGCCAGAGTCGATGATCCACGAACTGCCCTCAGAGAAAGTGGAGGTGGAGGCAGCGTTGCTTGAGCGGGGAGCATCGGATTGATACCCCTGGTTGAACCGATTGCGGCAAGCTAGGGCGTCGTGCCCCCATATGCCACAGATCTGACACTGAGGACGATAGCAGCCACGACCACCGTTGCCACGGCCATGCCCTCCGTTGCCCTGCATGTGGTAGCCGTTGGCACCGCCGCCATTGCGGTTGCCGCGGTTGTCCTGGTAGCCACCTCCGTAGCCACCGTTGTAGTGGTTGGCACCAGCACCACCTCCAGCAGATTGTTGTTGTTGCTGCTGCCCACCGTTAGGGCGACTGCCATTGCCGTTGAAACGGCCGTTGCTAAGGGTGTTGTCGAACGAACGACCACCACCGCGCCCCTGATCGCCGCGCCGAGCGGCAGAGTTTGCTGATGAAGAGAAGTCACCAGCCTGAAGATTCTGCTCGCGGATGGATTCGCACGAGAGCAACATAGAGTAGAACTCGGAGACGGAGATGGACTGGCCGGTGTTGTTGAGGACGGTGAGCGATTGCTGAAGGCCCTCGAATTGTGAACCGAGGCCGACCACCATGTAGTCGATCAGCTCATCCTCGGGAACGGGGCTGCCGACCATAGCTAGAGCGTCGGCAAACCCTTTCATCTTGTTGAAGAAATCGGTGGCGGTCATGTCGTTCTTCTTAAATCGTAACGGTGGCGCCGGAATCGGCGGACCCTGCCCGGTTTTGGGCAGAGAACATGGCGGTGACGGTGCTCCAGACAGCGGCGGCGGTGGTGCGCCCTACCATCTGGGCGATGATATCCTCGGCCATTGAGCCAATCAGGATGCTCATGACCCACTGATCCGTATACCACCAGATGGCATAGTAGGGGTTTGCCTGCGTTGTGGCATCCGTGCCCGTGCCGGAGGTGATCGTCGGCGGTGGCGCCTTGCAGGACCCGTCGAGGAAGCCGAGCCAGCCCTGGCTGGCGATGTTGGGGACAACCTGTGTCCTCCACAGCAGGTAGTTCGTGCGATCAAGACGCACGGTGATGGTGTTGGTGAATTGAGTGGGAGCGGCGGTGGGAAGAGAGGAGGTGAGACCATGGGCGTCGGCGGCAAGCGAGGCGGTGAGGGAAGAGGTGGCGGCGCCGGTGGTGGTGGAGAGCATCATCGCGGAAGACATCGCGGCAACAGACCCTAGATCGGGAACACGTGCTCTGATACCAAGTCAAAAACAATACTTTGCCGTGATCTCCCACGTTGGGGTCTCCTCTCTTTATATTGGGTGTACAACTTGGGACACAAGCCGGATCACAAAACGATCTCTGGCCGGTCATACAATACGTGCGTTGCATGGTTTCAAAACAATACGTGCACAGCACGGACACATACACATTATACAACTCTATCTCTAACAAAGATGACGAAGACAACCACAGAGCTTAATCGGAGGTGTCTCACCGTGTAACCTGCAGGAGTAATTAAACGGGTGCCTTCCTAGGCTCTGGGAACTAGGAGATCGCAATTGTCACAGTCAGGCTAGCCTCACAAGCAGGCCACGGAGCGCATTGTATTAGGAATCTTGTACTTTGTTTCTCCAAGAAATATTAATGAAATACGACTTTCCTGTCTTTTTCTTGTGTACTATGGTACACTGGCACGCCCGCACTTTTTTATTTACCCGACGCATGAGAAAAACACGCTACCGTCTTCTTTCTCAAAGTAGCACTCTTCTACTCTCTAGACGTTTTTATCATGTCAAATAGTGAACAAGCAACTTAATAGGATGGAGAAAACATGAGGAAAACACACTAAGTATAGGATTTAGAACCAAATTGAACATGTTTTGCTTGCATAAAAAGCATACTTGATTTAGAGACCAAACTTACACAAAAAAATTGATCACACGTACTTCCAAAAAGACAAAAATTAGGAACCAACTGATTTTAGTTACCAACATAACATGATCATGTGTAAAAAACATAAGGATCCAACTAAAGTAGTATTTAGAACCAACTTAATTATGGAGCAAAAACAACTTAGCCAGCATGAGTAAACAACTAAAAAATAAAATGAAAATCAAGCATTCAGAAAAGCACGAGGAACCACTAAGTATGATTTTAAACCAATTTACGCATGTTGCAAAAACAAAAACTTAACCACCATGAAACAAAAGAAAGTAAAAAGGTAGGATTCCTAGCATCATGAACAAGCAACCAGTTCATTTTTATCAACTTATGTATATAACTGAAATCAACTTTGTGGATGATTAAAACCAACTGAGTACATTGCTGAAATCAACTTAGGCATTCTAGGTAACTTGTCATACTTAATACGGGATATATCTGTAATCAAAAAAGCTTCTATAGATGATCCTCAATTTAATTAGGCATGGAACCAACTTAAGCATGTTGATGTAATCAATTTAGTGAGTTCAACATACAAACTTTGTGAAAACTCACAACTCAAAAATTCTAGTGATTTGTTTTACCTCATAGGGAAAGCTCCACGGCAACTTTGACGATGCAAAATCTTCTGTCCTTTTCATCCCCACAAAAAGCCCGTCAGTTATGGTTGTGCCGACACCTTCTTTCATCTATATTTTCGTGTCACAGAACACAAATGAAAAACTTGTTAGACAGTGCATGGATACATGTAAGATAGAAAATGAAATCAAACACAAAAATGAAAGAGAAAAAAATGCTTACTCTAAGTTTCCCAAACTCTCTGTTACCTTTAGAGTCCTTGCGCGCGACATCTTGTATAAGTCTATCATTCTATGCTTCAGCCCGGATTGGATAGTTTACTTCAGGTTGCACCTCCTCGTCGACCTCCAGAGAATCGAGGTAAAGGATCAGCGTTGGAGCAAAATGAAAGGAAGGACAGACAATCGATGATTATATCTGACGAGGGTTAAAGTCATCAATGCCCATTTTTATGGACTTGGGTCTTGGAGAAGGAGGGAGCGCTGGAGGCATCAATCGGCTAGCAAACAATCACACAGGGACGCAAGGTTTACCCAGGTTCAGGCCTCGTAGAGGACCCTACTCCTTCGTGTCTGCTCTTGGAATTATCGAGGGAGTCGGAAGTTATAGGGGGTGCGCAGATGCGATCTGGCAAGGTTTTGGAAACTAGGGTTGTGATTGTCCTCCTCGCCGCCCCTCCTATCCTTTATATAGATAGGCTAGGTCTCGGGTAGAAGTTCAAGTCAGTTACAAGTTAGGGTTTGTCCCTTTTAAACTTTCTATCTTAATCTCGCCTTGTGCCGCAAGTAGTCGGAGTCTCCTTAGGTCACCTGAATCTTTGATTGGGCCCTGGTAACGCCGTGGGCTTCTACCAGATTAGACCGTATATGCCAAGCTCGAGTACATTTAAGGTATGCCTCGTCAGTAGCCCCCGAATGTCCGGTTGAATTGTAGATTCGAGTGGAGACTTATAAAGTCTTTCGAGTGCATATCTGAGCATATTTTCGAGTGCTCTAACTTGTATCATAGGGATTATTGATATACGTACCTGATTTATCCGATATACCGGGATCAGTTAACTGCCTTAGGGCAAAACAACACAATCTACTCAAACTCGAGTGCCTAGACTCGAATTCGAAAAAGTGCTAGCGTAATTTGACTCAGACCGCAGAGGTCTTATAGAGTCAAATCCTAGTATGTAAGTGTGAGCACTCGACGCGTCCGGCAAGGCTTATTCATCGTACCTGTAGACACGAATTGTTTCTGGTAGAGCGCAGCAGGTGCGTTGCTAGGCCTTCTTTAGGTCTTATCTTCACGCTGCAAGCATGGCATCCGAATTTTTTGTCATCGCGGAGATGATTCGGGTGACCCAGGAGATGTGGTCTCTTTGTAGGGAAAATATGAGGCAGAGTCGGTGAATCTATCGAATGTGGATGTAGTCAACACACAGTTTATATATAAGAAAAAATTGTAGGGTGTGCGACCAACGCTCCCTATGGGAGTATCGCCCAAGTGCCTATTCGAGTCGTAGACTCGAGTGGGGATTATAAGTATTTTGCGACTGCCGTCGTCTTTTGCTTGTTACAGTCGAATGTTCTTCTAGTGCTCCCTATGGGAGTAACCCGAAGTCCACAATCGAATCGTTGATTCACGTGAAGGGTTTGTGTGAGAAAATATGTCCGCATATTTCTTGGATGTCGTACAAAGTTCCTCGGGTGCGCGACCAGCGCTCCTGTTAGGAGTAGCCCCCGAGTGCTTGATCGAGTCGAAGACTCAAGTAAGGACTATAGTAGTCAAAATATACTCCGGCTGGAGTTAATGGCGTCAGTTCTGACGGTGAGATGACCTCAGTTGCCCATGTGAGCGGTTTGACGGGATGTGACGAGTAGTGGGTCCTATTTTCTGACTTGAACTTGACTAGGCGTGCGTAATCTCTATTTTAACTGTTTCTCCTCGATTCTCGCGTGTAATGGGAGGAGTGGGGCGAGGGTTCGTGGTCCTGTCCACGCGTCAACATTGATTTGTGCCACGCGTCAGGTTGGTTTTCTCCTGGCCGTTGGATGGCATATTTGATGAGGTTAAGTAGAGGTCCGTCATGCGGTAATTTCCCGACATCTTCTTCTCGCTCGCGCACTTCCGCCATTCCTGCTCTTGATGTTCCATTGCTCTCATCTTCCTTGTGGCACTAGACAAACTCCGCACTTTGACGAGCTACTTCCTGCGCTCCCACCGCAAGCGCCAGATGGGGAAGAAGAAAGGAAGCTCTGCCACTAGATCAGCGGTGGCCACTGCTGCGGCCAAGAAGAAGGGCGCCACCACCACGGGCACCAGCGCTGCCGCCACGGGTGGGAAGAAGAAGGGACCGGGGACCCGCGTCACCAATGGGTCATGGCGCCCATCCGTCATCAAGCCCTCGGAGCTTTTAACCCAGCGTTAGGATGGAGCGCTCTCTGCCGTGGAGGATGACTCCCATGTTCCCGGCGATGAGGTAATCCCCAGTCCTCCTGCGGGGTTTCGAGTGATGTTCCTTGCTTTCATCATTCACGGTCTTTCTCTCCCCCTTCACCCCTTTGTGAGGGGGTTGCTTTGTTTCTACGGGCTCCAGCTGCACCAGCTGACCCCAAATTCTATCATCCACATTGCCTGCTTCATTACTCTTTACGAGTGCTGGCTCAGAATCGAGCCACACTTTGGCCTCTTCAAAAAACGCTTTAAGCTCAAACGTCAGTCGTGTTCTGGTTCAGTAGTCTATGATATAGGAGGTTGTGGGATCCACGTCGACTCCAATGCCACTTATTTCTCCATCAATCTCACTGCATCTGTCAAAGGGTGGAGGGAGAAGTGGTTCTACATCCACGACCAGAAGGTCAACGGAGAGCACTATGGACTCACGCCCTTTGATTCGGTGGAGGTATACAAGAGGAGGAGGTCATGGAAAAATGTTGTGAGGCCTGGCAAAGTCGAGGAAACTAAGACTCTGTATCAGCATGTCTGCAACCTCAAATGTTGCATAGGCAAAGAAGTAGGCCACGCTGATCTCATTCGCACTTGGATGCTTCGCCGAGTGCAGCCTCTGTAGACTAGGGTGCATCCGATGTTCCGTTGGATTGGTACCGGTGATGCTACTCGCATCTCTGCGGAGGGCATTTCTTCTGGTGAAGTAGACAAGAGGTTTCGACTACTGACCAAGTACACCACCAAGGAGGATCTCCCGGCTGACTTAGTCATGCCTCCATTCTACACAAGCCATCCTCCGCCTGAGGTGGACTTCCTTTTGAATGCTTTTCATATTTTTCGATTACCTGCTCACTGTAACTTACATTGATGCTTGGTTCAGACTTCAGGACTAGAAAGCAGCCGCCAACTTTCCTCCTCAACCCGAAGGAATAATTCCGCGTGAAGCAGAAGAAGAGGACGAGTCAGGCTCCACCGTCCCTGTGGGGGAGGAGTAGGAATCCCCCGAGTCCAGTGGGCACGGGACCCATAAGCGTTCCCGTAGCAAGGATTCATATGCTTCATCACCGACGATGCCGGAGGGTCCTCCTACTGCTGTAGAGGAGCCAATCCCCGCCGTGCATGTGCGCGCCATGGCTCCTCCCTCACAGAAGAAGCTGAGGTTGCCGAAGGAGTCGTCTTGAGATTCCTTTGACCTCGAGAATTTTGACGGGTAAGTCTTTATATGTTTGCGAGTTTGTTTTGTTTTTCTCAAAATATTTTCCTTCTGAAGTGGTGTTGGATATTCTGGCAGTCAAACGACGTCATCATCCTCTGAAGATTGTCAATTTGTCAAGGAGTCCGGAGTCGCAGACTCCAAGAACAAGAAGGTGGCGGTATGATCTCCTTCTCCTCTAGTGGCGGTCCACTCCGGTGCCAATTCTTCGAGTTCGCCCCAGACTGGTGCACCAGATTGTTGCCCGGACGTCAATTCTGAAGGAATCTTCGGAGTCCCTGGAGGAACACGTGAATTTTTTTTCTTGTTGCTGACAGTCGAATTTTTGTTAATGCTCACGCTTCTTTTTCTTTGGTGTAGCCTATCTTGAAGAATTCTGCTCGCCTCGCTGACCAGATCATTTCCTTAGGTCGACGGCATGCTATGCTGGATAACCGCCATCGAGCTGTCGAAGGTTAGCTTTATACTTGTGTAGAGGTTGGTGAGCTCTGGTTTTGCCATTTTTGTCCAATGTAGGTGAGCATAATGAGCTTCTTCGTCGCGTCACTTCCCTCGAAAAGGGACTTGCCACGGCGGAGAAAAAACGCGAGGAGGTAGTCGAGGCTCTTAAGGAGTCGCAAAAACGCGAGGAGGAGTTACGTTCCTCCACCACCAAGAGGGAAAAGTTGTTCGTAGAATAGATCTTCTCTGTCACAAAAGCACTCTAAGGTAGGATACTGCCTCACTTGCAAATTCCAATGCATTTTGCCTGCATGTTACTGTGCTGATATGTGTATTCTTCAGATGTTTTTGGCGTGAGCTTTGATGCCCAGGCCTTTACTCGCGCGGATTCCTTGGCTGGTGCCGTGGTCGCAGTAGAAGACCGCAGCGTCTCCATCCAAGATACGCTTGGAAAGGTTAAGGGTGTGCTGAGACGCCTTCAAGAGGAGATGGTTCCCAAGGCCAAGCTGATCGAAAGTCTTGACGGCCTGGTGGAATCCTTCGTGGAGGGCGTCCCGATGGACTTCAAGAATGCGCAGAGGTCAGTTGGCGTGATCATGGCACTCGTAATGACACAATCCCACGACGTGGAACTAGACCCCATAGAAATCTCCGAGGCGATGCGGGTCACCGCGGATGGCCAGTAGGTAGTGTTTGCTCCTTTCTCCGGTAGTTGCAATAAATATGGGCCTCGGCTCATTGAAATAGCCGCCAATTACTCGGAGGAGCTGCGGCGAGTGAAGGAGGCAAAGGCTGCGGCATCTGGGGCTACAACTGGGAAGTCTGTGGCTTCAGAGACTGCCATAGATTCGAGGAAGCCTCCAAAGTCGAAAGTGAAAAGGTAGAGCACTCCCTAGCTGCCTTGTGTAATAGCCTAGCTTCTCTTTGTTAAACTGTATTCTGTGGGGGTACCCCTTTTGATACTTGTTGAATTTGAATGCACTTCTTCGTTTTATTGATGGATGGTTGGTCTTATTCGCCTCTTGCTTTGGCTGTATTTGGGTCCTTCGAGTGGTCCTCCTGACTCTCCTCCCACCGATGAAACTGTGGAGCGACCGCGTTCAAAGGTGGAGGAGCTGTCGCTGCTTGCGTGACTACACGATCGCATAAAGCAGTTGGAGCGAGAGTTGCCCATGATCTGTGGTAACACGGACGTGTGGAAGTCGAAGGCTGAGAAGGCTAGAGCGTGCGAGAAGTACCTCCTGGGCGAAGTTGCTCAATTGAATGAGTAATTCAAGTGTTAGCTCTCTAGCTTCTTATCCTTTTCTTTAGTCAGTCACAGGGACGCTTTGTCCTTATGCTTTGCTCTGCTTCTTGTAGTTGTTAGCGCTCGTCACCCGCAGGATGAGAGGGATCGAGTTGTGATTCGCCTGAATGACATGACCTAGGAGCAGCTGCAAGCTAGCGGATACTTCTGGGTGGAGCACGATCATGAAGTTGTGTTGGCGACATTGCAGGATCGTGCATCCGAGTGCTGCAGTGCTTGAAGAAGGCACAATTGTGCCTTAGGCATATATTTCAGGCGATGTTTCCCCTAGATGTAGTGCCTTCGAGCTTGCTAGCTTTGTCGTCAAAGTTTCAAGATATCAACGCGGTCCACGAGTGCGTGCCCCAGCAGTTGGTTGCGGGTGTCAAGGTTGCATTGGCGCTTGTTCGCTTGCATCGATCAGATGTGGATGTCGCAGTTGTTCCTGCTGGGCCACCACCACCGCCAGAAGGGATGACCTGGAACATGGTGCCACACTACCAGGCGGTTGACCAGCCAGCCGAAGATATTATTGATTTCTTTGAAGAGCAAACAAATGTTCTTCTTTTGTGACAGTAGTGTAGTTTAGACCTGCACATGGATGTATAAGTGTTGTAAAATTCATACAATTGTGATGGGTGTTTTTGATACCTGTTAATGTGTAAAGAGCTTGCTAGCTTGTATGTTTTTCGAGTGTATTGTAATCTGCAGTTCCATTTCGTTAGCCTGACGTATATTCATCTCATTACCTTGCCAATGTGTCAGGTGCTTTGCAGCTGGGTTGGTTTTACCAAGGGTTCGATTGATAGTGCGTCAGCTACTCAGGATACTGTGTTGCTCGTGTAACGAGGCGTAGAGGGTGGCGCAGCCCCTGAGTGATACGAGTGCAAGTAAGAATAGAAAAAACACAAAGTTGGGAGACACTTAGCTTTATTTATTTGTAGAATATCACGAGGTACAATGTATGGCTAAGTAGCCTGGCTGAATAGCCTTATTTGGAAAGTAAAAACATCTAAGGGTAGAAACGGCACAGCTGCGCGACGTTTCAAGGATTGGAGTATGCGACTCCTCTTTCTGGATATTTAAGGAGGTAGGCGCCACCTGGGATTACTTCAGTAATCAGGTAAAGTCCTTCCCAAGGGGACTCGAATTTGAGGTGCCCTTGTTGCTTCAGTTGCAGGACCATTTCTCCTTCGACGAAGGATCTAGGGCATAGCTTTCTGCTGTGGTAGTTGCGGAGGTTCTGCTGGTAGATCGTGGATCTCTCCGCTGCAATCTCGTGTGCGTCATCGAGGAGGTCGATGGAGTCTTCGAGGGCGATGGTGGATTTACCCTTGTTGTATACTACTACCCGTAGGGCTTTGTAGCACACTTCTATGGGTAGTACCGCCTTGGCACCATGTACCATGAAGAACGGAGTGTAGCCTGTGGCGCTGTTTGGAGTTGTGCACAAGCTCCATAGTACTAATTGCAGCTCGTCGGGCTAGCACCCGTCAGCTTTTTCGAGTGGTCAAAGGAGCCTTTTCTTGATCCCACTGCAGACGAGGCCGTTGGCCTTTTTGACTTGACCGTTGGTCTGGGGTGCGCTACGGAGGCGTAGCTGATGTTGATTCTCAGTTTTTCACAGAAACCTTGGAATTCGTTCGAGGTGAAGTTTGTTTTGTTTTCCGTGATAATGTTGTGTGGCACCCCGAACCGGAAGACGATGGAATCGAAGAATTTGATGGCGGTGGCCCCTGATTGGTTCGTCACCGACATAGCCTATATCCACTTAGTGAATTTGTCGACTGCGATGAGGAGGTAGACAATCCTCCAGGTGAAGACTTCTGGAGCTTGCCGACCATGTTGAGTCCCCATTGCGTGAAGGGCCAGACCACATGTATTGGTCTGAGCTTCGTGCTAGGTGCGTGTGGCTTGTCCCCGAATTGTTGGCAGGCGTTGCAACGCCGGACGATGTCCTTGGCATCGCGCATTGCCGTTGGCCAGTAGAATCCAGCTCATAGAGCTTTGGCGACGAGGGCGCGACTGTCGGCGTGGTGCCCGCAAGTGCCTTCGTGTATGTCGAGGAGGATGGCTCTTTCGTCCCTGTTGGAGACGCACCGTTGAAGGACTCATGTGATGTTGCGTTTGTACAGTTCGCCATTAATGAGGGCGAATGCCTTGGATCGTCGCGCTATATGACACGCATCTGTCGGGTCATCTGGCAACCTTTTGTTGAGCAAGTATGTGACATATTGTTGTGTCTAGGAAGGCTCGATCATCATCACCTCCATGGGGCATTCGAGTCCTATATCTGGCTCCACGCTGTCGAGTACCATTGGCTCATTGGGTGGCGTAGCCCCCGAGTCCTTTGCCGTGCTAGTTTTATGCTCTGGAGCCTTTGGTTTGACGGAGCGCTTGCAGATGTGCTCTAGAAATACTCCGGGCGGCACTTGGGCGCAGGTGGAGCCAATGTTGGTGAGTATGTCCGCTTCCTCCTTGCTCTCAAAGCCTACGTGCCATAGCACGCAGCTGTCAAAGTCCCCTTCATGTGCGTCGTACAGGTCGCGGTAGGCGATCATGTTGCCGCTTAGAGCGTCACATTCGTTCATTGTTTGGTTGACCACCAGTTTGGAGTCGCCTTAGATAACGAGTCATTTTGTACCGCAGGGTTTTTCCATGCGAATCCCATGGAGCAAGGTGATGACCCACAAGTATAGGGGGTGTATCACAGTATATTTGATAAGTAAGAGTGTCGAACCCAACGAGGAGCAGAAGGTGTTGACGAGTGGCTTGGAGCAGGAATTCTCTGTAAATACTTAGCAAATGGATTTTTAGGGTTTTTTGATAATGCAAGTAAATAAAGTGCGAGTAAATAAAAAACAATAATACTAAATGCAGCAAGTGGCCCAATCCTTTCTTTAGCAAAGGACAAGCCGGTTGTGTTACTTAAGATGACCAAACGTTCTCTAGGACACACGGGAATATCGTCAAGTTCTTTCGCTTCATATAGTTGATTAATCTTCTTTAGTTTGCTAAGTGTGGTGTGGGTGAACCTGTACTAATGTACCGACCTTTCTAGGACTAATACATACTTGTGGTTATACCCTTCCAAGCATCCGCAAGTACAAGAAAGTAATTAAGGTAGAAACCTAATCACAGCTTTAAACTCTAAGACCCTGACATCCCTTGTGCAAAGGTTTCTTAACGGGGGTTGAGGTTTCTGCCACTCCGGCAACCCCTACGATTAGTAGCCAAATACACAATGCATTCACCTAGGCCCATATAGGTGAAGTGTCATGTAGTAGACGTTCACATCACACCACTAGAATAAATACACCACAACTTAAATATTAAACCATTGAATCTTTCTCAACACAATTACACTACTAACAACATGACTTCTCCCATGTCCTCAAGAACTAAACGACCTACTCGCAAGACATTGTATGGGTCAAGATCGCAGATGATATAATGATATGTAACAATCTGAACATAAACAATAATTCAATGGTTCACTCAATAGCATCAACTACAAGGAGTAATCAACACCGGGAAAGTTTCCCCGAAGAACTATGCAAGATTCAACCCAATTGTTACAGCGGTATGAAGTGGTGATGATGGTGCTGGTGGAGATGATGGTGGTGATAATGATGATGATGATCCTGATGAAGTCCATCTTGATGGTGGTGTTGATGGCGACGCTCTCCCCTCTCTAGGAAGGAATTCCCCTAGCAAAATTCTGTCTACCAGAGAGATCTTTCTCTCTCGGTGTTTTCCACCCCGCAGAGGCGGCGGAATCTTTCTATGGTCACCGCCCCGGTATTAGGTTTCTGTAGGGATAATATACGTCAGAGGGGAGGGACTGGAGTGGGCCAGGGCGGCCACACCACCTGGTGGCGTGGCCAGGGGTGGTGTGGGCCCCCTATGGCCCATCTCCACTTCCCCTTCTGGCAATCTTCGTCTTCTGGAAAAATAGAATTTTCCATGTATTTTTCCGGATTTTCTCTTCGCGAATTTCGCCTCCAAACAGCCCCCTTTCCATCAGAATCCTGACTACAGCGGTCAATGCTCCAAAAGTCATCAACCATGCAAAAACAGGTGAAATAACATAAGTATCATCTCTTAATATGAAATATATCAATGAATAACAGTAAATTATGATATAGAATTGTGATGCAAAATGGACGTATCAACTCCCCCCAAGCTTAGACTTTGCTTGTCCCCAACTGAAAACTGAGCTCAATAAACATGACCTCTGGTTTATGGAGTGAAGAGTCGATAAAAGAATACGGACAAGAAACATCACATTCATCAATACACAAATCATAATAGAAGACAACGCACTATTATATAACTGAACTTGCAATAAGTAAAGGAAACACAATAAAGATACATAAAGTAAATCATAATTGGTAATGGCAAACTTAGCTCTTGGTCGAAGAATAGTTGAAAAATTTGCAGGAGTTCAAACATAAAGGGTTTTTTCAATGATTGTTTTCAAAGTAATATTCACTAAGATAAGAGCAATGTGCAAAACAAGGAACATAAGAAACATGATTGAATAAATCATCATAAGAATGAATGAATGAAACACAACAACTCAAAATACTTGCTGGGATAGAAGGGAATAGGTTTACTGACTCAACTAAAAAGTAAAAGGTAGGCCCTTCGCAGAGGGAAGCAGGGATTTCAAGTTTCATAAAGAGTTTCCAAAAATTATGGTACTTATTATCTTTCATCTCTCATTGCCCCTACCATATGCATCTTTAGGTGATTAAGGTTAAAGTGATCAAATATGAGGATAAGCTTGACAAGTTGTAAGTTGAAAATCTCATGTCCCTTGAATACGAGGGCCGCTTCTCAATATACTCAAGTTTAGTTATCAGTAAGTTCTTGTCATAGTAAGTATATGTGTATCATAGAGAACCGCCAATAGGGTACCCCTTGCCCGATGATACAGAAGAATCCTGATATCAAAATGACAAGGCAAGCAGACAACGAGCATCTCAGCAATCTTCTTATTTACCATGGGAAATGGTGTTTTTTCTCTCTTTCCTCTTTTCTCATCTCTTTTTTTCTTTTTTCTCAATCTCTATCTCTTTTTTTATAAGAAGAATGCTTCATAGACAGCTCATTATGGTTACGCTGCAGGTTTCCACCATGATTAGGCATGGATTAGACCGGCAGCCCAGGTGTTTCTGTAACACACATACATAACTCCATGGACTTACAAGCTCCACTTTCATTTCACAGCGACGACATCCATAGACAAAAGAGCATGATTCAACTAGGTATAATATACAAGTGCAATGTTGAAAGCGTTCCCCATGACAGCATGGTTCTGCTAATTAACAACTTACAAAGCGCAAGCATATACGCAACATAGATGGGCACAATGGTTCAAGTTTATGAAATGCAAGAAAAGTAAATTGTGCCATCAAGTTCGTGAGAGCTTTAATCACTAATTTTCACATAACAAGTTTAATTTGGAAGGTAGATAAAAACATGAATTTACTTGGAATATCAATAATGGTAATAGGTAGGTATGGTGGACACAAATGGCATAGGTTTTGGTTTTAAGGATTGGATGCACGAGAAGCATTCCCTCTCAGTACAGGTTTTAGGCTAGCAAGGTTGGGTAGAAAGCATAAGAGTTGAAGGAAACAAACATACAAGTGATAAAAACCAAACATGCAATATTCCTTGGAAGCACAAAAGAACTTAACTAGAGAATACTAAACTTATGAGCAAATCAAGAAAGAAAGATGATGAAATTATATTTCTTTAGAGTACTTTTATCTTTTTCATTCAATTCTCAAAAATAGTGTTGCTACTGACCGAGCCAGGTTTGCCAAAACCAACTAAATTAACTCAATGATCCCAAAGTGATACCAATACTAACAACAAGATCAATCATATAACAGAAATTGAAAACTAATATAAGATATGCAAAAGAGTAAATGAAAGAACTTCTCATTAATATTCCATAACGGCAACTCACACCAAGGGATACATAGATATCTAATGACAGGGGGGACACTTCTATAATGCAAACCATCCTACATGATAACTTCTCTATTCATGATATGACTATACTAAAAAGGGTAAAAAGATAGAAGATTGTGATGTGATACCACGACACTCCCCTAAGCTTGGAACAAACCAAGGGGATGCAAAAACCTGATGACGAACTACTCCTTCGGTGGTGGTGGTGTTCTCTCGATGAGCCTTTCGATCAATTTCCTCAAGTCCTCAATCTCGAGGGTGAGAGTACGAATCAACTGTGAGCTTTGCTCAATGCGGCTCATGATTATGTTGGGCTGCGAATCCCAGCTCTTGCGATTCTTTCCCCACTCTTCCTCCTTGAAGTCTTCTTTTCATGCATGGTTAGAACAAGGCATATCCCAATTGGATGGTAGTTTCTCCTTGGGCATATTCTGGTATTGATGCTCATGGATAGGGGTATGGAAGGGATTCTTGGTGCGTGGAGGAGGTGACCGTGGAGCCAAACAGTGACACGAAGGCTTCCCTCTAGTTGACATCCGTCCAGTCCTTTTAATCCTGGCAGGGTTCGCCACCACTCCAATGCTTGCAATGGTAGTGCCAATGTGCGGATGCTAGCTTTTCTTTGCCTCCTCTTCATCTTTACTCTCGATCTCCTTCTTCTGCCCAGAGTCTTGGGGATCCTCCTCCTCGGGCTCTTTTCCCTTGTCCTTGGCGGAGACCATTGTGCTTCTAAACTTTAAGAATAGTTCTTGGCAAAAATAGATTGAAACAAAAACACGACGAGAACATGATATACGAACCTCGGGGGATGCGTGAGATTATATATTACGATGTTTTACAACAAAAGGAAGGTACTGGGAGAAAGCGGGTCGGAGACGGAGTCCGAGGTGGCCACACCACCTGCTGGCGAGGCCAGGGGGTGGTGTGAGACACCCTGGCTTCGTTTCCATCCCTCTTTCGCTTTGTTGCTTTCTTTGTTGGACAAAAACTCCAAAAATATAACTAGAGAAATTTTTCGTGGAACTTTTCTTACTAGAACTGTTACCTATTTGAAAACGGACTCTGCAAGTCTCTGGATTTGGCATTTAGTAGACTCTTCCGGAGTCACCACTTGAATAACATCATTATCTTCATCTTCATACACATATTTCTTGAGTCATGAAACCTTTCAATTTCTTATTACGCCATTTTCTCCACCAACCCTGAAATTTCTTTCACACAAAACTTCACACAATTCTCATTAGCAACATTAGTGCAAGCGAGGTAATAAACCTTTTAGGTTCAATTTCAACTGAAATCCATCAAAACATAAGCTACTGTAGCAACTCCTTCCGAAAACCCAAAAAGAATTCAAAAGGAAATCAATCTAAGAAGCAAATGCAAGAGTGGCAAAATCTGTCAAAACAGACCAGCAGGTAAAGCTCAATTTTTTCGGAAATCTTCTGTTGCTCAAATCAAAAAGTGCAAAACTAACGAAAGTTAAATACAACCTGGATCAGAAGCACAAAAAATTACAGCTCAATCCGACGTATAGAGATCTTTCACGAATTTTTACGGTGAAGCACAAAAAATCTGTTTCGGGGCAGCAACTTCCCCAAATCTTACTTCTCTCTCATTAGAGGTTGATCTTGACACAAAAACCAAACAAAAAGGATAAGGAGAGGTTATTGCCAAAGTAATAACTTCCAAGAATTAAATAAAAAACAACTGAAAGCACAAATAAATTGGGTTGTCTCCCAAAAAGCTCTTTCTTTATAGCCATTAAGATGGGCATGATAATTTCAATGATGGTCACATAAGAATATGAATTTAAGTAAAAGAGAGCATCAATAAGCACAAATACACATGTTTAAGTCTAACCCACTTCTTATGCAAGGGAATTTTGTAAGAAAATAAATTGTTGAAACCAGAGGCTACTAGCATGGGAAGGCAAAATAGGTGCAACATAAAAACTTTCAGCATAAAACGAGGAAACTTAATATTATTGAGATGCATTAGAACAGTCTTCCCGCTCTCATAATACTTTCAGTATCATGCATAAATTTAACGATATAACTATCACAAGAACCATTGTAGCAATGATCACTTATCCTAACAGAAAACACAGGGACACTAGCTCTCATAACACTACTTTGTGAAACAATATTAGGGATATCCTTACAAAGGATAGTGTGTCCCTCTTCTACATATTTAGTGACAAAGTCTTTCACATTTGCTATTATAGGTTCATCATCCATTTGTTTATCAGGTTCAACAGCTCTATTTGTACTTTCATTAACCATACTAGCTATCATAGAATGTTCCTTTACTTTAACTGGGAAAGGTATTTTCTCAATGTAAGGATCAGGTAAAACATGATTAGCAATATAAACTTTAGTATTTCTTGCAGGAACACTACTAACAATGTCTTTATAAGGTGCATGATACTTATTCCACTTCTTTTTAGGAACTTCAATATAGGAAGCAAACGCCTTCAAATAAGTTGCAATAGCTTGAGAGTCTAGACCATAAGCATTTTTAATATTTTGAAAGTCATCAGTTCCCATAAAAGATTCAATGCATTCATAATCATAATTTATACCTGACTTTCTTCCTTTGTCATTCTCCCATGCTTCAGCATTATCTTGAATACGGTCTAGAAGATCCCATTTAGCTTCTTCTTCCATGCGTGTAATGATCCAGCACAAGAAGCATCCAATAAATCCTTAGCATGGAGAGAAAGCCTTGCATAAAAGTTATTGATAATAATATTGTGAGGGAGCTCGTGAATAGGACATTTGAGCATTAATAACTTCAATCTCCCCCAAGCTTGGGTTGTACTCTCTCCATCAAGAGGCCATAAGTTGTATATTTGATTCTAATCTTTATGAATCTCACTAGGAGGATAAAATTTTGAAAAAAAGAGAGGTACTACTTCCTCCCATTCAAGATCTTGACCATTCTTCAGCAGCTTATACCATTCTTCAGCTCTTCATTTTAGTGATAATGAGAATAACTTCTTCTTGACTTGATCGGTTGTAATACCTGCACACTTGAACAACCCGCATAATTCGTGTATAAAGAGAAAATGATCACCTGGATGGATCGTTCCATCTCCAACATAATAGTTATCCATAACACGATCAATAATTCTTGTAGGTATTTTAAAAGTATCATTCTCAGCAAGTGGTGGTTCATCTACTACCTTAGCAGTGGTGGTAGCATTACGACATAAGAAACTCAGCGAATTATCCATATTGAAATAAAGCAACTAACAAAAATAAAAATACTCATAGTAGAAGTTTCTTTTACTAGTTCTACACTCCAATAGTACTTCGCTCCCCGGCAACGGCGCCAGAAAATAGTCTTGATGACCCACCAGTATATGGGGGTATCACGGTATTTTCGATAAGCATGAGTGTTGAACCCAACGAGGAGCAGAAGATGTTGACGAGTGGCTTGGAGCAGGAATTCTCTATAAATACTTAGCAAACCGAATTTTCTATAAATACTTAGCAAGTAAATAAAGTGCGACTAAATAAAAGACAATAATAATAAATGCAGCAAGTGGCCCAATCCTTTCTTTAGCAAAGGTCAAGCCGGTTGTATTACTTAAGATGACCAAACGTTCTCGAGGACACACGGGAATATCGTCAAGTTCTTTCGCTTCATATAGTTGATTAATCTTCTTTAGTTTGCTAAGTGTTGTGTGGGTGAACCTATACTAATGTACCGACCTTCCTAGGACTAATACATACTTGTGATTATAACCCTTGCAAGCATCCACAAGTACAAGAAAGTAATTAAGGTAGAAACCTAACCACAACTTTAAACTCTAAGACCCTGACATCCCTTGTGCAAAGGTTTCCTAACGGGGGTTCAGGTTTCTATCACTCCGGCAACCCCTGCAATTAGTAGCCAAATACACAATGCATTCCCCTAGGCCCATATATGTGAAGTGTCATGTAGTAGACATTCACATGACACGACTAGAAGAAATACACCACAACTTAAATATCAAACCGTTGAATCTTTCTCAAGACAATTCCACTACTAACAAGATGACTTCTCCCATGTCCTCAAGAACTAAACAAACTACTCACAAGACATCATACGGATCAAGATCAGATATGATATAATGATATGTAACAATCTGAACATAAACGATAATTCAATGGTTCACTCAATAGCATCAACTACAAGGAGTAATCAAAACCGAGAAAGTTTCCCCTAAGAACTATGCAAGATTCAACCCAATTGTTACAGCGGTATGAAGTGGTGATGATGGTGCTGGTGGAGATGATGGTGATGATGATGATGATGATCCCGATGAAGTCCAGCTTGATGGTGGTGTTGATGGCAATGATCTCCCCTCTCCGAGAAGGAATTCCCCTGACAGAATTCTGTCTATCGGAGAGATCTTTCTCTCTCGGTGTTTTCCGCCCCACAAAGGCGGCGGAATCTTTCTGTGGTCGCCCCCTCGGTATTAGGTTTCCGTAGGGATAATATACGCCAGAGGGGAGTCCTGAGGTCAGGCCACACCACTGTGTGCGGCCAGGTGGCAGCGCTGGGGTGGTGTGGGCCCCCTATGGCCCATCTCCACTTCCCCTTCTAGCAATCTTCGTCTTCTGGAAAAATAGAATTTTCCATGTATTTTCCCGGATTTTCTGATCTTCGCGAATTTCGCCTCCAAACAGCCCCTTTTCCATCAGAAGCCTGACTGCAGCGGTCCATGCTCCAAAAGTCATCAACCATGCAAAAACAGGTGAAATAACATAAGTATCTTCTCTTAATATGAAATATATCAATGAATAACAGTATATTATGATATAGAATAGTGATGCAAAATGGACGTATCGCAAGGCTTCATATTCAGCTTCATTGTTGGAGGCGATGAACTGCATTCACAGAACGTACCTCATCTTGTCACCTTGCGGTGATGTCAAGATGACGCCTGCACCAGCTCCCTCCTTGCGTTTGGACCCATCGAAGTGCATTGTCCATAGATAGGACAGGTCTGCTTGTCGGGGAGCTGGTTTTCCATCCAATGCATGAGGAAGTCTGGGAGAACTTGCAACTTGATCGCGTCGCGCTTCTCATATGTGATGTCTCGTGGAGACAGCTCTATCCCCCAGAGCACGACTCGTCCAGTGGCGTCGGGATTGTTGAGTATGTGCCCAAGTGGGGCGTCCTTACCACTACGATTGGGTGCTCCTGGAAGTAGTGGCGCAGTCGCCTGGCTATTATGAAGACACCATACGCCAGCTTCTGATAATGCGGGTACCACTGTTTTGTTGCCGTGAGCACCTCGCTGAGGTAGTAGACTAGGCGTTGCACCCCATGAACCTTATTTTGTTCGGCTCGCTCCACAACAAGCACAGTGTTAACCACCTGGTTGGTGGAGGAGATGTATAGAAATAGCAGCTCCTTTTTGTGAGGTGTTACCAATACCAGCGAGGTGGACAGTAGACGCTTGACGTCTTCGAATGCTTCTTGAGATTCGTATGTCCACTCGAATTTGTCAGCTTTGCAGAGAAGCTGGTACAAGGGCAGTGCCTTTTTGCCCATTCGACTGATGAATCGACTGAGCGCCGCGATTCGCCCAGCCAGCTGTTGGACGCCTTTTACGTTCTTTGGCTTCTCCATGTCCAGTATGGCCTTTATTTTCTTCGGGTTGGCCTCGATCCCTCTCGTGGAGATGAGGTACCCGAGCGATTACCAGATGGTACCAAGGCGATTTGTCTGGATTTAGCTTGATCCGGTAGCGGTCGAGGTTATCGAAGGTCTCACGGAGATCGTCGAGTAACAAGGCTTCCTCCTTTGTTTTGATGACGATGTCATCGACGTAGACTTGGATGTTGTGACCAAGCAGGCTCTTGAGGCAGGCCTGCATACACCGCTGGTAGGTGGCGCCTGCGATTTTCAGCCCAAAGGGCATCATTTTGTAGCAGAAGACACCAAAGGGCATTATGAATGCCGTTTTCTCCTAGTCCTCCTCCTTCATTCGAATTTGATGATAGCCTGAGTAGGCGTCGAGGAAGTAGAGGCGCTCGCATCCCGCAGTGGATTCGATTATTTGATTGATCCGTGGCAACAGGAAGTGGTCCTTCGGGCAATGCTTGTTCAGGGAGGTGAAGTCCACACACATCCATAGGATATCCGTGTCCTTTTTAGGAACGAACACGGGATTTGAGACCCAGGTGCTTTCCTTGATCTCGCGTATGAAATTAGCATCGAGGAGTCTGTTGACTTCCATAGCGACCGCTTTTTCCCTTGGTTCAGACAGTCATCATATTGTTTGTTTGACTGGCCTTGCTTCAGGATTCACGTTGAGTCAGTGCTCGGCGAATTCCCTGGGAACTCCTGCCATATCCCCTAGACACCAGGCAAAGATTTCCCAGTGCTCATGGAGGAATTCGACGAGCGCAAGTTCCTATGCAGGGCTCAGGTTGTTAGCGATGAGGGCCATCTTGGTCGGTTCCGTTGGGTGGACCTGGACTTTCTTGGTGTGTACCGACGTGTCAAAGGATTAGTCGGGTGAGGTTGGCTTGCTCGGGAGAGAGACTATTATTTGTCGACTCCTTTAACCAAACCAGTTCCTCTTGTATGCCAAAAGATTGGGAAATTCTGTTGAATTCCCTATCGCAGTTGTCGGATCTCTCGAAGCTTTCGTTGACTATGATATTGCCGTTTGGGCTCGACATCTTCATCTGCAGATAGGCGTAGTGCGGTACTGCCATGAACCTCGCGAACACGTCCGAGGATATAGTGGTATTGAGAGGGCCAGTCGACAACTTTGAATTCGATGCGCTCTCGCTGAAATTTTGTCGGTGTTCCGAAGATGACGTCGAGGCTGATCTTGCCCAAGGGGTATATGCCCTTCCCTGGGACGATTATGTGGAAAGTCGTGTCTGAAGTTTCCAGACATGACAGAGGAATTCGCATTGCACGCAAGGTACTTGCGAACATGAGGTTAATGCCGCTTCCGCTGTCCATGAAGACGTGACCCATCTCGAAGCCTCCAATTTGCGCCTCGGGCACCAGGGGACAATGGCCCGAGCGAGGTACTTGGCGCGGGTGATCGCGCTTGTCGAAGGTGATGCATGACTCGCTTCCACTGAGGTACTTAGTGGTGGAGGGCAGAGAATTCATCGCCATATTGACTTGGCGAGTGATCGCTTTTTGCACTCGATTTGAGGGGCGACCTTTTTGGATCATCCCCATGTTTCCCAGCGATCGTGGGTATGGCTTACCTCCATGGTTCTGGACTGGTGGAGCTGCCGGTGGTGGTGGCCCGGGTGGTGGTGGAGGTTCTCCATGAGCCATAGCGCCTGGGGTAGCCCCGTAGCCTTGGTTTATCGCATCGCGATTCATATGGGCCATGCCTTCATGCTTGAGGAACTCGTGGCAGTCCTTTAGAAGGTGGCTGGACTTTTTCTTGCCATCGTGCTTGTCGATGTAGACGTGTACATTGCACGGTTCGGACAGTTTGTCCTAGATGGATGTTCCAGGTGCCTCATCGCGAGTGCGGTGATGCCGCACTTGCGTGGTTTTTCTGTTGTCGTGGCATCCACCACTGCAGTATCCGCTGTTGCAGTTGTCGTCGCGTTTGTCGGCGTAGCCAGCTGCGACCATGTCGACTTCTTCGCGGTCCTCGTATCCGTACATTCTATGTTTTCCTCGGCGATCGCGCCTGTGGCCGAGGTCGTCATCATCGTCGGAATGGACACTGTTTTTACCGAGTCCTCTCCGTCGGCCCACCGATTCACGATCTCCATCAGGTGGCCGATTGTCTTGGGCTTCGAGTGGCCCAGCACTTCCCTGAGCTCTCTTCGGCGCACGCCGTTATTGAACGCGTCGATTGCGCGATCCTCAGAGATGTCTTCTGCAAATTTTTTGATGATGGACCATCTCTAGATATACGAGCGCAGCGGCTCACCAGTCTTCTAGTAGTAGCAGCTCGCAATTCTTCGATTGATGCGGGCCTTTTGTAAGTGCCCTTGAAGTTTCGTACGATGCTGTAGACTAGCTCTTACCAGCTATGAATTGATCTGCGTGGGAGATTGTTGAGCCACGCACGAGAGGCACCTTGCAGCTGCAGCTGGAGGCATTGCATCGCCGTGCTTGTGGTTCCGCCATGCAGCCTGACAGAGGAGATATGATCCTCCAGCCAGACCTTCGGGTCCTATAGGCCGTCGAATTTCGGGTTCTGTGATGGGACTTTAAACCCCTCCCTGATGGCTCTGCTGAAGCAGCTGGCACCGCAGAGCTCCATCCCATCATCTTCTGAATCAGTCGAACGGGCGCGCCTTGCATTCATCAAGTCGACCTTGCACTGCGTGATGTCATCATGCGCGTCGTAGTCGTGGTCGTGCCATCGTGAACGGCATCGTCACGACAAGTCATGGTTGTAGTCGCTGGAAGATGGTGAAGAGTAGCGTTTTCCCATAGCCTTGTTTTTTTCGGCTCCAGCGTTGGATCCTTGACGAGGGAGGCTTCAACTAGCCCTAGGCCCGCGAGCGTAGATTGGTGCATGGCGGCCTGCGGATCCCCAGCCGGTAGCTGGTTGTTGAGGAGGTGCACGGTGGCTACCGTCACCGCCGCCCGCGGTGTCTTTGGGAGCACATTGCCCTGTGTATCTACCATCATAGACGAGAAGTCGAGGACTCGCGCGGCTTCTTCTCGCTCCTTATCAGCGAGATCGGCCAGTCGAGAGCGTCTCTTGGTGGCCACATGATCATTACCCTTGGAGGAGGATCCTTTCATGGAGGAGAGTTGAGCTCGTCGAAGGCTCGACTCATCCGCCAACCTTCTGCGCTCGTCGAGCTGGGTGATTACTTGTTGCTGGTGCTTGTACTCTTCCTTGAGCAGCCAGTGGTAGCCCATCAGCATGTCTTGCGAGGAGTTTGGTGGCAGGGGATTGCACCACAGGGCCTCTTGAGAGCGAGCCCACTCGGCGTCATTGAGCTTGATCAGCATGCGCTCTTCAGTATGCTCGTTCGCAGTAAGATACGGGTGAGCTTCCGTTCCGTTTTTGGTGGGTGCACCATTGGAGGGACCATCGTTCGCGACTAGTATACCACCGCCGGTATCGGTGTTGTCTCGAGTGCTGCCGTTCTCGCCCGTGTTGACGACGGCGCACATGTAGTTCTTGGGGAAGCTATTGCTTCCGCAGCTTCTAGATCCAGAGCCGTAGGCTCCATCTTCTGTGGCTAGATCACCCAGATCGGATACGCGACTGCTGTCGCTGATCATATTCCCGACTGTTGTCGAGGCGTTGAGTTCACTCAGGGTGCCGATCAGCGGTGGAAACCACGACGTTGGAGAAATCGCGGGAACCTTTGGCTGGTTAGGAAGGCGAAGCGTGTCCATCTGGCCAACTTGGAAGCGTAAGCTCCCGATCGCCAGGCTGATCCCATCGCCCATGGACTCGAAATCCGGGCTAGTTGCCGGCGTGTGCACTATGAAGTCGAAGGCACCAAACAGGAGGCAAATCTCTACTATTGCAAAGTTGTAGATCGCAGTTGATGGGACCGAGGAAGCCGCAACATTAGCACTCCCAGTTCCCGCAGACGGCGCCAATTGACGAGGGTTAAACTCATCAATGCCCATTGTTATGGACTTGGGTTTTGGAGGAGGGAGCACTAGAGGCATCAATCGGCTAGCAAACAAGCACACAGGGAAGCAAGGTTTACCCAGGTTCAGGCCTCGTAGAGAATCCTACTCCTGCTTGTCTGCTCTTGGAATTATCGATGGAGTCGAAAGATACAGGGGGTGCACAGATGCGATCTGGCAAGGTTGTGGAAACTAGGGTTGTGATTGTCCTCCTCGCGGCCCCCTCCTAGCCTTTATATAGATAGGCTAGGTCTCGGGTAGCAGTTCGAGTCGGTTACAAGTTAGGGTTTGTCCCTTTTAAGCTTTCTATCTTAATCTCGTCTTGTGCCACAAGCAGTCGGAGTCTCCTTAGGTCACCTGAATCTTTAATTGGGCCCTGGTAACACCGTGGGCTTCTACCAGATTAGACCGTATATGCCAAGGTCGAGTACCTGTAAGGTATGCCCACGTCAATATCTGTTACAAAAATTGGTTCGTGCCAGAAAAAAAATAAAAAGGTTTGAGCAACTTGCCACGAGGTGATAGAGGCAGCAACACACAGACTTTTTCTTTGCTCCCATTTTCTTTACTTGCATGGAAATTTGATCAACAGCAAACTGGGTGAAATTGGTCCTGTGGAATAGGTTGTGACCAACAAGGGACCTGTAGCACCTGGGACTGATGTTATAAGCGATTGACGGGCATACAAAGCAGCTTATTACACCGGCAAAATATGCACGAAGGAACTTCATATTTGCTGTCCCGCCATGTTTTTTATCATTTTGCACCAATCGGCCCACTCCGGGGCTGAGCCATTCTCTATGTTTTATTCCCTATTGAAGAACTCAATAGCTTCCGTCTCCATCTCATATAGACATGTTGCCCCTCATTCAGGATCCCAAACACTCTTGTGTACGAATCTGCATTAACTAGGATTGATCCCCTCACTGGGATGGCAAGCTCATTCCGTATGGGGTCAAAGCAAGATAGAACCCACATGCTTAGGTCCACTAGAATCTATTTAGCCTACACCCTTGCCATCCCTCCATATCCCCATTCTTCTATTAGAGTTTTCTGTTTTGGAGACAAAATACTATTCAACTTAAACAACCTCGCGGGCAAAGCGCGGTTCCTTCCAAGCCATAGAAATTTGCGAGGTCAGTATTGATACTTAATTTTCAAAAAAATAGTTGTAGAACAAAAAATAGTAGTAAGGCGTGGGAAAAAAAGAATAACACACCACAGTCCATCTTGTACGAGCACGCTTCAGCGGCGAAGCCACAACAGATTTATCTCCCCCTGCATTGTGAGGAACTTGCCGGCTTGCCTGTGCTGCATTAGCTTCCGGCAAGCACAGAAGGGTGCACTTGGTATTATATTCATCCATATGTTCCTAGTAAAAATAACCCAGCTTAGCCCCTATAACATATTCTATATGTAGCTATATATCCACTATAACATATTCTATATGTAGCTATATATCCAGTATGCAACTTAGGCAAAACATAACTACCAACATAGCGTGATCATGCTGCATTTTGCATGTGTAAAAACATCACGAACCAACTAAAGTATAATTTAGAACCAACTTAAACATGCCGCAACAACAACTTAGCCAGCATGAGCAAACAACTATTAAAATCAAAAGCATCGGGAACCAACTAGGTATAATTTAGAATCAATTTAAGCATGTCGCAAAAGCAAAAAAACTTAACCATCATGAACAAAACAACTAATTAGGATTCAAGCATCAGGAACCAACTAGGTAAGATTTATAACCAATTTAAGCATGCTTCAAGGAATAACTTAACCATCATGAACAAAGCAACTAAGTAGGATTCAACAACATCAGGAAAAACAAACCTAAGTAGCTTTTTATAACCAATTTGAGCATGTTTGATTGCATAAGCATACTGAATTTTGAGACCAAAACTTAACCATAATATGTTGAACTAACAAACTTCAAACCATGGTATGCTGAACTAACAAACTTAAAACATGATTCACGCTGCAACGTAACTTAGGTGAGAGCATGGAGCAAGACTTAGATAGCCTCAGAAGAAAATGATAATCATGCATTCAAACTCGTAAAAACCCTAGAAACCAACTAAAAACATGTTGCAAACAACAACTTATCTGTCATGATCAATCAAAAATATCTATAAACATCAGGAACCAATTGGTTAGTATTGTGGAGCCAACTTAAACATGGTGTAACAACAAACTTAGCCAGCATGAGCAAAAAACTAAAAAGTAAATGAAAAAATCAAAAGCATCGGGAACCAACTAGGTATGATTTTAGAACCAATTTAAGCATGTCGCAAAAGAAAAAAACTTAACCATCATGAACAAAACAACTAATTCGGATTGAAGCTTCGAGAACCAACTAGGTAAGATTTAGAACCAATTTAAGCATGCTACAAGGAAAAACTAAGTAGGATTCAAAAACATCATGAACAAAACAACTAAGTGGGATTCAAAAACATCAGGAAAAACAAATCTAAGTAGCATTTTAGAACCAATTTGAGCATGTTTGCTTGCATAAAGCATACTGGATTTAGAGACCAAAACTTAACCATGCTATGCTGACTAACAAACTTAAACCATGATTCATGGTGGCTTACACTAACAAAATCCATCACACGTGCTACCAAGTAAGCATACTGAAAATAGAGACACACCTAGTAGATACACACCTAGGGCACAGCTGAAAACAGAAAATGGCACTAGCATTTTATAGAGGCAGATATATGTCATAGATTTGTAACCTACAATAACGAGCGGGGGAGACTGAACAGGTATGAGATCCCTATGTGAATACCACCCGTGTAGAAAAATGGGAAGGTGAAAAACAACCTCATCTTCTGAGGGATTTTAGCCATAGGAAAATGACCAAGGATGAACAAGCTACAAATGTTGAGATTGGGGACCGAGATTTGGAGATTTTGGCAGTACGGTTTCCTAGGGAGTTGCTGGATGCAGACAATTGCATATCAAATCATCGTCTGGTGGAAAACTCGAACTCCGGCCCAAACTCCGGCGGAAAACTCGCCGCACAGGAAACCGCCGCGGGTCGCCGACCTCGTCGTGAAACTCCCTTGATGTAGATCTGGACGGCCGCCCCACGAGATGGATCTCCGGGAAGCTCCCTTGACGCAGAAGTCGACGTTGCTCTCAACCTCCGCCTGAGAGCTCGCCGCCCCGCCTCGAGGCTCAAGGATGCAGATCCACCCCGCCGTGAGACTCAAGTCACATATCCCTCTGCCGAAGACCGAGCTCTCCGCGGGCTGAGGTAATCAGCTCTGATCTCTTCCACCACCAAGGACGCGGAGAAAATGTGTAGAGGGATGGGGACGGCGAGAGCGACGGTGTCAGCATGGAAGGTCGCCACCCTCTTCTTCACTCCACCCACCCGCGCAACGGATCACCCCCATCTCGGGTCGCGGGACTGAGCTTGCCGCCCTCTGCACAACTCTGCTCTCCTTCACCGTCGACTCTAGGAGACAAATCGAAATGGGAGACGAAATAGGGCCAGGTAGAGAGACCCCATGGATTTTGAATGAAACGACACGTGCAAAAAACGCCGCTCGTGTGGGAATGGTCCGGACGGGGGACGGTCCAGATGACAATCGGACGGTCCACAATCGGAGGCTAGAAAAGACAATCTGGCCTCCAAGCACTTTTTAGCATCTGGGATGTTACTTTGTGTTGGAAGAACTATTTGCACAAAAAAAACATAATAATACATCAAAGTCCTTGGCATAGAACCAATATTTATACGTAACACTATATCTTGGGCTCGGGGTGCCGGGGCGGCAGCCCTGGGTGGTGTTGACAGCGTCGACCTGCGGTGGGTGGCAGTCGGATGGGTGCTCTCCACCTCTCTCTACCACGTGGGTGGCAAGTAGGCGGCGGTCGGAGGTTGTGATGGGGGCCCGCCACCATCCCTTACTCCAGATTTAAAGGTGAGGCTCCCAGGGCGCGAGGCTCGGTTCCCCCGCCCACTTTGGAGCCTGGGGCGCTGGCTCCTGGTGCTAGGTAGGTGGGGTGATGCAGGAGCGGGTACTGGGGAAACCCTTGTCTGTGGTGGGCCACGACGATGACGATGTTGTGCTCTTTCTTGAGGGCTTCGTCGAGGTACCGTCCCTCTCTACCTCTCCACTGCATGGGTGAAAGCCATGGTTCCTTGATCGGACAATGGCGGCGGTGCTCGTCGTTCCCCTTCTTGGAGGCTCCGTCTTGGGGACTGAAGTAAGATGCTTGAGTCATGTGTTTGGTGGTAGTCATGGCGACGCTTCTTGGCCGGCGATGATTGCCCCGTGTGTCTGGCATGTACCTGGCGTGATGCTGTGCTGCTCCAAGGCCCCTTCTTGCTGGCGGGTTGACGCCCTCGAGCCTGGGAAAGAGGGGAAAAGTTTCCCCTCTACGGTAGTAGCGGTGCTTGGCCGGCGTGCGACCTCGCTATAGTGCTCATGTCCATCAACGGGGGATGGTTGCATATCTTTGGTCATCTCTTCTTTGGTGGTCCTTCGTCCAGCAGCCTCATCGCAGTGCCGAGGCATCTCTGGTGGTGGTGGTCTTGCTACATCTTCTCCCTAACTACCTTGGTCTCGTTATGTCGTCGTGTTCTTGGGGGACCTTCTTCGCCTCCCGACGGTTCGGTGCCCTCCGATCTAGGGCGAGGGACAAGGGGTCCCTTTTCTGGAGGCGAAGATGGCAAAGGACGGGCCTAGGTATGTCTGGTCGACGCGGATGGTGGTTCGCAGCGGTGTCTTCCCTGAGCTCGGCCTCCCTGGTGCTCTCGGTGTCGAGTAGTGGTGTAGGGGTTCCAAGTTGTGCTTGTTTTGTCCATCTTTTTCTTGCTTGTTATCCCGGTAGCCTGTGGGCTGTTTGTAATTGCACTATGTATGTGTCGTTTTTGGTGTTATTAACTTAACGCACGGCCAAAGCCTTAAGTTTTAAAAAAACACTATATCTTGGATAATACGAAACAGAAGATCAGTTACAAAAATAGAGGATATGGGGCAAAAACTGGCAAACAACAGGGCTGGCTAACATGGCTCCGCGGCGGCAGGTTTTCGTGGCATCTGGTGATTAAATAGGAGCGAGTGAAGGCAGCAGGTGTACGGTCGGTTGATCTAAAGGATTGCATATGGTGTTAGCTACGAGGTTAGTTACACAAATGAAGGATATGGGACAGTTTACTAGGATTGACTAATAAATAGAAACATGGGTTACATTTGGGCTTTATAGAGACTAGAGAGCATCACAACGAATCAATTAAAATTGGTCTTACTACTAACTAATTAAGCCTATAAGACCATTAGTTTAGGCTGGTCATAGTGGGAGTATCATATTACTAGTATCATGCATATAATACTAGTGTATGATATTACCTCTCTAGTGGTTAGTATCATCTAGTAGTATCATAGTAACATTGTATTTAATTTTTTCTACAATCTCAATGCAATTGTGTGTATGAGATGTATTGGTTATTAAATTACCTAGTTTCACGTGATATCATACGGTATCATATTATGATACTACTAACACTTCTCTCTTCATTAATTATGGTGCCGCGTCAGATTTTTGCCAAGGTGGCATGCATGATACTCCCACTAGGACTAGCCTCATGGGTCGGATAGTTCTTCTCATGTTGCTTCAGTTGTCGAGATAGCTAAGCGATGACTTTTCCTTCTTGCATCAATACACATCCGAGACCAATCTTGGATGCATCACAATACACATCAAATGGCTTCTTGGTATCTGGCATGATCAATATTGGGGTTGATATCAATTTCTTCTTCAGCTCTTGAAAACTGGCTTCGTATTTGTCAGTCCATTCAAACTTCTTGTCCTTCTTCAACAATTGGGTCATGGGTTTGGCGATGCTAGAGAATCCTTCTACGAACTTGTGATAGTATCCCGCTAATCCGAGAAATGCACAGACTTGGGTTTGAGTGGTTGGGGCTTCCCATGCTTCGACATCTTTGATCTTGGCGGGATCAACAGAGACTCCTCCGGCAGAAACAATATTTCCTAGGAATCCTACTTCTTTCAGCCAAAACTCACACTTGCTGAACTTGGCATATAACCGATGCTCTCTCAGGGTTTCTAGGATGATTCTCAGATGTTGCTCATGTTCTTCTTCTGACTTGGAATAGATAAGGATATCATCGATAAACACAACTACAAACTTATCTAGGAAATTCATAAAGATCTTATTCATGAGATTCATGAAATAAGCAGGGGCATTGGTTAATCCAAAAGACATAACCGTATACTCGTATAAACCATAGCAAGTATTAAAGGCGGTCTTTGGAATATCCGTTGCACGAATCTTAAGTTGGTGATAACCAGTCCTAAGATCAATCTTTGAGAATACCTGGGCTCTAGTCAACTGATCAAATAGATCCTCTATCTTTGGCAAGGGGTACTTGTTCTTGATGGTGACGTCATTCAGTTTTCTGTAATCTGTGCACAAACGGTTACCTCCTTCTTTCTTGTCGACGAATAACACTAGTGATCTCCATGGAAATGCGCTTGGTTGAATCAAGCCTGTTGCTAACACGGCATCCAACTGCTTCTTCAATTCCACTAACTCTGAGGGGTTCATGTTATAGGGTCTTTGGGCTATGGGTCCGGTTCCGGGGATTAGTTTGATAATTAACTCAATATCCCTATCTGGGGGCATACCTAGCAATTCATTTGGGAATACGTCGGGGTATTCACAGACTACTCGGACTTGGTCTATGGTGGGTAGGGCTAGACTCTTGATGCACTTGAATTGACGGGGTAAGGTTTCAGAGATATGCTCTACTGTTACTCCAGAGCTACTGGTCATGGTGATGGCTTTCTTAGCATAGTCTATCAGTCCTTGACATCCATTCCATACCTAGTACTACTTCCAATCATTTGGTTCCGAGTACAATTAGGTTGGCATAAAAATCTATCCCATGTATTCTGGTAGGCACCGCTTTGCAAATTTTTCTAGCTTTTGTAGTTGAACCAGGGATTTGAACTATCATGACATGCTTCAAGTTGGTTGGGTGAATCTTACTAGTGCATGCAAATTCTTCGGTGACAAATGAATGCGATGCTCCCGAATCAAACAATACGCTTGCTAAAACTGAGTTGACAGAAAACATACCCAACACTACATCTAGCGCTTCTTGGGCTTCCTCGGCGTTCATGTGGAAGATACGGCCGTTGCGGTTGTGAGGGTTCCCTGGGAAAAATCTTCTCCCTAGTTGAACACGACGCTGCTGTTGAGCTGGGGAATTCACATTGGCAGTGGCGGCAGTCTTCTTGGGACACTCATTGGAATAGTGGCCCTTCACTCCACACTCGAAACAAGTTATCTGGGACTTGTCTTTTGCTGCAACGGGCACAACATTGCTGCTAGTTCTGGGTGCAGTGTTGTTGTTGTTGTTGTTCTTGGGAGGAGCACGGTTGAAATTATTGGTGTTACCGGAGTTGTTGTTGTTTCCTCTGGACTTCACATTGCCTCAGTTACGGTTGGGGTATCTTGGGCGAGACATTGGGGGTCGATTGTTCCTTGGTGCATATCTTGGTGAGGGGTTAGGATGGTACTTCTGGTGACTGTTGGATCCAAATTGCTGCATCATACGACATTTGTGGTTATTGTTTCCCTGATTAATCTTCCCTTCCATCTGAATGGCAGAGTCGACTAGTTCTTCGAGATCCTCGAAGCGGATGTTGACGAGGACAGTCTACATCTCGTCATGCAGTCCGTTCAGGAATCTCTCCTTCTTCTTGGCCTCCGTGTTGATCTCATTAGGGGCGTACCTTGCAAGCGACAGGAATCTGTCACGGTACTCCACCACAGTCATTCTTCCTTGCTTCAATTCGCGGAACTCATCCCTTAGTCTGGTGACTAGACCTTGAGGCACGTGGGTGCGGTTGAACTTGATTTTTAAGGCTTCCCATGTCATCACTTGACCATGGTTCATGTTACGGATGCTAGTCCACCAAGCTCTTGCATCTCCGTCCAGGTAGTGGGTGGCGAAGAGAACTTTCTCGTTGTCATCAACTCCTGCTACTTCTAAGTTGTTTTCCATTGACTGTAACCAGTCGTCAGCATCCAATGGGTTTTCAGCCTGGTTAAAGATTGGGGGATTGGTATTCTGAAAGTTTTTTAGTTTGGATCCATGGTGATCCCGATTTCCATGCCCTTGGTTGTTTTGGGCCATCTGAGCTATCTGCTGCAATGTTGCTAAGTTGGCCTGGCGCTCTGCCCTGCTTGCTTCACGGTCTGCAACTAACATCTGCATAATCTGGAGCATTGGGTCTTGCGATGAGCTACTCCCTCCTGGGTTTCCACGAGTCATCTGAAGATTGAGGTAGATAAAGGGGTAAGAGGGAAAGTTCTAAGGTTCATGGTTTTGGTTTCAAAGCTTAATCACTTTGAGTTTGACTCAGGTTTTGCAACTAACTCCATTTCATTCACTCAAACAAGCACATGATACAAACACACACACCACAACAATGAAAACAGATGGTTTTAAGAACCATTATGTAAGCTACGATATAGTGGGACCGATACATCTCATGCTACGATAGTGCTCTAGTGCATCTACTCATCATCGATGAAGTCGGAGTCCTCATCATCAGTGTAGAAGTCCACAACATCCTCGTCCAGAAAGTCATCATCATTGCTGAGGTAAGAATCCATGTCTCCCTGGATGTCTTCACCCTCCTCTTCTTCCTCCTTTGCTACAAGCTGAGCTTCTTGCTCCTTGATGGTCTTCACGAGGTCGGCCACCTTCTTGCGAAGAAGGGCGATGGTGCGATCCTTCTTTTCGCGTTGGAGGCGAAGAGACTGGCGGTCCTTGACTAGCAGTGGGAAAGTCTGGGCCTTCTGGTCGGCAATGGCACGGTTCTGGTTGGCAAGCTCCCTAGCATTGTCCAACTCCTTCTGGCGATCGTACAGCAAGAATTCAAGGTTCTCCACTTGACGCTTCAACTCCGAGTGACTTGGCATCTCCATCGGCATTCCCATGAAGTCACGTCTTGCATAGTGAGCGAAATGGGTCCCTTGGATCTGGTTGACGCTAAGGGCACATAGACGTGCGAGAGCTTCATGCATTGTCCTGGCTAATCCATCTAGCCAATTGTTCTCTCTTATGGAGCACTGGATTCTCCCAGACGTTGGTGCTTCGATGCTTCCTCGAAGATCAGCGGTGACTAGCCACTATAAATCTCCTCCTGGGGGTCCTGGAAGTTGAGCTCCAAGAAACTCCGGATGCGGACGCCCCAATAACTCCGACAGTGAATCTAGGTCCCTCTCGAAGATCAGTTGGCCTCCGTTGCCTAACTGGTAGAACTTGCTGAACTGAGTCTCCATCTACAAGAATTAAGGATGAGGAAGTTAGTGAAGTGATCAAGTGTGTCAAATTTTAAGTAGTAATGTAAGAATTTGAGGAACATGAATTTTTGAGAAAGAATGAATTCCCAAGGGTAAGAGAGGAAATAGTTTTTCATAAATACTCACTTGTTTTTGAAATTAAGTTTTTGTTCGGACGTCCATTCTAACTAGGGTCTCCTATGGTTAGGATGGCACTGATACCAACTTGTCAACACCCGGATTTTTAATCCCAGATGCCTGTTATGTCATACATCGCAATCCTAGGATTACCATTTTTGCGAGACATAACAGATTGGATATCACAGTACATCATCCATTACAAACCATAAATAAGGTCTTATACAAATAAGGATCTCATGATCCAGTCTTAATACAACAAGCAGCGGAATAAATAATAAGCATAGCGGTGGGGTCCATCATTAGGGGCATAGGCAATGCTGACGAAGGCAGATAGTCCTAGTTATCATAGTCGTCCTGCTGGTCGTCATCTTGGTAGTCTCCTTTGTAGTCTGGCCATAGGAATAGCCAGGGACAAAAGACATGAGTACTTTTTAAGTACTCGCAAACTACCACTAACAAGTAATATAGTTCTAGTGTAAAGTGCTAACTCTAAGTTTATTTATAAAGTTAAGTTTGAAACCTAAGCTGAGTTCAGAAACAAAGAAAGATAAAATAAAGTTTTAGAATCACTTAGGTTTGGAAGCTAGTATCGTAGACACAACCCTGTTGTGGTCAAGTCAAGATTCATCATTCATTTCATAAGTCATTTTGAAAACATCTGACAACGAAACAGTATGGCCATTCCAACTATCCATAACCGCGGACGCGGCTATTCGAATAGTTTGACACTCTGCACAGGTGGTACACTTTCACCACAATATTCGATACATCTATCAGGGATAACCCTGAATTATCATACTTAGTATGCAGATAATCAAACATAACCTTTCCTTTACACACCCTAGTATAAGCACCTCTCCTATGAGCATGGCCTCCCAACCATGACCATCATCATCTTGGGCCTTTGCATAGGTGGACAACATTGAGAGGTAGCCTCAGCTCAAACCTCTCCCGTGAGGGAACTAATACTAATGCATATAAACTTCTGGCTAAGCTTTACCCAATTCAGGTATTGTGGTTGTACAGTAAATTTGGAATGGTATCCCATCCGAATCCAACCATCAGTTTTGTAAAAGGGTTAAGGCCCATGCCTCAACATTTTCATCATCATAAACCATTTGTGTTTCTCAACACATGTCAAAACATCTCAATAGAATGACTCATCATTCTAAGGTTTTCACAATTCATTTTCACCAAGTGTTTGTCGTCGGATTGATGACAAGTATGCCATGAGGGGGTCCTCGAGGCGTGCGGAAGAGAGGGGTGTGAGATGTACGGTGTTCCGGGACGGTGAGCACACAAGTTTACCCAGGTTCGAATCCGCTGGCTTTGGACGGATCCTACTCTTGCTAGCAATCGATGTCTGGCGAGCGGAATATGGGTTACAAGAGTTTCGCCTGTGCGAGTTGAGATTGTAGACTATTGAGGGTGCCCTAAAGGCTCTCCCTAGGACAACTTATATAGATATCTGGCCTAGGGTTTACAGGAGAGATCTATCCGGCTACGACTAAGACTCGGTTACAGAGTACATCTTCAACTACAAGTAACACTATGGGCCTAAGTCGGTAAGTCTTCTGGGCCTTCCCGTAGCCGGATTGGACTCCATCTTTTCTCCCTGACTAGGCCGCCCGTGAAGCAAAGCTCTGACCCGAAGTGGGCCACCCTGGTCAGTGAGGAACATTGAGGATACCCGGAAAGTATATCCCCAACAGCAGCCCCCGGAAGTCTCCAAGATCCAAAGTCGGATTTATCATCGTCTAGCTTGATCTTCGACTTGCAGAATCTTGAAGGGTTCCTGAAACTTCACAACAAAAAATACGATCCGGGTCTTAAAAATAGGTCGGACCTATCAACAGGTTACTCGGATTTTCCAGCTTGATTTCAAACTAAGCCGGAACTTGGTCTCTAATGCTACCTGACACCAGTCATGGTCAAGTCACATCATCTGACAGACATCCTGTCAGCACGACCGTTGGTGGGTCTGCAGTTCGCGGAACCGAGGCGTCGTTTCAATGCGTACATGGAGATCAAGGCGACGTAATAATCGTGTGGGTCCTTCCCAGTTCCTTCCACAACGTGTGGCGGTTACACTGTAGCATTTGCATGAATCTTGGTGCGGTTAGGTGGATATAAGGGGTGAGGATTCTCCTCCTCCGTGCTTCACCTGTTCCCTTGCCATTTCTTCTCCTCCAAATCTCCCCCACGCACACAGAGCTCCTCTGCTTTCCCCAAAAAGTCCCAGCGTCGCCCATCTTAGGTCACCATCTCACCGGAGAAATGGCTTCTTCATCCTCTTCCGGTTTGGCGGCGGCGGCAGCGACGGAGGCGGCGGTAGAAAAGGAAAGCTTCCTCGGGGTTTAGATCCCCTACGTGCTTGACGACAAGAAGCTCCACGGCATGGAGACAGAAGGGCTCCTCCGCACCAGCGACTGGTGAAGCGGCACCGGGGAGACCGTCCCCAACCCGCACGCCGGCAAGCGGGTCCACTTCGGCACCCACCTCGACAGAGGTTTGTCGTTTCCTCCCTCGGAATTCTTTTCCGAGGTGATAGATCATTATAGTGTTCAACTCCAACATCTTCCTCCCAACTTCCTCCTAGAGATGAGAGCCTAGGCGTCTTTGTGCGAGGGATTTCTCGGCATTAGGCCGAGTCTTACCTTATTCTGATACTACTTCCACGTCCCGAGAAATTATATCACTGCCGGTGTTCCTTATATCATGGGTACAATTAGCTTTTCACTTAGACGCGAGCGCACATATCCTAAGATCTTAGCTAGTGACTCGGTCAAACAATGGCCAGCCACCTTCTTTTATCATAAGGATATTCCGGCTCCCGGCAAAGCCACTGCTTTGCCGGCTTTCATCGACGGAGCTGCCACGACCTAACCGTCTTGGGATGAGGCTCCTCTGGCTCTCAATGACGATCTGATCCTCGCTAAGAGGCGGATCGAATATCTGATTAAACACAAAGGACTAAAGGGATCCGACTTGGTCCAATTTTTGGTGTCATGCCGGATCCAACCCCTTCAGTACCACGGAGACCGACTGATGCACTCCATCACATCGTCCAAGAAATATTCCCTCCGCATCAGCCCTAGAGCCTATACCACGCAAGGTTATATAAGCTAGATTAAATGGCTGATAAGGGAGCAGATCGAGAGGAGGATCCCAGAGGTTTCTCTGGACATGCACACAGCAGAACACCCCGTAGTGCCGGTAAGCTTCTAACAATAAACCTTTTTATGTGTTTCAATCTACAAGTTGTATCGCAACACTGATATGTTTTCTTCTTTTCAGCTTGTTGATCTCCTCGAGTCGGAACTTGCTCCACTCGAGGGATATCCTCTAGAGTTTTCTCAAGAGGCGGAACTGGTCCCATTGTCGGATATTGCGCTTAAGAAGCACAAGGCTCCGACAGTGGCTACCGGCACGAAGGAGGTGCCTGTCGTGAAGAGGTAACTTTCAACACAACTTCCGCCTTTGTATTTTACTCGAATTTTCTTCGGAGATGTAATGTTTTAGACTCTATTACATTCTCAGATCTAAGCAGCTCATCAAGGGTAAGGGGAAGGGAACTTCTTGAAAGCCCCTGCGACAGACGAAGCTTACCATAGCTTCTCCTACCATGGCTCCTCCGACTCCTGCCCCTCAACCTTCCGCAATGCCGGTGATCACTCCTTCTCTAGTTGTCACAGAAGATCTGACTCCTTCAACGGAGCCTGTGATCCTTGAATCACAAACTAACGTCACCATGAGTGAGTTAGGTATAGATAAGGGTGAACCCTCTTTGGGTAATGATCCCTCGGCAGAAACCTTTGCCGAAAACCTTCTCAGCAATCCGGGACTTGCAAGTTTGGCCTATCTCGGAAATCTGCTAAAGAGATCCAGCGGCTAGCCAGGCAGTGCCTGGAGAAAAGAAATCTATCTTCCGAAGAAGAAGCACAAGAGGCAGAGGACATCAAGCACTCTGACCTTCTTGAACAAGTGCGTCTTTGCAACGAGAGGATCAGGACCGGTGAGCTTCCAACAGCGCCAGTGGTCCCTCTGACTCTCGCCGAGAAGGTTGCTGTCGAAGTAAATGCGAGTTTGGATAAACTTACTCGCGAACAATATGTAAGTCAGAATTCTAAATCTTGTTTTCCTTTATTTCATATCATATCCTCTAGCCCCCAAGCATGAAGTAGGATATATAATCCGGGTTTATGCTTCCTTAGGATGCCAAAGAATGAACTAGTGTAGCCCCCAAGGCTCGTGCTGATATTAGAAAAAATATTAGCCCGAGTCTTTAGTAGACTTCTGACTTTGGGTATTCTGACTTACAGAAAGTATGTTCCTATAACCAGGATTTGTTAAAAAATGTCTGCAACGAGCGGAGAGAGATCAGGGCTCTCCGACTTAAGAATGCTGAGCTTAAGGTCTCTAAGGATGAGGCCGAAGGTAAACATTCCGAGACTCAAACCTTGTCTTTCATAGTCGAGTTTTTACTGAACTATTGTTCTTTTTGACTTACAGCGCTCGTAAAACAGTCCTGCACTATGATTGCAGAGGACGAGAACCTCAAAACCTTGGTGGTGGAGAACAAGGAGCTTCGCCAACAACTGGATAAGCTCAAGGCGGATCATGAGAAGAGCATAGCTCAAGTTCTCGAGTCCTCCTCCATGGCTACTGACGAGCGTGATCGCAAGATTTCTCCTCAGGATCAGAAAATCTCGGACCTCAATAATGAGCTGTGCAGAGAGAAGGACCTTTCCGAGGCGCTCCGGGATGAACTCCGGAGTCTTCGGGAAGAGAAGACCAAGATTGACGATGTCATCTTTGGTATGTTCCATCTGTCTGACTTGTCCATTTTCTTCTACTTCTTTCAATGTCGGATTTTCTTAACTGTTTTGTGTATAGGTCCTCTGAACTTGACAGACTCCACCTCCGTCGAGCCCCGCACCCACCGGCTTACCCAAGTCGGTGACCTGCTTCATGACTTCTGCCAATCCCTTGAGGATATTGGCGAAGCTCTCAAGATTCCGGACATGCATAACATCTCGGATTTTCAGGTGCGGGACAAGGCGAAGGAGATGTCGCAACTTGTCCAGGATTGGAACATGTCCTACGCGCGATCCGCGGCGCAGAATGCTCTCACCATGGTCATGAGCCATCATGGAAACATGGAAATATGGCAAGTGGCCAGAGGGTACTACAAAGTAGATGAAGACGGCCAAGAGCAGGACATGAAGGCCATTATGGACTCCTGCACCGGATATGGGTGTCACGTGGCTGACTTGACCAGCTATGAAACTCCTTTCTTCACCCGCGTGGACACTCCGCCTCAGCCTCCAGAAGAATTAGCAGAAGTTTCCGACGATGACCACACCATATCGGAAGTGGACATCTCAGAACGATATCAAGGTGATGTATCCAGCGATCCAGTAGCTCCTTCCTCTCCTGCATCATAGATTGCTAGAAACATTTGTATTATTCTAAAAAACATGATGGGTCTGTAAATATGCAGTACTATAATTTTGCTAGTGCTAAGCTTTTGATCTATTCAGCACTTTTGGCTTTAAATTTTTGTGTGCCTGAAATGTTTACATAAGCACTTGAACTTTTTCGTCTATACTTATCGTTTATCTGGCTTTCCGCCTTGTCCCTTTCGTGAGCCGGCTAATCCTTCAACACGGAAACTTTGCCGAGCAACGGAGCTCAATTGCTAAACCAGTTTAAACTCGGAAACAAAGCCGGCTTCCAGTACCAACAATTCACTAGTTGGAAAATACCCGCATCCGGCAATCAGACAAATAACCAAAGTAAAGACTAGAAACTTTAGAGTTATACCCGAGGGTAGCAATTTTAGAATCAGAAATCTAAACTAGAACGAACATGAGCATAAAGTACATTCAAGCATTCTGGGATTTTCGACTATGACATGATCATTCAGAAATAAGATGGTAAAAACTTCTCAGAAAAACTTGAGGTAACCAAAACTTTTATTTCTCACAGAACATCTACATATATATGATTACAAAGAAGGATAAACAAAGAATAAAAGGGACGTAGCTGAGCAATATTCCATGGTCTGTCTAACTCATCCGGATTTGTACTGCCTCCAGCTCTCTTTCTCTTCTTAGTAGCAGGTCTTTCTTTGACTAGCCTCATGTCAGTTAAGTAGTACGAACCATTGTGCAATACTCGACTAACTAAAAAGGGCCCTTCCCATACTGGGGAAAGTTTGTGCTTTCTTTGTTGCACAAGCCGGAGAACCAAATCGCCTTTATTGAAAGATCTGTTTCTGACTCTCTGGCTATGATACTTGCGTAACTTCTGCTGATAGGCTATTGATCTCATTGTAGCAACGACACGAACTTCTTTGACTAAGTCAAGATCATTTTGTCGATAAATCTCGGCATCCTCTTCAATATACGCGGCCACTCTAGGAGAAGTGTGAATCAAATCACTAGGAAGAATTGCTTCTGCGCCATAGACCAAGAAGAAAGGTGCGTATCCGGTTGACCTGTTCGGAGTCGTTCGTAAACTCCATATTACAGAGGGTAATTCCTCTGCCCAAGCCCCTGCAGCACGTCGTAATGGTGCTTCGAGTCTTGGTTTTAGGCCATGTAGGATTAAACCATTTGCCCTTTCGACTTGTCCATTAGCCTGTGGATGTGCGACTGACGCAATGTCAAGCCAGATACTTTGCTCGTTGCAGAATTCGGCCAATTCTCCCATAGAGAAATTACTCCCATTGTCCGTGATAATGCTATGCGGTTAACCATACCGGATTATAACATCCTCGACAAATCTTTTGGCTACTGCTCCATCACAACTAGTGACAGGTTTAGCCTCAATCCATTTGGTCAATTTATCCACCATCACTAAGAGGTGAGTAAATCCACTTGGAGCTCGTTTAAAAGGTCCTACCATATCAATCCCCCAGACCACAAAAGGCCATGTTATAGGTATTGTTCGCAGCTGATCAGCCGGAACATGAGCTTGTTTGGCATACTTTTGGTAACCTTTGCATGTATTGACTAATCGTTCGGTATCTGCCTGAGCTGTAAGCAAAAAAATCCGTGTCTAAAAGCTTTTGCCACTAATGATTTGGCTGCAGCGTGATGACCACACTCTCCTTCGTGGATTTCTCTTAAGATTTCCACTCCTTCTTCCAGAGATACGCAGCGCTGAAAAACCCTAGAAACACTCCTCTTATAGAGCTCACCTTTAACTATAGTATAAGCTTTTGCTCGTCGGATGATCTGCCGGCTCAGAACCTCGTCTTCGGGTAATTTGCCATCTACCAGATAATCTAGGTAGGGTTGTGTCCAGCTAGGAATTACAGCCAGAACTGCTATTGGAGGTGAGTCGGATTTGGTCGGATATTCCTCATCTACTCCCTTTATTGTGGGAACTTTGAGGTGCTCCAAAAAAGCGCCATCCGGGACCTCTTTCCGTGCAGAGCCTATCCGAGATAATGCATCTGCTTCCTCATTTTCTGCTCGAGGGATGTGTTGAACTTCAAACCCTTCGAACGATTTAGATAAATCATCCACGACAGTTTTATATGCTGCCATGTGTTTATTTGCATTACAAATATCCGACACTTGTTGAGAAACAAGATCCGAATCTCCGTAACACATCAAACGTCGGATGCCAATATCCTTCGCAATCCGGATTTCATGCAGCAGTGCTTCATACTCAGCAATATTATTTGTCATTGTGAAGTGGATCTGCAACACGTATAGAAGTTTATCTCCTTGGGGTGATTTGAGCACCACGCCAGCTGAGCCCCCTCGAGCCTTAGACCCATCAAGGTAGAGGGTTCAATATTCCGACTCAAGGAGGGTCATATTCTCCTTCGTATCTGTCCAGTCAGCAACAAAGTCAGCAAGGATTTGGGATTTGATTGCTGTCCGAGGTTTATACTCAATATCAAAGGCTGAAAGCTCTATGCCCCATTTGGCGATGCTGTGGCGTGACTGTTGTTGATTATATCTCTCATAGGAGCTGTGCTCACCACGGTAATTAGATGCTCCTAAAACTAATGTCCTAGCTTACGAGATGCTAGAAAAACACCGTAAGCCAACTTTTGATAGTGCGGATAGTGCTGTTTTGATTCTGTCAGGACCTCACTGACAAAGTAAGTCGGACGTTGCACCAAGTGTTCCTGATTTTCCTCTGGTCTCTCCACCACCATGATGATACTAATGACCTTGTTTGTTGCAGCAAGATAGAGCAACATTGGTTCCTGTGGTTCCGACGCAGCAAGGATAGGAGCAGATGAGAGTACTTTCTTCAGGTCTTGTAGTGCAGCTTCAGCTTCGTCTATCCAAACAAAATTCTTGGTCTTTTTCAGGAGTTTGTATAATGGTACGGCTCTTTCCCCAAGCCGGCTTAAAAACCAACTGACTGCAGCGATGCAACCAGTTAGTCTTTGTACGTCGTTCAGGTGAGTTGGCCTGGAAATATTGAGTATAGCCTTGATTTTGTCCCGGTTCACTTCTATGCCTCTTTGAGACACGATGAAACCTAACAATTTTCCGGCTGGTATTCCAAAGAAACATTTCTTCGGGTTAAGCATGATGTTGTATTTTTGTAGATTGGTGAACGTTTCCTCCAAGTCAGAAATCAGCGTTTCCTTCTTTTTGGACATCACCGCGATATCATCCACGTATGCATGTACATTACATCCGAGTTGGTCATGGAGGCAACGCTGCATTGTGTGCTGGTACGTAGCTCCTGCGTTCTTTAGCCCAAAGGGCATCGTAACAAAACAGAAGGTTTCGAAGGGGGTTATGAATGAAGTTTTGACTTTGTCAGATTCCTTTATCTGGATTTGGTGCTAACCGGAATATGCGTCAAGAAAACATAGGACTTCCGAGCCTTCCGTAGAATCGATAACTTGATCAATTCTAGGAAGAGCGAACGGATCTTTTGGACAAGCCTTGTTCAAGGCAGTATAATCAACACACATCCTTAAATCAGTGGTGTCCTTTTTAGGGACCATTACAGGATTGGCCGACCACACAGTGTGGATGACCTCTTCTATGAATCCGGCTAACTCGAGCCGTGCTAGTTCCTTAGCTATTACCTTATGCTTTTCATCGCCGAAACATCGTTAGGACTGTTTGACGGGTTTAGCGTTCGGGTTTATATTTAAAGAGTGCTCGGCAAGTTCCCTAGGTACTCCGGTCATGTCAGATGGCTGCCATGCGAAGATATCTTGATTTTCTTGGAGGAACTTGATGAGCGTGCTTTCCTATGCGCTACCTAGGCCTACGCCTATCTGGGTCACCTTGGAGGGGTAATCATCCTTCAATGGTGTCTTCTTCGTCTCTTCTGATGCCTTGAACTCCGGATTTCGCTTTGTCACCTCCTTCTTTGTTGTGGGCATCTCGGACGGATCTATACTCTTCTTGATCTCCTGGTACTCCTGGGCGTGCAGCACGGCTTCAGCAAAGGCGGCATTTCCATCCTCGCACTCTCGCGCCTTCTTCGGGTCTCCCCTGATAGTAATTATGCCGTCGGGAGCTGAAATTTTCATCATATTGTAAATGTAACACGGACGAGCCATAAAAGCCCAGTAAGCCGGACGTCCGAATATAGCGTGGTACGCGCTCTTGAACGTGACCACTTCGAAGGAAAGTGCCTCCGTCCGATAATTCTTTGGAGTTCCAAAGGTAACATCCAAAGTGATCTCCCCCAGGGAATTAGCTTGTCTTCCTGGGACAACTCCGTGAAAAATCACAGAGCTATGATTCAGCTGGGTCTCCGAGATCTTCATCCGGCGTATTGTTTCGACATAGAAAATATTGATACTGCTGCCGCCGTCCATGAGGGTCTTGGAGAACCATAACCATCAATAAGTGGATTGACGATTAAGGCGTATTTTCCTCTCCTGTGCAACTTAGGCGGATGGTCAGCGCGGTCAAATGTGATTGCCACTTCCAACCAGTCCAAGAATTGGGGGACAGCCGGAACTGTTGCATTGAGCTCATGTAGAACTGCTTTCTTGACCTTTGCTGATTAAGATCCAAGGAAGGTGGCATAAGTGTCTTTCTTGGTCAAAAAAATTTTCTTCCCTTCCAGCTTGGGATTTGAAGCATCAGCTTCCTCCATGTCGGAATCTTCCTTGGTCTCTTTATCTTTTTTGGGATTCTTCTTTCCCTTCTTCCGCTTAGCTTTGTAGCCCGCGGTGTCATCTCTTTTGATGTCGTCATTGAAACGACATTCCGCGTTGGTGTGGGATGAGCCCCCATTGGCGTCTAAGTGATGCACACATGGGTTATTGGCAATGTCAGCCCAAGAGTAGGTTTTGCCCGGTTGTTGGTCTCCTCTACCTTGGACTCTCGAAGTCCCACGGCCACTCCCGCGGCCTCCGCCGCGTCCTCCTCGTCCTCCAGACCCGAAAGTAGCAGTGACCACTGCCGTTCCATGTTGGGTTTTTCTTCCGAGGTATTTTTGTGCTTCTGAGCTTGTTGCTTTGGTTGTTTTGCCAACTGTGGCATAGCTAGGGCATTGAGTAATCCCTCTGTATTGCCGTCAGCATCTACATAATTGCTCGCTGTTTCTATCATCTCTCCCAAATTAGTGACCTTGTCACACTTCAAGCGATGGCGCAGTAGACCAATTGGGAGACCTGCAATGAAAGCTTCAATTGAAGTTTGATCATTTACTCCTTCACAGGAGTTCTTGGTGTTGATCCATCGTCCAAGGTCATCCCGGCAAGTTTCTCCGGCCTTCTGGGTGCACCGTTGTAGGTCTCCAACCGTATAGGGCCTCCAGTATGTGCCTTCGAAATTCTGAAAGAACGCACTTTGCATGTCATACCAGTTGTGGATGGTGTTCTCCGGAAGTTCATTAAGCCATGATCGTGCCGTCTTCCACAACATAAGTGGGAGATATCGGGTTGCGACCAGGCTGTTTCCGCCTTTGGCGATGCAGCAAGCTTGGAAAAAATCCTGTAGCCAGGTATCTAGCTGAGCAATGCCGTCATAGGCTTGGATATGTCTTGAGATAGCAAATCCTTCCGAGAATCTTGTAGCTCTGATGCGTGGTCCGAAGCATTTTGGGCCCACGTAGATATCATCGTTTTCGTAGCGCCGCTCCTCTATGTTGGAGTTGATCCTGTGCCTTGCATGGTTCGGGTATAGAGATCGTCCCGAATGTCGGTTGTGGCTGCGGTGCCTTGGAGCCGGACTTTGGCTTCTATCACCACCTCCTCCGCCACGTCGTCCTCCTTGTCCCCCTTGAGAGCCGTTGTGATGACTACTTGGTGGAGAGGGTGGGGCAGCTGGATTGTTTCCGGCTGTTCGTCGGCCTCCGTCCGGAGCGTCATTATTCCGGTTCAGGGGAGGGTCTTCACTACGACGAGCCCCCTGCCGGCTTGTCCCAGCATGGTTTCCGTCGTTCCTTCGTCCGTCATTCCCACTACGACGAGGCTCAGCCAGACGGCTTGCATGTCTAGGAGGTGGCATTTTTTGACAATCCTACTCCTGACGTTTCTCTTTGTCTTCCCCCCTTTGATCGTTCGACTCTCGTCAGGGAGGATTCCTCGGATACAGTGCAGCAATGGCCTCTTGCTCGACCGCTGGAGCTACGTTGCTCCAGTCACGTGCAGGTCTGCGATGATGTCCTGATGATCCGGTTCTGGAGTAGTTGTCTTCCCGTCGGTCGGAACGGTGTTGTTGTTCTGGAACACGCTAGGGCCTTATATCATTCCAGGCTGAGTCCGTGTGACATTGGTAGGATTTGGAGACCAGTTTTCCACTTCCGGATTTCGCAGCCATCTGTTGCTCCAGACCCTTGGTGAGTAGCTTGATGCCCAATCGAACCTGTTCTGGGCCTGGGTTATTTGACAGGATATCTCGAGATGTGACAGTGTTCTGTACCGGTGTTGGGTACACCAGATCTCCTTTGCTGTCAAGACGAGGCATCCCTGGATCTCCTTCAAAGAGGACCCTGTTCACCTCCGGAAATTTACCGTCACGTGTGTAACGTTTCCGGGTCTTCTGATGCAATCGAGACATGTAATCCATAGTTGCCATGCGTTTCTTTTCCTCCTTGATGTTTTTGGCTTCATCCAGGAGTTGTTGATGACGCGCTTCTAGGGCTTGGGCCCTTTCGTCTAGCTCTTCAGCAGTAAGTTCTGCAGCTATAGGGATAGATGTGGTTGATGCAGCATCGATGAGTTTACGCGCACCTTCAGTGATCACGTGTCCATCCACCGATTCTTCTTTTTTCGGCTCTTCTGGGATAAGTGCTCCATCCGAGTCTTCCTCATATTCCTCGGCAATCACCTCCTCTGTCAGAGGATCTTTTGCTGGGGTCTTGTTCTTCTTGTTCTTCTTCTTTGCCTTCTTGGCAGCGCCGGTAGCAAAGACGGCTTTGGGTCCGTTTCCAGGAGTCAAGCTCTGATCGGTACTTTCGTGTAGCATCCCATCTGTCTAACATATGTAATGCTACATGGTCTAGTAATATAATTGCTACTTCCTACATATAATTGTTGCATCATAATTATATCATGCTCATGCCATCATGCCACCTTGCATTTGAGCATCATATAAAACCCTTTTTCATTTGGTTCTTATCTCATATGTATTAGTAATTGTATTTGGCTCTTGATATATTGTATTTGGTTCTTGATAAATGCTTGATGCCCAAGTTGAGTTGGGGGCATATCGTTTATTCAACTCCACCACCTTTTCCTTGTCACCACCTTATAATTCCACCATCCCAATTATCCATGAGCGTTTACATTTTTTTCCTTTGGCATTTAATCTAGCTCATGTGGGTTGGGATGGATCCACTTCTATTTCCACATGCTCTCACACTAGCATCATGTTATTTTCACATTATTAATATGTGGAGCCACCTTTGCATGCCTTGTGAGTGGTACCCCTTTTACTAGCTTCCATATGGATTGTTTTGGAAGAGTTGCTCATGTTGGAATATTGTTGAGGATATTAAACACCTAGTGGAATATACACACTAGCATGTCCCATTTATATTCAAATATGACCATCTCCATCTACTCCACATGGATCATCCTTTTCAATTGTTTTAGCTTGGCTTTAGCTCCATATTTTGGAATGCATGGGAATAAATGCCATGAGACCTTATTATTGTTTTAACAAAATAAACATGGCATTTATGACTTGTGCATGGGCCATGCAAGTCACCACCATCTTGTTCTCCTTTGGTTTTCTTTGTTTTGATTGGATCTATTCTTTTGTTGAGCTCTACTCACTTCTCTCTCAACCCTCACCATCTTGTTCTTTCTATCCTTGCCTTGTGCACCTCTAAGCCCTACCCTCACCTCCATCTCACCCCACCATGCACTTGATCTTGTTAGATCATATCCAAAAACCCTAAAACACCCTAACCAACCCACTCACCTTAACCTCTCCCTCTTATCCCTCTCTCAAAACCCTAGACCTCTTATTCCTCTCTCTCTACCTACCCGAGCCACCTCACCACCCCTAACCCTAACCATGTCGTGGCACCACCCTCTTGCCATCTAACCACCCCATCTACCCCTCCAACCCTAGCTAAACCCTATCCGAGCCTCCCTCTCCCTCCTCTCTCTCTCTCTGCCACAAGGCCCCACCAGAGCCAGACCACCCCCTGTCCTCGCCCTGGCCCCAGCTGCAGCCCCTCGCCCTGTTGTGCCTGGCCGAGCACGTGAGAGAGAAGGAGAAAGGTTGCCGAGCCACCTTTTTCTTCACCCGAGCCCCACGACACCCCCTCTCTCACCCCGTCCTTATCTCCACCCCTCCCGTCTCACTGTTGTGTCCCAGATCCCCTAGGGCCTGCCCTGCACCGCAGCTCCTTCCCCACCTCCCCTACCACCTCTCTTCTCCATCGCCGGCCATCACCTCAGCTTTGGCTTCCACCGGCAGATCAAGGAGGCGGACATGGCGTGTGGCTGTCGAGGAAGGTCACGGGGTCCCCTGCGTCGCCCCTGTGCTTGCAACGAGGAGGAGGAGGCCCGGTAGCTGCTGCACGTCCTCGTCACCGAGACAAAACCCTAGCTCGCCGGCGTCTGCTACGTCGCTGATCTGCCACTCCCCGGCCGATCCAACCCCTCGAGCAGCCCCGCGGTGAGCTCCCTAACCTCCTAGACATCCCCACAGCCGCCATCGCTGCCTAGACTTGCCGGTCGTTTGCCGAAGGCGCTCTGGCCCGGCGTCGCGCTCACTTCTTTGTCTTGCGCGAGATACTCCTAGCCGCGTTCCCCTTTCCCTCCAACAACCCCTCCTAGCCGCAGTGGCTTCTTCCTCCGCCCGCGTGCCCCAAGTCGCTGGTTCGATCCCCGCGCCTCGCCGTTTCCTGTCGCGCACCGACCTGTCGTCGATTTAAATCGGAACACGCTTAGAAGAGAAAGCGACACGTGGTACATTTCCAGAAAACCCCCCACCTTTTTTGCTAGCTCAACCCGCACTCTTTCCGACCCACCTGTCAACGTCTCTTGGTGTTTTGCAAAAAGGGACCTGGGGTTCCAGATCCTCAACTTGTAGTCCCCCTCTACGCCGCGTGTCCATCCCACTCCCTACCTCTGTCGCGTGGGCCCCGTTTGGCGCTGGACCCACCGGTCAGTCGTCGCTGTCTTCCTCATGGTGCAAAGGTTTCGCCATTAATCAGACGCCTGAGCGATGGGCCCGATTGTCGGCATCGTGGCTAGGTTTGGCTGGGTAGAAAAAGTCTATCTGTTTTTCTGTTCAAAATAAAACAATTCAGTAAATGATTAAAGGTGATTTAAATTCTGTTTTTAATAACTTTTAATTTGTAATTCCAAATAATACAAATAATATATGTTTTGGAATCAGAAAAATGTGAGGAATTCAAATATGCCATTCAAAATATCTTTTGAGCATTTTAAATTTTCGAAATTGTTTAAATGCAATAAAAATGCCTTTTCTTAAATAATTAATAACTTTAATTCTACAACTCCAAATTCGACTAATAGTATGTCTAAATCGATCAGCGCGACGAGCATGTTCTAACTATGCATTCCATGTTCTAAATTCCAGCATGCATCATATAAATATTAAGTATACAGCAACTTATTTGGGAGCAAAACATGACTAAAACTCAATAAAATGCTTTATTCTTGTACCCCACACCTCCCCCGTGCCATGCTACATTATTGCCATGTAAATTGTGCATCATTCATCATGGCATGCTTGTTTGCTTGTCGCATTTTAATTCATATGCTTGTGCACTTTATTTATGTTGTCCCTTGTTTGTTTGGTTCTTCTTCGTATAGACGCCGAGCAGGAGAAATATCAGGAATCCCAGGAGTACTACCCAGATCCGTCCCTTGCTTCAACTGAGCTGCCAGGCAAGCACTACCACATGCTTGCATACATATAGTACCTATTGTCTCTATCTTATTCTTGCATTATTGAGTCGCGATTGCATTAAATTGAATCCCAAGTACTGCATAGCCTTTACTTTTAAACTCCACCGAAGCTTGTTCCTCCATCACATGAGCCATTACTACAGGAGTTGTTTGAGCCATGCGAGTCGTAGAACAGCATATGTAGGGTATGTGAGTGTCTGATGGATAACGAGGTACCTAAACAACTTAACCTGAGTAGTAATGGGATAACTAATAAAAGAGGCACCGGTGAGCAATATCTGTTATTTGGTTTTTCATGCTCACTTGTGTCCCGTAGGACCCCGGGTACTTGATTCCTGTTCCTTGACTATTCGCACTATCCACATCCGGGAGGCCTTATGGACCCCCCCTGAGCCAGAGCTTGATTCATTTCTATTTCTTGGGGCCACAACTAGTTTGGGGCTTTATTACTATCCTGTACTTATGCCATGTTTTACTGTTTATTTATGATTGTGCGTGGAGCACCTGTACTGTTTTGGATCGTGACACGTTTTCGCTGTATCGACAAGCCCAGTCACACTTTCGGGTTTCCAGTCGTTTATCGTCGTCCACACAAACCCTGGGTCCGTTTCGGAGCCGGCCAACTTCGTTGCGGGTAGCTTAGTGGGATGGCCAAATTCTGAATCCTGTGATCGCTTTGTCGTGAATGCCTCGTTGGGTTTTGATTTGGTTTTTCCGAGGTTGATCGAGTGTGTGTTGCTATTTGTGCATCCCTGCAGGGTAAATCTTTCTGAAAGCCATGTCCGCGGTTATGGACGACTTGGAGCACAGTTTCTCGATCATAGACAAGTATAACTAAAGTACCGCTTTTAATCTGACTAAATACCTGACTAGTAAATAGTGCAATACTCATGGAATGGTTAATAAAACTGCCAACGGATGGGTTGTTCGTCTGCTTTCTCATTGGTAAGCGAGAAGGAGGATGAATCTGTTACTTTATACGGTTATAACTGTTGTTACTAATTTACGGACATTCGTCTATCATTGGTTAGGCGGATGGATAGCGAGTATCTATAGACTTGTTAGTTATTATCTTTTGCTGCAATTGCGTCACCCAAGGTATATGTCCCCTTTAGAGGCATAAAGACATGCTGAGTACCCCTAGGGTCTCACATGATAAATTGTTTGATTCAGATGAACAGGTGTATTCGCAAGGTGGATACTGGGTGGAGGAGACAGATGATGTTGGCAACGATCACTCGGTGTAGAGATTCCGGGGATGGGGATCCGCGAGATCTGTGGGCCAGATGTGTTTATTTATGTGGCATCTTATGCTGATTTGCTTCTTATCCGTACTCGGATCTTGTTTTCCGCTTCCGCCTGATACTCTGATGGTTGATGTGTGAGGAGCTATCCTAAACTATTATCTCTATCTAGGATATTTGGATCTTGCCGTTTGGCGTTGCAATATTTCTATTTCTTTTAGATGGAATGGCTCTGAAAACTGTTGTATGATAGCTTGCATACATACTCACTTGTGTATGTATTTGATCTCTTCACCTGTTGCCTACACCGCTCGCTCTTTTCCTGATGTCTTGGAAGTGGTTAGGACGGCCGACGGGTCTACACGTGGTCGGTCCCCTGGGCCCCCGCTGTACTATTTTAACCACTTCCGTTTCATCCAGGCTTGAACTTAGAGCGTAGGGTCCGAGGTAGTTACAGCCATCCCGCCCTTCAGGGTCTCAGCCAAATGGTCGTTGTCAGTCTAGCAAATATTTTGGTAGCTATGTATACTAGGGAAAAACAAAACGTGAGAGTAGGACTGCTTCTATTTTTCTTCTTACCCACCCACCCACCCTTTTCTGGTAAGGAAGTGTAACGTTTTCAATCCTCTTCTAAAATTTAAACTAAGATTCACGTGTTCTGGGTTCTGTAGTACCATAGGGTGTGTGTGTGTAATTCCTTGTCTATCTGTTGCATCTTCCCCCCTTCCCCCCTTCGTCGTGGCGTCGTCCTCCACCCCGTCGAGGCCTCCAGGCTTCCCGCGCCGCTGGCACCGTGCCGGCAGCGTGGATTCGGTGACCTCTGCCCTCCCGAGCCCTAACCACATCTCTGGTATGGGAGTCTCATCTTGCTCGAAGGAGAGCGATGAGGTCATCCAACCCCCGTCGGAAGCATTGGAGCTAGGTCGGGGGCCCGTGCAGGAGAGGCGGGGCTGGCGTCACCCGCGGCCGTCCCGCAAGGCACTGTGGCGCATGCGCAAGGAGCTCCAAAGGGAGGCGGCACCCACCAAGCGCAAAGCGATGTCCCCTTCACTGGACATGGACATGGAGAACACCTGCTTCAATTGCTATAGGATTGGCCACCGTAAGCTTGACTGCTGGTTTGAGACCCTGTGCCTCCGATGCGGGCTTGAGGGGCACACTGCTAAGGGCTGCGCCCGGCCTCCGAAGTTGGCGGCAGAGGAGGCGGAGCTTCTGAGGAGCGTTTTGGCGAGACGCGTGGAGGAAGATGAGCTTCGGAGGCGCGCACTAGCCAAGCAAGCGCGACACACCTCTCCGGAGCAGGGGCTCCAGCCTCGGCTCCTGCTGAGGGAAGACCCTCACCCACCGCCAACCCCGCCACCTCCAACCCCGCCGCCTGCGCTGGGAAGAGACGTTGTGGAGGCCTGGCCATAGCTACGTGTTGCGCCTGCACCAGCGCCGCCCGTGCCGCGTCAGCCGGTGGTGGTACTGGATGACAGAGTGTCTCAGGTGCCTCTGTGTGTGGTCCGGCGCACGGCAGACATGAACAGGAGAGAGCAGAAGCTGCGGCTCGCGCTTGTTGCCTATGTCGGTGGGCACCGATCGGCAGTGTCGTGCGCTCAAGCGCTGGAGGCCTTAGTGGTGTCTGCCGGAGTCCCGGAGTTGGCGGTCTCGGTCCATCGGTACGCGCCCGAAGATTTTTTGGTCATCTTCTCGCGCGCGGGAGCACCGGAACTTGGTGGCCAACCTGACATGCCTGGAGCACGCCGGATTCTCCCTGTTTTTCCAATAGTGGACGTGCCAGGCGAAGAGCAAGCAGGTCACCATGCGCTCGCACGTCGACCTGCTGATTGAGGGGCTACCGTCGCACACTTGGGCGACCGACATCGTGGAGGATCTGCTCGGTAAGTCTTGCGCCATGAGGGAGGTTGCGCCGGAGACGAGGAATTGCAGCGACATGGAGTCTTTAAGATCTCTGTTTGACTTCTGATCTGGATTCAATCCCGGTGGCACGAACTCTGGTGATTCCGGAGCCACCTGCGCTGGCGCTGCGCTCCCCGTCCCTGCCCGTATGCTCTCAGATGAAGAGGACAACCGCGGACGCCCGGAGCCAGAGTCACACATCCTGGAGGATATCAACACCTTGCAGTACCCAGTTCTGATTCATGCAACAAGAATTGTGGAGGAGGCGAGCCCGGAGGAGTGGTTTCTGCCTTTGTCTTATGGCAGTGATCAGAGTGGGTTGCCTGACGATGGGCATGGCAGCGGCGGCGGTGGTGGTGGCGGTGGCCACCGCGTCTCTAGGGCCCTTCCATGGCAGCGAGGCCGCCCAGATCGTCATGGGCCAGGTTGCGGTGGGGACCACCGCGGGAGCAGGCGTAACCACATGCGACATGCCAATGCCTCGCCATTGGATTGGATGTTGTCCTACGTGGACGATCCGGTTCCGCTGGTGGTTCAAACGCCGGTGGTTTTCGTGGAGGTCGAGAGCAACGGCGGGAAAGGTCCAGAGGCCCCACTCGTTGACACGGTGTCTGCTGCATCTTTGAGCCGCGACAAACAGATAGAGACCATGCCAGTTTGTCCTAGTCAAAAGGATCCTGGGATCAGTACGGAAGAGCCTGGAATCGGGGCGAAGGTTGTGGCAGCGACGGAGATAAGGCCAGCTGCGGACTCCAACCAGCCAAGTGCAGCGATGGATCCTTAGTCGGATGTGTCCATGCTAAAGGCGAGAGAGGGGAGGGACTACCCTTTTGTGTAGGGGTCAGTAGGACCGGGTCAAAAAGAGTTAGTTGTGGAGCCGTTGCTGGATCAAGACAAGGCTACTTTTAGTGGAGAACTGGTTGGGGATGATACGATGTGTGGCGGCCTGGAGCAGGGCTGTGATCCCAAGACGGTTTCAGAGGAGGTTGAGGCAGACTGTATCTGGAGTGTAGGGATTCCTATCTGCGGTGTAGGCCAGGTGGTTGAGACGGAGTATTTCTCGGTGGACCTTTCAGGTGTTTGCCTGGGAAACGGTGGTGTGGAGATGTCCATGCCGGACATTGCAGTTAAGGACTTTGGATCGGTGGGCAGAATTAATGTTGATGAGCTGGTTCGGGTTGCAAAGGAATTAGTGGCATTCGCTAATCTCGCGGATGCTGTGGAGCTGGAGGGAGATACTCTATCTGCTGGTTCCGCATGCGGATCGTCACGACCCCATGCTGCATGCACGCAGTCAGAGGGTATGGCATCTGTGCTGGAGCCACAGGCTGGTGATCAAAGGGCCGGTGCTGGGCCATGTCAGGGTATGACGGAGGTTGAGGAGTTGGCTGTGGAACGGATGAAGCGCTTCTGCGGCAATATCCTGAAAGCTCTCACCCCCCCCCCCCCCCCCCCCCCTTTGCTGCATGAGGTGAAGGAAGGTTCACATCTAAGAGCGGAGGTGGAGCCCTACACTCCCTATACAAAAGCAAGGAGAGCAAGCACAGGTGGAGCTTTGTACTTCGCTGGGGACGGACGGCATTCCAAGGTTTCGGCTGCGGAAACGGTCCTTCTGAGTGCCTTGGGCATCACGCCATCGGGAATGGTGGCCAAGGAGGAATACTTGGTGGCCTTCAAGAACCTTTTTGAGTCCATGCTGCATGAGCAGCACTTGCAGGTGATCGCGTCCTTGTTTGGCAGTCTTGTGCCACCAAGCTTCGAGCAGGAGGAGGCGGCTCGAACACAGATGGAGGTGGCCGTGCAATAGGTTGCACGCCGGGGGTGGAGTCTAGCTAGTTATTAATGGAGCTAGGCCCGGAAATCCTAGACCTAAACATGTGTGGGTTGAACAATATCGCAAAGAGAAATGCGGTACGCGAATTCGTTGCTACGCTTAGGGTTCATTTGGTGTGCTTCTAGGAGACAAAACTTGTTGTATTTGATGATTTCTTAGTAATGCAATGCTTAGGGCCGTCGTTTGACGGTTATGTGTATTTGCCGGCGGAGGGCACTCGGGGAGGTATCCTCTTGGCGTGGGACTCATCGGTTGTGGAGGTAGACAATGTCAGCTGCGATACCCATGCAATAACTGGCGAGGTCACTACTAGAGATAATAAAAAATGGTGGCTTACTACGGTGTCTGGACCTCAGGCCGTGGCAGATAAAATCAGCTTCTTGCATGAGCTAGGAGTATGGCGAAGCCTTTGCCCAGGACCTTGGATAGTGATCGGAGATTTTAATCTCATCCTGTATGCCTCGGAGAAAGCAACGGCAATCTAGACCGCAACATGATGGCACGCTTCAGGAGTTTCATTCAAGAGCATGAATTAAAGGACCTATATCTGCACGGGAGAAGGTTTACGTGGTCTAATGATCACAATACTCCGACGCAAACTCGAATCGATCGTGCGCTGGTGTCCACAGATTGGGATTTTCTATACAGGATTCCATGATGCAAGCGCTGGCGTCCTCCTTGTCAGACCACGTGGCGCTACATCTGTCTCTCACAGCTCCCTTCAGACCAAAAAAGAGGTTTAAGTTCGAAGCCTTCTGGCTCAAACTGGCAAGCTTTGACGAAGCCGTGAAGATCGCTTGGGTCTGTGGGACAAACATAGTGGACCCGTTCCGTCGTTTGGATGCGCTGTTTCGGAATACGGCTGAGTATTTGCAGTCCTGGAGCCAAAGGAGTGTAGGAAACGTCAAGCTACAGCTGGCCATGGCCAATTTGGTGTTTTTTCGGTTGGATCAGGCACCGGACCGGAGATTGCTCTCACCTAGGGAGAGGTGGCTGCGTCGTCTGCTCAAGTTCTCGATTCTTAGGCTTTCGTCGTTCGAGCGGACTATAGCCAGGCAACGGTCGCACATTCGCTGGCTGCAGGAGGGCGACACGAACTCCAAGCTATTCCACGCCACTACCAATGGGAGGCGGAAGAAATTTTTTGTGTCGGCTATTAATGTGGGGGACCTTCTCATTACGGAGCAGGAAGGTAAAGTGCAAGGTTTCACGCACGCTTACCGGGAGCTTCTCGGATCCGCACCATGTCGAGACTTTGGGCTCAACTTGGATGCGTTGGAGATCAAATCGGCCGATCTCAGCGAGCTGGAGAACTTTTTCAGCGAGGAGGAAGTATGGAAGGTTATTAAGGAGATGAAGACACATCGCGCCCCTGGCCTGGACGGCTTCATTGGAGCTTTTTATCTGCGGGCTTGGCCGGTGATAAAGGTGGATATTATGGCTGGCTTAAACAAACTTTTAGCTAGAGACGGGAGGGGCTTTGCTCAGCTTAACAGGGCGTTGATCACGCTCATACCCAAGAAGCCGAACACGCAGTTCGTTGGAGACTTTCGGTCGATCAGTCTAGTCCATAGCTTCGCTAAGCTATTCTCCAAGCTGCTGGCTAATCGACTGAGAGGGAGGCTCGGAGAGCTGGTGAGCCCTAATCAGAGCGCGTTCATCAAAATTCGATGCCTGCACGACAACTTCGTTCTAGTCCTACAAGTGGCCAGAAAGATCAACACTAGGAGGAAGAAATGAGTGCTTTTAAAGCTTGATCTCTCGGGAGCCTTTGACTCGATCGCTTGGCCATTTCTCTTCGATGTGCTACGACGGATGGGGTTTGGGCGGAGGTTCCTTCAATGGATCACGATTTTACTCAACACCGCCAACACAAAAGTCTTGGTAAACAGTGTGCCTGGAGAGCGGATGCAACATTTGCGAGGGCTGAGACAAGGAGACCCTACCTCCCCTCTCCTGTTTGTAGCAGGCATGGAGGCGCTCACGGCCATTGTGGCTAAGGCGGTGGATAAGCAAGTCCTGGAGAGCCTAGCAGGGATATCGCCGATGCAAAGGATATTTGTGTACGCCAACGATGTTGTGCTCTTCTTCAGACCCACAGAGATGGAGACAACTGCGATCAAGGAAATTTTGAGAATTATTGGCATGGCCTCAGGGCTCAAAGTGAACTACAACAAAACCACAGCTACCCTGATACGGGGAAGCAATGAGGAGAAGGAGATGCTACGATGCACAATGGCACAATTCCCAATTAGGTACCTAGGCCTACAGCTTGCGCTCCGGCCGCTCACCCGAGCCCAATGGCAGCCCATGCTGGATAGAGTTATACAGTCGGTTCCGGCCTGGTATCGAGGTCTTGTTGCGAGGTCTGGGAGGCTAATGCTGATCAAGACGGTGGTGCTAGCGTGGCCCATCCACCACCTTCTTGTGGAGAACGCTCCCTAGTGGCTCATTGAGGAAGTGATAAAATGGTTGAGAGCATTTTTCTGGGCGGGAAAGGACATGGTTCGGGGTGATCAGTGCCTTGTTTCCTGGGAGAGTATCTGCAAACCTACGCGTCACGGAGGCCTTGGCATGAAGGACATGCGCCTCCAAGGCCTAGCTCTAAGGCTGCGGTGGGAGTGGCTAAACCGCACTGATCCATCCCGTCCTGGAAGGGACTGCCCCAGAGAAGAGATAAGGAGGTTCTAGATGCGTTCCAGAGCTTAACGCACATTGAAGTGGGTAATGGAAAAAACATCTGGTTCTAGAAAGACCATTGGATTGGAGGTAGATTGGCGAAACAAATTGCTCTGGAGGTGTTTGCAGCGGTACCCACTAGACGAAAAAATACAAGAACAGTTGAGCAGGCTCTGCTAGGAAACACATGGATTGAAGATGCTGCGGCTAACCTTTCAGTGGAAGGTTGCATTCAATGCATTAAGCTATGGGAGGAGATTGAGCAAATCCAACGTGATGCACATGCACCTGATAAATTTGTTTGGAAGGGCGATGCGTCTGGCATATACTCGGCGAAATCGGCTTACAAGATGATGTGCTATGGCAACATAACCTTCAGTATGCATAAGCCCATTTGGAGGTCATGGACGCCACTCAAATGCAAATTTTTCAGCTGGCTTGCTATGAGATATAGGTTATGGACATCAGACCGGAGATTTAGACATGGCCTTGAGGAGCAGATGCATACTTGCTTCGTGTGTCTTCAGGAGGAAGACACGGTTGACCATATCCTGATGCAATGTCCTTACGCCCGGCAAGTTTGGCACGATTGTTTACATGATTCCGGGTTGCAAATACAAGGTCCCGACCACAGCTCTTCTTGGGAAGGATGGTGGAAGGACGCAAGGAGAAGCATCCACGCCACAGAGAGAAGAAAGTTTGATACGCTCATAATTCTGGTGGCCTGGACGGTGTGGAAACACCGAAACTCCTGGGTTTTTAGTAACACGCAACACCAATGCACCGCAGAACAGCTCCCAGAGAAGATTAAGAGCGAGTGGAACCTCTGGGAGATAGCTAGGAGAGGAGGGAGTGCAGCCGTGACGCGAGAGTAGGCGTAGGGCTTGGGAGGGGTTCTCGGAGTGGTGTGTGTTGGGTTCCCTGTACTCGCTGTTCGCGGCGTGCTACGGGTTTTTGTAAATACTTTTTTTGCCTTCTATAAAGATAAGACACGCCTTTGATGTGCTTAAGAAAAAAACTAGACTTTGTCGGCTGTCACACTTCTCAGGTGTCAAGTGACAGCCAGCACAGCCAGGTAAGATAATTGTATATGTCTAAAAAAATGATAGTATGATATGTGGTTACCTCTTTACGCTGCTACACTTATTTCCTTCTTTTGCGTAAAGATTTATTGGATTTAGTATTTGGTCAGTTGTGCCGCCTCTTTATCCGACAGTGAGCTCTTAGGCTCAAAATAAGCCAAGTTCATCAATCTGCGTTGTCCATTTGTAGGGATTGTAGAAATCACTGTCTAGTGTCTACTTGAAGACTTGTGCATATCTCTCTGGAGCACAATCAATGGGATATGTGGGCTCTTTCTAGTAAACTGAAGGATTCGCATGGCTTATGATGTTTACACGTCGTCATCAGGTCTATATCCCAAAGAGAAGCGCACAGGTGGCTTGTATATAATTGGTATTCAGCATTTCACTTGCTACTGTAGTCACTCTCTTGTTACTAGCAACCTGGTCGCTTCGTATTTGTTTTAGTTTACAAGTTAGTATTTGGAGCTTTGTTATATATTTTTGTGTCCATGTGCACTTAATAGCTGATATATAGGTCTGTTGTGAAGCCTTTCCTTCTTTAATTTTCAGGTTTCAGTTGTGCAAGACTGATACGATGTGTTCTACCTAATCTTAACTTTTTTCTCTTCAATTTCTTCATCTAAATACGCCCATGAGATCACCTGATAATTTTTTTGTCTTAAGAGTCTTTCACTATCGATCACGTGGGCAGGTGCCAACGTGTCCTAAACCGCTGTCCAGGGTAGCTAAAACCGGTCTCAATACTGCCATTAGCGCCTTGTGGGGGGTAATTTGTCCGGTATTGTAAACTTAGGGGGCTTAAGTGGCCCATTTCATAGTTAGAGGGGCTATCGACCGAAACACAATACTTGTGGGGGTGATCTAGACTTCTTTCCTTCTTGCTCTTGCTGGTGTAGCGCTTCCGGACGTTAAAGCCGACCTTGAAGCCGTAGTGGCTGTAGAAGTCGTACGCCTGCTGCTCCGAATCGAACTGCATGTCCATCCGCGGCATGTAGTCCACCGGGCGAGCGGAGGCCGCGGCACTGGTGGTCGCCGCAGGGGAGATACGGGAGATGGCGGCTGCCGTAACCGGAACGGTGGCGGCATTTCCGGAGTGGGGCTTTGGTTTTGGTGGTGATGGTGCGGTGGCGATTCGGGATTTAGGTTTTGGTGGGGAGGCCTTGTGAGTGGCTGAGCTTGAGGCCAATACTGAGGCAGGGGGAGGAGGATCTGGTGGAGCAGTGGGAGTTGGAAGGTGGCCGGGGTAGGAGGGGGAGCTCATCGCCGGCTAGGGGACGGGGGAGCTTTGCGGTGCGGTTTCTGCGGGAAGGAAGGAGCCGCCTCCCCTCAAAGAAGACGTACCAGAATGTTCGCAATAGAGGAAACCACACCGGTGGTTCTAATTTTTTTCACGCAGATTCACTTTGTTCCTAAATCTTTAAAATTCCATGTCTAGATTTAAAAAATATAAGTAATTCACGCGAGTTTCTATTTTGTTTTGACTGTTTTGACCTGTCTATGTGGCGTTTTGACCATTGCCATATCGACACTAGGACCCAGAAGGAATACTGGCCAGACATCTATATTTGCGAAAAGGCCCCCAAGTTTATATTTCTTCTAAATTATAGTCCTAGTTTATTCTTTTTGCAAACTTCTCCTCCTCTTCATGCATCATGTGCATGAACCCCGTGGCCAGGATCACCCTGCCTCGAACGCCTTGGCGAGCATGAACTTGCCACAGTCGGAGGAGGACGAGCCCCCGCCACTATCTCTCATGTCGGCACGGAGCTTGCGTTCGACGAGCGGGATGGCGACGCCAAGTCGCCAACGGCCAACCGCACCGGCGTTCAGGATGGATCTCGAGCCACAGCGCCACCGTCTTGTCGTGACATTCCTCGTCGTCGGCACTCGCCTACCCCTCGCAGCTTGCCGGGGAGACTGACGCCGCGAGCTGGTGTAGGTGGGTGCGACAACGAGCTGATGGATGTGTCTGGTTCCTACGCGCGCACGACACTGAGCTTGGCGGCATCCTCTTGCGCCCCATCAGGGACCTCCGCAGTGACCGAGGCTATGCTCGTCGAGCTGTGAGGACGGTGTTGCTCATCGCCGTCTTCCATGCTCGTCGTCGACGCCCCCATGGACGCTCACATTCTCCATGAAAGTGGCCAAGTATCGGCGGGATCACAGCAAGCCCCTCAACATGGGTGGGACCACCAGAGATGGTGACATGGTCCATGGAGAAGGTGCCAACAAGCTATGTGCACCGCCTGTGAGTTGTCGATGATGAGGAGAAGGGCCTACTGCGCAAGGTGGTGTCGCTGACCGACGTGCTCCGGGTGGTCAGGCAGGCCGCCCTGGGCGAGGACCATGAGCATTATATCTCCACGGGGTAGTCAGAGGGGAGCTCGAGCCCGGATACCCTCAACAACGCTACCGTGCTGCCGGCTTTCTCGACGGCGAAGCGGGACACCCGCCTCCTGGCCACCTCGCATGCGCCACCGGCCTAGCTCTAGGGGGCTTTTCGCAAATATACATGTTTGGCATGTGCCCATCGTGGGCCCTACAGTTGGCATGACAGTGGTCAAAGCAGTCAGAGAAAAATAGGACTTCGAATGAATCACTTACGGAAGATTTAGGATCTGGATATGCAATTCTAAAGATTTAGGATCAAATTGAAGATACACGAAAAGAATTAGGACCGCTCATGCAGTTTTCTCTTTGCAATATTGCTCATATTCTCCTTTTAGTTACCTTTTGGTGATTTTTTATGCTTCGCTCCCTTTTTCAACCCAGAAATTCACAAGAAAAAGAAACACCAATGGGGGAAAAGAGGCGATGCTAAAAAAAATGGGGAAAAGAGGAGGAGTAAGACATCATGAAATGTTTAATCCATGCTAGTAATTGTGCACGTGCATTGTGTTGACTCTATTAAATTATATAAATATCCATTAAAATAATAAGAGCTTCAAATACATATCGACTTAAAGTTTTGAAACACCAAGCACCATTACATGATGCTTTTAGGAGTACAAGAGCAAATTCAAGTAAACATTTAGCATTCTTATAATAATACCCACCTTACAAAAGAGAGAGTACATAACAACACCGATAATAGACAGAAATAAACAACCAACTCCGGTATAGGATCCCTTTGATTTAGAAAACATGAAAACAAACACAAGAGTGAGAATCGCATATCAAGATCCATATGACGAACTTAGTATGAAAAAGATAAATGCCTAGGTTGAAATAACTTAGAACATAATATGTTGCCACCTCCAGGGCGATGGGGGGAGCCAAACCCTACTGCCCCTCCGCCGCCGCCCCCCACCACCTCAACCCCCTCGTTACCCCATTGACGGTGGCCGAAAAGCCGTGCGCACCGCTAGTAAAGGGGGCGGGGGGGGCTTGATCCTCGACGCCTGGTGCGGCCCAGAGGGACGCCGCGCCCTGGAGGTGAGCGGCACGATCCTCGCCATCGCGCGAGAAGGAGCAGGGCAGCGCGGAGGTCCTCGGCGCAGAGGCGGGCGGAGGTGCGAGCCGGCTCGGCCTGGCAGCGGTGCGCGTGCGGATCTGGGCGACGGAGGTGCATGCTGCCAGGGGCTCCTAGGTCGCGGCTGGCCGTGGTGCGGGCCCGTGGCGGCGTGCTCCGGGGAGGGCCGGCGAGGAGGGGGCTGCGGAGGGGTGTGGTGCTGGCCCCTCCTAGGTCGGATCTGGACCTCTGGGTCTAGGTCCTTCCGGGCCTACTCTTGGTGGTAGATGGTGGGCTGTGGAGCGTCTTCGCGTGCCGTGCTTCTCTTGTGGCGGTGTTCTTCGGCAGGCGGTGGCCTGGATGGCGGCGGGCGAGGGTGCTGCTAATTGGCGGCAGTGGTGGCAGAGACATTCTTGGCCGGTAGCCCCAAACCCTAGATCTGGGCTCGTTGGGCCCGACCTAGGTTTGGGCGGGCTAGCTCGCACTCAGGTCGCTGCCATGGTTGGTCTGGGGAACTCGTCGGGACAGGGGGAGCGACGACGCCACTGCGTCTACTATGGTACGGCGGTAGGGGCTCGGCTGGGCCCGCTCTGGGCTCGGCCGGGCCTAGTTGGCCTGGTATGCTTTTGTGGCTGTGTCCGGTGTGCTGCCGCTATGGCGGTGGAGGTCGGTCCCTCCCACGTGGTAGCAGCGCCGCTTTCCCTTGTCTGCGGTGGGTTTTCTCGGGCCGGCCAACCTTGTGGTGTTTGCCAAGGTGAGACGTCGATGAAGACTGGAAGACCGTTTTGGCGCATGTTGGCGGGCGACAAGTTGGGTGGAGTGCCAAGATTGGATGGGGTTGTGGGTCTTTGGGGGTCGGGAGAAATCCTTGCCGGCTAGGCTAGCTCTGCGGGTGCCGCCTTCCTTCTTGAAGGGCGCCGGATGTACCTTCTTCTCACTCCCCTGCGTGTACCGGGAGAAATCTTAGGAGAAGTCCAGGCAGCAGCGTCATCATCGTCGCACTCCTTCTTGAAGGTGTTTCTTGGTACACGACAATTTGGAGGCATATGATCATGGTGGGACTTTTTCGGATGGCACAGCGGTTGCGCGTCTTCGTCGGTGGTCGATCCGGCACTGTTGTGCATTTCTTTCTCTTTCGTTCTTTTGTATTTTCTCTTGGGCTTATGCTTGTGTTGTTCTGCCTCAGTATTCGTAAAGCTGTATCGGTCGTTTGCTATATAGCGGAGCGTCGAGCCTGTATCGAGGAAATAACTTAGAACATGAAAGTAGCCCACCACATGAATCTGGACTTCATATAACATCACAATTAATTGTGGACCTAAACTTCAAAATGAAATGATTTTCATGGAAAAATAAACAAAGAAAAGGCTCATCTCCAACAAAATACATGACTTATCTCCCGTACACATTTAGTAGAACAAAAGAGTCGAACATCATTTCAAAATTGACATGGAATAAAATTTAACATAAATATTCACTACAGTTTTTCACAACTATGGTCCTTAAAAAATGTGTCAACTTGTTAGTTTTCACTAATATTTATGATGGAACAAATTTCCCCTCCAACCAATTACATCATTCAAGTATGAAATGCATTGTAATACTGCAATAAAATGCATGCATTGTTTCGGTCCCAAAATTTAGACGGTGGCCTATCTTCTATATCTAAATAGGAGTCCCCCGTTACCTTATTTCTCTCAAATGCAAGATGTCCATATCAGCAGCCTGCCACCTCACAGAAACTGCCCTGCATGACTACATCCTCATGCATTCGTGTCATCAGTTTTTGTTACCGTGATCTGTATGGCTGAGTTCCGTTACAATGTTACATCTTCCATATTCGTCTCCACTTTCGTATGCCATTTTCGTAAAAGAGTACCACCGTCACAGATTAATGGGCCCTGCAGTCTTCTAGACAAACTGTCCGTTACCTTTCAATCTCTTCCACAAGTGATCAAGAAACTACAAAAAGCATCCTTAAAAAAAAGAAAGAAAGAGATCAATGTAGAAGAAACTGATGAAGGCAGGCGAAGCGGTTGTCCTTGCCTTTAAAAGCACCTCCACGCATTCAGTCTTCCACCACAGTTGGGCGTGCAGATCAGCCACGCCGCAGCAGCCCTGGCGACCAGTTATTTATCTCATCCTACGTCTCCTCTCAACCTTCTTCAGGTTTTCTCTCATATTCAAGTTCTATTTTGCTTGAATCCATCTGGTGCAGCAAAGATGATAGATGAGTCACAAGTATCATGATCTGGATTTCTCACTCTTTGTGTCATCTTTCGGCAGATGAAGGTCTAACTATATATAAATTCGATGCTTCGCTTTTCTACATCATTCCTGCTGATCGAATTGCTATACAAGCATTTGGCAATATTTGGTAGGTACGAACCCTTATAATTTCTGAAATCTGAATTTTATTTTCAGTCTAAACGACCTCATTTCCAACCTTATGTATTTTTTAGTCCTTTAGGCCCCGTTTTGTAAGCAGGTTTTTGAGGGGTTTAAGGAGTATTTCCCCGGCCCAGCCCTAGGTCCTGTTAAATTCTGGTTGACTGTTTTGTAGGCTGGGTTTAGACGGGCTCAGCCCCATGTACCCCCGTCGAACCTCACCGAAACCCTTCGATACGCTCGTATATTGAAACGCTAGCATCGCTCGATTTTCTGTCGCTCGCTTGCTCGACGGGTGGCCCTCGCGTTTTGGGTGGACCGAGCGGTGTCTCCAAATCCACGTGAGATAAATATTCCGTGATCCACGCAAATAACCTTGTACAAAACAAGGCCTTATGAATTTTAATCTCTCGCTGCAGGAGACATTGACCTTTGGCACACCATGTAATATTGAGAAGGTACCCGTGAGCAGTAACCTATCTCAGGCATCATCGCAGTGTAGATGGACGAAACGTCCATGCTCCCACGCCAGTTGATTCATGGTAGACCCAATCATTTCTGAATATATTTCCTTTCATTGATAGTGATAACTTACGAGAATGGCGGTTCTTCTTGCAGCGAAACAAAGATTCAAAGAGTTGCCACTATTCTCATCTGACTATGAATATATTTCTTTTCAAATAGTGTTATCTTGAGAATGGCACTTCCTTCTTGCAGTGAAATAAATATTCAAAGATTTGCCACCAGTCTGACAACGAATATTTTTCCTTTCATTTATAGTGAAAAACTAATGAGAATGGGCTGCTTCTTGCATTGAAACAAAGATTCAAAGATTTGCCACCAATCTCTTTGACTACGGTCCAAAATATAAACTTACCACTAGACGTGAATTTTACGTGTCTAAAAGATTTCATGATTACTTTTTATGTAAAACTAATCCTTGATACTCTTATTTAATTCTAGATTTTTCGGTTGCCGCTTGATGCATCTATTGTGACATTGATGTATCTACCGATTTTGTTAGCAAAATCCCGCAGCAACGCGCGGGGTATTATCTAGTTTTATCATGGCAACAACATTCAATACAAAATATATTATTGCCTACGACTTCTAGGCCTAAAAAATACATCAATCCAATATAAAAATCCACTGAATCTTTGTTCACTGTCACTCGTCGGTATTATCCAAGCATATATTAGCTCTAACGATGTTGAGACGGTCATTCACTCTGGCATTAAGCACTTTCCACTGGACCTTCTTTGATGTCTCCACTACTGCCGTTGGAACATACGGAAGCAGAGAACCAGAATTCCCATTCAAATTATACAAATGGACGGTAGAAAAAATTATTAGAAAAGTGAACATCAGACAAACCACAGGGTTAAGGAAAAACAGGCCCCTAGATATAGAAGTATTATCGTTAAATGCATCTACTTTCAAGTCTTTGTGAAAAACCATCTAAAAGTCACTACTACTTTATGTCTTTTTGAATGGCAAGATGCAGCTACCGAGGTTCTTTCAATAAAGATCAAACAGAAACACTTACTAGAAGGCACAAAGTCTCAGATTTCTGGAGGAGCGTTTGAATCCAAGTAGCTTGTCGAGCTTGGGATTTTAACTATGTTAACCTGAGTATCACTTAGAGCAACTTCAATACACGCGACTAAAACCCGGTACTGTAAAAATAACCGCCAATATAGCGCGCGCGACACTATTTTGTCCTCCAGCAGTCGCGCACTAAAAAAAATCGGGTGCGCGTCAATTTGCCCACCCGCGCACCCCAAATTTGGTGCCCCGTCACCAGCACATGCTATCACTCTTCCTCGCGCGCGAACGCCAACTGCCGCTGAAACTTCCCCCGCGCGTCCACTGTATCCATTCCCCTTCCGCGATAGCGCCGACGCCACCGCTTCGATTCGCTGTCTCCGCCGCTCGCCTGCGCGCGGAAGCTGCAGATCCGCCGCGGCCACACCTCCCTGCACCTCCTTGGAGCTCGCCGCGGCGGGAATCGACTCGGGTGGTCGGCGCCGTGCGTCCTCTCGCACCGCCAAGCGACCTCCGTCGTCGCGCCGCCTCCCCGCAACTCGGCAACCACGGCGCCGCGCTGCCCTAGGCCGCCATGTCCTCCTCAAGCCGGAAAGCTACTTGGTGCACGCTTTTGCGCCGCCGCCAGTTATGTTTCGCCGCCGCCACGACACCAAATTTTATTTTACTTTCGGTAGAGGAAGTGAGCGCATATTCGTGCTTGTAGAGAATAACGTATGATTCATCTGATGAGGAACTAGAGCTCAAGGAAGATGAGAACACATCGATGCTATTAGCTTGGCGTGAGACGAAAGAACCGAAGCGCGGCGGCTCGGTTTTTGGTAGGTGCAAGTTGTGGAGGGAAAGGATTGAAGGGCACGAGAGGTTGATGAGGATGTATTTCAACGATAATGCCACCTTTCTAGAGGAGTATTTTCGTCGGCGTTTTAGGATGGGCACTGGTTTGTTCAAGCGCATTTGCGAAGAGGTGACTAAGTTTGATCAGTTCTTCGAGCGAAGAAGGAACGCTGCCGGAGAGCTTTGACATAGCACCTACCAGAATGTGACGGCCGCCTTGCGTATGATGGAATATGGTATTCCGGCGGACCTTGTTGACGACCATTTGGCAATGAGTGAGAGTCAAGCTATTGAGTGTGTCAAGCACTTTGCCGTCGCAATTGTGTGTGTGTTTGGAACCATCTACTTGAGAGCTCCCAATGCTGAAGACACAACTAGGCTTTTAGAGGAGAACAAGGCTCGAGGGTTCCCTGAAATGCTTGGCTCTATTGACTGTATGCATTGGAGTTGGAAGAATTATCCTACGGCATGGCATGGACAATTCAAAGGTGACAAGAAGGATTGCACAATTACCCTTGAAGCTGTGGCAGATTATGAGACTTGGATTTGGCATGCTTTTTTTGGAATGCCTGGGTCCTGCAATGACATCAATGTTGTTCAGCGGTCTCCTCTTATGTCAAGGATTGCATTGCGTAAAGGTCCATAAGTAGAGTTTGAAGCAAATGGCCGTATATACAACTATGGCTATTATCTTGCAGATGACATCTACCCAAGGTGGCAAACTTTTGTGAAGCCGGTTCACAAACCTAAAGGTAAGAAAGGAAAGGATTTCCATGCTGCACAAGCGGCGGCTAGGAAAGATGTAGGGAGAACCTTTAGGATTTTGCAAGCCTAATTTGCTGTTGTGTGAGGACCGGCTAGATTTTGGGATCAAGAATGTCTTTGGTACATCATGACCGCTTGTGTGATCATGCATAACATGATCACAGAGTATGATTGTGACAAAAATGTAGATCGCAGCCACCACTATGACTTGATGGAGATTCCCGTGCAAGTGTATATGAGAGAGCATAGGGTGAAGCGTTTCATTGCCTCATATCACCCCATTCGCGACAACGAGATCCATGATAATCTTCAAAATGATCTCATCGAGGAGTGATAGAAATGGTTTGGAGCACAACGTTGAGTCCTCCTTTTATTTGTTGTTTGTTGTCTTGTTGAAAAACTTGTTGTATTTGTTGTAGTGTTTGATAAAAAACTTGTTGTATTTGTTGATGAAAAATTCCTATATTTGTTGTACTATTCATGTACCATTTGGTTGTGTTGTAATAATAACTAGACAATTTTCTGTTGAATTTATTTGGGTTTGTTTGATCTTCTTGAACATATAGTTTGTTGTGAAACCTGTTTGCATCGGCGCCTGCGCGCTGTATTTTTGTGCATTTGCTAGGATCCTTTTTGTGCTCTATTTTTGCGCGCCGAATTTAGCGTGTCTGTCGGAGGAGAAATGTCACGCGCGCTAAAACTGAATCGTGCGTGCTGCATAGCAATTTTACAGCGCCGAATTTTAGCGCGGCTGTTGGAGTTGCTCTTATTCTATCCAGGTCTCACATACCTGATATTAAAGACCACTCGGTTGGATGAATGTGTCAAGATAGTTTAATGGAAGGTTTGTTATTAAGCACTGCTTCTAGGACTCAACAGTCAATTATAATATTGATCATCCACGGGGAGTATTTATTTCATACATCTTGAAGGTTCGTATAATTTTCTTACAAAGCTTATGTTGTAACCATTTTTGAAATACAATTCACTAAGGCCTAAGGCAATTTGTCAGACATGATGCAAGGTATAAACGAGTCTCAATCTTGCGATGAGATGGAGTCGAAGGTAGGACTTGTCAATCTTACTGACAAAAAGAGTTATCATATTACTCAAGTTCATAAGCCGTAGGTATTAGGAATCAAAACTAAACTTTGCATGAGAAACTTTACATAAGAAGTATCACAAACCTTTTGACTGACCTAATATTGTTCTAATCTTTCTTTTTTCTAATGGTGCTCAGAATGCCACGCCATAGTGGAAGATGGCACTGTAGATAGAAAATAGCCCAATGATTATATATCTCTATCTGGTATAATTTGCAAGTTTATCATATTGATTTAAACTTTAGAAAGCTAGATGGATCATCACATTCCGTGAAGTAAGTCAATTTGTTCAACGTTTGATGTATTTGTAAGAAAAATGTGAAATCCGTATATAAATATGCCACATGAAAAATTAGGAGTAGTTTAACCAGTAAGCTTCCTTCCATCAGGTACAATGTTCCATATAAAATACCAGGGCAATGCAAGAAAGAAAATATTAAAGTACTCCCTCCGGTCAATATTAGTGGACTCATACTACAAGAAATGTTTCCTTCCACAACGACTTGGTCCGACGGTCGTCGTAGAAGGCGCGTCTTCCGTGAAGAATTTCTCGGCTCGATCGTGGCCAATGAAAAACATTTTTTCCGGTTTCACGACCCTCTACTATGACGGAACCGCAAAAAACGTGGAGGAAGTTTGGCCGGCGTGTGGCAGAAGAAAGATTTTCTGTTCCTCGCGCGATGTTGGCTCGCCGAAGTCCTTTGAGGCGTGTGTATGATGGAACTTTTTTTCTTCGCTCGCGCTACCCTGTTCTGAACTTGACAGCGTTGCTCGATACATCCGCTGTTTAATCACGCTGCTGGGTCCTGCATGTCATCCTCTCATTAGAAGATACGTGTGCATGATGGAATTTTTTCCTTGGCTATTTTCTCCCTGATTTCAACTCGATAACGTTGCTCGATCTCTCTGTCGTTTAGTCACGCTGCTGAGTCCCACATGTCAGCCTCACATTACGAGAATCGTGTGTATGATGGAATTTCTTTCTTCGCTCGCCCTATTCTGTTCCGAACTTGATAGCATTGCTCGATGCATCAACCGTTTAATCAAACTCCTGAATCCCACATATCATCCTCTCATTAGAAGAAACATGTGTATGGTAGAATTTTTTCCCTCGGTCGCGCCTCCATGTTCCAAACTTGATAGTGTTGCTCATTGCATCTACAGTTTAATCATGCTGCTAGGCCCCACATGTTATCCACTCATTAGAAGAAATATGTGTACGATGGAATTTTTCCCTCGATCGTGCCTCTGTGTTTCGAACTTGATAGGATGTATCAGCCATTTTTCTAGGCTGCTGGGTCCCCCATGTGAGCCCCTCATTAGAAGAAACATGTGCATGCTGGACTTTTTCTTGCTCGCACCTCCCTGTTTCGAACTTGGCAACATTGCCCGAGGCAAAACCTGTATAAGGCCGCGCTACTAGGTCCCACATGTCGGTCTCTCTATAAATGATAGCTGCGTATGATGGACATTTTTAGGCCGCGTCCGCTGTTTTGACCGTGGCAACATTGCTCGATGTGGCATCCGTGTATGGTCTTGTTGTCGAGGCCCCCATGTCAGCCTCTCTGGTATGTTCTGACTTGTGGGTCTCCGATGCAGCCTTGTATGTTCTGGTGGGTGGGTCCCCGATGTCAGCCTCTCTATATAAGTATTTAACTTTTTTTTAAACCTAGCCATTAAACTCGAGGGATGCTGCAGGCTGGTGGGTCCGTGATGTCAGCCTCTCCATAAAGCAATGTTGCTAGAAGAAAAAATATAAACCCAAGATAATTTTATGTCAAGCACAGAGAATCGAACTCAAGACTTCAAAACACATATAAACCGTGTGTGTTGCTGCTACGGCAAACAAATAAGATGAACATTAGCATTAAAAGCTTTATAGTACCTATGATTTATATATTAGCCTTCTTAAAAATATTTTATGTGTCCATATTCTCTCTCTTATTAAAATACAAAGGAAGCAATCTTGGCATCTCAATTTATTAAATGCCAGATAATGGAGTAGTTTCTTAAAAACATGGGTAGGCGGATTTTTTTGTTTTAAAGGGCAATTCCAAAAACGTTGAATTAAAGATTTTGGGCTATTCCACATCTACTATACTCAATGGGCTATACTCCATGCGCTATTCTCCATGGGCTCCTTGATAAAAATTTAAATGGGCCGTCATCAGCAAGTCCCCTAACCCCTAAAAGGCCGAATTAAATTGTTCTGGGCTAAAGAGGGACAATTGGGCTAGATTTTACTTTCTTTAGTAAAATTTGTATTGTGTTGTGATACTTTCAATCCGGAATACGGATGTAGTGTAGCTTCTTTTTCCCTAGTATACCTAAGTTATCGAATCCTCGGGAAGCGAATGCATAGTAAAGTTACTTTAACGGACCTTCGAGAGTTTTCTAATTCTTTTTGTGTTTTTACTAGACCAATAGCTTGCGTCTTTTTGTTGTTGTCGATAATGGAGAGAGAGGGTCTAGGGCGTTTGGTTTCACCTGTAGCTACACAAAACATCTTATGAGAATAAAAGATAGAAATAAAGTATGGATGTACTTGTTAGAGCAAGATAAATTATATGTGGCCAGTGCATCCATAATTGTTATTGCTTCCGCAACCGCTTATAACAATAACCTACTAGTCTCATCCATAGAAGAAAGAGAACTAATGATATGCATAGTGATGTTACCGTTAATCCCAAGTAAATCGCTCACATATAGCCGTACTACCCCTTCTTTCACTAGGGTTCCCAACCTGCAGATCAGTCATTACTCATACTCCCTATACATGTCTCAACCCTCGGGGTCTTAGGTACCCGACAAGTCCTTAGATTGAGGCAAGAGAGGATACAATAATCATCATGTCATACAAACTAATACATGATCCCATCTATGATAAATAACATGCACAAACGCTACATGGCTAGGCCTAAGCCCTTAGCCCAAGGAGAATTACTCACACATAGAGATAAGATCAACAATCATAAACATTGTATTGAAAATCATAAGATTGATAGCAATAGTCTTAGAATGTTGCTAGTTGAAGAAGAGATCTACTATTACAAGTGGTGGGATATGGCTATGGAGGAGAAGGGTTTTGAGATCTGGAGGCGGCTGGAGATCTGTGGCAGAGACTTTTGGCGAGGGTCTTGCTTGTTTTCTCGTCGCCCGAGGCTTCTTTATATAGGGGTCCCTTCATGAAAGTTGTTCTGTTTGACCTAACGGTGACGGTGCCCGGAGCTATATGGCCAGAATTTTGCTCTGGTCGTATAGTTGGTCGTTAAAGTGTCTGCCTCCACTTTACAGCTCCTAATTTCTTCTGGTTGTTGGAAATCTCGTATCTTTGACTTTAATGTAATGATTCCCATCTTCAAATGACATTATATGCGCAGGAAAAATATAAAAAGAAAGGATTGCATACCCCTTTGAATATTAGGCATTAGTGGCAGGGTTTAGAGACATATTTCATCAAAAATATGAATAATATCTAGTTTAAATATGGACGTAGATGGCTATATTTTAGAGCCATCAACCTCTCCAAGCTTAAACTTGATCGTCCCCGAGAAAGAAAACCAAAATCAAAAAGGAACTTAGCATTTAAACTGAAATAACGAGATGGTGATCTTACTCATGATTGGTAGTCTCATGTTTCCTCCACTTCATGAATCTGAAAAGCTTCAGCATAGATAGAGTAATGGCAAGCATATCATACGGGTTTTATACATCCTTATAGTGCAGCAAAATTATTGTTAACATGGATAATTCAAAGGAGTAAATTTTATTCCATGTCATGTAATCAACTCATAGGCTTGCCTTTGAACAATAAAGTATAATCATGTAAATTGAGAGTGTGAGAGTTGTTATAAAAAGCATATATACTAAAGTATCTCAATCCTCCCACATCAATAAATTAAGACTTTTCAAGCACTACTTTTCTATTCATTGTCCTTCAAAAATTTCAGTTCTTGAGTAATTGAGAGCATGCCAAAGATTTTTATTAGTTTATCGGGCAGTGATGGACACTCATGGCATCACTAAGGTTTTTGTTCCTTTTAAATAATGATTACTCATAACAGTCAGAGGAGTGATTCCATCATGAGTACAGCTACCCGAGAGTGCCAAGAATCTTACCCACTATAGCATTGCTGCTACAAGTGTTTAATCAACTCATAGCCAAAATCTAGGAGTTTCCTCCATGAAGATCGTTCGTAGGCTAGCGGAGTTGTTGGCATCCCATGAAGTTTGACACACAAAGCTATATCATTCTTACGATTAACAAGTCAAACTTTGGCATGGTCACAAAAACCGCTAAACATTAATTCAATCGAATAAATCCTTTTAAAGAGAGTTATCAAGTCAATCAACATTTTCAGTGGTGTTGAGTGTATCTAGAAATAAACCTTCAAGATTAAGCACTACAACACCCAAGCCTTCAATTGTGAGACTTTTTCTTATTACAATTGTTTAGCAATTTTTAGGCAAGACTTGGTTAATTATGAGAGCTGGAACAAAACATACCCAACTAAATACCCATGCAAACGAAAATCTTACGACAATACAAAGAGTCACTCCACCAATATAATATCTCAACATTTACTACTAACTAGCATGAATTTCTCAAACTTCAAAAGTGGGGAGTCATAAGGCATACCTCTAATGTTTGGTTCCACTTCTCTCTTCCTCTTTTTATTTGCTTCTTGAAAACTCGAAGTCAATCACTCTCCTGCAAACATATGAACCTCGAGGTAGAAAGAAAAGAAAGAGGGAAAATAAGGACAAATGGAGAAATCTTTTTGTGGTTTTTAAGAGAGGGAATTTAAATAATAGAAAATTGGCGGCAAAGCCCGTCTAGAAAATCTCGAAAGGTAATAGAAAGAACTAGAAAATAAAGTGTTGGGGAAACCAACATGAGTGCTTATAAACTCATATAAAAACACAACCTCGAAATAAATAAAAGCAAATGAACGCCAAATAAAGATACATGAGGAAACTTCCCCAAGCTTAGGCTTTTGAAAGCCCTTCAAATCATTGTGGTGGAGGGAAAAAGTCGTTATTCCAGTTCGCAAATTGAGTTGAGAGGTTACTAGTTGATTCTAGGTGGTTCAAAGAGAGGCTATGCATCCTCTTCACAGTCCCTCCAAGTCCTTGGAAATCTTGGTATGTGGCGAACCAGGTTTGTGGCTGCTCCTCTTTGTAAGGAACTTCTTGCTCCTCCTCTTGGTCCTCATCCTCCTCTGGAATCTCCTCCTCGGGTTGGTGTTGCTCAACATGCAAGTCATATAAAAAACGTCCCTCCTCGATAGAGAAAAGACTGTTAGGCATGGGAGCGGGGTAGAGACGCCCAGCTCCAGCAATATGCACGTAATAAACACCACCTCTCCTGGCGAGCATTCCACAGGGTTGCAAAGTGGAGAAACCAACACGTCGCTCACCTGGCACGGGTTGCAACTCACCTAGATCGATGCCTTGGGCAGTGGCAAGCATGGTGATGACGCCTCCACCTGTGATTGGTCCTTGGTTTTGGGAGGCTTGGTTCTCCAAGTAGCGCACAAGGATGGCGCCCAAGTTGGGTGACAGGCCGCAGTTGATGTAAGCAGCCTTTGTAAGGACTAGGATGTCCTCCTCGTTGAGTCTCGTGAACTCATTACGTGCCTACAAGGTGTTAACAATAACATAGAACAAATACAAAATTGCAAGATGTTAAATATTCTTCCCCTTGCTCACTCTAGTAGTGAAACTCATTCCATTATAGTATTGTTCAGGGGTAGGTTCTAAGCCAGTAAAGGATGCGTGTTAGACATTAATATCATTGTTTGGCAAATTAAAGGATTCACACCATTCATCTAATGTTAAAGTGTAGTTGTTGTTCATAAGTCGGAAATAAATAGTGTCCTCTCCTTGCCATTGTTTAACGGTGATTTGCAACGAACTTAGAATTTCAATGGTTAAGCAGTGATAAGTAGGCACATCATTGTACGCAAAGTTTTGTAGGCCAGCTCTATTGCAAAGTAAATTGAAGTCATCAGAAATACCGAGTTGGTTCAATATAATGGGGCAAGCCCACTTGGTGGCCTTCACTTCATGGTTCTTGATCTTGTTGAAGCGATCACGTTGGGGCTCATCCCTGAACTGTATCCCCATGTGTTTTTGAGCGACAGCCCGAGAAGCGCTAGCGGTGGCATGAGCATGAGTTTGGCTCTTTGTGCTCATCATCTAAAACATTGAAGAAAGACAAAGATAAAACATTTTGATCCAACAACAATAAGTACAACATATTCCTCATCATAGCACACTAAAGAGTCTCCCCAAAATAATAATCTAGGCAAGAAAATCATGGTAATTGGTTCATAGTATGTCTTACCCTAGATTGATAGTGACAATAGATCGAAGATGAATTTGCAAAAAGTAATTGGAGGATCGGAGGAGAAACATACTGTAGATCACTTGTGTGCGAGGAAATCGAACAAAGTTGAGTAGAGATGAAAATCTCTTGAGGTTTTGAGAGAGCTTGGAGGTAGAAGAGAGAAAAAGGGTTGAAGTTTTGGAGTTGGAGATACCTTCCCGTGCATTTTTGTGGTTGGACGCAACTATACGGGCGCAACTATACTGCTAGAACAATGCGTTCCCACCGTATAGTTGGCCTTCTGTCAAAAATTTAGGGTTTCCACCTGGCGACGTAGCTATACAGGCGCAACTATATGGCCGGAACAAAATGTTCCCGCCGTATAGTTGGTCATCAAACTGTCTGTCCCTGGAAAAGAAAATATACAAAGGCATAGATATCTATACGACCAGAACTATACAGACGAATTTTTATTCCCGCCATATAGTTGGTCGTTAAACTCTCAGTACATATGAAAGAAAAAAATTCGATTATAAAGATATCTATACGACCGAAATTTTTATTCCCATCGTATAGTTGATCGTTAAACTCTCAGTACATATGAAAGAAAAAAATTCGATGACAAAGATATCTATACGACCAGAACTATACAGCTGGAATTTTTATTTGCGCCATATTGTTGGTCGTTAAACTCTCTGTATGCATAAAAAAAATTGTTTCTTCGAAAATTATTTCTTTTCCTGTAACTTAGTGATATACCTTGTTTATGACAGAAAATTGACAGTAAATATTGTCGACCAACAGCATCATGTATATAGCAGAATTTTAAGGACTACCGAACTTCTTCTCCTCAAATGGAGTTTTCTAGCACTCTTTATTAAACATGAACTTAAAGTAAAAACTTAAAACTTAACTCAAACATTTATTTAATATGGGTTGCCTCCCATGGAGCTCTCTTTTACGTTCAATAGCTTGACCTTGATGTTACTTACTTGGGCCAGATGAGTGAAACACCCACTCCAAAGTAGTTGGCCTTCAAGGTGATGGCCTCCTTCTCGTCATGTTTGGCTTTCTTTTTCCTGGGGAATGGATAACAAAAGGATCTCGCGAAGGCAATTGCAGCTTCACGTTTCCTTCATGGAGGTTAATTAAAGCCTTTATAGTTCTCAAGAAAGGATGACCTAGTATGATAGGAGCAATAGTATCTTCATGCATGTCAATAATAACGAAGTTAATTAGAGCAGGGCATCCTTTAATTTAAACTAAAGTGTTATCCTTAATTTCTACAACTTGTTTATAAGTGGAATCTACAAGATGTAGTTTTAGTTCAGTGATTTTGAAAGAGCCAAGGTTTAGCTTGTTAAAAATACTTTAGGATTGTTAAGACGCTTGCACCTAGATCACAAAGTGCAGCTATCTCATTAGTCCCAATCTTAATTTTAATCGTGAGCTCAAATATATCATCTAGTTTAACAGGTAAATTTTCATCGATTTTCTTGTAATCCTCTTCAAGCTCGCGTACCTTAATCGCTACTTGATCAACAAAGTGTTGATACATGGCTTCATGTTACCTTCACTCACCGGAATTTTGACGTTGATCCTCTTTACGAGGTCTTCGATGGTGTAGCTTGGTGAAGGGGCATTGCTATAATCAAGCTCTTCGGGCTCCTCCCTTTGGATCCTCATCATTTTGAGTTCTTCAACAGGATTGGGCTCAACTTTACCTGCAAATTTACCTAGAATGAGAGTTTGACTATCGGTTATCTTACCTAGCTGTGCCTCAACGGTCCTCATTCGTTCTTGGAGGGCCTGCAAATCATTTCTCAAACTAACGGCTTGGTTAGACAATTTACCATGCATAGCATCATGGTTCTCCATTATTTTAACAAGAATATTGTTTTGTTCATTTTGTGAGTCTATAAAAGAGTTAAGTGTTTCTTGGAGACTACCATTACTAGTTCCTATACTATTAGGATTACCTGTAGGACTAGAATAGTGTTTCTGAGAATTAGGATTATAATTCTTCTTACAAGCAGGGTTATAATCATTATGAGCTATGAAGTCTATTTCTTCAATATTTGTTTCAGGGATAGCTCTTACCTGGGTTTTCTTACCTTTCACGGCTAGTATGAGCTAATCCAACTTAGCATTGAGTTCTTCATTTTCTTGTGGTGAGATGGAGTTCACCTTCTTCGTGTTTGATCTATCCACATGCCATTGAGCATGGTTGTATTGCATATTGTCTAGTAGCTGCTTTGCTTCAATAATATGTTTACCCATAAACGTTCCTCTACCTGCAGTATCAAGCATAGACTTAGACACAGGATTAAGAGCATTATAAAATAAATGGAGGATTAACCAATCTTCCATCCCATGACTAGGACAGTTTCTTAAGCATTCTTTCATCCTCTCCCATGCAAGCACTAGTGGCTCACGCTCTTCCTGTCTAAAGCCAGTAATATTAGATCTGAGTTGCATAGTCTTTGCAGATGGGAAAATTTAGTCATAAATAAAGAAGTACATCCCACCCATGATGTAATAGTATTTTTAGGCAAAGATAGCAACCATTCTTTTGCTCTTCCTCTAAGAGAGAAAGGAAATAGATGCAAATTGATCGCATCAGGGTCAACATCTTTTATACGCATCATATCACATATTTTAGTGAAAGTATTCAAGTGCATACCTGCGTCTTCAACAGCAGAGCCTCCAAATTGATTCCGTTGAACCAAACTTAAATAATCGGGCTTAATTTCATAGTCATCAGCAGCAATTGCTGGCTGAGTAATAGGAGTACACAAATCATCATTATTGGGAGTGGCAAATTCCCCATGCTTCTTTCCAGCTATATTTCCTATGTTTTGGGGTTTTCTTAAACAAATAATTATAATAGTAAAAGCAAGATTTTAAAGGTTAACTAGTTTTTTTGGTTTATCAAATAAAGACTGAAAGCAAACTAACAAAATTAAAAACAAGAATTAAAACTAGCAAGGTTCCTAATAACCTCGCCAGGGTAGCTATTGCTTCCCCGGCAATGGCGCCAGAAAAAGGATTGATACATTCCATAAGGATTACGGATGTAGTGTAGCTTCTTTTTCCCTAGTAGACCTAGGTTATCGAATCCTCGGGAAGCGAATGCGTAGTGAAGTTACTTTAATGGACCTTCGATAGTTTTAGAATTCCTTTTGTGTTTTTACCAGACCAATAGCTTGTGTCTTTATGTTGTTGTCGATGATGGAGAGAGAGAGGGCCTAGGGCATTTTCACCTGTAGTTGTGCAAAACATCTGATGGGAATGAAAGATAGAAATAAAGTATGCATGTACTTGTTAGAGCAAGATAAATTATATCTGGGCCGTGTATCTATAATTGCTATTGCCTCCGTAACCGCTTATAGCAATAACATACTAGTCTCATCCATAGAAGAAAGAGAACTATGATATGGATAGTGATGTCACCATTAATCCCAAGTAAATCCCTCACCTACAGCCATACTACCTCTTCTATCACTGGGGTTCCCAACCTGCATATCAGTTATTACTCATACTCCCTATACCTGGCTCAACCCTCGGGGTCTTGTGTACCTGATAAGTCCATAGATTGAGGCAAGAGAGGATACAATAATCATCATGTCATACAAACTAATACATTATCCCATCTATGATAAATAACATGCACAAATGCTACATGGCTAGACTGAAGTCCTTAGCCCAAGGAGAATTACTCACACGTAGAGACGAGAATATGGCTATGAAGATGGAGAAGGGTTTTGAGATCTGGAGGCGGCTAGAGATCGGTGGAAGAGACTTTTGGCGAGGATCTGGCTTGTTTTCTCGTCGCCCGAGGCTTCTTTATATAGAGGCCCCTTCACAAAAGTTGTTCTGTTTGACCTAACGGTGGCGGCGCCAACTATTCGACCGAAGCTATACGGCCGGAATTTTGCTCCGGTCGTATAGTTGGTCATTAAAGCGTCTGCCTCCTCTTTCCGGCTCCTGGTTTCTTCTGATTGTTGGAAATCTCATATCTTTGACTTTAATGTAGTGATTCCCATCTTCAAACAACATTATCTGCATAGGAAAAATATAAAAAGAAAGGATTGAATACCCCTTTGAATATCAGGCATTAGTGGTAGGGTTTAGAGAGATATTTCATCAAAAATATGAATAATATCCAGTTTAAATGTGGACGTAAATGGCTATATTTCAGAGCTATCATGTTGTGGCTCAGCTAGATTCGAAACATAGACCTCACTACCAGAAGAAAAAATGATAATTCCTTTGACAAATATTCGTGTAAAAATATCTAAAGAACAAGGGACATAGACCGCGTGCGCCAAAACTAGACTGGTATCTAATGAATTCACTTGGTACTCTCTCATCTGTGTCCAAAACACATCCAACGGTTCTGATGACACACAGGCAAAAGCTCTAGTGCAAGCAGCCAACCAGCAGCGACATAACTTTTTTATAAATTGAGTAGCATTTGAAAGATCCAATAGTATAGAATAAGACAGAAAAATATCGACAGATTCCTAGTTCATATTCAGCAGCACTTGACCGATTCTGCAACATTCCAAAGTGACTGTTTCAGCAATACATACACTGAAACTCAATAGCAGTATAGAGAGAATCCGTTCATGTTTCATCTCTAAAAACCTTGTCGCACGATGAGTTTGCCCTTTTCTCCAAACACACTTGATCATTGGAGCAAGCAAAACTGACGATCAAGTATGCTTTTGTGTGCATACCTCCTCTTCACATCAATACTAGTGTGACCCCCATATATGCATCCCAAAATACCCAAGCCTCATATAGATTGTGACAAGGCCAAGTTTAAAAAGAAGAGCAAGACCATCTACTGCACTTGATCTAAACAAGTACTAGTACATCCGTATTACTTCTAGAAAATACCTTACTAATAGTAACGATGTAACACTTGACAGATTGAGTAGCATTTGAAGATTCAGCAGTACAGAATAAGACAAAAATATCTACGGATTTCTAGTTCATATTCATCACCATTTGATAGATTCAGCCGCATTTCAAAGTGACTGATTCAGCAGTACAGACAATGGCCAAAAGAAATGATAGACTAAGCAATTCAGACATTGAAATTCAATAGTTGTAGCAAGGCCATGACTCAAAAGGAAAGAGAGTCCATATTTAGCACTCGATCAGTCGATCTGAACAAGTATCAGTACATATGTATTACTACAAGATAGATTAGCAGTAGCAAGACCTCCATACAAAATACTCGGCAAAATGCAACAACGTGTCCAAGTGCTGGCCGGGTAGCGCTTTCTTTCCTGCTTGTTACACTTTCCTTGTCACACCGTCGCCCGTGGGCCCACTTTGTCAGCAGCGTACATTGGAAATAGGTATACATTGCCGCAATCTTGTTCCACCTCTCCCCATACAAATTGAATCTGTCACCAACATAAAGTAGTAATTAATTAGTACGACGTTACATATCTTAACATTGGGATCATCACAAACTTGTCGATGCAATACTCCTGATCCACAGGGAATTCCGACGAATGGTTCAGAAGCTTCCAGGTAACACCACGGCTGCGACAGGTACGACCTGAGCCCTTCTAGGGCGAGTTTGGCCGATGATGGCCTGCTCGTCAGCTCAGATGTCGCCACCATTTCAACCGCATGGAGCCCATGCCATAGAGATAGCGACCAAAGCTTCACCTTATACCGCGGCGATTCGCACGCCCCTGAACTAACGAACCTGGGGAATATGACGATGTCCATGGTGTGGCCATCAATTTGGGTGACAAACACGGTGCCCTATTTCTCGATGCCGATGATATCCGCTCTCTGCGAGCCTCTTGTGGGCACCGGCTTAGACGACTCCTAGTGTTTGTGGCTATAGGGCATTATGGGCGCAGTCCTCGAGTAGGAAACTCTGAGGTGGTGGATGAGCTCTACCGTAGGTGTTAGCTCTACCAACGAGGTGATGAACTCGCATCCAGGCTCCATGCAGACTTGCTTGCCGTGAAAGCACCAGATTATGTAGTTGTAGACGTTGTTGTAGGGTACGAATGTCCCGCAGTGGTCGTTGGGGCATCTGCTACCTTTTCTGCCCGGGACTTGGCGGTACAGCTCCTTGGACCATGCGCCCAGCCAGGCGGTGCTGGTAGTGCCTAGACGCATAGCGATTTCATTGAAAACGTCATCGCCGACCTTGCTCCAGACGTGGTGTAGCGGGTGATGGCTCGTGGTTGATGAGCTCGTTGGGCAACCCCAAGAGGAAGGTATGATGAGCACAGAAGTAAGTTTCCCTCAGTTATGAAACCAAGGTTATCGAACCAGTAGGAGCAAGGAAACACCCCAAAGGTGTTGCTAGCTGAGCCTTGGCAGGGCGCCCTATCAGTGCTAGTAGCAACGTGGAGACCTGCACAACACAACCATAGAACTCTGTCCCCAACTTGCGATGAGGTTGTCAATATCACCGGTTTTGCTGAAAACAAAGGATTAAAAGTATTGAATGGAAGAAAGTAATAGTTTGCAGAAAGTAAACACAAAGCAGTAAACCGTTGATTGTAGATTGAATGTAAAAGAAAGGACCGGGGTCTATAGTTCACTAGAGGTAGCTCTCCTTAAGATAGATAACATGTTCGGTGAACAACTTATAGCGGGGCAATTGACAAACATCGAGAAAGTAATACATGCATATACTAATCATCTTGACTCCTTTGAGATTCGATTGGGCACTACAACATTATACATAGACCGTCATCCAACTGCATCTATGACTAATAATCCACCTTCAGGTTATCATCCGAACCCCTCCAAAGATTAAGTTGCAAGCAGATTATTGCATTACGAATTGCGTGTAAAGTAAACAATACGATTGTTCTATGAACAAAGGATTGTTGTTTTCTCCTAGTAGCAAAGACATCTAGTACCTTAGAGATTTCATCACTTCCCAGTTACACGGAGGCATGAACCCACTATCGAGCATAAATACTAACTCTTGGAGTTGATAGCATCTACTTGGCCAAGATAGCTACTAACAACGGAAAGCATGGAAGATCACAATTAACAAAGACATGATAGAATCAATAATCAATCTGAAATAGCATCTCAATATCCATCCGATCCCCGCAAACACAACATGCAGAATTACAAATAGATGATCTTGATCATGAACGGAGCTCACAAGATCTAGACATGAAAGCACAAAGGAGGAGAACCAGCCATCTAGCTACTACATGGACCCGTAGTCCAGAGATGAAATACTCACGCATCACACCGGAGGCTTGCATGATGATGAAGAAGGCCTCCAGAGTGAAATCCCCTCTCCAGCAGGGTGCCGAGAAGAGCTTCAGATCCCTCCCGATCTAGGGATGGAGACGACGGCGGTTACAGACTATTTCATGGAATTTTGATCGGGTACTTAGGGTTTCTGTATCGGAGGCAATATATAGGCGGAAGGAGAGGCCGAGGGGGTGCCTGCGGCGGCCAGACCACCCCTTGGCACGGGCCAAGCCTGGCCGCGCGGCCAAGTGGTGTGGCCTGGCCCCAGCCCCTCTCCGTCTCGTATTGTGGCTCCGTGTGTCCCTCGGTGAAAAACTGAATTTGGCTTTTGTCCCATCTAATTCCGAGAATATTCATTTTCTGACTTTCCTGGAACCAAAAATAGCAGAAAACGGGCAGCTGGCACGGTGGCTCTTGTTAATAGGTTAGTCCAAGAAATCATATGAAAGGTACTCCAAAGTGTGGACAAAACACAAGAAAGTAGATAAAACCAAGCATGGAAAATCAAAAATTATAGATACATTTGCAATGTATCAGCGGGTTGTGCGTTGATTGTGATATCATGATGGATTGGGGGAAGAGGTTGGACCAGAGTATGACTGTTGGGGGACTTTTGGAGAGGGGTGGCGTGGCCTGCAAGATCCGATGCAGCGGGCGAGATGGCGAGGAAAATGTGCAAAGCACGCACTGGAGACGATCCCAAATGCGGGGCTAGGCGGTTTTGGCCAGTAGGGATAAAAACAACCGGGATGGGGAAGATGGGATGACTCTTTGAACGAGGTTTTTTTCCAAGGCCTCTAGAGCTGCATCCAGGATGCCGAATAGCTTGGCTAGCATGCTGGAGTGCCCTAAATTAACCATTTGAAATCTTGGCGCATTTTATAGCTAGGCTAGCACGCTGTTGTGCACTAAATTAACCTTGTCACAACCTGAGCCATTACAGCTAGGTCGGCACGCTGCCGTGTACGCCGACTAGAGTTACTACTATTGTCATGTTTGACCAGATGATGTTAATTTACAACTTCTATTTTATTAAAAAATAGTACTCCTACCTTGTAGTAATACACTTGTACTAGTACAATATGTACTACTACTAGCAGTAGAGTACAACGAACAATCATCTCGTTAGTTCCGCTTCATACATGAGTTGTACTACACCTACCCACTTGATTGTTAGGTACACCAACACGGCATAACGTTTGTATGTGGCGAAACTAATAAGATGATTGTTTAGTTTGCTAAAAAGGATTATATTGTGGAACAGAGGTAGTACAATACTAGTAGTACACTAGATGTTTATTTTGCAGTTTTGTTGCAAACATAGTATAGTAAATACCTCCACATTGGAGTGTAGTGCGATCAAGTACCATGGTACTCCAACATGATGCATGATAACGGAAGGTGTTCAATCACCTCTTTAGTTATAATTAGAAGCGAACAGTCACTACATTTATACACCTACGATATAGTAAATTGTCCATCAAATGATGGGTGATAACCTGCACATCTGATCACCTTCTCGCAGTTATCATGGTCAAATACTATCACCTTAAAGGTAGTGGTGGCAAGCTTCTTGAATACCAGAAAGTATCCTATCTTCAAGTCATGTGCTTTGACAAAATCTAGCCATCCTTCGTCAAGGATAACCTTGCCATCTTGCTTCTTCAGGTTGACGTCCCAGCTGCACGCTTTGCATATCTTTAGCTTGATGGCCTCTAGATACTCATAGCCAAACGTTGCTAAAAAGGAGCTGGGTATGCTCCGCACGTCTAACCCTCCCGGTATTAACAACATCTTGCAGAACTCGTCAGAGGTATTCTCCACGTGGGTGTTCCTGGCTTGCCCCTCCATCCAGACTGCACATGGCTCTCTTGTCTTCTTCGATGATGAGTCTCTCCAAGCTTGAGCTTCTTTCCCGAACACTGCAAAAAAAATCCTATGGACAGATAATATCTCTATCAGCTATCAATAATTATGAAATAGTACAGTATTAGCTGATAGAGTATAATACAAGATCAGCTAAGAAAGTAAAGTGGAGCAATTTTCTTATCGAAGTACACAAATTAAAGTCTTAACTCTAGCTAGCATGAACACCGGTCATATTAGTAGTACTTCCAAGGTCTAGGCATCACATTAGTGCAGTTCATTATCAAGAAGTACAGATACCGAACACCCAGGAACAAACGAACATGACGAGCTCTATCTGCTGCCGATGCTAGAGATGCATACGTGTACTTGAAATTTTGGCAAAAATCAGGGTAGCGCAGCAGCTGCCCTAACTTACCCAAATTAAAGGGACCTCCGCCCCTGAGACCAATCAAGCAAATCATGTCGAGTGGCCTCCCAAATCATCATCATTCGTGGATCAATCAATGCAAAATTTGAACTTATTATTAGAGTTCACCGTAGATCTGACCCTGGAACTAGCTTGCATGTGTAAAACTGAACTGTAGTATATAAACGGGTTAAATGCACTAGATAAGAACTATACTCAACACCAACCCAATGTTACCCAAGTGCTAATAAAAACTTGATCACTTATCATTATTAAAATCAAGGGTTTCAAGGATTATGTACATACCGCACTGCCACTACAATGTCTCAGGGATGCGACGGATCTATAGATGAGGTTGTAGGGTCCGCCGCCCGCATCCTACCCGCCTAAGACGAGAAGTTACGGCGGTGGTGGTCGTTAATGGAGGAAAGCGCAATGGTGATTAAGGAGTGCTGTGAGAGAGAGAGCTGGGGCTGGGGCTAGGGATGGTGATGGAATAAATGTAGTGAGGTCATACATATGATGTGGACAAAGAAAACCTTGCCTTTATTTCGCGTTAGTTTTGCCGCAATATCCACCGCATCGCAAATTCAACGGACACCAATACAGTACTACTAATTTTCATGCCAAAATTAATAGCCTAGAAAATTCGGCACGACAGCTTGAGTGCTTGAATAGGGAAATATCAAACACATACTATGAAAGTATATTATTACGTACATGGTGTCTAGTACAAGCAATAGTGGAAATGATGTTGCGAGTGCTGATACTATAATACAGTATGAAAGTACTACGTACGTAGTATTGTATATTACATGGTGACACATACCAGCTATAGAAATGATGTTACGAGTGCTCATAATCAGCTTGTCTGTATTTTGGTCAAATTTCACATAGTTCTAACGAGGCAGGATTGGCATGAACCATATTGACGCCTCGAACATTTGCTCCCTATGTTCCACTCTAGTGTAGTTAAGTGATGAACCTATGGAAGCCCCCCCATTGACGTGCATGTGGACAATCTGGAACTGGCTGTGGGCATTGTTCGCAGCGCATGTGTGTAGAAAACACACAGTCTCCTCTGAACACTAGCAGAGAGCTTCGTCAACATCGGCAGCACTAGATTCAGGGTTTGTAGGGGGCTCGAGGATGAATGGATGGTTGATTTCCAAAAACACTGACCTCCCTTCAAGACTATCCCCTCTGATCCAGTCCGGTGCTACAGGGTCATCCAGATTTAAGGCCCTCTGGAAACGTGGTAGCGGAGCGAGGGATAAGAGAGCAGCTCTCTACCCATGTATGATACAGGATCACCATGGCTGCTGGTTCGTGCACCCCTGGTGTGAATCCATAGGATATCCCAGCCAAGCTCTGCCAAGTACCTACTGTGTAATGCAATATCTCAGCCTCGGCATCGTCACCAGCTTGGACGTTTGTCGACTCTTCAATTACTGGAGCATGTATGACACGCGGGCCTGCAAGTATACCTATGTTTGCATTTCCGTTAGCAAAATTATCATGAACAATGCAGTTATAAGTAATTTATAAATTTTACTTTTAAATAACGGGACTTACTCCACTTGTTTGGTTCCCAGACAAGAACATCTCCTCGTGGTTCTGTCACTGATACGTTGCTAACGTATCCATAATTTTTGATGTTCCATGCTTGGTTTTATCTACTTTCTTATGTTTTGTTCCAACTTTGGAGTACTTTTCATACACTTTCTTGGACTAACCTATTAACAAGATGCCATAGCGCCAGTTGCCTGTTTGCTGCTGTTTTTGGTTCCAGGAAGTCAGAAAATGAATATTCTCGAAATTGGACCGGATAAAAGCCAAAGTCGATATTTACCGGAAGACTCACAGAGCCAGAAGACGAGACGGAGAGGGGCCACAGGGCGGCCACACCATGTGGTGGCGCGGGCTAGCCCTGGACGCGCCACCAGGTGGTGTGGGCCCCCTGGTCGGCCACCAACCTTGCCCTTTCGCCTATAAGAAGCCTCCGATGCAGAAACCCTAAATCGTCAAGCCTCCAGCCACGAAAAGTTCCGCAGCGCCGCCGCCACCGAAGGGGAGATTCGGGGGACAGAAAGTCTCTGTTCTGGCACCCTGCCGGGATGGGGAAGTGCCCCCGGAGCCATCTCCATCGCTCTCCACCACCATCTCCATCGCCGTTGCTGATTCCCATGATGAGGAGGGAGTAGTTCTCTCTAGAGGCTAAGGGTTCTACCGGTAGCTATGTGTTCATCTCTCTCTCTATGCATGATCATATTGTGATCATGAGCTTTGTAATCAAGTAGATCTACCTTGCTACTCAAGTGCTTTAATAGATCTCTACTCTCCCCATGTGTGTGAAAGTGACAGCGTGCACACCATGGTGGCACATAGGCTAGAGATTACAAATACTTGTTATGAGTTATATCTGGAGTTGGATGTCTTTATGAAATTGTGGTGTTTGTTGGAACCATCTAGTGCTCAAGGTGACAGTGTGGGGTTATCTAGATGCAGAAAGCGAACTTTGAGGAGTGCTGTTATAGCCCTACCAATGATTAGAGTGTCCAACCGGAGAGTAGTTCAGAGTAGTATCATAAAGAGAAGATATTTATATGAGAGTGTTCACTAGTGAAAGTACGATCCCTAGGCCTCGTTTCTAAGCATTGATACACTGTTAGCAATTAGATCCGTTACATGTTTGCTTGCTTCCATCTTTATTTCAGTTTGCCTTTAGTCTTTTCCCACGCCAACCACATGCCAGCAAGCTATTTTCTGGCACCGTTACCACTTATAATTATCCATACCACTTGTATTTCACTATCTCTTCGCCGAACTAGTGCACCTATACAACTGACAAGCGTATTGGGTGTGTTGAGGACACAAGAGACTTCTTGTATCTTGATTGTATGGTTGCTTGAGAGGAAATACCTTTGACCACTTCCTCCCTGAGTTCGATAAACCTTGGGTGATCCACTTACGGGAAAACTTGCTGCTATTCTACAAACCTCTGCACTTGGAGGCTCAACAACTGTCTACAAGAATAGAAGTGCGTAGACATCAGTCACCGCGTATGTGATCAATAGAACCACCAAATAGACTCGTGGCAATGGCATCAACATACGTTGATGGTGCAAACTAGTCGTTTTGAAGGATAATCCAGTCCCTATGACTAGGAAAATCTATGGTAGCAGTGAATTTGCCAAACATTGCCATCGCACTGTAGCGCCATTGGTTGTCAAATCTGTATGGTTTCTTTGCTATTTGTATCTTCAGCAGGTCGATAATCATGTGCTTGTAGCTGTAAGTACATGGGGGCCGGGGAAATATTGGTTACCTGATGGATAAATATTAACATGTTGCACATGTGGCAGCTCGATACATGCCATACTATAGACATTTTGGGGGTACTATTGCCCCGGGTGCTTTGCAATCACAATCCATTCTCCGTTGGCACCAACCAAATGACCCTTGTTTTCAAATCCTTCATCATCCCATGTTCCGGGTATGTCATCATCAATTGTTACAAATGATTCTACTATTGGGTTGTCTAGTGGCATCAACAACACGTCAATGCCCTGCAACCAATTTTCTTCATATCTAGGGGCATGCAAGGTGTTTGACAAAGGGGGACTGCTAGCTAGCTCTGCGGAAAAACTACTATCTAAAAGATGCAGAAACATGATGAATAAATCATGAATGCATGTAGACAAACACACTAAGGAGTAAGGTCTTATTTGCATTAAATAAAAAGTGTACGAATAGATAAGTTTCCTATGCTGGCACTGTTCAGCCATTTGGTTCAGAGGAATGGACTAGAGGAAAAAAACGCAGGCAATTTTCCTATGATTGATTAACAAGATTAGGAGCCTCTTTCGATCAACGGTTTTTAAAAAACATAGGAATATGAAAAACACAGGATTGACATGGTAGGTACAGTAAATTCATATTAGGAATTAAAAACGCAGGAATTTTGTAACATGTGTCTTTGGATGGTGAATAGGAAACAAACACATGAGTTTTGCAGGAATATAGTGTGAGCGCATTAGACTTCTCAAAGGAGAAATATAATGAGGTTGGAGCTCATGTTTAGATTCTTATGGAATGGAGGGCATATGAACTAAGAAGGGACTCCATAGGAATTTGTTATCTTCCAAAATCCTATGGGTTAGAATCCTCCAAAAAACATATGCAATTCTTCATATCCAACTTGGACCTCATTTTCAAATTCCTACGCGCGCAAAGAACAAGAATGAGGTCCCAAGAGACACGATAACATCATAAATATACTCTCCCGTGAGGTTTGACTTTGATTTTACCATGTTTTAAAGTAATCCTATGTTTTTGTATCCATGTAAACCAAACAACCAACTTTTTACAGAAATCTTGTGTTTGTAAAACACATGAAACTTAAAATATAACGCCAGCCTTTATTGGCCAATACACCATCTGTTACGAGTATCAACAATCCTGGTCATTCTTGTGTTTTTAGATTAGTCTGTTTGGAGGAGAGGGGGGACACTGAAGCAAAAGTCTTGGGCCTCTTTGGATCGTAGAATTGAGAACACGGGAATTTCACAGGTTTGTTAGTGAAAAACAGGTGATTATAAAACGTAGGAAAACTATCTACGTGAATGGCATGTTTCGATCCTACGCACGCAATGAGAGTTGAGTCTCAAGTAGCTGTTCCAATTCCTATAGGATTTAAGAATGGGTGGGGGGTTGTAGTTCAAAATAATTTGGGTACCACGATTACTTTGATCCAAATGCAATCCATAGGAAAGAATCGAAGGATTCAAATCCTACAAAAATCATGCAAAACTGATTTTTACCTACTCGTCACGGTCTAGTGGCCATGTCTGTGGGTCAGAGTGAAGTAGGGATGGCAAACCAAACGGGAGACTAGGATCATCTGCAATCCCTCGATGCATGCCAACCATGCCACAAGCCAGGCGAGCAGTGCTCAGATGATTGGCGTGACCGGAGATGTTGCTCAGCGGTCTGTAGTGGAGGTTGCCAAATCTCATTGCCTAGCTATAGCGCTCAGATATCTTATGCTTCATCGCTCTATATGTCGTTCCGGGGAAGAGTATTGTGAAAGATTAGTCGAGATGGGTTGGCGGTTTCTACCTTTCTACAAGGGTGGAGAGGGGCTACAATGGTGCACAAGCGGCCATAGCGGCAGAGGAAGACGATGAGGGGCGTGCGGTTTCTCAGCCAATAAAAGATGGGGGGTGGGTGATTCTCCTCTAGTTGTCGGATCGACTCCTTCGACCCGGTATATTAGGGAAAAACTAATACGGAACGTTAACATAGACATTTATGCAAAAATGAATAATAACAAAAAATTAGATATATTTTTAAAACGCTCCAGCCCGCAATGCTAGCCGCTAGTTTGAGGCGCTACTTTTTTCCCTGTAGGTAGCTAGGGAATAGAAAATCACACTATGCTGAAGAAAAAAGTTCGAACTATCCTCAAATTTGTTTTGCGTGTGGGGATGGTGATGAGGCACTGACGGAGAGAGAAAACACAATTTATTTTTAGTGCATATATACTACTCCCTCCGATCCATATAATGTTCTCAGATTTATCTAGATTAGAATGTATATAGTCATGTTTTAGTGCTAGATTTATCTAATGGTTGGAAACTCCGAGAGGCAACATTGTACCATGCCATGATTCACTCTTTTACTCTCAAATATGGGAACATCACGGATGGTGGGAGTACAATTTACATCAAGGACCTAAAAATGGAGAAAATTACATAGAGGTCCTTACATTTAGCACGAAGCACCCTAAAATTAAGCAAGAGAAATAGTCGGGTCCAGCTCCTTCTCGAGAGAGCAACTGATCGAGCCATACTCTTCATACTACTTTCTCTTTGTTTGTTTTCAAAATATATGAACAAATTTGGTGGCATTCAAATTCCTGGACATGGGATCATCATCAGCAGAAAGTATGATGTAGATATGGCCATGACCTTGGTCGTTGGGCTTGAAATCGAAGAATGTTCATACTCATCGACAACTAATAATATTAAATATGTTTAAATTTTACCACTTGCTTTTAAGTTTGAATTTTACACGTACGAATGGTGGGAGTACATTTTACATCAAGGAGCTAAAAAAGGTAAAATTACATCGAGGTCCATACATTTAGAACGAAGCACCCTAAAATTAAGCAGGAAAAATAGTCATGTTTTGCTCCTTCTCGAGACAAAAGCTGATCGATCCATACTCTTCATACTACTTCCTCTTTGTTTGTTTTCAAAATATGGCCAAATATGCCGGCATGCAAATTCTTAGATATGGGATCATGCATCATCAACATAAAGTATGATGTAGATATGTCCATGACCTTGGTCGTTCGTCTTGAAATCTAAGAATGTTCATACTCATCGACAACTAATAATCTTAAATACGTTTAAATTTTACCACTTACTTTTAGATTAGAATTTTACACGTATGGATGGTGAGAGTATATTTTACATCAGGGACCTAAAAGCATAAAATTGCATCGAGGTCCATACATTTAGCACGAAGCACCCTAAAATTAAGCAGGGAAAATAGACATATTTTGCTCCTTCTCGAGAGAAAAGCTGATCGAGCCATACTCTTCATACTACTTCCTCTTTATTTGTTTTCAAAATATGGCCAAATTTGACGGCATGCAAATTCTTGAATATGGGATCATGAGTCATCAACATAAAGTATGATATAGATATAGCCTTACCCTTGGTCGTTCGTCTTGAAATCCAAGAATGTGCATACTCATTTGACAACTAATAATCTTAAATACGTTTAAATTTTACCACTAGCTTTGAGGTTCGAATTTTAGATGAACGGCGGGAGTACATTTTACATCAAGGACCTAAAAAGGTAAAATTACATCGAGTCCATACATTTAGCACGAAGCACCCTAAAATTAAGCAGGAAAAAACAATCATGTTTTTCTCCTTCTAGAGAGAGAAGTTGATCGAGCCATACTCTTCATACTACTTCCTCTTCATTTGTTTTCAAAATATGGCCAAATTTGCTAGCATGCAAATTCTTCGATATGGGATCATGAATCATAGCATAAAGTATGATGTAGATATGTCCATGACCCTGGTCGTTCGGCTTGAAATGCAAGAGTTTTCATATTCATTGACTACTAATAAGCTTAAATACGTTAAAATTTTACCACTTGTTTTTATGTTCGAATTTTACACGGACGGTGGGAGTAAATTTTATAGCAAGAACCTAAAAAATCAAAGTTACATCAAGGTCCATGTATTTAGCATGAAGCACCCTAAAGTTAACAGGGGAAAGTCGGGTTCGGCTCCTTATCGAGAGAGCAGCTGGTCGAGCCATACTCTTCATACTACTTCCTCTTTGTTTATTTTCAAAATATGGCCCAATTTGGTGGCATGCAAATTCTTGGATATGGGATCATGAATCATCGATGTAAAGTATGATGTAGATATGGCCATGACCTTGGTCGTTCGGCTTGAAATCCAAGCCTTAGATTAGTTTAAATTTTACCACTAACTTCTCAGTTTTTATTTTACACGGACGGTGGGAGTAATTTTACATCAAGGACCTAAAAAGGAGGAAAATTACATCGAGGTCCATAAATTTAGCATGAAGTACCCTAAAATTAAATAAATAAAAAGTTGGGTTCGGCTCGTTCTCGAGAGAGCAGCTGATCCAGCCGTACTCTTCATAGTACTTCCTCTTCGTTTGTTTTCATCAAGGACCTAAAAGGGGGAAATTACATCGAGGTACATAAATTTAGCATGAAGCATGCCTTAAAATTAAGCAAAGAAATATAGTCGGGTTTGGATCCTTCTCAAGAGAGAACCTGACCAAGCCATACTCTTCATACTATTTCCTCTTCGTTTGTTTTCAAATATGGCCAAATTTTGCGGCATGCAAATTCTTCGATATGGGATCATGAATTATCAGCATAAAGTATGATGTACATATGTCCATGACCCTGGTCATTTGTCTTGAAATGCAAGAATGTTCATACTCATTGACAACTAGTAAGCTTAAATACGTTTAAATTGTACCACTTGCTTTTATGTTCGAATTTTACACGGACGGTAGGAGTACATTTTACAGCAAGGACCTAAGAAGGGGTAAAATTTCATTGAGGTTCATACATTTAGCACAAAGCACCTTAAAATTAAGCAGAGAAAATAGTCATGTTTGGCTCCTTCTCGAGAGAGAAGCTGATCAAGCCATACTCTTCATACTACTTCCTCTTTGTTTGTGTTCAAAATATGGCCAAACTTGGCGGCATGAAAACTCTTGGATATGTGATCATCATCAGCATAAAGTATGATGTAGATATGTCCATGACCTTGGTCGTTCTTCTTGAAATCCAAGAATGTTCATACTCATCGACAACTAATAATCTTAAATACGTATAAATTTTAGCACTTGCTTTTAGGTTCGAATTTTACACGTATGGATGGTGGGAGTACATTTTACACTAAGGACCTAAAAAAGGTAAAATTACATCGAGGTCCATACATTTAGTATGAAGCACCCTAAAATTAAGCAGAAAAACAGTCATGTTTTGCTCCTTCTCAAGAGAAAAGTTGACCGAGCCATACTCTTCATACTACTTCCCCTTTCTTTGTTCTCAAAATATGGCCAATTTGGCGGCATGAAAATTCTTGGATATGGGATCATGAATCACCAGCATAGAGTATAATGTAGATATGGCCATGACCTTGGTCGTTCGACTTGAAATGCAAAAATGTTCATACTCATTGACAAATAATAATCTTAAATATGTTTAAATTTTACCACTTGCTTTGTGGTTAGACTTTTAGACAGACGGCGGGAGTACATTTTACATCAAGGACCTAAAAAAGGTAAAATTATATCGACATCCATACATTTAGCATAAAGCACCCTAAAAATAAGTAAGGAAATGAGTCAGGTTTGGCTCGTTCTCGAGAGAGAAGCTAATCGAGCCATACTCTTCATACTACTTCCTCTTTGTTTGTTTTCAAAATATGGCCAAATTTGGCGGCATGGAAATTCTTGTATATGGATTTATCAATATAAAGTATTATCGAAACCAAAGAATAGTTAATAATATTTGAATTATACTTCTTATAATGCGTGCTTCGGGATACACGTAACATGATGCCACAAAAAATATTATACTTTTTATTCTTTATTTGTTATCAAAATCATGTCAACTTTGTCAGGATGCAGATGCATAGCAAGAACATGAATTTTTTAGAACTTTCGGTGGTTTTCGATGTACCAAATTCCTGTTTAGCTTCAAAAGATTTTTGGAAAATTTTAAGAGCAATCTATTGCGCTTACGTTTAGTTAAAATTTAAGAAGGTCGGTGGGAGTACAGTTTACATCAAAGACCTCAAAAAATAGAAAATTACATAGAGGTCCATACATTTAGTACAAATGGCCCTAAAATGGATCAATGAAATGCAGTCGGGTGCAGATCCTTCTCGAGTGAGCGACTGAGCCATACCCTTCATACCAATCCTACTGTACTTTCGATCTAGCATGCTGTGGGTGTGCTTGGTGGCTTCCTCTTTGCAGGGTGTGAAATGGAATGACGATGGAGTATTACGGAGTAGTGGTAAAGCTCACCAGATCATAATGAAGTACATCAAATGTGATGGGACGTACTGCAGACAGTATAAACAATCCCTTGTGCACCACTATGTTTTGAACAACCTTCTCTCTGGATGTTTGGGAAGGAAGTGAATATTTCAAAACTATGAAAGTTTGAACTCCGACTCTAATAATAGTATGAGTACTGCACCTTTTGTCGCCAAGCCCCAAAATGGTTCCTTCTTATGCACACCAATGCATCACGCCTAATACTGACATGGAGCCGCTGACAAGGCAGGTCGACACACATGTGTAGCGCCACGTTTTGGACGAGGGAGAGATCAGATAGCCGGGGTGTGGGGATGGTGATGAGGGAGTGAAGGATAGAGAAAACATAATTTGTTTTGCGTGCATATAGTATACAGTAAAGGTCCTGAAATTTACTAGTACTAGTTCCGTACTACTAGTACTACTAGGTGACTGTACCCTGTACCTCGGTGTCAGGAAGCCATCACATCTTTGCTCTGATATCACACTGCCTTCAACTCCACCTCTTTGATGGTCTCTCGGGCTGCTTCCTATGTTCTCATAGTTTCTCTTCTTTCTCTTTGTTTCTTTTCAATAGAAAATACAAATTCTTTCTACTTGCGTTACAAAAAATACACTCCTGTCACTTGGAAAATTGATTTTCCCCTTTCCTAATGGTTGGAAACTCTGAGTGGTAACATTGTTACCATGCCATGATTCACCCAGTTACTCAAAAATATGGTAACATCACGGACGGTGGGAGTACAATTTGCATCAAGGACCAAAAAATAGAGAAAATTACATAGAGGTCCTTACATTTAGCATTAAGCACCCTAAAATTAAGCAAGGGAAATAGTCGGGTCCGACTCCTTCTCGAGAGAGTAGTTGATCGAGCCATACTCTTCATACTACTTTCTCTTTGTTTGTTTTCAAAATATATGGCCAAATTTGGCGGCATTCAAATTCCTGGACATGGGATCATCATCAGCATAAAGTATGATGTAGATATAGCCATGACCTTGGTCATTCGACGTGAAATCCAAGAATATTCATACTCATCGATATCTAATAATCTTAAATATGTTTAAATTTTACCACTTGCTTTTAGGTTCAAATTTTACATGTACGGACGTTGTGAGTACATTTTACATCAAGGACCTAAAAAAGGTAAAATTACATTGAGGTCCATACATTTAGCACGAAGCACCCTAAAATTAAGCAGGGAAAATAGTCATGTTTTTCTCCTTCTTGAGAGAAAAGCTGATCAAGCCATACTCTTCATACTACTTCCTCTTCATTTGTTTTCAAAATATGGACAAATTTGGTGGCATGCAAATTATTGCATATGGGATCATGAATCATCAGCATAAAGTATGATGCAGATATGGCCATGACCTTGGTCGATCGCCTTGAAATCCAAGAATGTTCATACTTATCAACAACTATTAATCTTAAATACGTTTGAATTTTACCACTTGCTTTTTGGTTCGAATTTTACACGTATGGAAGGTGGAAGTACATTTTATATCAAGGACCTAAAAAAGGTAAAATTATATCGAGGTACATACATTTAGCATGAAGCACCCTAAAATTAAGTATAGGAAACAGTCATGTTTTGCTCCTTCTCGTGAGAGAAGCTGATCGAGCCATAATCTTCATACTACTTCCTCTTTGTTTGTTTTCAAAATATGGCCAGATTTGGCGGCATGCAAATTCTTGGATATGGGATCACGAATCATCAACATGAAGTATATGATGTAGATATGGCCATGACCTTGGTCATTCGGCTTGAAAACCAAGAATGTTCGTACTCATCAACAACTAATAATCTTAAATACGTTTAAAATCCACCTGCTTTTAGGTTCGAATTTTATATGGATGGTGGGAGTATAATTTACATCAAGGACCTAAAAGGGGGGAAATTAGATCGAGGTCCTTACATTTAGCATGAAGTACCCCAAAATTAAGAAAGGAAATAAAACAGTTGGGTTCAGCTCCTTCTCGAGAGATCAGCTGACCGAGCCATACTCTTCATACCGCGACTTCCTCTTCGTTTGTTTTCAAAATATATGGCCAAATTTGGCAGCATGCAAATTCATGGATATGGGATCATCATCAACATAAACTATGATGTTGATATGGTCATGACCTTGGTCATTCGGCTTGAAACTCCAAGAATGTTCATACTAACTAACAAATAATAATCTTAAATATGTTTAAATTTTACCACTAACTTCTAGGTTCGAATTTTACACGGACGGTGGGACAAAATTTTACATCAAGGACCTAAAAAGGTAAAATTATATCGATGTCCATACATTTAGCACGAAGCACCCTAAAATTATGCAAGGAAACCAGTTAGCTAGGGAGCTTGAGAACTCAGAAAACTTGGTAATCAATCGTAAGTGTATCAAGGTCCACGCTTTGTCTGAAAACTAGGGTTGTTGATGTGGTAATCTGAGGCATTTTCTTTGTACTTTCTTATAGAAAAAGATTGTCGCTTCGAAAACTGAAAAGGTTTTATTGTTCCTATAAGTTGGAAAATGTGGTTGCCACCATTTTTCACCTTTCCGAGATGCACACATCTACCAAATATGGGAACATTACAATACAATATGATGTGCATATGGTTGTTACCTTTGTCTTTCAGCTTGAAACCCAAGAGTGTTCATACATTGTGGGCCATATATTGCGTAACTAATTTTTTGTAATTTATGCTGACTCACGGTATTAATTATTTTCAGTGCAATAGTAGTACACACAAGAGGACGCCATGAAGAAGGCTTCATTTTTAGGGTTTTCATTATTTTCATTCATAGCTAGTGAGGATCAAATATTCAACATGCATATTCATAGCAAGAACTTTAATTCTAAAGAACTCTCGTTGGTTTTTGAAGTATTGACCGCCTCGGTACCATAAAGACTCGAATGATGTTTGTAACTTTTTAAGAGCATTCTATCATGTTTACTTGTAGTTCAAATTTGAAAATGATTTTTTTATTCCTAAATTTTGGAAACTCCTAGTACTAGTAGCATTATTGTTCACCATGCCAAGATGCACTCATTTACCAAATATGGGAACATTACCATAAAGTATGTTGTACATATATAAGGCCATTTAACTTGTCTTTCGGCCTGAAGCCTAAGGATATGTTCATACATGGCATGCCATATTTTCAATTAGTTTGTTTTTTATATGTAAACTCTCTTGATAATAATCATTTTTCATGGCAAGTAGTACAACTCAGAGGTCAACGTGCAATGTTTTTTGTGTTTTCAAATAAAAGTCAAGTTCTGTACATGCAAATTCTTAGCAAAAAGTTGAATTCAACAAATTCATTGGTTTCTGATATATTGACAGTTGGGGTGGGTACCTTCAAAAGGTACTTGTATAACTTTAAGAGAAACCTACTAGTTACTCATAGTTCAAATTTTATCTAACATTGATAAATCAACTTAAATTAGTTTAAGAGTGTGAACTTTGCTAGGAAACCTTGAGAACTCAAAAAACTTTGTAATCGTAAGTGAAACATGTATAAACTTTGTCTGGAAACTGGGCTTATGGCATTCCGAGGCATATTCACCATGCTTGCTCTCAAGAAAAAAATCCTGGGAAAATAATTATCTGGTTAAAGTTTATGATAAATCGGGGTGCTTTTTTGTGTCAGGTGTAATAAACAGACATATATCGTTCGTCCGACACTTTAAAATAAACTCTTCGATGGATATTTGGTTATGTGAATGAAACATCAAATCTTAAGTACAAACAAGTTATGTTCAAAAATAAGTTTATTACGACCAAATAAAGCTTTCACAAATAATGTGTGACGGACTAATATTTTGGTACCTTTGTGTAAGCATTGATGTTTCAGATGAAATAAGTCTCTTACATCCCAGCTACATGCATGAAAGAAGTATTGTGGGTGATAAATATCGTTAGTATCTAGGTTTAGCATCATTCAATCTTTGTTTGTGAATGGGAGCAATGACATTCGGGGACCACTTGTTAGTATTGCTTCCAATGAAGTTAAATCGGTCATTACAGGACCAATTTACCAAATTTATGCACATTTGGCCAAAAACTGTTAAAATGTGCAAAAATGGCGTCCACCAAGTGTTTTGTGCAAAAGTGCGATGAAAAGATGGTGGATCGTGCAATTTCCTCTATTTAAAAAAATGTTTAATACTACCATGGAGGGTAATTCAAAGTACTGTACTATACTTACAGGTACCAGATGGAAGTTTGAAACCTAAAGGGTACCCACTATTTTAGTTGGTTCAAATAAATGAACTAGTTCATCAAAAAGTGATGATATGTGAAATGTAGTTCTTTTTTTATAGTACGGTACTACTAAAATGGATAGAGGGTTACTATGACACCCCCGGGATTAGGGCTACACAAATTCCAGACCTCTGTCTAATATAAGCCTAACCTAAATCTCGAAAGCATACAGAGAGAGAATCGGTAAGGAGAAAAAGAAGCATACCAGAGTTTTCGCGAATACTTTTCATCTTTTAAAATAGTTTTCACAAACACTAGACGCAACATCAACCAGTAGAAAGGTTTTCCTACAGTCGGTACGACTCTGATACCAAAACCTGCGACACCCCTAGGATTAGGGCTAGACAAATTCCAGACCTCTGTCTGATATAAGCCTAACCTAAATCTCGGAAGCGTACAGAGAGAGAATCGGTAACATTACAGTGACCCTACGACACAAAAATTATTACAGCAAGCTCATAACTGAGCAAATAACCAAATTATTACAAGCATAGGTCACTGACCACAAACATCAAACAACAGAAGGCAAATTATGCTATTAAGTATAGAAAACTTAACAAATGGCCTAAGAGGCCTGAAGCATAACGATGATGTACCAATCCATAGATTCCAGGCTGCCGACCGGGAATCCCAAGCTACTCGTCAATGTCGATGTTGTAACGAACTCTTCTTATGTGGTAACACTTACCTGCTGCAAAAGTATTAACAAAGCAAGGCTGAGTATAGGGTGTACTCCGCAAGACTTATGGCTGGTGGGGTTACTTTGCATAAACCTAACTTTCTTTTGTAAAAGAGGTAGGAGAAGCTCGGCTAATAGATCCTTTTAAAGAGGGGTAAGAGAAAATGGTATCTCAAGCTTTGATCTTCTTTTGGTATCCACCGAAACTTTATCAGCTAAACCTATTAACTAGGATCACCCCCTCAATCCTCGAGGAAGCATCCTTAAGCACACCTCACATCTCTTAACAAGTTTTATGATTAGGTTATAGTTCTCTTTGATCTTAGAATCCGTTCCCAAGTCGTCCATAACCATGGACACAGCTTTTCGAAAAGATTAATACCCTGCCGGGGTGCACAACTTTACCCACACGTACCAACCGATTCTTAATGCCACTTAAGATTATCCCTCTTCCTTGGAAGGCCGGTAGAGAGTGGTTGACCACGACCTTTACCTTGCTTTCACCGAGACCATGAGTCACGCCCTAAGGAGATGCCGCCGTAACGGTTCAAGTCTCGAAGCCGGCCCCTACAGATGTGAACAGGGTTTGAGATTACGGAGGCCGTGCCTCTCCCATTCCCTGCCACGCTTACCTACCTGTATGAATGCACCTCCTCCACCTCCTTCAAGAACAACCAGAATGCATATGTCGAATGGAACGCCCGAACTATGTGACTCATGGAATCTACTAGGAAAGTTACTTGTCAAGGGGGTTTCCAGGCCCCCGTGTGGTTGTACGCTCGTCTTGGTTCAAGAGGCAAGAACTCAGGTCCTAGTAGTGGCAAGTATGGGACTGCAAAAACCACAACACGACGTGGCCTCCCATACAAGCCTTAGCATATTTAACTTTTATCTCTGACCATACCACGTCATCCTATCCAACTAGGTTCATTCGTAGCTCTGATTCATCAACAGGATGGATTAGTGGTAACAACTAAGCTTGGCTAAGCACAACAGATATAAACAGCTCTAGCAAAGCTCATAAGCCAAACCCTAGTTATGCTAGGAATAGTGGATCAAGGAGTATATGCTACAAAGGTAACATGCATCAGATAGGATTACTGTATCTATCGATAAAAGACTTTGGAATCGTATGCACATGGCAAGAATGTAATACTTTGAAAGCATAGGATATTATCATGTGTGGAGCTATGCTTGCCTTTGCCTGTTGATACTCAGATAAAGAACTTCAGGTTCATCAGATGGACTTGTTCGTCGATAACCTTATATGGTGTTGATCTCGATCTTCAATCTTGGATTCGATATCGTTGCTCACATCCACTCCGAGGACTACCGAGAAGAAGCAGAAACACCGGAAAGGAAAGCAACAATCAACACATGGCATCGATGCAATGCTCAAGCAATGATGATGATATGACAAGTTAAAGTGTATTTAAATGAACCCTAGTACATGCTTGGTCATTTTAAACGGGGTCTAAGGGGTGCAAACCCTAATTCGAAGAAACCCCGGATGCATATGAGAGGGGTTAATTTGTTCTTCTAATTAAACTTGTCATGTAAGTTGCTTAACAATGCATGATTATAAGTCTATTGGATAGATCTCATTTTTCTGAACATTTTGATATATTATACATATTTTTCTGGTTTAAAACGGATTAGTTATGATTTTTCTCATTTTAAATCCATTTAAAATAATTATTAAAACAAGTAAACATTTTTGGAATATTATAATTATTTTATCCACTTGGTCCCACATGTCATATATTTAATCATTTACATAAATGAATTTCCAAAAAAATTAAAACCTGACAGATGGGGCCCACAGGGTATTTATATGTCTAGAAAATAAAAAAAAGAAAACATTTAAATAAAAGAAAAGGCTTAATTGCATCTTGCTGACGTCATCATGATGTCAGCAATGGAGATGCCCATTGCTAGGGTCGAATCCAGCGATTGGGGGCACGCGGGGCTTCGCGGAGGGGTGCGCTCGATGTAGGGCGCTGCGCTGGACTGAATAGGGGCGGCGTCGCTCGGATATGGTAGGCGGAGCTACACCGGCGAGCAAGAACTGTGGCGGCGGAAGGCAGAGCACGGCGAGGCGGCGATCAAGGAAGAGAGAGGGAAAAGAGAGGGGTGCTGGAGACCAAGCAGCTCACACTGATGCTGATGGTGGTGTCGAGGAGGCCGAAGGAAGTCGATGACGCCGGCGATGTCATGACGAGCGGCAGGCAAAGGCGGAGAAGAGGTGGATGGCGAGCTCGATTCTTGACGCCCGACATCGATTCCTTCCGGGAGCTGGACTAGGGGAGCACGACGGTTCTCTTGGACATCTCGGTGGGTCTTGGGGAGGTTTAGAACGCCGGCGACGGGCGGCGCTGCAGCGGCTACGGTTCAGCCAGAAGAGGAACCGAGGGAGGGAGAAGAAGAGAGGAAGTGGCGCACAGCTAGGGTTTCCTCGCGGTGGCCAAGGGGTCTTGTAGACGTCGGTGCCGTCGGTGGCGTGTATCTCCACTCCGGCGAGTGTCGTGGTGGTGCCAGCGAGCTACTTCCGTCGCAGCCAGAGGTGGACGATGACGATGCACCAGACCGAATTGGTATGGGCCGGAATGGGCTACTGCTGGGCCAGGCCGGGCCGTGGAAAAGGTTGCGGAGGAGGCTGCTGGCTACGCGCTGAGTGGAAGATAGGGAGAGGGAGAGAAATGGGCTACGGCCCAGAAGGCCGGGGTTTCTATTTTTATTACAAAAAACCTTTTTATTTTCTGTTTTCTATTTTCTCTTTATATTTTCAATTTAAAAATTGTTTTGGGTATTCCAAAAATACTAGAACTTTTGTGAACAATTTGAAATACTGCAGGACCCTTGTAACCAATTGGGCTCCACACTTTTTGTAGTTTTCAAAATTCAAAACCATTTTGAATTCATTCCAAAAAGAGAGAAGAAGATTATGGTTTAGGGTTTTCTTCTCTGAGTTAAAATTTTAAATTTCCTTGGTTCAAATGCATGCATGCAATGCTCGTGATGCACAAGCAAACCCGAATTAACAATTACTAAAACTAGGGGTGTTACAGTCCTATCCCCCTTAACAGAATATCGTCCCGAGATTCCTAGGTAGGAAGATAGAAGGAACAGGGTCACACTAAACTTTGTCGATCCTTTCAAAGAGGTTGATCCATGCCACCATCATTGGATGAATGCAACGCTTCATTTCTTCAAGGTAGCTACACACACTAAGGAAGAGAGGGAAAGACACAGAACCACAAATAGAGTATCTCATGGTCAACTCGTGGATAGATGTTTCTTAACATCTCTAGAGCCAACGAGCATGAAATACGTCAGGGTAACAGAGGGAACAAAAGGATATGGTTTCAAGGTGTTAGATAGCTGGTCTTCATAAGGATTGAGACCATGGAGCTTTAGAAGAGGAAAGCATACAACAGAAAGAACACGACCATAGACTTCAAAAGATGAAATTCTACTAGACGGCTTAAGTAGAGCTTCCAGGGATACATAGATACGGAGAACCAAGCTATTGAACTACTTTTGATACATAAGGATCACTCTTTGTTCAACAGAAGCTCAAGACAGAAAGGTATTTTGGTGTAGAAAACTCATAAGAGTCACAAGGAACATGTAACAAAAGAAACTGATGATTACCAAAATCATAGTCACTCTTCGAACATGTTAGAGGAACCGAAGGAAACTCTTTATTCATCCAGATTTATCAAAATCTTTGCCAGCGATCATGATACACTTTACACCACTAAGATGAATATGTAAGAAGATTCCTGATGACACGAGGAAAAAGAAACTTCATTCTCAGACTTCAGTTACTTGGCACAACAAGACACTTGCCAATTTAAAAGGGTCTGAAGGATTGACCGAGCGACATTTAGCAACTCTACTTTAAATGTTCTCCTTGATGTTCAAGACACGGGACATCAAGTGAAAGGTCGGACTTCGGATACAAAAGAAACCATGAGCACAACTCCTATAACAAATTATAGAAGATGCCTCATGAAGAGTGGCTGTTATTGCTGATTCAAGAGAATGTGACAAGAGGTCTTCCGGATAATTGTGCTAACCATTACATCAATATTGCCAAATTTTCCAAGAGACCTACGTCCAAAAACCTTGATGAACACTAACCATCATATTTGCTTGAGATTTTGATTTAGTTAAGTGGGAAGATACTTCAAACTCAGCATGTCCAAACAGAAAGTTGGCAACATTTACCACAAAGGTAAAGTTACTAGACTCTCAAGACATGGACTACATTGTCAAGCTCGAAAAGAATGAGCTAGGTTACAAAACCCATGTGTTAACAAGTTATCAAAAGATAATTGCTCCTATATGAATTGATTGCAACGAAACACAAATGCATCCTTATTGTTTGGAAACATTTAGGAGGATACTGAAGTTTGTAGGACTTCTTCTCTTCCATGACAAATCATCAGTGGCTTAATGTGCTTAAAGAATATTCTTCAGTTGTGAAGGAATCAACCTACCATATCAAGAATACTTCGCACATGCTTGACTGACTTGAAACAATTCCCGAGGGAACAAGGTTAACTCTTCTCGAATCCACTATGACAACTTTCAACATTTGCACGTGAACCAAAAAAGGTCACTTCCAACATCCATAACACATACTTCGAGATGACTCAAAGATGGTTCTCAAAAGTTTCCAACATTAATACCAATTGTTCCACATGAATCCAATTTAACATGGAAAATGCAAGGATGTCATCGACAGGGTCGCTAACAAACTTTTCAAAACATTCCCATAAAATGAATTCATATGTGATATGAACAAACAACAATATTGGTCAGACCAAAGAACACGAAAATATACCCAGGTGAAACACCACAAGTAAATACATCATCAAGATAGTTCTTTAGGACTGAGTTTGATTTGACGATAGCCCGTATGAAATCAAAGTTGGGGACGATAATATTTCCACGAAGGAAACAATATATTTCTTCAGTAGGAACAAAACTAGACATCCCATTAGAAGGAACAAGTTTGATAGAACTTTTGTCTTACAACTCTCCAAGATGTTTTTTAAGCTCAACCAACTAGTTCAGGGGTATCCAGTATGGATCCTTGGAGAAAGAAGTAGTTCGGAGAACTTGCTTGCTCAAGAAATTGACAACACGGTCATGTGGCAACATGGCAATACTTCTAGTAGACATCTAGAATATTATGAACCACCGATATGTCACTTAGTTTGAGAGGAAAACTTGCTTGGTAAGGCAAGAAGACATAGTCTTAGAGCTTCGGCACAAGCCTAACTCTTTGACCGAGGAGAGTGTACTAGAATAACGGACTTGGTAGCACGATCATCCTTCGCTTAGTGATAGGGTTAACCAATCATGCTAAGAGTGACACCAAAATGTCCTTGGAGTTCAAAGAAATAATGATTGCTAAGAATCTCAGATGGCCACATTATTACGCACACGCATCATTCACGAGCACGAAAGCTCGAAGGAAGGGTGGTAAATATGTGTGAAAGCATCACTTCATTAGGAGGGTCATGCAATTCAACACGACCTCTTAGTGTCAAGATGTGTGATACTTTAAGGTAAAACGGAACATAAGCTAATCAAGCCTCTTAATCTGCGGATTACAATACTTTGACCTGGTCCTAGATATGACGAGGTACTGGAGTTTGTTTCTACTGACATCCCAAAATGGGTTGTCTTGACGGACCACAAGAGTATCTTGCATCAGAAGACACTGATGTGCATTACTACTTGGCTTCCAAATGGTAAACAAAGGTCAAAACAACAAGGGAAAAGGAACATGCTGAGGATAGAATCCCGAGATGTGGATGCATAAGTCAACAATCTTCCGAGGACCGATGTGGAAAAGGAAGGTGTGGCAGAGTCACGAGTATAGAAGTGAGACTCACGAGGAGTACTCTTTTGTCGTGATCTATTTGGTTCCATTAAAGAACATCTGCCATAACATGTGGTAGGGGAAGTCCTTAATTGTCACAATTCAATGGCGACAAAGACCACACACTTGAAGGCTATACTAGAAGGTACTAGCCGTCTTGAGTTAATGTTAAATCATCAACAACAGGGATCAACAAAATGGATCTTGGGTTAAAGGTCAGCTTCATGTACAAGATTCTCAACACTAGAATCCAGCACAATCAGGGATCTTCGGTTCAAGTCCAAGGGTTAAAACCCGAGAAAGGAGTAACTACTATCTTAGTAATACAGAGGGTACTACAAGGTAGTAACTACGAGGTAGCTTTGAAGATAAGAAACAACTTCTGAAGTACCCAACAAATATAAAGGAGGCACCCGAGGCGAAAGGGAACTTCGAGGCCTAGAACAGATCACTGTGGAACCATCAACATAATGTTGTGGGCCTATAAGATAGAGAGATCATGATGGAAAGGAATCTCTCAACTGACTAATATCAAAGGGAAACAAGGAACACACACACAACTGACTCTAGAGAACTCAACACTAGGTCGACTGGTTGAGAAACGTCATGCCTAAAAGGCACCTAAGTTTTGAAAGACAAGACGAGATAGCAAAACTTTTCCAAATCAACACAAGATAAGATGACCATGGGTTAGAGAGAAACTGGATAAGGAGAAAAAAGAAGCATACCAGAGTTTTCGTGAATACTTTTCATCTTTTAAAATAGTTTTCATAAACACTAGACGCAACATCGACCAGTAGAAAGGTTGTTCTACAGCCGGTACGACTCTGATACCAAAACCTGCAACACCCCTGGGATTAGGGCTAGACAAATTCTAGACCTCTGTTTGATATAAGCCTAACCTAAATCTCGGAAGCATACAGAGAGAGAATCCGTAACATTACAGTGACCCTACGACACAAAAATTATTACAGCAAGCTCATAACTGAGCAAATAACCAAATTATTACAAGCAGAGGTCACTAACCACAAACATCAAACGACGGAAGGAAAATTATGCTATTAAGTATAGCAAACTTAACAAATGGCCTAAGAGGCCTGAAGAATAACGATGATGTCCCAATCCTATTCAAGGCTGCCGACCGGGAATCCCAAGCTACTCGTTAATGTCGATGTTGTAACAAACTCTTCTTATGTGGTAACACTTACCTACTGTAAAAGTATCAACAAAGCAAGGCTGAGTATAGGGTGTACTCCGCAAGACTTATGGCTGGTGGGGTTACTTTGCATAAAGCTAACTTTCTTTTGTAAAAGAGGTAGGAGAAGCTCGGCTAATAGAATCTTTTAAAGAGGGGTAATAGAAAATAGTATCTCAAGCTTTGATCTTCTTTTGATATCCACCGAAACTTTATCAACTGAACCTACTATCTAGGATCACCCCCTCAATCCCCGAGGAAGCATCCTTAAGCACACCTCACATCTCTTAACAAGTTTTACGATTAGGTTATAGTTCTCTATGATCTTAGAATCCGTTCCCAAGTAGTCCATAATCATGGACACGGCTTTTCGAAAAGATTAATACTCTGCAGGGGTGCACAACTTTACCCACACGTACCAACCGATTCTAAATGCCACTTAAGATTATCCCTCTTCCTTGGAAGGCCGGCAGAGAGTGGTTGACCACGACCTTTACCTTGCTTTCGCCGAGACCATGAGTCATGCCCTAAGGAGATGTCGCCATAACGCGTCAAGTCCCGAAGCCGGTCCCTAGAGATGTGAACAGGGATTGAGATTACGGAGGCCGTGCCTCTCCCATTCCCTGCCACGCTTACCTACCTGTATGAATGCACCTCCTCCACCTCCTTCAAGAACAACCAGAATGCATATGTCGAATGGAATGCCCGAACTATATGACTCATGGAATCTACTAGGTAAGTTAGTTGACGAGGGGGTTTCCAGGCCCCCGTGTGGTTGTACGCTCGTCTTGGTTCAAGAGGCAAGAACTCAGGTCCTAGTAGTGGCAAGTATGGGATTGCAGAAACCACAACCCGATGTGGCCTCCGATACAAGCCTTAGCATGTTTAACTTTCATCTCTTACCATACCACGTCATCCTGTCCAACTAGGTTCATTCGCAGCTCTGATTCATCAACCGGATGGATCAACGGTAATAGCTAAGCTTGGCTAAGCACAACAGATATAAGCAGCTCTAGCGAAGCTCATAAGCCAAACCCTAGTTATGCTAGGAGTAGTGGATCAAGGAGTATAGGCTACAAAGGTAACATGCATCAGATAGGATTACTGTATCTATCGATAAAAGACTTTGGAATCGTATGCACATGGCAAGAATGTAATACTTTGAAAGCATAGGATTTTATCATGTGTGGGGCTATGCTTGCCTTTGCCTGTTGATACTCAGATAAAGAACTTCAGGTTCATCAGATGGACTTGTTCGTCGATAACCTTCGATGGTGTTGATGTCGTTCTTCAATCTTGGATTCGATATCGTTGCTCACAACAACTCCGAGGACTACCGAGAAGAAGCAGAAACACCGGAAAGGAAAGCAACAATCAACATATGGCATCGATGCAATGCTCAAGCAATGATGATGGTATGACAAGTTAAAGTGTATTGAAATGAACCCTAGTACATGCTCGGTCATTTTAAACGGGGTCCGAGGGGTGCAAACCCTAATTCGGAGAAACCCCGGATGCATATGAGAGGGGTTAATTTGTTCTGATAATTAAAATTGTCATGTAAGTTGCTTAACAATGCATGATTATATGTCTATTGGATAGATCTCATTTTTTGAACATCTTGATATATTATACATATTTTTCTGATTTCAAACGAATTAGTTATGATTTTTCTCATTTTAAATCCATTTTAAAATAATTATTAAAACAATTAAACATTTTTGGAATGTTATAATTATTTTATCCACTTGGTCCCACATGTCATATATTTAATCATTTATAGAAATTACTTTCCAAAAAGATTAAAATCTGACAGATGCGACCCACAGGGTATTTATATTTCCAGAAAATAAAAACAAAAAACATTTAAATAAAAGAAAAGGCTTAATTGCATCATGCTCACGTCATCATGACGTCAGCAATGGAGATGCCCATTGCTGGCGTCGAATCCGGCGATTGGGGGCGCGCGAGGCTTTGCGGAGGGGTGTGCTTGATGCAGGGTGCTATGCTGGACCAAATAGGGGTGGGGCCACTCAGATATGGTAGTCGGAGCTACGCCGGTGAGCAAGAGCTGTGGCAGCAGAAGGCGGAGGACGGCAAGGCGACGAGCAAGCAAGAGAGAGGGAAAACAGAGGGGTGCTGGAGAACCAGCAGCTCACACTGATGCTGATGGTGGTGTCGAGGAGGCCGGAGGAAGTTGAGGTCACCGGCGATGTCACGGCGAGCGGTGGACAGAGGCGGAGAAGAGGTGGACCATGAGCTCGATTCTTGATGCCCGGCGTCAATTCCTTCCAGGAGCTGGACTAGGGGAGCACGACGGTTCTCCTGGACATCTCGGCGGGTATTGGGGGAGGTCTAGAACCCCGACGACGGGCGGCACTGCAGCGACAAGGGTTTGGCCAGAAGAGGAACCGAGGGAGGGATAGGAAGAGAGGAAGTGGCGCACAGCTAGGGTTCTTCGCGGTGGACAGGGGGTCATGATGGCGCCAGCGAACTACTTCCGTCACAGCCAGAGGTGGACGACGACGATGCACCGAACCGAATCGGTATGGGCCGGAACGGGCTGCTGCTGGGCCAGGCCGGTCCGTGCAAAAGGTTGCGGAGGAGGCTGCTGGCTGTGCACTGAGCGGAAGATAGGGAGACGGAGAGAAATGGGCTGCGGCCTAGAAGGCTGGGTTTCTATTTTTATTACAAAAAACCTTTTTATTTTCTGTTTTCTGTTTTCTCTTTGTATTTTCAATTTAAAAACTAGTTTGGGTATTCCAAAAATACTAGAACTTTTGTGAACAATTTGAAATACTGCAGGGCCCTTGTAACCAATTGGGCTCCACACTTTTTGTATTTTTCAAAATTCAAAACCATTTTGAATGCATTCCAAAAAGAGAGGAGAAGATTAGGGTTTAGGGTTTTCTTCTCTGAGTTAATATTTTAAATTTCCTTGGTTCAAATGCATGCATGCAATGCTCGTGATGCACAAGCAAACCCTAATTAACAATTACTAAAACTAGGGGTGTTATAGTTACCCACTCCCATTTTCTAACTCCTCCCCCACCATTCCCTCTCTCGCTATCACATTCCCACACTCACCACTCAACTCTTAGTCGTTAACCCAGCCATTGCTTGGATGAAACCAATGCCAAAACCTTTGTCTGTGGTTGAGCTAGGGTCCTCATCAAGCTTTCTTCGAAGCTGCAGGTGGCTTCTTCGATTCCGCCGGCTGCAATGCCCTCTCTAAAGCATCCTGCGCCTTTCACGTGTGTGCGGGTTTTGCCCAAGGTGAGGTGTTCGTCGCCCTTAGGGTTTTGGCCGACCGCGCCAAAACACTCATCGCCCGCTGAGCGACCGTCCAAGCCTCTAGTGCTACGTGCGTTGGGACCAAATGCTCGTGCAGCGGCAGGCGCCTCCTTTTCATCTGCATGTTGGAATCTCATTCCCAATGTGCCAAATTTCAGAGTGTACACGGTGAAACCCCTATCAGTGGCCCCCCTTCATCAGCGATTGTTTGTGCTTCTTTGGTGTATGTGGCTAGTTCTTCATTAGTGGCGCCCTGTTCATCTGCTCAACCCATTGACCCCTGTGCAAGTTCGCGCCCCCCAACTGCAATGAGGTTAGATCTGGAGGATTGGGGTTAAGCCAAATCCGACATGCATCTAGTCAGATTTTTGCAATGTTTACTGCAGGTCCTCTGTTGAATTTCTTAGTTATATGTCATACTCTTGATAATTGTCTTTTGTGTTTTTCTTTATATGTCATATTCTTGATAATTGTCTTTTGTGTTGTTCTGCTTAGTTATGGAATATTCTTGATGACGATGATGTAGGATTCTATTTTGATACTTAGATGATGCATTGTGCTGTTTAGGATTTTTTCATGATGCATTGTGTTGTTTTGGTATTTTTTCATGATGCATTGTGTTGTTTTGGTATTTTTTATGATGCACTGTGTCTTGTCTCCTCATTGTGTTGTTTCATCCATTTTGATCTGCGTTTTGCTGTTTAGGATTAAATGATATGCCTTCTAGCTATTTGGATTATTTCAATGACCCATCAATTTAGGTAATTTTTATTATGCAGACACTATTTATTAAATTTAATTACATGATACCTTGTGTTGTTTTGGTAGTTTTGATGATGCACTACATATATTCAGTTTTGTCTATCCAGATAATGCATTGTGCTGTTTTATCCATTCAGATTATGCATTGTGCTGTTTAATCAATCTAATTAAATGGTATGCCTTCTAGTAGCTGTTCAAATAATTTTGAGGAACCATCGGGTTATGTAATTCTGATGATGCGTTGTGCTCCGTAGGCAATTTAATTTACCTGATACCTTGTGCTGTTTAGGTAATTTTAATGGTGCAATGATGCATTGTGATCTTTAGTCAATTTATACAATGCATTATGGTGTTTTGGTAATTCCGAAGGACTGATGGAATGGTAATTTTCATGTAGGATGGCCTAGCTCCAGGTGGCTATGAAGATGCTCTCCCCATCATACCAAGGGAGTTGAAACTGCCGGGTAGGAGAGTGGAGGCCTTTGCAAGGGCAAGTGCTGTCAGGTCAGTCGCTAGTTCTGCCAAACTGAGAAGACGCCCTAGGTCGGTTGGACACCATGCCACAGTGCATCGTCCTAGGCGCTTCTACATCCAGTTAGTACAACATAACTTGTATATGCTTATCATCCTGATTTACTTCAAGCCTTACGTGAAGGGACATCCCTACCCACAACTAGTGGTGGTCCAAGCATGCAAGGAATGCGAGTGGGTTATCCATGCCAACCGCAACAAAGACTAGATCATCCTAGACAAAGAGTGGGCTACCTTTGCTGCTTTCCATGAGTTGAAGGAGGGTGACTACCTTATGTTCAAGGTCACCACAGACAAGTTCAAAATGAAAATCTACGACCGCATCACCTCTTGCCGGAAGGTGTTCGTCTGTCTTGAGCATGCACATCTTGATTAAGGGCCTCTTTGGATCGAAGGATTCTCAAAGGAATTTTGGAGGAATTCGACCCATAGGATTTGTTTTCATAAGGAATCCCTTTGGATGAAAGGAATCATACCTCCAAAATTCATATGGATTGCATTTCTACACCCGAATCCCATAGGAATTTCAACATCCACTTTTTTGCACTCATTCATGTAGTATTGAGGCAATTTTCTTGCGTGTTTCCTGTGTTTCATCGAAATGACTTTAAGCCTATAGATTTCCTTTGTTTTGTACCCACTACAAGAAATTTTTCCTTCCGCAACGACTTGGTCTGACGGTCGTTGTACAAGGTGCATCTTCTGCGACAAATTTCTCGGCTCGACCGTGGCCGATGGAAAACTTTTTTCTGGTTTCGCGGCCCTCTACTATGACGGAACCGCTAAAAACATGGAGGAAGGTCGGCCAGCGTGTGGCAGAAGCAAGATTTTCGTTTCCTCGCGCGATGTTGACTCACCGAAGTCTTTTGAGGAGTGTGGGTCCCAGACGCTAGTGTCTCTAGTGGACCATACTTTTCGGTCGTGCCTCCCTGATTTGAACTCGATAAGGTTACTCGATGCATCTTCTGTTTAGTCAGGTTGCTAGGTCCCACATGTCAGCCTCTCATTAGAAGAATCATGTGTATGGTGGATTTTTTTCCTTTGCTCGTGCTACCCTTTTCTGAAGTTGATAGCATTACTCGATGCATCTACCGTTTATTCAGGCTGCTGGGACCCACATGTCATCCTCTCATTAGAACAAACATGTGTATGATGGAATTTTTGCCCTCGGTCTCGCCTTCGTCTTTCGAACTTGATAACATTGCTCGATGCATCTACTGTTTAATCAACCTCCTAGGCCCCACATGGCATCCTCTCATTATAAGAAATGTGTGTATGATGAAATTTTTTCCTTTGCTCGTGCTATCCTGTTCCGAACTTGATAGCGCTACTCGATGCATATATCGTTTAATCAACCTCATGGGCCCCACATGTCATCCTATCATTAGATGAAACGTGTGTATGATGGATTTTTTGCCCTCGGTCGCGCCTTCGTGTTTCGAACTTGATAGCGTTGCTCACTGCATCAGTCGTTTATTCAGGCTGGTGGGTCCCTTATGTTAGCCTCACATTAGAAGAATCGTTGGTATGATGAATTTTTTCTCTAGCGCTACACTATTCCGAACTACATAGCGTTGCTCGACGACTCTGCCATTTCCTCATGCTATTGGGTCCCCCATTTCAGCCTCTCATTACAAGAAATTTGTGCATGCTAAACTTTTTTTTATCGCTTGCGCCTCCTTATTTCGAACTTGCAACGTTGCTCAATGCAGCATCTGTATAAGGTCGCGCTGCTGGGTCCCTCACATCAGCCTCTCTATAAATGAAACGTGTGTATGGTGGACTTTTTTTGGCCGTCTCCGCTATTTTGACCTTGGCAACTTGCTGCGTCCCAGATGTCAACCTCCTTTGTGCAGGAAACGTGTCTATGTTGGGTCCCAGTGGATAGCCTCTATATGAAAGAAACATGTGTATGTTCGACTGTTTTTTGGGTCCTATATGTCAGCCTCAAAGTACAAAAAAATCTCATAAAGGTCAAATTAAAAAATTCTGGGCTAACTCGAGGTAGATACCCTATTCGCATGGCTTATATTCCATGGGCTCACTCCTAAATTGAATGGGCTATGGTCGGTGGCCATAGGACCACGAAAAGGCCAAATTAGAAGGTTTTGGGGTATGCTTGGGGCTGATAGACTAATTTCATGGGTTATGCTTGGGCCTGTTAGGTCCGACATGTCAGCTTTGCTATAAGTGTGTTTGTATGATGGAGTTCTTTTCGGCTGCGTCCGCTGTTTTCACCGTGGCAGCCATGTATGGTCTTACCGCTGGGGCCCTTATGTCAGCCTCTCTAGTATGTTCTGGCTTGTGGGTCCCTGATGCAGCCTTTGATGTTCTATCTGGTGGATCCCCGATGCCAGCCTCTCTATACAAGTATTTAAACTTTTTTCGAACCCACCCTCAAAAAAAACTCGAGGGACGCTGCATGCTGGTCGGTCCGTGAGGTCAGCCTCTATGTAATGCAATATTGCTAGAAGAAAAAATGTAAACCCAAGATACACACACACACAAACACGCGATTCGAACAAAAGACCTTCAAATAAAATAAACGTAAACTGAGTGCGGTGCCACTACAACAAAGATATTTATAGAAAAAATATCATTCAAATTTTATTTGTACTACAACTTATGTATTATTATTCTTAAAAATATTTTGTGTGTCTATGTTTATCTCTTTTAAAATATAAAAGGGCAGCACTCTTGGCATCTCAATTTATATAATGCCAAATAATGGAGTATTTTCTTATAAACATGGGTAGGCAGAGTTTTTATTTATTTTGACAGGTGGGGGGAAATGCCCAAAAGACCGAATTAAAAAGAGTTTGGCTATTCTACATAGGCTGCTCTACGTGGGTTATACTCCATAGGCTATTCTCCATGGGCTTCATTCTCAAATTTCACTAGGCTGTGCTCAGCAGTCCCCTGACCCCTAAAAGGCCGAATTAATATGTTCTTGGCTATGCTCCATGAGATCCTTTCTCAAATTTCACTGGGATGTGGTCAGTAGTCCCCAGACCCCAAAAAGACCGAATAAAAATGTTTTAGGCTAAAGAGGACTCAAATGAGCTACTACATTTCTTCTCCTGGTTTGTAAAAATTGCATTGTGATGTGCTCGGCCAGATTCGAAAAAAAGACCTTAGAGAGGGAGGGGAAGCGATAATTATTTTTGGCAGATATTCATGTCAAAATTCAGCAGTATAGAGTAAGGTAGAAAATTATCAACAGATTCGAGGTTCATATTCAGGAGCACTTGACAAATTCAGCAACATTTCAAAAGTGACCAATTCAGTAATACATACAATGAAATACAATAGCAGTACAGAGAGAACCAGTTCTTGTTTTATCTCTAAAAACCTTGTCGCACGATTAGTTTGTCCTTTTCACGAAACACACTCGACCATTGGAGCAAGCAAAACTGATGATCAAGTCTTCTTTGAGTACCTTCTTCTCACATTAATGCATGTGTGACCCCCGTATGCAACCCAAAATGCCCAAGTGTCATCTAGATTGTGACACAGCCATGTTTCAAAAGAAAAGAAAGACTATCTATTGCCCTTGATTTAAACAAGTACCAATACATCAGTATTAGTTCCACAAAATGCTTTAGTAATATCAATGTCAGAACATTTGAGAGATTCAGAGCTTTCCTGCTTGAAATTCAAAAGCAGTATAGAGAAAATCAGTTCTTGTTCGAGCTAAAAAAAACTTGGTGCACGATCAGTTTGGCTTGTTCTCCGAAGAGACTTAATCATCAGAGCAAGCAAAACCGACGATCAAGTCTATTTCTGTGTGAATACCTCCTCCTTACGTTAATGCCTGTGTGATCGTCCATATGCAACCCAAACTTCCCAAGACTCATCTAGATAATTGTGACAATGCTAAATTTCAAAAGAAAAGCAAGACAATCTGATGCACTTCATCTAACCATGTACCAGTACATCACATTTTGTTCTACAAAATATTTTACTAATAGTAATGATAGAGCATTTGACAGATTCAGTAGCATTTGAAAGATCTAGTAGTATAGAATAAGACCGTCAAAATATCAGACATATTCCCGGTTCATATTCAGCAGCACTTAACAGAGTCATCACATCATTCAATGTGACCGGTTGGCATTACACAGATAGTGACCAAAAGAATTGACAGATTCAGCAATGAAGACATTGAAATTCAAGAGATGTAGCAAGGCCTTATTCAAAAGGAAAGCGAGACCATATTCTACACTCGGCCGGTCGATCTGAACAAGTACCGAACACAAATTTTGATAGGTTCAGTAGCATTTGAAAGATTCAGCGGTACATAATAAGAAAGAAAAATATCGACAGATTCCCAGTTCACATTCATCAGCACTTGGATATATTCGACAGCATTTCAAAGTGACAGATTCAGTTTGCCCTTTACTCCGAACACTCGTCATTGGAAGAAACAAAACAGATGATCAAGTCCGCTTTTGTGTGCATGCCACCTTCTCACATCAATGCCTGTGTGTGACCTCCATAGGAAACTCAAAATGCCCAAAGCCTCGTCTAGATTATGAGTTTATGACAAGGCCAAGTTACAAAATAAAAGCAAGACCATCTAATGCACTTGATCTAAACTGAGCTATCCTATTACATAGTATTATGATTACTTATGGTAGTTTGGTTCCAATCGCGGGAATTGGTGAAGCTCGAGATGAACCATAATGGAGTCTCCGGAGATTTCCATGCAATGTTGGTTGAGAAACCAACAACTACTTCTTCGGTATTTAGACTGAAGCAACATATTTCAGGAAACGGCGTATATCCAAGTCCTAATGCATGGTGGGAGGTGTAGACATAGTTGCTTCTCGTCAGATATCCTGGGGCAACATCTGCACCGCCTACTGCAATGTTAATCAGATAGTTCAATCTAAAGAAAAGGGAATATACTCATAGGTCATCAATTGCTATCCATGGCTTAGGTGGATACAAGTACGCAATGTCCTTTGAGTACACCTTGCAGCCAAACCCGGTAGCTTAGGTGCCATAAGTGCGACCGCTGCGATCAACACTATGATCAGCAACCTGATTACCATGACCATAATAAGTACCACCATAAAATTCCTCATCAGTAACGCCCTCGGTATGGATAAGAAGAAGGCAAGATCCATCTGCAGATATCGCTAAGAACCAAAAACCAGGTTCGTGCTTGTCATCATCTATGGCATCAAGGTTTTCCTCCTCGAGATGTGCGCCAGGTGGTGCCGGGAGTTGAATAGGACCTTGAAAAAGAAATAATGGCCAAATCAGACAACATTAGTTTACATCTATTAAAACTGAAGCTAGTGTTTAGAACAGGAATGGATTGAACTTACCAAAATACAGATGATTCCAGACATAAACACTGCCACTCTCAGTGGCTACAAACACCAAACCCTTGTGGAAAAGTGCATCGCTATATCTGAAATAGTACTAGAACTAGTTCTCAAGAACTGTCCGTGCATACTCATCGCCATCAAGGGTAGCAATTGAGTAGTAGAATATAGCGACAAGAGAGAAATCTAAATTTCCGCCGCAGCTATGGGCGCTCGGCAAATAGCAATCTTCGAGAGGAGAATAGGGCGATCATTGTGCATGAATGTAAACAGATCATTAGTGGGTACAAACTCATTGACTTGTGGGAGAGGAACGCGTTGATGAGTGTACATATTGACAAGCTCCCACTTGCACTCGGACCCAACAGTGGAGATCCAATCTCCATTGGCACGTTCCCACTGCTTACCCATACAATTCTGGAACACGGCATCGAGGGAAAACCCTATCCAACGGCGTCATCTTGCATGTCATTCCCTTGCCCTCGAAATACTCATTGCATTAACATGGTTTCTTAGTCAGGTGAGAATGAAGAACATAGGGGAGGCCAAGCGGCTGAGAAGCATGTAAAGTTGCACTATGTTTTGCCGAGTCAAGAAGATGTTTGGCCGAACCGGTGAGGCTCGCGGCGGTGATGATGTCGCATCCGGTTATGAGTTCTTCAAGCAGGCTTTCGGTAAAAACCTCCTGGAACAGCTCAGAATCATCACTGTCCTTGCTCGGTCCTGCCATCGCAAGGGAGCTGATGGAAGTTGGGATGGTGGCTTGATTTGGTTTTCTTGGAAAGAGGGAAGATCGATGGTGGCAGGCGAGAGCGGGACAGAGAGAAGAACATGCACTCTCATACTATGCGGTGAACAGGATCAGAAAGTGGCATTGTGGAGGAGAAGAATGCGGCTCTTGGCGTAGAGGTAGGGTAATGGGGAACTGGGGATAGAGCGTATAGGCGAGGTTGAATAAAATGAAAACGGACGCATGTTCCTCTGCTCTAGTTCCCTTCAGAATAGTACTACTCTGCTCTAGTTCCCTCCACAATAAATATTTCTTGTAAATGAAAACGGATACTACTAAGTAGAATGTAGGGATAGCTGTAGGAGTAGCGATCCACCTGTAATAATAATTTCCCCCGTTCTCAAGCTCTTTTGTGGTACTAGTTTCCAACAAAACCTCTTGTGTAATTTCTGGTCAAATTGATGGCCATGCCAATTTATAAGAAAGATTTCCATATATACGGATCGAAACAAAATATGTGGTGCTATTCCGATGTGTTTTATTTGTACTAATACTTACTTCACAAAACAACACATTTTTTAACCTGGGAATTTAATATGCTATTTTTTGGACATAAAGGATCCAATCATACACTAGAAACATTGTTTACCATTCCTTGATGAACCCATCTACAAAATATGGGCACATTATCATAAACTACGAAATATATATGGAATTTGGCCTCTGTCATCTTGCTTGAAACACAGGAATGTTAATACATATAATAGGCCATATTGCGAAACATGGTTTTTGAAAGGCTGCCAAAAAATTTGTCCTTGTTTTAAAAACAATCAAAGAAAAAATAATGAGTACTAATAACAAAAGAATTCACACGACGTTCTCCAGCATGTCCTACTTTCCGTGAAGATAAACATGAGTTTTGACAACTGTTTAAAGATAAACGTGAGTATGAACATTCTTGGATTTCAAGCCGAACGACCAAGGTCAAGGCCATATCAACATCATACTTTATGTCAATGACCTCGTATCCAAGAATTTGCATGGCAACAAATTTGGCCATATTTTGAAAGCAACCGAAGAGGATGTAGTACGAAGAGTAGGGCCCGATCATCTGCTCTCTAGAGAAGGAGCCAAACCCGAATGTTTTCTTTGCTCAATTTTATGGTCCTTTATGCTAAATGTATGGACCTCGGTGTAATTTCACCTTTTTAGGTCCTTGATGTAAAATTTACTCCCACCATCCGTGTAAAATTCCAACCAAAAAGTGTAAGTGGTGAAATTTAAACAAATTTAAGCTTAGTTATCAACGAGTATGAACATTCTTGGATTTCAAGACGAACGGCCAAGGTCAAGGCCATATCAACATCAACTTTATGGTGATGATGCCATGTCCAAGAATTTGCATGCTGCTAGACATGGACATATTTTGAAAACAATAAAAGAGGAAGTAGTATGAGGAATATGGCTCGATCAACTGCTCTCTCGAGAAGGAGCCGTACATGACTATTTTCCTTGCTTCATTTTAGGGGGGGTGCTAAATTTATGGACGTCGATGTAATTTTCCCTTTTTAGGTACTTGATGTAAAATGTACTTCCACCGCCTGTGTAAAATTCTAACCTAATAGTGTAAGTGGTGAAATTTAGATGATTTTAAGCTTAATTATCAACGAGTATGAACATTCTTGGATTTCAGCTGAACAACCAAGATCAAGGCCATATAAACATCATACTATATGCTTATGATCTCATATCAGAGAATCTGCATGGCAACAGATTTGGCCATATTTTGAAAACAATCGAAGATGAAGTAGTATGAAGAGTTTGGCTCAGATCAGCTGATCTCTCGAGAAGGAGCCGAAACAGAAAGTTTTCCTTGTAGGGTCCTTTGTGCTAAATGTATGGACCTCGATGTAATTTTACCTTTTTAGGTCCTTGATATAAAATGTACTTCCACCGACCGTGCAAAATTCTAACCTAAAAGTAAGTGGTGAAATTTAAATGATTTTAAGCTTAGTTGTCAACGAGTATGATCCATTCTTGGATTTCAAGATGAACGGCCAAGGTTAAGGCCATATCTACATCATACTTTATGCATATGATCCCATATCCAAGAATTTGCATTCTAACAAATTTGGCCATATTTTGAAAACAATCGAAGATGAAGTAGTATGAAGAGTATGGCTCGATACGCTGCTCTCTAGAGAAGGAGCCAAACCCGACTATTTTCCTTACTTAATTTAAGGGTCCTTTGTACTAAATGTATGGACCTAGATGTAATTTTCCCTTTTTAGGTCCTTGATTTAGAATGTACTTCCACCGCCCATGTAAAATTCTAACCTAAAAGTGTAAGTGGTGCAATTTAGTTGATTTTAATCTGACTTGTCAATGAGTATGACCATTATTGGATTTCAGGCCGAACGACCAAGGTCAAGGCCATATCAACATCATACTTTATGTTGATGATCCATATGAGAGAATTTTCATGGCGACAAATTTGGCCATATTTTGAAAATAATCGAAGAGGAAGTAGTATGTAGAGTTTGACTTAGATCAGCTAATCCCTCGAGAAGGAGCCAAACCAGAAAATTTTCCTTTTAGGGAGCTTTATGATAAACGTTTGGACCTCGATGTAATTTTTTTCAGCTCCCTGATGTAAAATGTACTCTAACCAACCATGTAAAAATCTAACCTAAAAGTAAGTGGTGACATTTAAACGAATTTAAGCTTAGTAGTCAATGAGTATGAACCATTCTGGGATTTAAGATGAATGACCAAGGTCATGATCCAGACCCGTTCATGGTGTCCTTGGATGATTGACCGTACCAACACCATGAACAAAGCACATGAGTCATTTTCCATTAAAACAGAACAAGTCCTTATGACCTGATAATAAGAGAACACGGAAATCTTAGACATGGGTGTGAATAAACATGTATGTTCTAAGATTTCTGTGTTCTCTTATTATCAGGTCGCAAGGACTTGTTCCGTTTTTATGGAAAATGACTCAATTGCTTGATTCATGGTGTTCTGCCGGATGTTGACAATGATTCAAATCCGTTATAAAGTAAACTATATTGGTCTAGTCAACTAAGGTAAAACGAACAAATAAAGTCTTGTAGACGTCTCCTTTTTATTACCTTTTATTAGTGCTTTCCGCGGTTCGATTAAACCTAGGTATTCTAGGGAAAAAGCTATTATACTACATCCATGAATCCAGATCGAAGGTATCAACCCTTTTTCTGGCGCTATTGCCGGGGAAGCAATTTCGCTATCATGGGGAGGTCATCAGAGACCTTGTTTTTAGTTTTATTATTAGTTTTAGTTTAATTTTTGTTATTAGTTTACTTTCTTTTTATCTATTTGAAAAACAAAAAAAATTAGTTACTTGTTATTCGCTTTCATTACTTAAAAACTTACCAAAAAGATAAGAGTCATGGCTCAAAAGAGATTAGGGGAGTATGGTACTCCCACTGATGATTTTATTCGTGCACCCATCACTCAACCCGCAGTTGATGCAGAAACATATGAGATAAAACCTAACCTTTTAAGTTTGGTTCAACAAAACCAATTTGGGGGTCCATCTTCTAAGGATTCAGGATTGCACTTAAATATTTTTACTAAAATTTGTGACATGATGCGTATTAAAGATGTAGATCCAAATGTTGTTAAGCTAAGATTATTACCTTTCTGTCTTAGAGGAAAGGCTAAGGATTGGTTGCTAGCTCTACCAAAGGGCACTATTAAATCTTGGGAGAAATGCACTAATTTGTTTATGACTAAATTGTTTCCCCCAGCTAAGACTATGCAGCTAAGATCCAACATTACAAGCTTTAGACAATAAGACCGTGAGCCACTAGCACTTGCGTGGGAAAGGATGAAAGAAGCCGTAATGAATTGTCCTAATCATGGGATGGAAGAATGGCTTATATTACATTTATTTTATAATGGTCTTAACCCAATGTCTAAGTCTATGCTAGATACTGCAGCAAGAGGAACGATCATGGGAAAACATGTGAGTGTTGCAAAGAAGTTACTTGATGATATGCAAAATAACCATGCCCAATGGTATGTGGAAAGAACCTCGAAGAGAGTAAGTTCAATTACCGAGGTAAAGAATGAGGAGCTTACACCTAAGGTAGATGAGTTGCTTAGCTTAGTAAAGAGTAAGGAAGATACCCAAGTTAATGCTATCGCTACCGATGTTAATGATGTTAATTTTATAGCTCGTACTCCTTTTAATTCTGCATGGAAAAATAATTATGCTTCTAATGTTCAAAAATATCATACTAATCCTGCAGGAGCTCCTTATACTAGTTATGATAATACTAATGGAGCAAATCATGGCAATCTCCCGTTTGAGCAAACTGTTAGAACATTTATGCAAGCTCAAACCGAACAAAACAATATGCTTATTAAGATTATGGAGAACCATGAAAGTATTTTAGGAAGATTATCTAACTAGGCCATTGCAATTAGAAATGATGCGTAGGCTCTACAGGAAAGAACAAATGACCAAGGCCACACACGGCCTCACCTCAAGAAGCTATGCCAACTTTGGAGAGGTGCTATAGTGATCCCTGCTCTTGGATGGTTTTTCTACTTCTCTGAAACATAAGAGACAAGATTTTCCCATTACAGATCTCATAGGGTCTCTACATGTGCAAAATAAGACGAGAGAAACGGACACACATTCTCGAGGATTTGAGGGAGGTTCTTGTAATAATTTTGGTATAAAAAACTCCATCCCACAGGTTCATGAATAAGAACAAATCTGAAGCAAAGGGAAGTTCTATGGAAAAAATAAGGTCACACACTCAACCTACTTCAAGAAGAAAAATGATAAGAAGAAAGGATTTTGCCAAACTTTTGTTGTGATCGTGATCATTGGGCACCTAGCTTCCCTAATCGCTTTGGTAAGTGTCAACATGGGAACATCAGCAAAACCGCTAATGTTATTATTCGAGATTTTAAGATGAAGATCGTTGGGTATGGTATTATACCTAATATCCTTTCAGTGTGTCATTCCCCTGAATGGTGGATAGACATGGGTGTGAATAAACATGTATGTTCTATGATTTCCGTATTCTCTTATTATTAGGTCGCAAGGACTTGTTCCATTTTTATGGAAAATGAAGCTTTGTTCATGGTGTTCTGCCGGACATTGACAATGATTAAACACCATTATAAAGTAAACTAGATTGGTCCGGCCAACTAAGGTAAAACAAACAAACAAAGTCTTGTAGACGTGTCCTTTTTATTACCTTTTAGCAGTGCTTTCTAAGGTTCAATTAATGCTAGGTCTTCTAGGGAAAAAGCTATTATACTACATACGTGAATCTGGATCGAAGGTATCAACCCTTTTTCTGGTGCCGTTGCCGGGGAAGCAATTTTTCTATCCTGGTGAGTGATGACTGCAAGTGCGCAGATCATTTTTAGGTAGTTTCGAAATATAGATATCGATCCTATAGGGAGCCCAAAGGTAAATGTTTATGGTGAAGTCTCTGTCACACCCAAAGTTGTCACAGGTCTTCGAGTGAATTGACTGCAACTGTAAAAATAAGAATGGAATTTGGATTAAATTGATTGTATTGAATAAAACTAAAATATGAACTTCGGAAGTAAAAAGCATCAAAGTAAAGAACGATTTGCTTGATTTGTTGTTTTCTGCAGATGGCGAAAGAAGGCGCGGGGAGATTCAGTTCATGGTGATAGTGACTGTGCCAGATGGACGAATGATGAGTGTAACAATTATAAGCTTATAAGTATATGTGTAGGAAAGCAACCCATAATTAGCCAGAACTCCTCTTGGTAGATTTCATCCCAACTTCAATAATCCTACTAGTCTGTTACCAAAACCATGGTCAGACACTAGACGATTAAGACCCTTCAGGTCGCTTAGCGATTTAGCTCCTTGGATCGGACTAATACAATAAGAATGTTGGTTCCTTGTTATCCTTGAGTCTACTAGTTTTCGATTGATATCCCCGTGTCACTCGGGGGTCGTCGGTCTACTAGCGAACAAGATCCTATCTATGTAGAACAAAGCATCATGTTGTCTAGGCCCTTAATTGGACAACAATTATTAGGCATCCCACAAATAGTTAAGCACACATAATATAGTAATTATAATAAATCACAAACTAATGGAAAATATATAGAGGCACATCACATCTCACCAATCCCTTACCTCTCCCACGCCCAAGGAACTTACTCACACATGAGAGAAGAAATCATCATCAATATAATTAAATAAAGGGAGTTCTTCTTGATATTAACGTGGAGATCCACAATAAAAATAGAAAAGTAATCCAACACAATTGAAGATGGGAAGAAACAATCTCAAACCCTACTCTTGCAAGGTGAAGATCTCTATCTCTCTCAAGTACAAGTAATGGCTATGGGGGTGTATTGGCTAGGAGGTCGAAGATTGTGGAGCGAGATGAAGAACGTTTTCCCCTTCTTCTCCGGATCTCTTATTTCTCCCCTCTAGATGGGATGGCGGCTGTTGTGTTGTGTTTTCGTCCTCGGTCCCTTCATGGAAGTTGTCCCCTTTGAAAAGACGGATGCGGCGGCAGCTATACAGCGGGAACTATACGGCCGGAAAAATTGTCCCCACTGTATAGTTGCTCATTAAAGCCTCTGTACGCTTCCCTCGATTACTTCCAAAGAGAGACTTGCTTGTTTTCACCTGAATATTGTGTTTCTCTAGTTAAAACCTTTTGTTGACATTCAGAATCTGAAACACACACATTAAAAACCAAGTTTTTTTTGCTACCGAAGTATTAGCGTTAGGTAAAGCTAGAAAATGATCTAATCTGGGAGAAAATCATCAATAAAAACCATAAAAAATGTGTTGAATCTCACAACTATCAACTCCCCCAAGCTTAGATGTTGCTCGCCCTCGAGTGACAAGGAAATAAAGAAGAATAACAGAGATTCGAGACTGAAATAAAAGAACTTACAAGCTTGGATTGGTGTCAAATTATTTTCTTCACTATCCCTGCAATCTTAAACATGATCATACAAGTATTTACAAGATTTCACTGAGTCAACTTCCTAACCACGTATATCTTGTTAGCAAATAAATCATATGCCCGAGCAAGTGTCAAAAGTTTAGCTAGGAAAGTGAGACAAATTCTTTTGGTATCTCTCTTTGTTGAGTGATGAAAACTTTTTGCTCTTGTTTCTTTAATCAATTAAGAGTTCTCGAGTTGGAACCAAAACATTCAATTGAAGAACAACTCATCTATTCCCATGTCAAAATTTTAAGACTCTCAAAGCACCTCTTTCCTTTCTTTGCATTTCAAAAACTTTAGCTCTTTCATAGAGAAATCATGCCATTGTTTTTAACATGTTAATTAGAACTGTGTTGTGCACTCGTGACCATGCCAATGAATATGTTGAGAAATAATGGGTCAGAGGAGTACTACAACTTCACTTGGAACGTGAGGAGACTAAAATTTTACCCGTCATAGCATTGCTGCTACAAACGTTTACATAACTCAATAGCCGAAATCAAGTGGTTTCCCACATTTAGATCGTTCGTTGGCCAGCAGAGTTAATAGTTCCCCATGGAGCACGTCAGTGTTGTAATGACACGCATAAAGCAATATCTTATGGTAATTATTAGAAAAAGCAGTGGCACAATCTCTACTACTTTGAAGCATCCATTCTATCAAACAATTTCATTCAAGGGTACTATCAAGTCTATTTATATTAAGCTCAATGGGATGGAGTAGTTCTAAAATCAAATTCTTTGGGCTAAACATGGACTCAAGTCATATTTTGGATGCTTTTTCTTGTTGTAAAAATGTAGGAAATATTTTAACCAAGTTCATTGGTCATTGTTTCAAAGCTAAAAAGGAGACACTAGTAAAGGAATAGAATTTATAGGATAACAAGCTAAGTGGGGAGTGACTCCAGTGCAAGCGAGTAAATAATTGTAGGACCAATTTAAGGTTGTAGAAAAGGTGACGAAAGGAATGTGATACCTCCTCTTGCTTGCTTTGTTCTCGTATTTGAGTCAAACCCCCTCTGTATTTCCATATTGCCATGTCACCTGAAATTGAGCAATCTCCGAGAGAAACAAAGAAACGAACTTGCAATAAAAGTTACAATTTTTTTTGTATTTTTGTATTAGGGATGCAAAGTGAAAGTAAACATGCAATTTTGAAGAAGTAAAATAAATCAAAATAAGAAATAAAAATATGAATGCAAGGTTTAGAGGTTTTCAAACCTCCCCCAAGCTTAGGCTATTGCCAGGCTCAGTTGTTGCCGTCATTCGGCGGCTGGTGAAGATACTGCTGGTAGTATTCGAGGAAGTGGGTCATGAAGTAACTGAAGTTGTGAGTTAAGGCACTCACATCTTCATTCACTCCTTGAAGAGTGTGGTCAATCTCCCCAACTCACTGGTTGAGCTGCTGGAATTCTTGATAGGGGATGTAGTTGTACCTCTGTTGTGGCTGGTTGGGCCACGGGTCCTAGACTCCCCCTTGCTGCTGGTGCTGTCCATCCCAAGCAGGGTTGTATCCTTGCTCATTCTCATGCTCCTACTCATCCTCATCCTGGTGCTCTCCTTCTTCACCTTCCTCTTTATTAGGTTGGAGTTCATCCATGATCTCCATCACTTGGTCCTTGGTGAGGATCCAAGTGTCCTTCTCCACAATCGAGAAGGCTCGGTGACGTGGGCATACCTTACAGGTACTCGAGCTTGGCATATGCGGTCTAGGTATGATAGAAGCCCACAGCGTTACCAGGGCTCAATATAGGATTTAGGTGACCCGCGGAGACTCTGATTACTTGTTGCACAAGACGAAGCTTAAGATAGGAAGTTTAAGGGGACAAACCCTAACTTGTAACCGACTCGACCTGCTACCCGAGACCTGGCCTATCTATATAAAGGCTAGGAGGGGGCGGTGAGGAGGACAATCACAACCCTAGTTTCCGTCACCATCACCAGATTGCATCTGTGCACCCCTGTAACTTTTGACTCCCTCGATAATTCCAAGAGCAGACAAGCAGGAGTAGGGTCCTCTATGAGGCATGAACCTGGGTAAACCTTGCATCCATGTGTGCTTCTTTGCTAGCCGATTGATTCTCCTAGCGCTCCCTCCTCCAAAACCCAAGTCCATAACAATGGGCATTGGTGAGTTAATCCCTCGTCAATTGGCGCCTACTGTGGGAAGTGGGAGTGCTGATGTCGTGGCTTCTTTGGCCCCATCAACCACGATCTACTACTCTGCAACAGCGGATATTCACCTCCTCATCGGTGCCTTCGACTTCACCGTCCACACGCCGGCCACTCGCCCGGCTTTCGAGTCTATGGGCGATAGGATCGTCCTAGCGACCAGGAGCTTACGCTTCCAAGTTGGTCAGCTAGGCACACTTCGCCTCCCTGACCAGCCGATGGTTCTTGCGATTGCTCCAGCATCGTGGTTTCCACCGCCAATCGGCACCCTAAGAGAGCTCAACTCCCCGACAACAGTTGGGAGCATGGACAATGACAGCAGTCCCGGATGCGATTTGAGTGATCTGGCCACAGAAGATGGAGCCTACGGCTCTGGATCTAAAAGTTGTGGGAGCAACAGCTTCCCCAATCACTTCATGTGCACCATCATCAACACAGGCGACACCGGTGTTAATCGCGACAACACCAGTACTGGACTAACCAACAGCGAAAACGGTGGCCCTGCCAACGGCACACCCACCAACAATGGCACAGAAGGGGATCCGAACCTCACAGCGAATGAGCGCACCAAAGAGCATGTGCTGATTAAGCTCAACTCTCTTCAATGGGAGGATCCTCCTCCAAGGCGAACGATTACGTGGCCGCCAAACAGCGCTCTCGACTGGCTCACCTCACCAACAAGGAGCGAGAAGAAGCCGCACGAGTCCTAGAATTCGGCTCCATGATGGTGGATACACGGGGCAACATGCTCCCAAAGACACCGCAAGAAGCGGTGATAGCGGCCACCATGTACCTCCTCAACAACCAGCCACCGGCTAGGGATCCGCGAGCTGCCATGCACCGATCTACGATTGCGGGCTTGGGGCTAATTGAAGCTATCCTCGTCAAGGAGCCAACACCGGAGCCGAAGAAAAGTAACGCTCTGGACAAGTATTACTATTCATACTCCTCCAGCAATGACAACCATGATCTGTCACGCCGACGCCGCTCACGGCGGCACGACTCCGACTACGACACGCGTGATGACATCACGCAGCACAAGATCGATAAGGTGCGTACAAGACGCGCCCGTTCAACTGGTTCGGAAGATGACGAAATAGAGCTCTGCGGCGCCAGATGCTTCAGCAGAGCCATCAGGTAGAAGCGAATGCCTAAGGGGTTCAAACTCCCATCGGAGAACCTGAAATTTGATGGCCTATAGGACCCAAAAATCTGGCTGGAAGATCACATCTCCTCCGTCAGGCTGCATGGTGGAACCTCGAGCACGACAATGCAATGCCTCCATCTACAGCTGCAAGGCGCAGCCCGCTCATGGCTCAACAACCTCCCGCATGGATCAATTCGCAGTTGGGAAGAGTTGGTCTACAACTTCGTGTGCAACTTCAAGGGCACTTACAAGAGGCCCGCATTGATCGAAGAATTAAGAGGCTGCCACTAGAGGTCTGGTGACTCACTACGCTCATACATCCAGAGATGGTCCATCATCAAGAACTCCACAGAAGACATCTCTAAGGATCGCACAATCGACGCGTTCAACGGCGGCGTGCCCTGTAGAGAGCTCAGGGAGGAGCTGGGCCGCTTAAAGCCCAAGACAATCGACCACCTAATGAAGATCGTGAATCGGTGGGCCAATGGAGAGGACTCAGTGAAAACCCGTGCCTACTCCGATGATGACGACAACCTCAGACGCGGACGCAATCGCCGAGGGAAACGTCGAATGCGCGTCTACGAGGACCACGAAGATGTCGACATGGTCACGGCTGGCTACATCGACAAACGCGACGACAACTGCAACAGCGGATACCGTGATAGTAGGAAAACCACGCAAGTGTGGCAGCGCTGCACTCGCGATGAGGCACCCGGAATATCCATCCAAGACAAACTATCCGGATCGTGCAACATACACTTCTACATCGACAAGCACGACGCCAAGAAATAACCCAGTCACCTTCTCAAGGACTGCCGTGAGTTCCTCAAGCTCCACGAAGGCCTGACCCAGATGAATCACGACGTGATCAATCAGGGCTACGGAGCTGCTTCGGGCGCTGTGACTCACTGAGCACCACCGCCACCACCCTGGCCACCACCACCTACGGCTGCGCCAGTCCAGAACCATGGAGGCGAGCCGTACCCGCGAGCACTGGGCAGCATGGGGATGATCCAAAACTGGCGCCCCTCAAATGGAGTGTGCAGAAGGCAATCACTCACCAGGTCAATTTAGCGATGAACTCTCCACCCTCCACCACTGAGTACCTCAGTGGAAGCAAGTCCTGCATCATTTTCAAGAAGCGCGACCACCCACACAAAGTACCTCGCCCAGGCCACTATCCCCTCGTACTCGAGGCACAAATCGGGGGCTTCAAGATGAGTCGCGTCTTCATGGACGGCGGAAGCGGCATCAACCTCATGTTTGCAAGTACCTTGCGCGCAATGAGTATCCCTCTGACATGTCTGGAAGTTTCAGACACAACATTCCACGACATCATCCCAAGGAAGGGCGTGTACCCCCTAGGCAAGATCAGCCTCGATGTCATCTTTGGCACACCGCAGAACTGTCGGCGAAAGCGCATTGAATTAAAAGTCGTCAACTGGCCCTCACAATACCACTGCATCCTCAGACGTGTCGCGTTCACGAGGTTCGTGGCAGTGCCACACTACACATATCTGCAGATGAAAATGCCGGGCCCAAATGACATCATCACAGTCAATGAAAGCTTCGAGAGATCCAACAGCTGTGATAGGGAGTTCAAAAGAATCTCCCAGTCTTTTGGCATGCAGGAGGAACTAGCGAGGTTGAAGGAGTCGACAGACAACAGTCTGCCTCCCCCGAGCAAGCCAAACTCACCCGACCTATCCTTCGACACGTCGGTGCACACCAAGAAAGTCTAGGTCCATCCAACAGACCCAACCAAGACGACCCTCATCGCTAACAACTTGAGTTCCGCATAGGAACTCGCTCTCATCGATTTCCTCTCTAAGCACTGGGAAATCTTCACCTGGTGTCTAGCGGACATGCCAGGGGTTCCCAAGGAATTCGCCGAGCACGCACTCAACGTGAATCCTGAAGCAAGGCTAGTCAAACAAATAATCCGGTGACTGTCGGAGCCAAGGGCAAAAGCGGTTGGAATGGAAGTCAACAGACTCCTCGATGCTAATTTCATACGTGAGATCAAGGAAAGCACCTGGGTCGCAAACACCGTGTCCATTCCCAAAAAGGACATGGATATCCTGCGGATGTGCGTGGACTTCACCTCCCTGAACAAGCACTGCCCAAAGGACCACTTCCTGTTGCCACGGATCGATCAAATAATCGATTCCACCGTGGGATGTGAACTTTTATTCTTCCTCGACGCCTACTTAGGCTATAATCAAATTCGAATGAAGGAGGAGGACTAGGAGAAAACGGCGTTCGTCACGCCTTTCGGTGTCTTCTGCTACACAATGATGCCTTTCGCGCTAAAAAACGCAGGAGCCACCTATCAGCGGTGCATAAAGGCCTACACCTCAAGAACCAACTTGGTCGCAATATCCAAGTCTACATCGACGACATCATCGTCAAAACCAAGGAGGAAGCCTTGTTACTCGATGATCTCCACAGGACCTTCGATAATCTTGAGCGCTACCAAATCTAGCTAAATCCAGACAAATGCGCCTTTGGCGTACCATCTGGGCAGCTGCTCAGGTATCTCATCTCCGTGAGAGGTATTGAGGCAAACCCGAGGAAAATAAAGGCCATACTGGCCATGGAGAAGCCAAAGAACGTAAAAGGTGTCCAACAGCTGGCTGGGCAAATCGCAGCGCTCAGTCAATTCATCAGTCGGATAGGCGAAAAAGCACTGCCTTTCTACCAACTTCTCCGCAAGACCGACAAATTCGAGTGGACAAACAAAGCGCAAGAAGCATTCGAGGACCTCAAGCGTCTACTGTCCACCTCGCCGGTGTTGGTGACACCTCATGAAAAAGAGCCGCTACTGCTATACATCTCTGCCACCAACCAGGTGGTAAGCACCGTGGTCGTAGTGGAACGAGCCAATGAAAATAAAGTCCACGGGGTACAACATCCAGTCTACTACCTCAGCGAGGTGCTCACGCCAACAAAACAGCGGTACCCGCATTATCAGAAGCTGTCATATGACGTCTTCATGATATCCAGGCGACTACGCCACTACTTCTAGGAGAACCTAATCATAGTGGTTAACGATGCCCCACTTGGGCACATCCTCCACAATCCAGACGCCACCGAACGAGTCGCGCTTTGGGGGATAGAGGTGTCTTCGTGAGACATCACATACGAGAAACGCGACGCGATTAAGTCACAAGTTTTCCTGGACTTTCTGGTGCACTGGATGGAAAATCAGCTACCCGACAAGCCATATATGTCCTATCTATGGACAATGCACTTCGATGGGTCCAAGCGCAAGGAAGGAGCTGGCGGGGGTGTCATCCTGACATCGCCACATGGTGACAAGATGAGGTACATTCTGCGAATGCAGTTCACCTCCTCCAACAACGAAGCTGACTATGAAGCCTTGCTCCATGGGATGCGGATGGCGAAAGCCGATGCCAACCGACTCATCATCTACGATGACTCCAAACTGGTGGTGAACCAAACAATGAACGAGTGCGATGCTCTGAGCAACAACATGATCGCCTACACTCGAGGGAGACTTCGACGGTTGCGAGTTGCGGCATGTTGGCCGCAAAAGCAATGAGGAGGCAGACACACTCGCCAACATTGGCTCCACCTGTGCCCTAGTGCCACCTGGAGTATTTCTAGAGCGCATCTGCGAACGCTCCATCAAGCCCAAGGCTCCAGAGAAAAAGACAAGCACGCCAACAGACTCGGGGGCTACGCCACCCAACGAGCCAATGGCACTCGATTACACGGAGCTAGACACAGGACTCGAAGGTCCCATGGAGGTCATGATGATCAAGCCATCCTAGATGCTACCATATGTTACATACTTGCTCAACAAAAGGTTGCCAGATGACCCGACTAATGTGCATCATATAGCGCAGCGATCCAAGGCATTCGCCCTCATCATTCGTGAACTGTACAGGCGCAACATCACATGAGTTCTTCAGTGGTGCGTCTCCAACGGGGACGACAGAGCAATCCTCCTCGACATACACGAAGGCACTTGCGGCCACCACGCTGGCAGTCGTTCCCTCATCGCCAAAGCTGTATGAGCGGGATTCTACTGGCCAACGGCCATGCACGACGCCAAGGATATCATCCAGCGTTGCAATGCCTGTCAGCGATTCGCGGACAAGCCACATGCACCTGGCGCAGAACTCAAGCCAATACCCGTGGCTTGGCCCTTTGCACAATGGGGACTCGACATGGTCGGCAAGCTCCAGAGATCCTCGCGAGGAGGATACGTCTACTTCCTAGTCACAGTCGACAAATTCACCAAGTGGATTGAGGCCATGCTAGTGACAAACCAATCATGAGCCAGCACCGTCCAGTTCTTCGAGTCCATCGTCTTCTGCTTCGGGGTGCCACATAGCATCATCACGGACAATCAGAAGAACTTCACCTCCAAGGAGTTCCAGGATTTCTGTGAAAACCTGGGAATCAACATTATCTACGCCTTGGTAGCACATCCCCAGAACAATGGTCAAGTCCAAATAGTGCTATAGGCTACACTCCGTTCTTCATGGTACATGGTGCCGAGGTGGTACTACCTGCAGAGGTACGTTACAAGGCCCCATAGGTAGTAGCATATAGCGAGGAAGAATCAACCCTCGCACTCGAAGACTCCGTCGACCTCCTCGATGAGGCACGTGAGATTGCAATGGAGAGATCCACGATCTACCAGCAGAAGCTCCGCAACTATCACAGCAGAAGGCTATGCCCCAGATCCTTCGTCAAAGGAGACCTGGTTCTGCGACTGAAGCAGCAAGGGCACCTCAAGTTCGAGTGCCCTTAGGAAGGACCTTATGTGATTACTGAAGTAATCCGAGGTGGCGCCTATCGCCTTAAAAACTTTAAGAGCGGAGTCGCATACTCCAATGCCTGGAACGTCGTGCAACTGCGCCGTTTCTACCCTTAGATGTTTTTTACTTTACAAATAAGGCTATTTCGCCAGGCTACTTAGCCACACATTGTACCTCGTGATATTCTACGAATAAATAAAGCTAAGTGCCCTAAACCTTGTGTTTGTTCTGTTTTACTCACAATTATATCACTCGGGGGCTGTGCCACCCTTTACATCGTGTTCCACGAACAACACAATATCCTGAGTAGCTGACGCACTATCAATCGAACTCTTGATAACACCAACCCAGCTGTAAAGCACCTGACAAGTTGGCATGGTGCTGAGATGATCATACGTCAGGCTAATGAAAAGGAACTGCATACTACAATACACTCGAAAAATATAGAAGCTAGCAAGCTCTTTATACATTAACGAGTATCAACCACACCCGACACAATCATATGAATTTTACAACACTTATACGTCTATGTGCAGGGTACAAACTACACTATTGCTGCAAAAGGAGAACATTTGTTTGATCTTCAAAGAAATCGACAATATCTTCGGTTGGCCGATCAACCGCCTGGTAGTGTGGCACCATGTTCCAGGTCATCCCTTCTGGCGGTGGTGGCCTAGAGGCAACAACCGAGACATCCACATCTGGCCAATGTAATCGAACAAGCGCCAATGCAGCCTTGGCACCTGCGACCAATTGCTGGTGCACGCACTCGCGGACTGCGCTGATATCTTGAAACTTCGCCAGCAAAGCTAGCAAGCTTGATGGCACCGCGTCTAGGGGAAACATCGCTTGGAAGATATGCCTAAGGCACGACTGCGCTTTCTTTGAACACTAAAGCACTCGCGAGGCATGATCCTGCAGCGTCGCCAATGTGACTGCGCGGTCATGATCCACCCAGAAGTAACCACTAGCTTGCAGCAGCTCCTAGGTCAGATTATGTAGGCGAATGGCAACCCGATCCCTCTCATCCTGTGGATGACGAGCGCTAACAACTATAAGAAACAAGAGAAGAGCATAATACAGAGCATCGACGCGAATGGCCAAAGAAAAGGAAAAGAAGATAGAAAGCTAATGATGGCTCAAGATATGTAGAGCTTGTTGGGAACCCCAAGAGGAAGGTTTGATGAGCACATCAGCAAGTTTCCCTCAGTTATGAAATCAAGGTTATCGAACCAGCAGGAGTAAGGAAACAACTCCAAGGTGTTGCTAGCAACTTGGAATCCTGCACAACACAACCACTGAACTTTGCCCCAACTTACAGTGAGGTTGTCAATCTCACTGGTTTTGCTGAAAACAAAGGATTAAACGTATAGTGTGGAACATAGTAATTGCTTACAGAAAGTAAAAAGTAAACAGTGAATAGCAGATGGTATATTAATGGTAAAGGAATTCAGTGGGCTCCACAGTTCACTAGAGGTGTTTCTCCTTAAGATAAATAGCATATTAGGTGAACAAATTATAGCGGGGCAATTGACAAATTGAGAAAGCATAACAATGCATATACTAGACATCTTGACTCCTACGATATTTGATTGGGCATTACAACATAATACATAGACCACAATCCACCTTCAGGTTATCATCCGAACCCCTTCCAGTATTAAGTTGCAAGCAACAAATAATTACATTAAGCAAAGTGTGTAAAGTAAACAATACAATTGCCCCATGGACAAAGGATTGTTTTTTCTCCCTAATATCAATAGCACATCTACAACCTTAGAGACTTCTGTCACTTCCCCAGATTACTAGAGGCATGAACCTACTATCGAGCATAAATACTCCCTCTTGGAGTTACAAGCATCTACTTGGCCAAGATAGCTACTAGCAATGGAGAGCATGCAAGATCAAAAATAACATAGACATGATAGAATCAATAATCAATCCGACATAGTATCTCAATATCCATCGAATCCCTGCAAACACAACATATATGATTAAAAATAGATGATCTTGAACATGAACGGAGCTCACAAGATCTAAACATGATAGCACAAAGGAGGAGAACCAACCATCTAGCTACTGTATGGACCCATAGTCCATGGGTGAACTACTCACGCATCACTCCGGAGGGTGGCATGGTGATGAAGAAGGCCTCCAGGATGATCTCTCCCCTCCGACAGGGTGCCAGGAAGAGCTTCGGATCCCCTGATCTAGGGATGGAGATGGCGGCGGCTACAGACTCTTTTGTGGATTTTTGATCGGGTCCTTAGGGTTTCTGCATCGAGGTACTTTTATAGGCGAAGGGGCAATGTCGGTGGGCGCTCGAGGGGCCCATGCCATGGGGCAGCATGCCCTAGGGGGTGGCCGCGCCAGCCCTAGGTGTGGCCATGTCGTGGTCCCATTTCGGCTGCCCTTCGGACTCCATGTTCCTTCTGGTACAATATTGACTTTGGCTTTTGTCCCGTGCAATTCCGACAATATTTCCGTACTAGCTTTTCTGAAACCAAAAACAGCAGAAAACAGGCAACTGGCACTGTGGTATCTTGTTAATAGGTTAGTTCCAGAAAATAAAAATACCTCAAAGTGTAAAAAAAAATAAGAAAGTTGATACAAAACAAGCATGGAGCATCAAAAATTATAGATACGTTTATGACGTATCAGCTAACACGTAAATTGCTCGTTCATCTATGCAACTTTGTCCAGGAGATACTTCTCGTGAGCAGTGGCCTTCTCAGCCTTCGACTTCCATACATCCGCATTACCGCGGATTACAGGCAATTCTCGCTCCAATTGCTTCACGCGATCGCGCAGTCGCGCAAGCAGCGACACCTCCTCGACTCTTGAACATGGTTGCGCCACAGTTTCATGAGCGGGAGAAGAGTCAGGAGGACCACTCGAAGGACCCTATTACAGCCAAACAAGAGGCGAATAATACCAACTATACATTAACAAGGAGTGCATTCAAGTTTAACAAAGTATCAAAAGGGGTACCCCCACAAAACAAGGTTCATCATAAGGAAAGATAAACTATTATAGAAGGTAGCTAAGGCATGCTCTGCTTTTTTGACTTTGACTTCGGGGGCTTCCTCGAATCTGTGGCAGTCTCCGACGCCACAAACTTCCCAGTTGTAGCCCAAGACGCCGTAACCTTCGCACTTTTCAATCATTGCAGCTCAGCAGAATAAGCAACGACTGTATCAATAAGTCGATGCCCATATTTACTGCACCTAGGGGCAAAAGGCTGGAAGACTACCTACTAGCCATCTACAGCGACCGACATCACCGAGGAAATCTCATTAGGGTCCAGATCCATGTCGTGGGTTTGCGCCATTGCGAGTGCCATGGTCGCGCCAACTGACCTCTACGAATTCTTAAAGTCCATTGGAATGCCCTCTGCGAAGGACTCCACCAAGCCATCAAAATTCTCGATCATTGGAGCCTTGTGAGCCATCTCCTCTCGAAGACGGCCCAGCATGCCCTTGGCTTCTCCAGTGTATCCTTCACAGAGACATTGCGGTCTTCGACTACAGCCACGACATCGGCCAAGGCGTCTGCGTGAGTCAAAGCTTGGGCGTCAAAGCCTACACCAGTGGCATCTGCAAGAATACACACATATGAGCACAATGATGTGAAGGCACAGTACATGACAAAAACAAGCAAGGCAATGTCGTACCTGAAAGCGCCTTCGCGACTGAGAAGAGTTGTTCTACGAACAACTTTTCCCTATCAGCAATGGAGGAACGTAAATCTTCCTCACGTTTATGCGCCTCCTTCAGCGCCTCGATTGCCTCGTCACGTTTTTTCTCCGCCGTTGCAAGACCCTTCTCGAGGGAAGCGATGCAACGAAGAAGCTCATTATGCTCACCTGCAAAGGACATGAACATGGCAAGATCACTCGCCAATCTCTATGCAACAGAACAAAGAGAAAACTTTAAAACTAACCTTCAAATGCACTATGTCGGTTATCTATCAAGGCATGTTGTCGACCCATGGACAGGATCTTCTCAGCGAGACGAGTGGAATTCTTCACGATAGGCTACAAGAAAAACAGAAGAAGTGTGAGCATTAACACAAAATTCGAGTGCCAAAGGCATGAAGAAAACTCACGTGTTCCTTCAGGGACTCCGAAGATTCTTCTAGAATCGACGTTCGGGCAACAACATGATGCTCCCCAGCGCGGGGGAGCTCGAAGAATGCGCGTCGGAGTGGGCCGCCACTGGAGGAGAAGAAGATCGCACCGCCAGCTCCTTGTTCTTGGAGTCTGCGACTTCGGACTCCTTAACAAATTGGCAGTCGTCAGAGGATGACGACGCCGTTTGACTGCAATGTATCCATCACCAATTCAGAAGGGAGAAACATTTGAGAAAGGCAAGACGAACTCGCAAAAGTAAAGACTTACCCATCAAAATTTCCGAGGTCAAAGGAATCACCAGACGACTCCTTCGGCAACCTCAGCTTCTTCCGAGAGGGGGGAGCCATGGCACGCAGGGGCACGGCAGCGATTGGCTCCTCCACAGCAGTAGAAGGACCCTCCAGCCTCGACGGTGAGGAAGCATCTCTACCCTCGCTATGGGAATGCTTGCGAGTCTTGTGATCACTGGACTCGGGGGCTTCCTATTCCTCCCCAATAGGGACAGTGGAGCCCGACTCGTCCTCTTCCTCCGCTTCACATGGGATAATTCCTTCAGGCTGAGGAGGAAAATTGGCAGCCACTTTCCACTCCTACAGTTAGAAGAAGCATCAGCATATAAAGCACCTAACAGGCAATTGAAAATCAAGAAAACTTCTAAGAAGAAATCCACCTCAGGTGGAGGATTACTGGCGCAGAATGGAGGAACGACTAAGACGCCTGGGAGATCCTCCTTGGTGGTGTACTGAGTCACTAGCCGCAACCTCCTGTCCACTTCGCCAGAAGAAATGCCCTCCGCAGAGATGCGAGTGACATCACCAGCACCAATCCAATGGTACATCAGATGCACCCTGGCCTGCAGAGGCTGTATGCGGCGGCGCAACCACGTGCGAATCAGTTTAGCACCACCCTCTTCCTTGCCTATGCGGCGTTCGAGGTCGCAGACACGCTGATACAACATGTTTGTTTCCTTAACTTCGTCGGGTGACGTGGGCATACCTTACATGCACTCGAGTTTTGCATATACGGTCCAGGTATGGCAGAATCCCACAGCGTTACCAGGGCCCAATACAAGATTCGGGTAACTCACAGAGACTCCGATTGCTTGCAGCACAAGACGAAGCCTAGGATAGAAAATTTAAAGGGACAAACCCTAACTTGTAACCAACTCGACCTCCTACCCAAGATCTAGCCTACATATATAAAGGCTAGGAGGGGCGGCGAGGAGGATGATCACAACCCTAGTTTCCACAACCATCGCCAGATTACATCTGCGCACCCCATGTAACTTTCGACCCCCTCAATAATTCCAAGAGCAGACAAGCAGGAGTAGGGACCTCTACATGGCCTGAACCTGGGTAAATCTTGCGTCCCTATGTGCTTGTTTGCTAGTTGATTGATGCCTCCAGCGCTCCCTCCTTCTCCAAAACACAAGTCCATAACAATGGGCATTGATGAGTTAATCCCTCGTCAATTTGCACCGTATGTGGGAATCGGGAGTGATGATGTCGCGGCTTCTTCGGCCCCGTCAACCGCGATCTACAACTCTTCAACAATAGAGATTCACAAGCTCTTCGGCGCCTTCGACTTCACGGTCCACACGCCAGCCACTCGCCCGGCTTTCGAGTCCGTGGGCGATGGGATCCGCCTGGCGATCGGGAGCTTACACTTCCAAGTTGGTCAGCTGGGCACACTTTGCCTCCCTGACCAGCCGATGGTCCCCGCGATTGCTCCAGCATCGTGGTTTCCACCACCAATCGACACCCTAAGCGAGCTCAACGCCCCAACAACAGTTGGGGGCACGGCCAACGACAACAGTTGCAGATCCGATTTGGGTGACCTAGCCACAGAGGATGGAGCCTACGGCTCCGGATCTGAAAGTTGTGGGAGCAACAGCTTCCCCAAGCACGTCATGTGCGCCGTCATCAATGCAGGTGACACCGGTGTCAATCGTGATAACACTGGCAATGGACCAACCAATGGCGTAAATGGTCGCCCCGTCAACGGCGCGCCCACCAACAATGGGACAGAAGGGGACCCGAACCTCACGGCGAATGAGCGCACCGAAGAGCGCATTATGATTAAGCTCAATGAAAACGAGTGGGCGCATTGTCAAGAGGCTGTGCGGGGCAATCCTCTCCCCTGAACTCATCACAAAAAATGTTGATGGGTTACCATTGGCTACTCAAAGGGGAGTACAAGCGCCAGCAGCAAGTAATCACGCAACTTGACACGTGCAGAAAGGCGGCGGATGAGTCGAGCCTTCGGGGGGCTCAGCTCTCCTCCATGGGAGGATCCTCCTCCAAGGTCAATGACTACGTGGCCACCAAACGGCGATCCCGCCTGGACCACCTCACCGACAAGGAGCACGAAGAAGCAGCGAAAGTCCACGACTTCGGCTCCATGAAGGTGGATACGTGGGGCAACATGCTCCCAAAGACACCGCAAGCAGCGGTGACAGCGGCCACCATGTACCTCTCAACAACCAGCCACCGGCTAGGGATCCGCGAGCTGCCATGCACCGATCTATGATCGCAGGATTGGGGCTAGTCGAAGCTGCCCTTGTCTAGGAGCCAACATCGGAGCTGAAGAAAATTAAAGCTCTGGACAAATATTACTACTCGTAGTCCTCCAGCGATGACATGCACGATCTGTCATGGCGACGTCGCTCATGGCGGCATGACTGCGACTACGACGCGCGTGATGACATCACGCGGCGCAAGGTCGACAAGATGCGTGCAAGGCATGCCGTTCGACTGACATGGAAGATGACAAAGTAGAGCTCTGCGGTGCCAGTTGCTTCAGCAGAGCCATCAGGAAAAAGCGAATACCTAAGGTGTTCAAACTCCCATCAAAGAACCCAAAATTTGATGGCCTACAGGACCCCAAGATTTGACTAGAAGATCACGTCTCCTCCGCCAGGATGCATGGTGGAAGCTCAAGCACGGGCATGCAATGCCTACAACTACAGCTGCAAGCCACCACGCACGCATGGCTCAACAATCTCTCGCACGGATCAATTCGCAGCTGGGAAGAGCTGGTCTATAGCTTCATGCGCAACTTCAAGGGAACTTACAAAAGGCCCGCATCAATCGAGGAACTAAGAGGCTACCACCAAAGATCTGGCAAGTTGCTGCGCTTGTACATCCAGAGATGGTCCATCATCAAGAACTCCATGGATGAAATCTCTGAGGATCATGCAATCGACGCGTTCAACAGCGGCGTTCGTCGCAGAGAGCTCAGGGAGGAGCTGGGTCGCTCAAAGCCCAAGACAATCGACCACCTGATGGAGATCGCGAATAGGTGGGCCGATGGAGTGGACTCGGTGAAAAACTATGCCTACTCCGATGATGATGACGACCTTGAGCGCAGACGTGATCGTCGAGAGAAACATCGAATGCGCGTCTACGAGGACCGCAAAGAAGTCGACATGGTCGCAACCGGCTACGCCGACAAACGCGATGACAACCGCAACAATGGATACCACAGCGGTAGATACCGCGACAGCGGGAAAACCACGCATGTGTGGCAGCACTGCACTCGCGATGAGGCACTTGGACTATCCATCCAGGACAAATTGTCCGAACCATGCAACGTACACTTCTACATCGACGAACACAACGACAAGAAAAAGTACGGCCACCTTCTCAAGGACTACAGCGAGTTCCTTAAGCTCCACGAAGGCCTAGCCCAGATGAATCGCGACACGATCAACCAAGGCTACGGAGCTGCCCGGGCACCGTGGCTCACGGAGCACCACTGCCACCACCTGGACCACCACCACCTGCGGCTGCGCCAGTCTAGAACCATGGAGGCGAGCCATACCCGCGGGCGCTGGGCAACATGGGGATGGTCGAAAAAGGGCGCCCCTCAAATCGAATGTAGAAAACAATCACTCGCCAAGTAAAATTGGCAATAAAATCTCCGCCCTCCACCACTGAGTACCTCAGTGGAAGCTAGTCCTGCATCACTTTCGAAAAGCGCGACCATCCGCGCCAAGTACCTCGCCCAGGCCACTGTCCCCTCGTACTCGAGGCACAGATTGGGGGCTTTGATATGAGTCACGTCTTCATGGACGGCGGAAGCGGCATCAACCTCATGTTCGCAAGTACCTTGTGTGCAATGAGGATCCCTCTGACATGTCTGGAAGTTTCAGACACGATGTTCCATGTCATTGTCCCAGGGAAGGGCGTGTACGTCTGGGCAAGATCAACCTCGATGTCATCTTCGGCACGCCCCAAATTTTTTGGCGAGAGCCCATCGACTTTGGAGTTGTCAACTGGCCTTCATAGTACCACTACATCCTCGGACATATCGCGTTCGCAAGGTTCATGGCGGTACCACCCTACACCTACATGCAGATGAAGATGCCAGGCCCAAACAGCGTCATCACAATCAACGGAAGCTTCGAGAGGTCTGACAGCTGTGATAGAGAATTCAACAGAATCTCCCAGTCCTTCGGCATGCAAGAGGAACTCGCAAGGTTGAAGGAGTCGACAGACAACAGTCTTCCCCCCTTGAGTAAGCCAAGCTCACCTGACCTATCCTTCGACTCGTCGGTGCACACCAAGAAAGTCCAGGTCTACCCAACAGACCCGACCAAGATGGACCTCATCACCAACAACTTGAGTCCCGCATAGGAACTCGTGTTCGTCGAATTCCTCTGTGAGCACTGGGAAATCTTCGCCCAGTGTCCAGCGGACATGCTAGAAGTTCCCAGGGAATTCGCCGAGAACGCACTCAATGTGAATCTAGACGTAAGGCCAATTAAGCAAATAATACGGTGACTGTCTGAACCAAGAGCAAAAGCTGTCGGTATGGAAGTCAACATACTCCTCGGCGCAAAATTCATATGCGAGATAAATGAAAGTACCTGGCTCGCAAATCTAGTGCTTGTGCCTAAAAAGGACACAGATATCCTGCGGATGTGCGTGGACTTCACGTCCCTAAACGATCACTGCCCGAAGGATCACTTCCCGTTGCCACGGATCGATCAAATAATCGACTCCACTGCGGGATGCGAGCGCCTCTACTTCCTCGATGCCTACTCAGGCTACAATCAGATTCGAATGAAGGAGGAAGATCAAGAGAAAACGACGTTCACAACACCCTTTGGTGTATTCTGCTACAACACGATGCCCTTCGGGATAAAAAACACAGGAGCCACCTATTAGCGGTGTATGCAGGCCTGCCTCAAGAACCAATTCTACGTCGACGACATCGTCGTCAAAACCAAAGAGAAAGCCGCGTTACTCGACGATCTCCGCGAGACCTTCGATAACCTCGATCGCTACCAGATCAAGCTCAATCCAGAGCAATGCGCCTTCGGCGTACCATCTAGGCAACTACTCGGGTATCTCATCTCCACGAGAGGGATCAAGGCAAACCCAATGAAAATAAAGGCTATACTGGCCATGGAGAAGCCGAAGAATGTAAAAGGCGTCCAGCAGGTGGCTAGGCGAATCGTGATGCTCAGTCGATTCATTAGTCGCATGGGCGAAAAGGCACTGCCTTTCTACTAGCTTCTTCGTAAAGCTAACAAGTTCGAGTGGACAGACAAAGCACAAGAAGCATTCGAAGACCTCAAGCGTCTGCTATCCACCTCGCCAGTATTAGTGACGCCTCACGAAAAGGAGCCGCTATTGCTATATATCTCTGCCACCAACCAGGTGGTAAGCACTGTGCTCGTGGCGGAACGAGCCAAAAAAACAAAGTCCACAGGGTACAATGCCCAATCTACTACCTCAGCGAGGTGCTGACGCCAATAAAACAGCGGTACCCGCACTATCAAAAGCTGGCATATGGCATCTTCATGACAGCCAGGCGACTGCGCCACTACTTCCAGGAGCACCCAATCGTGGTGGTGAACGACGCCCCGCTCCGGCACATACTCAACAATCCTGACGCCACTGAACGAGTTGCTCCCTGGGGAATCGAACTGTCTCCACGAGACATCACATATGAGAAGCGCGACACGATCAAATCAGAAGTTCTCCCGGACTTCCTTGTACACTGGATGGAGAACCAGCTCCCCGACAAGCCAGACATGTCCTACCTATGGACAATGCACTTCGACGAATCCAAGCGAAAGGAAGGAGCTGGCGTAGGTGTCATACTAACGCTGCCCCAAGGCTACTCGTCACCTACGGCGACTCCAAACTAGTGGTCAACCAAACAATGAACGAGTGCGATGCTCTGAACGACAACATGATCGCCTACCGCGATCTCTATGACACACTCGAGGGAGACTTTGATGGTTGCAAGCTGCAGCATGTTGGCCGTGAAAGCAATGGGGAGGAAGACACACTCGCCAACATCGGCTCCACATGTGCCCCAGTACCGCCTGGAGTACTTCTAGAGCGCAACTGCAAACGCTCCATGAAGCCCAAAGCTCTAGAGAAGAACGCAAGCACACCAACGGACTTGGGGGATATGCCACCTAATGAGCCAATGGCACTCAATGACACTGAGCTAGACACAGGACAAGAAGGTCCTATGGAGGTCATGATGATCGAGCCATCCTGGACGCAACCATATGTCACATACTTGCTCAGCAAAAGGTTGCCAGATGACCTGACTGATGTGCGTCATATAGCACGACGATCCAAGGCATTCACCCTCATCAATGGCGAACTGCACAAGTGCAGCATCACAGGAGTTCTTCAGCGGTGCATCTCCAACGGGGACGGAAGATCCATCCTCCTCAACATACATGAAGGCACTTGCGGCCACCACGCTGGCAGTCGCGCCCTTGTCACCAAAGCTCTACTAGCTGGATTCTACTAGCCAACAGCCATGCGTGATGCCAAGGACATCGTCCAGCGCTGCAACACTTGACAGCGATTCACGGACAAACCGCACGCACCTGGTGCAGAACTCAGTCCAATACCAATGGCTTGGCCCTTTGCACAATGGGAACTCGGAAAGGTCGGCAAGCTTCCGAGGTCCTCGCGAGGAGGATACGTCTACCTCCTAGTCGCGGTCAACAAATTCACCAAGTGGACCGAGGCCATGCCGGTGACGAATCAATCAGGAGCCAACACCGTCAAGTTCTTTGAGTCCATCATCTTCTGCTTCGGGGTGCCACATAGCATCATCATGGACAATGGGACGAACTTCACCTCCAAGGAGTTCCAGGAATTTTGCGAGAACATGGGAATAAACATTAGCTACGCCTCGATGGCCCACCCTTAGACCAACGGTCAAGTTGAAAAGGCCAATGGCCTCATCTGTGGCAGAATCAAGAAAAGGCTCCTCCAGCTACTTGAACAAGCTGCTGGGTGCTGGCCACACGAGCTACAATCAGTACTTTGGAGCCTGCGCACAACTCCAAACAGCGCCACAGGCTACACTCCGTTTTGCATGGTGCACGGTGCTGAAGCGGTACTACCTGCAGAAGTGCGTTAAAAAGCCCCACGGGTTGTCACTTACAGCAAGAAAGAATCATCTCTCACACTCGAAAACTCTGTAGACCTCCTCGATGAGGCACGCGAGATCGCAGCGGAGAGATCTATGATCTACTAGCAGAGCCTCCGCAACTACCACAATAGAAGGCTACACCCCAGATCCTTCGTCGAAGGAGACCTGGTCCTGCGACTGAAGAAGCAAGGGAACTTCAAGTTTGAGTCCCCTTGGGAAGGACCTTACATAATTACTGAAGTAATCCCAGGTGGCGCATATCGCCTTCAAGACTTCAAGAGCGGAATCGCATACTCCAACCCCTGGAATGTCGCGCAACTGGGCCGTTTCTACCCTTAGATGTTTTTACTTTACAAATAAGGCTATTCAGCCAGGCTACTTAGCCACACATTGTACCTCGTGATATTGTACAAATAAAAAGAGCGAAGTGCCCCAAACCCTGTGTTTTTCCGCTTTCCTTGCAATTATTTTACTCGGGGCCTGCGCCACCCTTTCCATCTTGTTCCACGAACAACACAGTATCCTGAGTCGCTAACACACTACCAATCGAACCCTTGACAACACCAACCCAGCTGCAATGCACTTGACAGGTTGGAAAGGTGCTGAGATGAATACTCGCCATGCTAACGAAAAGGACATGTATCTTAAAATATACTCAAAAATATACAAGCTAGCAAGCTCTTTACACATTAAATGGGTATCAAACACACCCGACACAATCATATGAACTTTACAACACTTATACATTTATGTGGAGGATACAAATTACACTGGTGCCGCAAAAGGAGAACATTTGTTTACTCTTCGAAGAAGTCGACAATATCCTCCGCTGGCCGATCAACCGCTTGATAGTACGACACTATATTCCAAGTCATCCCTTCTGGTGGCGGCGGTGGTCCAGCGGCAATAGACGCGACGTCCACATCTGGCCGATGCAGTCGAACCAACGACAGCGTACCCTTGGCACATGCGACTAACTATTGGCGCACACACTCGTGGACCGTGCTGATATCCTAGAACTTCGCCAGAAGAGCCAATAGGCTTGAGGGCACAGCATCCAGCGGAAACATCATCTGATAAATATACTTTAGGCATGAATGCGCCTTCTTCAAATATTGAAGCACCCGCGACGCATGATCCTACAACGTCGCCAATGCGACTGGATGATCATGGTCCACCCAGAAGTACCCACTAGCCTGCAGCTGCTCCTGGGTGAAGTCATTCATCCGAATGGCAACCTGGTCCTTTTCATCCTACGGATGACGAGCGCTAACAATTACAAAAAGCAAAGACCAAAGTATAAGGCAAGGCATCATCGTGAATGACTAAAGAAAGGATAAGAAGATAGAGAGCTAACATTTAAATTGCTCGTTCAACTGCGCAACTTCATCCAGGAGATACTTTTCGCGAGTAGTGGACTTCTCAGCTTTCGACTTCCACACATCCATATTACCACGAATAATGGGAAATTCACGCTCCAACTGCTTTATACGGTCGCCTAGTCACGAGAGCAGCGACAGCTCCTCCACCTTTGAACGCGGTTGCGCTGTGGTTTCATCGGTGGGAGGAGAGTCACGAGGATCACTCGAAGGACCACTCGAAGGACCCTATTACAACCAAGCAAGAGGCAAATGAGACCAATCATACATTGATAAAAGGGAGGAGTGCATTCAAATTCGGTAAAACTATCAAGAGGGGCACCCCCACAAAACATGGATCAGCAAAAGGAAGCTAAACTATTACAAATGGAAGCTAAGGAACAATCTGCTTCTTCGACTTCAGGGGCTTCCTCGAATCCGTGGTAGTCTTCGACGTCACCGACTTTTCGGTGGTAGCCCCAGACGCCATAGCCTTTGCTGCTTTCACTCACCGCAGCTCCTTAGAATATTTGGCGACTATCTCAATGAGACGAGGCCCATATTTGCTACATCTAGTAGCGAAAGGCTGGAAGACTACCTACTGACCATCTGCATCAACAGGCATCGCCTCGGAGATCGCGCTCGGGTCCATCTCTGCACCATGTGCTTGCGCCATCACGAGTGCCATGGTGGCGCCGATAGACCACTACGCATTCTTGAAGTCCATAGGGATGCCTTCTGCAAAGGACTCCACCAAGCCATCAAGGTTGTCGATTAAGCTAGCCTTGGGGACCATGTCCTCTTGGAGGCGGCTCAACACACCGTTGGCCTTCCCAAGCGTATCTCGAAGGGAGACACTATGGTCCTCGACTATGGCCACGACGCCAGCAAAGGCATATGTGCGGCGCAAGGCCTAGGCATCGAAGCTTACGCTGGCGGCATCTGTAGAACAGAAAGTATCAGCATAGTGACATAAAAACAAAAGTAGGGAAAAATGCAAGTGAAGCAGTATAATACCTGAGACTGAGAGTGCTTTCACAATCGAGAAAAGATGTTCTACGAACAACTTCTCCCTCTCAACAGTAGAAGCACGTAGGTCTTCCTCGCGCTTTTGCGACTCCTCTAGACCCACGACTGCCTCATCGCGCTTCTTCTCCGCTATGGCAAGTCCCTTCTTGAGGGAAGTAACCCGACAGAGAAGCTCATTATGCTCACCTACAAAGGGCAGAGCACGACAACACCTTAGTTTACAAATCTCCACATAAGTAGAGCGAAGAGACAAGTTTAGCACAAACCTTCGAATGCACGGTGGCGGTTGTCCAACATGGCATGCTGTCAACCCAAGGCAAGGATCTGCTCTACAAGGCGAGTGGAATCCTTCACGATAGGCTACACCAAAAGAAATGATTCTTCAGCATTGACAAAAGGCACAAACTCAAAATTCGGCTGCCAGCGGCAAAAGACACTTACATGCTCCTCCAGGGACTCTGAAGGTTCCTGTCGAGTGGGCGTCCATTCAACCATCTGATCCCCCTATCATGGGGGAGCTCGAAGAGTTGGCACCGGAGTGGGCCACCACCGGAGGAGAAGGAGACCGTATGGCCACTTCCTTGTTCTTGGAGTCTGCGACTCCAGATTCTTTACCAAATTGGTAGTCGTCGGAAGACGATGACACTGTTTGACTACAAATACGAAGCACCACTTAAGAACAAAGAACTTTAAGGAAAACAAGATGAACTCGCAAATATCAGAAAACTTACCTGTCAAATTTTTCAAGGTCGAAGGAATGATCTGACGACTCCTTCGGCAACCTCAGCTTCTTCCGTGTGGGAGGATCCATGGTGCGTATAGGCACGGCGGGGATTGGCTCCTCTATAGTAGCAGGAGGAACCTCCGGCATCGTCAGCGAGAAGGCATCCGAATCCTCACTACAGGAGCGTTTGCGAGTCCCGTGGTCACTGGACTCGGGGGCTTCCTCCTCTTCCTCCAAGGGGATGATGGAGCCCGACTTGTCTTCTTCATCCACCTCGCGAGGAATAATTCCTTCAGGCCGAGGAGGCAAGTTGGTGGCCACGACCCAGTCCTAACAAACAGGAAAAGCATTAGTATACAAAACCACCTACAAGCAATCGAAAATACAAAAAACTTCAAAGAGAAAATCCACCTCAGGCGGAGCATGGCTGGTGCAGAATGGAGGCACGACTGAGTCACCCGGGAGATCCTCCTTGGTGGTGTACTTGGTCACCAGCTGCAACCTCCTGTCCACTTCACCCGAAGAAATGCCCTCCACAGAAATGCACGTGACATCGCCCGTACCAATCCAGCGGTACATCGGGTGCGCCCTGGCTTGCAAAGGCTGTAGCCTTCGGGACCATGTCCTCTTGGAGGCGGCTCAACACACCGTTGGCCTTCCCAAGCGTATCTCGAAGGGAGACACTATGGTCCTCGACTATGGCCACGACGCCAGCAAAGGCATATGTGCGGCGCAAGGCCTAGGCATCGAAGCTTACGCTGGCGGCATCTGAAGAACAGAAATTATCAGCATAGTGACATGAAAACAAAAGCAGGGAAAAATGCAAGTGAAGCAGTATAATACCTGAGACTGAGAGTGCTTTCACAATCGAGAAAAGATGTTCTACGAACAACTTCTCCCTCTCAACAGTAGAAGCACGTAGGTCTTCCTCGCGCTTTTGCGACTCCTCTAGACCCACGACTGCCTCATCGCGCTTCTTCTCCGCTATGGCAAGTCCCTTCTTGAGGGAAGTAACCCGACAGAGAAGCTCATTATGCTCACCTACAAAGGGCAGAGCACGACAACACCTTAGTTTACAAATCTCCACATAAGTAGAGCGAAGAGACAAGTTTAGCACAAACCTTCGAATGCACGGTGGCGGTTGTCCAACATGGCATGCTGTCAACCCAAGGCAAGGATCTGCTCTACAAGGCGAGTGGAATCCTTCACAATAGGCTACACCAAAAGAAATGATTCTTCAGCATTGACAAAAGGCACAAACTCAAAATTCGGCTGCCAGCGGCAAAAGACACTTACATGCTCCTCCAGGGACTCTGAAGGTTCCTGTCGAGTGGGCGTCCATTCAACCATCTGATCCCCCTATCATGGGGGAGCTCGAAGAGTTGGCACCGGAGTGGGCCACCACCGAAGGAGAAGGAGACCGTATGGCCACTTCCTTGTTCTTGGAGTCTGCGACTCCAGATTCTTTACCAAATTGGTAGTCGTCGGAAGACGATGACACTGTTTGACTACAAATACGAAGCACCACTTAAGAACAAAGAACTTTAAGGAAAACAAGATGAACTCGCAAATATCAGAAAACTTACCCGTCAAATTTTTCAAGGTCAAAGGAATGATCTGACGACTCCTTCGGCAACCTCAGCTTCTTCCGTGTGGGAGGATCCATGGTGCATACAGGCACGGCGGGGATTGGCTCCTCTGTAGTAGCAGGAGGAACCTCCGGCATCGTCAGCGAGAAGGCATCCGAATCCTCACTACAGGAGCGTTTGCGAGTCCCGTGGTCACTGGACTAGGGGGCTTCCTCCTCTTCCTCCAAGGGGACGATGGAGCCCGACTTGTCTTCTTCATCCACCTCGCGAGGAATAATTCCTTCAGGACAAGGAGGCAAGTTGGTGGCCACGACCCAGTCCTAACAAACAGGAAAAGCATTAGTATACAAAACCACCTACAAGCAATCGAAAATACAAAAAAACTTCAAAGAGAAAATCCACCTCAGGCGGAGCATGGCTGGTGCAGAATGGAGGCACGACTGAGTCACCCGGGAGATCCTCCTTGGTGGTGTACTTGGTCACCAGCTGCAACCTCCTGTCCACTTCACCCGAAGAAATGCCCTCCACAGAAATGCACGTGACATCGCCCGTACCAATCCAGCGGTACATCGGGTGCGCCCTGGCTTGCAAAGGCTATACGCGACGGCGCAACCATGTGAGAATGAGTTTAGCGCCACCTTCCTCCTTCCTATGCGGTGTTCAAGGTTGCAGACATGCTGATACAGCCTCTCTGTCTCCTCGACTTCGCCAGGCATCATGACGTTCTTCTAGGATCGCCTCCACTTACAGACTGCCACCGGATCAAAGGGCACGAGTCCGTAGTGCTCTCCATCGACCTTCTGGTCACGGATGTAGAACCACTTATCCCTCCACCCTTGGACAGATGCGGTGGGTTTTATGTCGAAATAAGTGACATTGGAATCGACGTGGATCCCGCAGCCTCCTACGTCATACACTACCGAACCCGACCCCGACTGATGCTTGAGCTTGAAGAGTTTTTTAAAGAGGCCGAAGTGTGGCTTGATTCAGAGCCAGCAATCGCAAAGGGTGATGACGCAGGTGATGTGGAGAATAGAGTTTGGGGACAGCTAGTACAGCTAGAGCCCATAGAAGCAAAGAAGACCCCTAACAAATGGATGCAGGACGCCATGACCCATTGGTGACGCGAGTGCCCGCACCCTTCTTCTTCCCAGCACCGGCAGCATTGGTGCCCGTGGCGGCGGCACCCTTCTTCCTGGCTGCGACGACGATAGCCGCAGATCCAGTGGCGGAACCTCCCTTCTTCTTGCCCATCTTGCGCTGGCGATGTGAGCATAGGAAGTAGCTGGGGAAGATGCGGAGTTGGTCCAGTGCCACGAAAGGGATGTGTGCAAAGGAGCAGCAAGAAGAACAATGGCGGAGGAGCGCAAGCAAGAAGAGAGATGTGGGGAAATTACCGCACGGCGCGCCCCTACTTAACCTCCTAGCAGATGCTATCTAACGGCCAGAAGAAAAACTCCCAGACGCCTGGTGTACATCGACATTGACGCGTGGCAAAAGTAAACCATGAACCATCCCCCACTATTCCCATTACACGTGGAAATCAAGGAGACGCAGTTAAAACAGAAGATTGCGCACGCCCGATCAAATCCAAGTCAGAAAGTGGGACCCACTACTCGTCACGTCCCATCAAAGCCACTCACATGGGAAACTGAGGGCATCCCATCGTCAGCACTAACGTCATCAACTCCAGCAGGAGAACACTTTGACTACTTTAGTCCTTACTTGAGTCTTCGACTCAACCAAGCACTCGGGGGCTACTCCTAATAGGAGCGCTGGCCGCGCACCCGAAGAACATACTGAAGATATGCAAGCATCATTAAAACCCTTCACTCGAATCTACAATTCGATTATGGACTTCGGCTTACTCCCATAGGGAGCGCTGAAAGTACATTCGAGTCGCACAATACTTATAGTCCCCACTCGAGTCTACGACTCGAATAGGCATTCGGGGGCCACTCCCATAGGAAGCGCTGGTCGCGCACCCTATGATTATTTTTCTTATATGTTACACCGTGTGTTGATAACATCCACACTCGAATGCTTGGGCGACTCCGCCTCATATTTTCCCTGCAAAGAGACTGCGTCTCCTGGGTCACCCGAATCATCTCTGCGATGACAACAATTCGGATGCCGCGCTTATAGTGTGAAGATAAGACCTGAATAAGGCCTGGCAACACATCTGCTATGCTCTACCAAAAAATATCCGTGCCTATAGGTACGATGAAATACGCCTTGACGGACACGTCGAGTGCTCACACTTATATATTGGGATTCGACTCCTGTAAGACCTCCACGGCCTAAGTAGAATTACACCAGCACTTTTCTGAATTTGAGTCCGGGGACTCGAATTTGAGTAGATTGCGTTGTTTTTCCCTAAGGCAGTTAACTAATCCCGATGCATCAGATGAGTTAGGCACGTCTATCAACAATCCCTATGACATCAATCAAAGCACTCAAAACATGATCAACTATGCACTCGAAAGACTTCATAAAGTCACCACTCGAATCTACAATTCCACTGGACACTCGGGGGGCTACTGACGTGGCCATACCTTAAAGGTACTCGAGTTTGGCATATACGGTCCAGGTATGGAAGAAGCCCATGGTGTTACCAGGGCCCAATACAAGATTCGGGTAACTCACAGAGACTCTGATTGCTTGCAGCACAAGATGAAGCCTAAGATAGAAAATTTAAAGGGACAAACCCTAACTTGTAACCGACTCGACCTTCTACCCAAGACCTATCCTATCTATATGAAGGCTAGGAGGGGGCATAAAGGAGGACGATCACAACCCTAGTTTCCACAACCATCGCCAGATTGCATCTGTGCACCCCCTGTAACTTTCGACTCCCTCGATAATTCCAAGAGCAGACAAGCAGGAGTAGAGACCTCTACAAGGCCTGAACCTGGGTAAATCTTGTGTCCCTGTGTGCTTGTTTGCTAGCTGATTAATGCCTCTAGTGCTCCCTCCTTCTCCAAAACCCAAGTCCATAACAATGGGCATTGATGAGTTAATCCCTCATCATCGGGCATCACGATGTTCTTCTAGGATCGCCTCCTCTTGCAGATCGCCACTGGATCGAAGGGCGCAAGTCCGTAGTGCTCCCCGTAGGCCTTCCGGTAGAGGATGTAGAACCACTTATCCCTCAACCCTTGGACAGACGTGGTGAGCTTGATGGCGAAATAAGTAACATTGGAGTTGACGTGGATCCCGCAGCCTCCCACGTCGTAGACTACTGAACTCGACCCCGACTGACATTTGAGCTTGAAGCGTTTTTTAAAGAGGCCGAAGTGTGGCTCGATTCTGAGCCAGCACTCGCAAAGAGTGATGAAGCAGGCGATGTGGAGGATAGAATTTAGGGACAACTGGTGCAGCTAGAGCCCATAGAAACAAAGAACACCCCTAACAAACAGATGCAGGGGAGAGAAAGACCACGAATGAAGAATGCAAGGAACATCACTCTAAAACCCGCAGGTGGACTGGGGATTACCTCATCGCCGGGAATGCGAGAGTCATCCTCCATGGCCGGAAGTGCTCCATCTTGGCACTGGGTGAACAGCTCTGATGGCTTGATGATGGATGGGCGCCATGACCCATTGGTGACGCGAGTACCCGCGCCCTTCTTTCTTCCCCACCGCGGCAGTAACACTAGTGCCCATGGTGGCAGCACCGTTCTTCTTGGCCGCCACAATGGCAGCCGCAGATCCACCAGCGGAGCCTCCTTTCTTCTTTCCCTTCTTACGCTGGCAGTGTGAGTGCAGGAAGTAGTTGGGGAAGGTACGGAGTTGGTCCAGCGCCACGGAGGAGATGTGCGCAATGAAACAACAAGAACAGTAATGGCGGAGGTGCGCGAGTGAGAAGAAAGGTGTGGGGAAATTACCGCACGGTGAACCCCTACTTAACCTCCCAGCAAATGCCATCCAATGGCCAGGAGAAAATCTACCCGACGCGTGGCACACATTGACGTCAATGCGTGGCAAGGGTAAACCACGAAGCGTCGCCCCACTCTGCCCATTATGCACGAGAATCGAGGAGATATAGTAAAACTAGAAGATTACGCATGCCTGGTCAAATCTAAGTCAGAGAGTGGGACCCAGTACTCGTCACGTCCCGTCAGAGCCGCTCACGCGGGAAACTGAGGGCATCTCACCGTTAGCAATGACGTCATAACCTCTAGTAGGAACACTATTTGACTTCTTTAGTCCTTACTCGAGTCTTCGACTCGACCAAGCACTCGGGGGCTACTCCTAACAGGAGCGCTGGCCATGCACCCGAGGAATTTTTTCTAAGACATTCAAGAACCCTTCCCTCGAATCAACGATTCGACTGTGGACTTCGGGTTACTCCCATAGGGAGCGCTGAACATACATTCGACTGAAACAAGCAAAAGAAGACAACAGTCGCAAAGTCCTTATAGTCCCTACTCGATTCTATGACTCGAATAGGAACTCAGGGGCTACTCCCATAGGGAGCGCTGGTCGCGCACCCTATGATTTTTTCTTACACATAACTACGTGTTGACTACGTCCACACTCGAGAACATTGGCGATTCCGCCTCATAACTTCCCTGCAAATATATTGCGTCTCCTAGGTCACCCGAATCGTCTCCGTGATGATAAAATTCGTGTGCCGCGTCTACGACGTGAGGATAAGACCTGAATAAGACCTGGCAATGCATCTGCTATGCTCTACCAGAAAAATATTCGTGCCTGTAGCTACGATGAAATACGCCTTGACGGACGCGTCGAGTTCTCACACTCATATACTAGGATTCGAACTCTATAAGACCTTCGTGGCCTGAGTCGAATTACACCGGCACTTTTGCGAATTCGAGACTAGGGTCTCGAGTTTGACTAGATTGCATTGTTTTGCCCCAAGGCAGTTAACAAATCCCGGAGCATCGGATGAATCAGGCACGTATATCAACAATCCCTATGACATCGATCAAAGCACTCAAAAATATGCTTAGCTATGCACTCGAAAGACTTCATAAGTCTCCGCTCGAATCTGCGATTCAACCGGACACTCGGGGGCTACTGACGTGGGCATACCTTACAGGTACTCGAGCTTGGCATATGCGGTCCAGGTATGACAGAAGCCCACAATGTTACCAGGGCCCAATACAGGATTCGAGTGACCCACGGAGACTCTGAGTACTTGTTGCACAAGACAAAGCTTAAGATAGGAAGTTTAAGTGGACACACCCTAACATGTAACCGACTCAACCTGCTACCCTAGACCTAGCCTATCTATATAAAGGCTAGGAGGGGCGGCGAGAAGGACAATCACAACCCTAGTTTCTGTCACCATCGCCAGATTGCATCTGCACACCCCTATAACTTTCGACTCCCTCGATAATTCCAAGAGCAGACAAGCAGGAGTAGGATCCTCTACGAGGCCTGAACCTGGGTAAACCTTGCGTCCCTGTGTGCTTGTTTGCTAGCCGATTGATGCTCCTAGCGCTCCCTCTTTCTCCAAAACCCAAGTCCATAACAATGGCCATTGGCGAGTTAAATCCTCGTCACTTGGGGATGGGGCAATGGAACCTGTTCACCCTGTGCATCACCAAGATAACCAAAATGATATGCTCGGAGCCTCTGGTTAGATTGGTAAACACCAAGGAAGCCATAAGCAGTCAAGTACTTGATGTCCATAAGTTTGGAACCGTCAATAGATTGCATAATAGGTAGTATAATATTTAATGCATGGGCAAGGTGGGTTACCAATCCACCAATGCGAATATCACCTTTTGTCTTGTTGCTTTGGTGTCGAAAGTTATGGATGAGTAGAGCTGTAGGAATAGGGCTTTGCTGTGCAGTGGGAAAGAGAGCCCTAGTGATCATTACTATGTCCGCATAGGCCATGGAACCGGTATCACCTCTTCCCAATAGTGTGTTCGCGAGGAACAAGGCTAGGATCATCTTTCGCACGGGACTTCCACTCGTCTCCGGTGAGCGAGTAGCCTTTGGCCTTGTCCTCACTCTCGGCTCCCATGACTATGTCCTCGACAACTCGTCCTGCTTCGCTGGGGGACTTTCCCAAGCGGGGGCTCCATCATGCACTTCGGCGAGCACCGCGTCTACGTCATCACCGTCCCTGAGGCCTTCCCTCGTGAGGTCGTCACCATCTTCGGCGCGCCCCTGGCTTCTCCACCTCACGCACCGCCAGCGGCAACGTCGAGGTCATGATGGCTGGCTCGGTGGAGAACCGTCGCCCACCTCTGGAGCGCAACATGGACGTTCGCGCCACTAACTAACGCCTCCCGAACCCGGACTTGATCAACACGTCCATCGAGCACCTCCGCAACCCCATCACCCCCATCGAGGCAGATCTAGATGCAGCTGTGGCAGCCCTGGAGACTACCCGCCAGAACCTTCTGGAGCAAGCTGGCAAGGTGGCGGCCGCCTAGCGATGGATGAATGCACCATGCGGGAGTACAACATCGTGCACGGCTTCGCGCGCTTGCCCGGCACCAGCCACCTGGCTCAGCCACAAGGCCAGAACCTCGGTTCGGAGATGGATCGTGCCGCTAATCCGCGTACGCCCGCGGTGCAGCCAGTCTACAACAACCCCGCGAAAAATATGAGGGTCGCGGAGGCGGCAGTTGCAGAACTAAGCCACCTGGAGGGCGAGGAACTGCTCCGTCAACAGGCATGTGTCTAGCTCCTCGTGGTCACAACAAACAAGAAGCAGGCCGAGGCAGAGCTCAGCATGGCCGGCAACAGCAGAACCCAACCGGCTCGCCGGATGGCGGATCCGGCTGCAGGTGGCAGCAAGGCATCTTCCCCAAACGGAGTGAGGCAGAGCAACCACCCACGCGGTGGATCTGCAGGCCATGGGCACAATGCCCGTGACGCGGCAGCTGTTACCAGCGAAAACCATGAGCCGGCCGACAAAGCCGGAAAAGGCCAAGCACTACCCAAGTCCCGCCTATCTGGCCGGCTAGGACCGCTCGAGCCGGATGAACAGCAAGACGTGCGATCCGCTGGTCCAGTCACGCGCGTTGGGGGAAGAAAGCCCAGTCGGACCAAGATGTTTTGGACCACGCATCCAGAATGAACCGTTTCCAAAGGGATTTTCACACCCAAGGGATACGCCAAAGTACAACGGCTCAGTCAAGCTGGAGGACTGGCTGGTGGACTACACCACCGCCGTATTGCTGCTCTTTCGGCTTTGATTGGAAAATACTAAACCCTAAACCCGGCAACATCAGGTCTTTCTTTGTAAGTTCTTCTAGGTCTGTACTGCCTCCAGCTCTCTTTCTTTTTAGTAGTAGGTCTTTCTTTGCCTGGCTGCATATCAGTTAGATAGTAAGAACCATTGTGCAATACTCGGCTAACTAAAAAGGGCCCTTCCCATATCGGGGAAATTTTGTGCTTTCTTTTCTGCACAAGCCGGAGAAGCAAATCACCCTTATTGAAAGACAGGTTTCCTACTCTCTGGCTATGATACTTGCATAACTTCTGCTGATAGGTTGTCGATCTCATCTTAGCAACGACGTGAACTTCTTCGATTAAATCGAGATAATTTTGTCGAGAAACTTTGGCATCCTCTTCAATATACACATCAACTCGGGGAGAGGTGTGAATCAAATCACTAGGAAGAAGTTCTTCTGCACCATAGACCAAGAAGAAACGTGTGTATCCAGTTGACCTGTTCGGAGTTGTTTGTAAACTCCATACCATAGAAGGTAATTCCTCTGCCCAAGCCCCCACATCACGATGTAGTGGTGCTTTGAGTCTTGGTTTGAGGCCTTGTAGGATTCAACCATTAGCTCTTTCAACTTGTCCATTATCCTGTGGATGTGCGACTGGCGCAATGTCAAACCGGATATTTTGCTCATCGCAGAATTCGGCAAGCTCTCCCATAGAAAAGTTACTCCCGTTGTCCGTGATAATGCTATATGGATAACCGTATCGGATTATGACATCCTTGACAAATCTTCTGGTTGTTGCTCCATCACAACTGGTGATGGGTTTAGCCTCAATCCATTTTGTGAATTTATCCACCATCACTAAGAGATGAGTAAATCCACTTGGAGCCCGTTTAAACAGTCCTACCATGTCAAGCCCCCAGACCATGAAAGGCCATGTTATGGGTATTGTTCGCAGCTGATTAGCCGGAACATGAGCTTGCTTGGCGTATTTTTGGCAGCCTCTACACGTCTTGACCAGCCGTTCAGCATCTGCCTTGGCTATAAGCCAGAAAAATCCGTGTCGGAAAGCTTTTTCCAGTAAAGATTTGGCTGTAGCGTGATGGCCGCATTCACCTTCGTGGATTTACCGTGATATTTCCACTCCTTCCGGAGACATGCAATGCTGAAAGACCCCAGATACACTCTGCTTATAGAGCTCATCGTTTATTATTGTATAGGTTTTTGCTCGTTGGACGATCTGCTGGCTCAGAACCTCGTCCTCGGGTAATTTGCCATCTACTAAGAAATGAAGGTAGGGTTCGGTCCAGCTAGGAATTACAGCCAGAACTGCTACTAAAGGTGAGTGGGATTTGGTCAGATACCTCATCTATTCCTTTTCTAGAGGGAACTTTGAGGTGCTCTAAAAAAAGCGCCATCCGGGACCTTTTTCCATGCAGAGCCTATTCGAGATAATACATATGCTTCCTAATTTTTTCCCAAGGGATGTGTTGAACCTCAAACCCTTCGAATGATTTAGATAGTTCATCCACGACAGCTCTATATGCTACCATGTGTGATATAGATATCCGACACTTGTTAGGCAATAAGATCTGAATCTCCATAACACATCAAACATCGGATGCCGATATCCTTAGCAATTCGGATTCCATGCAGCAATGCTTCATATTCGGCAATGTTATTTTGTTGTCGTGAAGTGGATCTGCAACACATAGAAAAGTTTATCTCCTTGGGGTGAATTAAGCACCACGCGAGCTCCTGAGCCCCCGAGCGCCTTAGACCCGACAAAATGTAAGGTCCAGTATTCCGAATCTAGGAGGGTCATATTCTCCATTGTCTCTATCCAATCAGCGACAAAGTCAGCAAGGATTTGGGAGTTGATTGTTGTACGAGGTTTGTACTCAATGTCAAAAGCTGAAAGCTCTATGCCCCATTTTGCGACACATCCTGTAGCATCACTATTGTTGATATATCTCTCATGGGAGCTGTGCTCACCACAGTAATTGGATGTTCCTAAAAATAATACCATAACTTCCGGGATGCAAAAAACACACCGTAAGACAACTTTTGATAATGCGGATACCGCTGCTATAATTCAGTTAGGACTACGCTGAGGTAGTAAGTCGGACGCTGACCAGGTGTTCCTGTTTTTCCTCTGGTCTCTCCACCACCATGACGACACTGATGACTCTGTTTGTCGCAGCAAGATAGAGCAACATCGGTTCACGAGGTTCCGGTGCTGCAAGGATAGGAGAAGATGAGAGTACTGCTTTCAGGTCTTGTAGTGCAGCTTCAGATTTGTCGGTCCAAATGAACTTTTTGGTCTTTTCAGGAGCTTGTAGAGTGGTGCGGCTCTTTCTCCGAGCCGTCTTACAAACCGACCAACTGCAGCAATGCAACCAGTTAGTCTTTGAACGTCCTTCATGCGAGTCTGCCTAAAAATATTGAGTATAGCCTTAATTTTGTCTCGGTTCACCTCTATGCCTCTTTGAGACACGATGAAACCTAACAATTTTCCAGCTGGTATTCCAAAAAAACATTTCTTCAGGTTAACCATTATGTTGTATTTGTGTAGATTGGCGAATGTTTCCCGCAAGTCGGAAATTAAGGTTTCTTTCTTTTTGGACATCCGCAATGTCATCCACATATGCATGTACATTGTGTCCGATTTGATCGTGGAGGCAATGTTGCATAGTGCGCTGGTACGTAGGTCCTACGTTCTTGAGCCTTAAGGGCATCACGAAACAGAAGGTTCCGAAGAGGGTTATGAATGAAATTTTGACTTTGTCTGATTCCTTCATCCGAATTTGGTGATAGCCGGAATATGCATCGATAAAACATAGGAGTTCCAAGCCTGCCGTAGAATCAATAACTTGATCAATTCTAGGCAGAGAAAACGGATCTTTTGGACAAGCCTTGTTCAAGGCGGTATAATCAACACACATCCTTAAATCAGTGGTGTCCTTTTTAGGGACCATTACAGGATTGGCCGACCACTTAGTGTGGATGACCTCTTCTATGAATCCGGCTAACTCGAGCCGGGCTAGTTCCTTAGCTATTGCTTTTTGCTTTTCATCGCTGAAACATCATAAGGACTATTTGATGGGTTGAGAGTTGGGTGTACATTTTAGAGAGTGCTCGACAAGTTCCCTAGGTACTCCGGTCATGTCAGATGGCTGCCATGCGAAGATATCTTGATTTGCTTGGAGGAACTTGATGAGCATGCTTTCCTATGCGCTATCTAAACCTACACATATCTGGGTCACCTTGGAGGGGTCATCATCCTTCAATGGCGTCATCTTCGTCTCTTCCGATGCCTTGAACTCCGGAGTCGGCTTTGTCACCTCCTTCTTCGTTGCGGGCATCTCGGACGGGTCGATGGTCTTCTTGATCTCCTGGTATTCCTAGGCATGCAGCACGACTTCAGCAACAACGGCATTTCCATCCTCGCACTCTCGCGCCTTCTTCGGGTCTCCCCTGATGGTGATCACACCTTTGGGACCTAGAATTTTAATCATATTGTAAATGTAACACGGACGAGCCATAAAATCCCAATAAGCCGGTCGTCTGAATATTGCGTGTAGGCGCTCTTGAATGGGACCACTTTGAAGGAAAGTGCTTCCGTCCGGTAGATCTTTGGAGTTCCAAAGGTAACAACCAAAGTGATCTCTCCCAGGGAATTTGCTTGTCTTCCTGGGGCAACTCTGTGAAAGATCACAGAGCTGTGATTTAGTTGTGTCTCTGAGATCCGGATCCAACGTAGCGTTTCGACATATAGAATATTGATGTTGCTACCGCCGTCCATGAGAGTCTTGGAGAAAACATAGTCGTCAATAAGTGGATTGACGATTAAGGCGTATTTTCCTCGCCCGTGCAACTTAGGAAGATGGTCAGCACGGTCAAAGGTGATTGCCACTTCTGACCAATCCAAGAATTGTGGGATAGCCGAAACAGTTGCATTGAACTCATGCAGTACTGCTTTCTTGACCTTTGCTGGTTAAGACCCAAGGAAAGTGACATAAGTGTCTTTTTTCGTTGGGAAGTTTTTCTTTCCATCCTGCTTGGGATTTGAAGGCTTTGCTTCCTCCATGTTGGAATCTTCCTTGGTCTCTTTCTCTTTTTCAGGATTCTTTTTTCCCTTCTTCCGCTTAGCCATGTAGCCAGCGGTATCGTCTTTCTTGATGTCATCGTTGAAACGACACTCGGTGTTTGTGTGAGACGAGCCCCCGTTGGCATCTAAGTGATGCACAAACGGGTTAGTGGAAATGTAGGCCCAAGAGTGGGTTTTGCCAGGCTGTTGGTCTCCTCTACCTTGGACCCTTGACGTCCCACGACCGTGTCCGTGGCCGCCGTTACACCCTCCTTGTCCTCCAGACCTAAAAGTTGCAGTGACCACAGCTGTTTCTGTGTTGGGTTTTCCTTCTGAGGTATTCTTGCGCTTCTGAGCTTGTTGCTTTGGTTGTTTTGCTGACTGTGGCACTGTTAGGGCGTTCCGTATTCCCTCTACATCGTCTTGGTGTCTGCATACTTGCTCGTTGTTTCTATCATTTCTCCCAGATTACTAACCTTGTCGCACTTCAAGCGGTGACGTAGTAAACTAATGGGGAGTCCTGCAATGAAAGCTTCAATCGCAGTTTGATCATTTACTCCTTCACAGGAGTTCTTGGTGTCGATACATCGTCCGACGTAATCTCACCAAGTTTCTCCGACTTTCTGGGTGCAACGCTCTAGGTCTCCTACCGTACAGGGCCTCTGATATGTGCCTTCGAAATTCTGAAAGAACGCGCTTTGCATATCATACCAGTTGTGAATGGTATTCTCCGGAAGTTCATTGAGCCATGAATGTGCCGTCTTCCACAGCATAAGTGGGATATATCGGGTGACGACCAAGCTATTTTCGTCTTTGGCGATACAGCAAGCCTGGAAAAAATCTTGGAGCCAAGTGTCAGGCCGGGTCGCTCCATCGTAGGCTTGGATGTGTCTTGAGATAGAAAATCCTTCCGGGAAGTGTGTTTGTCGAATTCGTGGTCCGAAGCATTTTCGACCCACATAGATATCGTCGTTCTCGTAGCGCCGCGCCTCTATGTTAGAGTTGATCCGGTGTCTCGCATCACTTGGTGATAGGGAACACCATCTTGGTTGTTCGCTATGGCTATAGTGCCTTGGAGTCGGACTTCTGCTTGTTCCACCACCTCCTCCGCCATGACGTCCTCCTTGGCCTCCTTGAGAGCCGTTGTGATGGCTGCTTGGTGGAGAGGGTGGTGCAGGTGGATTGTTACTGGCTGATAGCCGGCCTCCATCTGGAGCGTCATTATTCCGGTTCTAGGGAGGGTATTCATTGCGACAAGCCCCTTGCCAGCTTGACTCGACACGGTGTCCGTCGTTCCTTTGTCCGTCAATCCCACCACGATGGTATTCAGCCCGACGGCTTGCATGTCTAGGAGGTGGCATCCTTTGACGGTCCTCCTCCCAACATTTCTCTTTGTCGTCTTCCCTGCAATTGTTTGATTCTCACCGGGAGGGTGTCTTGGAGTTAGTGCTGTAATCTCTTCTTGCTCTGCGGCTGGAGCAACATTGCTCTAGTCACGTGCAGTTCTGTGGTGTTGCCCTGAAGATCCAGTTCTTGAGTAGTTATCTTCCCAACGGTCAGAGCAGTAATGTTGTTTCGGGACCCATTGGGGTCTAATATCATTCCCGTCCAGATCCGTGTGACATTGGTCGGACTGAGAGACCAGTTTTCCGCTTTCGGATTTCACGAACCTTTGTTGCTCTAGACCCTTGGTGAGCAGCTTTATACCCAACCGGATCTGATCTGGGACTAGATTATTCGCTAGGATATCTTGAGCCGTGGAAGTGTTCTGTACTGGTGTTGGGTACACCAGATCTCCCTTGCTGTCAGGTCGACGCATCCCTAGGTACCCCTCAAAGAGAACCTTGTGGACTTCCAGAATTTTTTAGCCCGCATGTGGCTTTTCTGGGTCTTTTGATGCTGCAAAGAGATGAACTTCTCCGTAGTAGTTGTTCACTTCTTATCTTCCTCGATGTTGTTGGCTTCATCCAGGAGCACTTGGCGACGCGGTTCTATGGCTTGAGCCCTTTCTTCCAATTCTGCAGATGTAAGTTCTACAGTTGTAGGGATAGGCGTAGTTAATGCAACATCGATGAGTTTATGGGAACCAGCAGTAACCACTTGTCCATCCACCGAAGCTTCTTTTGGCTTGTCTAGGATTAGAGCTCCATCCAAGTCTTCTCCATATTCCTCGGCAACCACTTCCTCTGCTGGAGGATCGTTTGCTAGGGTCTTGTTCTTCTTGTTCTTCTTCTTTGCCGTCTTGGCAGCGCCGATAGCAAAGACGGCGTTGGGTCCGTTTCCCGGAGTCAAGCTCTGAGCGGTACTTTTGGATATCTGGACATCGGGACTATCTCCGAGATCCATGTCATCCTTTGCTTTGGGAGAGTTTTCCTAGGATCCTTCGTCCATGGCTTCTCCTTCTTCTGCAGCTTTGGAGTTGAACTCCTCTTCATATTCCACAGAGAACTTTCGGAAATCATCCGATGTCATGGAATCATCCGAAGATGCCAGCACTGAGTCTTCATTGTCTCTAGCATCGGCAGAGCCGGATCTGGATCCAACATATCCGATGAAGTGTGATGCGTGTGTCCTCAGGTAGTTGCGGATTTCCTCATGGGCTTCCTCGAAAATTCTGATGGTCTCGAGAACCTCATCCATGTTTGCGCCTTTCATCATCATGCGACTCAACGTATGCCTCAGGAAGGGCTGGTCTGTTCTGGCACTGATAGAGCCGGAACCAAAGTTGTTGTCTTGCTCCTCCTAGATTTCGACCTCGGCGGGTAGATCGATCTAGGATTCGTCCTCGCTAGGGAAATCCACTCCAGATTCGACTTGCACTACAAAATCTGCTTTAGACTCGGCTTTCTCCACCATCTCCGCAACAGGTGTGGGCTGGGTGGGATTAGGGTTTTCCAAGATTCGGAACTCTGCTGCCTTCGCGGACAAAGTGGACCCAGAAATTTCTTCTTCCTCTATCATCACCACTGGGGTGGGTGGGGCAGGTTCAGTGAAACCGATGTAAACATTGATCTCACCGAAATACATGATGGTGTAAGCAGTCACGGCCTCCCTAGCCGGAATCCAGGTCTCGTCGAGAACGATGAGAGGGGCATCGCTGGCATAGAGGACGCGACCGACGGCAATGGTGTCGCCGATTTCGATATTTGCAGATTCCGCTCGGAACGCAGATCCGAAGCTGACTGGCCCCACGATGGGCGCCAACTATCGTCGGATTGATGACAAGTACACCATGAGGGGTTACTCGAGGCGTGCGGAAGAGAAGGGTGTGAGACGTACGATATTCCGGGACAGTGAGCACATAAGTTTACCCAGGTTCGAATCCGCTGGCTTTGGAAGGATCCTACTCCTGCTAGCAATCCAGTAATACAACAGAGCCAGAATATGGGTTACAAGGGTTTCGCCTGTGCAAGTTGAGATTGTAGACTATTGTGGTGTGCCCTAAAAGCGTACCCTAGGATAGATTATATAGATATCCGGCCTAGGTCTTACAGGAGAGACCTACCCGACTACAACTAAGAGTCGATTACAGAGTACATCTTGAACTACAAGTAACATAACATGCCTATGTCAGTAAGTCTTCTGGGCCTTCCTATAGCCGGACTAGACTCCGTCTCTTCTCCCAGACTAGGCTTCCCGTGAAGCAAAGCTCTAACCCGAAATGGGCCACCCTGGTCAGTGAGGCACAGTGAGGATACCCGGAAAGTATATCCCCAACAAGTGTATGGTATCTATGTAGCCGAACACACGCTGGAATTATAATGCATGAACAAAATGAACGGGTCATCTTGCCCAAAAGAAACAGACGCATTCGCCGAAGCTTGGTCCACAGAGGAGTACCGAAGCGTCCAGGCTGAGCGAGCTCGTCGCCTTGGCATGTTCATCGACCTAGAGGGTGACAACGACGACGGGCCCGACTGTTCGAGCTGGGGCGGCGATCTGGGCTAGGGCTGCAGCGCCATGCCACCGCCGAAGAAGGAGCCCATCGATGATGATGACTACGCGGCGGTGATGTACTATCGCCTTGGACTGGGTGGCCAGGTCCGCCACTAGATTAGTTTTTCAGTTTTTGTACAAACATGTTTGAACTTCTGTGAAATCGAGCGTATTGTCGTATGTTCAAGAATTTTGAAATGTTTGAATTTTTTGTATGGGTGCACGGCTAGGATCCAGGGTTCCCCATATCGTGAACGAATCCAGTGCTTCCATACGGCCCAAAATCTGATCGCACATGATGTCGTATGGGGAACGAGTGGAGATGATATTAGAAATCCATCGGTTTAGTACACTATGTTGTATCGGTGATATATCAAAGCTCCAAATGAGCCGAGAGTGCTGGTATGTTGAGTTGGCAAGAGTGCCGTTATGATGGGTTCAGGATGGGGCGATTTGACAAAATCACTATCTAACTTTTCACGAAATAGGGTTTCGCCTCGCTTTATAAATAAAGCAACCACACCGATAGAAGAGTTCGAACAACCGAGAATGCTGGGGCATCAACTAAAACACGCCCAAAAAGAAAAGAAAAAGAAACGGCAATTCAAGAAGACTAAGGTGACCCTCCACCACTCCACCAACCGGAATTGTCCCACCACGCTTCAGGCACACTGACACACCCAGTACCAAGACAACAACTTCAAGAAGGGAAACACCATCGACACGGCGCTGCTGCTCAGGCCAGAACACTGGACCTAGGGTATCCCCAAGAAGTCGGAGTACAGTAGGTCGAGGATATCTGTGACTCCCTATAAGAAGGAATGGCGCCACTCGAGGGCAGCATCACGACGAAGTCGGAAAAGCCGACAGGGATTTCTCTCTAACCCTACCTACAAAAACCCTGAGCGATACAACGCACTTCCACCAGCTTCGCCGCCCACCAACTTGTGCCACCATGATCTTGCGCCACCATCATCATCGTATCATTATGGACTTAGCAAGCAACCTAAAAACAGAGGGAAACGAGATAGATCAAGTTAGGGGCGTCAGCCCTAGATCCCACTTCTACCACCAAAAGGCGGTTGTCGACCGGGCCGAGTAGCAGGGTCATACCAGGATTGGCGGGCTTGGCCGAGCCCCAAAGGGCCCATAAAGCCCCTGCCGCTTATCTACAATAGGTAGGCCGCTGCGCTGCTATCCCCAACCTGATCACCATCATCGCCACCATGTCTAGAGGGTGTCAATGTTGTAGACGCGCTGGCCCGCCAAAGTCCAGATCAGGTCCGAAGGGCCCATATCTAGGCTAGGAGGAGCCGTCACCAAACCTCATGTCTGCCTCATCGTGGAGCCCTGCCATGCTGATGTTGTACCGACGCCTCGCCACCAGGGAGCTACAGCCATGGACATGTTGGCTAGCCTAGGCCCCAAACCGGGCCCGAGGAAGACGCTGCCGCCAATCTCCCTTGCTGATGCGCCACCACGCCATGCTGTGTCGTAGCCTCGCCACCGGCGCCGCTGCCCAGCACCACCCGGAAGGACTCCGGATCGCTGCTTTCCTAGGGACACCGCCGCTGTTAAGGAAGACCAGCCCCGACCAGCTCCCATGGCACGGGGAGAGGAGGACCGCCGCTTCCCGGGCTTCGCCCAACCAGCCCTGCCGGTAACAACGATGGGGGAAGGAGGAGGGGAGGATTAGTCAGGGAGGGCGGGTCGACGTGTCGTTGCCCTCGGGGGGCAAGAGCGTGTCCTTATTTTGGTGTCCTTGCGGTGGAGTTAAAAAAATCACTATCTAACTTTCTAGTTTCAGTCCTTCTTTACAACGATGGCATATGTGCATTTTTAGCCATAGCCCGGCTGTGCCAAAAAAGATGCACCAGTCGTGAATCGAACCTGGGTCTGTACCATGGCAGGCTACTATTCTACCACTAGAACGAAGCACGTGAGTCATTTTCCATAAAAACGGAACAAGTCCTTGCGATTTGGTAATAAGAGAACACAAAAATCGTAGAACATACATGTTTATTTGCACCCATGTATATCCACCATTCAGGGGAATGACATACTAAAAGGATAGTAGGTATAATACCATACCCAACAATCTTCATCTTAGAATCTCGAATAACAACATTAACAGTCTTGCCGATGTTCCCATGTTGACGCTTATGAAAGTGATTAGGGAAGCTAGGTACCCAATGATAAGGATCACAACAGATGTGGAAAAATCCTTTCTTCTTATCAATCTTCTTCTTGAAGTAGGTTGAGTGTGTGACCTTATTTTTTCCATAGAACTTCCCTTTGGCTTCAGATTTGTTCTTATTGATGAACTTGTGGGATGGAGTTTTTTATACCAAAATTATTACAAGAACCTCCATCAAATCCCCGAGAACGTGTGTCCTTTGATCTCGTCTTATTTTGCACATGAAGAGACCCAATGAGATCCGTAATGGGAAAATCTTGTCTCTTATGTTTCAGAGAAGTAGCAAAAAACATCCAAGAGCAGGGGATCACTGAAGGAAATATGCCTTGAGAGGCAATAATAAAGTTGTTATTATGTATTCCTTGTATATGATAGATGTTTATTTCGCATGCTATAATTGTATTGATAGGAAACGTCAATACATGTGTGTTTAATAAACAAAAAGGGTTCCTAGTCATGCCTCTCTTATAGACTAGCTTGTTGATTAACAAGATGATCAAGGTTTCCTGATCATGGACATTGGCTATTGTTAATAATAAGGTCATAGCATTTGTGAAATGATGTGATGAACATTCATCCGAAGTATAGCATTACGATCAAGTCATTATTTTTATATTGCTATAACATCATACGAAGTAGTCTTAGTCCTTAGACCATGAGATCATGTTAATTGCTAACACCGGAAGAGTATCTTGATAACATCAAACGTCACACCGTAACAGAGTGACTATAAAGGTGGGTTCAGTGCTACGAAGGTGTTATGTTGAGGCTCATGGATCAAGAGTGGAATTTGTCAATCCCAATGACGGATAGATATACTCTGGGCCTTGTCGGTAATATCACATTAAGATAGCTTGCAAGCAAGTGATGTGATCACTAGAATGTTATATCACGGGAACGAGAAAAGAGTGCATGTCGGTAACGAGATCAAACTAGGTATTTGGATACTGATGATCGAATCTCGGACATGTATTATATCATGAGACAAAGGGATTAAATTACTAGCATTAAAGGTTCTCACGATCACAGAAGTCATCGTTGAATGTGTAGGAGTTAGTATGGATCTCTAGGTCCCGCTTCAGATTATTGATCTGAGAGGAGTCTCAATCATGTCTGCATTATTCACGAACCATAGGGTGACACACTTAAGGGTTGCCGGACACCATCTAGGAGCACATATGTTTCAGACAAAAGGTTTGCAAAGTGCAGGAAATGTTTCGATAGAAACAGGAATTGTTTCGATAGAAACCGGAATTATTTCGGGTGAAATTGCAGAAAGTGGTTCTGCATGTCATATTGAAATGTTGCAAGGGGTTTTATGTGAATGTTTGTTAATTAAAGTAATTAACAAAATTCTGAATAAAATAAATAAAAGAGTTTTATTAATTGAGAATTGCATTTAATTTGGTGGAAATTAAATACATGTGAGTGGGATTTTGGGTGGAGGCCATGTTTATGTGAGTGCAGGTTCACCACATGAATGAAGGAGGGGAGTAGTCCCCCCCCTCGTTTGCCGGCTATGGGAGGGGAGAGGTCTCCCTCCCTCCTATATAAAGCCCCCCTCTCCCCTCTCACAAAGCACACCTCCTCGTGAAGGATCTCTCTCCCCCTCTAGATATTCCCCCATGGTCTCGGATTAGCGAGATACATGTTCCCGGCAGCCTTGTGTCTGGAAGGAGTTGCTGCTTCCGCTGATTCGCTGGAGCGAGGAGGTGGAGGTTGTCCGGTGGCTTGAACGTGTGTGCGAGGACGGATGCGCTGCTGATTTGCGGCGCTCGGACTTCCACTGGATCTTGAGATCGGCAAGCGTACGACTACATCAACCACGAGTTCCTACTCGTTAACAAAACTCGTTGTGTTCGAGGGTAAGTTCTCCATGGATGTATGTCCACCCGTTGCTCTGTATCTAGTAGATAGATCTTGGCGTATAGTTCTCATCGTAGGAATTTTTTTGTTTTCTATGCTACGAACCCAACAAAGGGTATCGAGCCTGATCTATAGGTGCTTTGCACGGGTAGTACACATATGTTTATATGTGGGCGATGATGATCATGTTATTGCATCTTCTATGTATTTTGGATATTGGTGGCATAGTGGGATGAAGCGGCCCGGACCAACCTTACATGTCATCGTACGTGAGACTGGTTCCACGACTGACATGCAACTAGTTTTGCATAAGTGGATGGCGGGTGTCTGTCTCTCCTACTATAGTCAATATCTGACTTACAACGAGTTGCTAATAACTTAGTTATCCTCGTTGTGGTTCATGTTCGTAGGTAAGACCGGTTCTATCTCCGAAAGCCCTAAGCCACGTAAAACTTGCAATTGATAAATTAGAGGCGTCTAGTTTAGATCGTTGCTGGGCTAGTGTCTTGATATGGTATTGTTGTAAGTAGATGTATGATAGATACTCTTACAACACACTCAACATGTAAGTTCCATAGACCTTGGACTTACACACAAAGGAATGATAGAGATCATACCACGATGAAAATGATAGAGATCAAATGCATGAACCATATCATCTCACTTTACACATTAGATGTTTACATCTTATACTACTAGTCTGGCGCTTTTGGTAGCATTGTAAGATGATCCCTCATTTAGATATCAATATAAAAATGTGTTCTTCCTTAAGTATGCACCGTTTTATGGATCGTGTTTCGAGACATCACGTGATGTTCGGGTGTACTCGACTCTACGCTTTCACACAACGGGTGTAAGACAGTTTTACACACACGAGTACTAAGGTTCTTACTTGGCGAGCCTAGCATGTACAGACATGGCCTCGGAACACGTACCAAAAGGTTAAGCATGAGTCATATAGTTGATATGATGCCCATATAGATGCTCTCCTTTGAAGCTACACCGACTCACGTGATTATCGGACTTGGTGTAGTGGATTTGGTTCATGTAATCACCAAAAAGACACGAGGGATGTCGTTTTTGAGTGGAGTTCATTAGTAATTTGGATTAGTTGAACTCAATCTATCATAAACTTAGTCTAAATATACTTTACAAATTCTGTTGTAGATGGCACCACCTGCTTTTAATTTCAATGTGTTCATGGAGAAAGAGAAACTTGCTACGAATGGTAGCAACTTCACCAACTGGGCTATGAATTTGAGGATTCTCCTCAATGCTGCACAAAAGTTGTATGTGCTAGAAGCGCCGCTGGGCCCCTCACCAGCTCCTGATCCCCCTGACGAGGAAAAGAATGTCTATATAACTCGTCAGGAGGACCACAACTTAGTTCATTGTGGCATACTGTATGGGCTAGAGCCAGAACTTCGAAAGCGTTTCGAAAATGGCAATGCCTTTGATACCATGGGAGAATTGAAAATGATTTTCGATACCCATGCGGTCGTAGAGAGTTATAATGCTTCTGAAAAGTTCTTTAGCTGCATGATGGAGGAGAACAACTCCATTAGTGAGCACGTACTCAAAATGTCTGGGTACGCCGATAAGCTTGTGTCCTTGGGAATAACGATTCCCATTGACTTAGGCATACATCGTGTTCTCCAATCTCTGACACCTAGCTACAAGAGCTTCGTGATGAACTATAATATGCAGGGCATGAAGAAGTCTCTTCCCGAGCTTCTGTCAATCCTTAAGACTGCAGAAGTGGAGATTAGGAAAGAACATAAAGTGTTGATGATCAATAAGACCACCGGTTTCAAGAAGGACAAGAAAGGCAAACAGAAGGAAAAGAAGGGCCGCAAATCTGTTGCCGCACCTGAAAAGAAATCCCGAGTTGGCCCTAAGTCTGATACCGAGTGCTACTATTGCAAGGATCGCCATTGGGCATAAGCGCCCCAAGTATTTGGCGGACAAGAAGGCCGGCAAGGCAAACAAAGGTATATATGATATACATGTTATTAATGTGTACATGACTAGTACTCACAGTAGCACCTGGGTATTTGATACGGGATCGGTTGCTAATATATGTAACTCGATTCAGGGGCTGCGGAACAAGCGACAGCTAGCAAGGGATGAGGTCACGATGCGGGTCGGCAATGGATCAAGAGTTGATGTGATCGCCGTCGGAATGCTGCCTCTCCATATGCCATCAAGATTAGTTATAAATCTGAATAATTGTTATTTGGTGCCTGCACGGAGCATGAACATTGTATCCGGATCATGTTTGATGCAAATTAGTTATTCGTTTAAGTTTGAAAACAATGGTTGTTCGATTTATATGGATAATATCTTTTATGGTCATGCACCTGTGTTGAATGGTTTATTTCTGTTGGATCTCGATAGTAGTATTACACATATTCATAATGTTGATGCTAAAAGGATTAAACTTGATGATGATATATCTGCATATATGTGGCACTGCCGTCTAGGACATATTGGCGTTAAACGCATGAAGAAACTCCATTCTGATGGACTTTTGGAATCACTTGATTTTGAATCATTTGATACATGTGAGCCATGCCTTATGGGCAAGATGACTAGAACGCCGTTTTCCGGTTCAGTGGAACGAGCGACAGATTTATTGGAAATCATACATACTGATGTATGTGGACCAATGAGTGGGTCGGCGCGAGGTGGATATCGTTATTTTGTTACTTTCACGGATGATTTGAGTAGATACGGGTATATCTATTTGATGAAACACAAGTCTGAAACTTTTGAAAAGTTCAAGGAATTTCAGAATGAAGTGGAAAATCATTGTAACAGAAAGATCAAATTTCTACGGTCCAACCGTGGAGGAGAGTATCTTAGTTACGAGTTTAGCACACATATGAAAGACTGTGGAATAGTTTCACAACTCGCGCCTGCCAGAACACCACAATGTAATGGTGTGTCGGAACGTCATAATCATACTTTATTGGATATGGTTCGATCTATGATGTCTCAGACTGACTTGCCACTATCATTTTGGGGTTGCACTAGAAACCGCTGCATTCAATTTAAATAAGGCACCATCTAAATCCGTTGAAATGACATTGTATGAATTATGGTTTGGAAACAAACCTAAGCTATCATTTCTTAAAGTTTGGGGATGCGATGTTTATGTGAAGAAACTTCAGCCAGATAAACTCGAACCCAAAGCAGAAAAATGCGTCTTCATAGGATACCCTAAGGAAACGATTGGGTATACCTTCTATCACAGATCCGAGGGGAAAGTTTTTTGTTGCCAAGAATGGATCCTTTCTTGAGAAGGAGTTTCTCGTGAAAGGTGTGAGTAGTCGGAAGGTAGAACTCGAAGAAGTTATTAAACCTTCTCTTCATGAATTGGCAAGTAGCGCAGCACCGGAAGTTGTTTCGGAGTTGACTTCACCTAATAAAGAGAGAGATAATGATAATGATCATGAAACTCCGAAAGAGGACACTACCGAACCTCGCAGGTCAAGCAGGACACGTGCAGCTCCTAAACTGTACGGCAATCCTATTATGAATTTCATGATTGATGAAATAGATGACCCTGCAATGTATGAAGAAGCGATGATGATCCTGGATTCCAACAAATGGCTAGAAGCCATGAAATCCGAGATGGAATCCATGTACGAAAACCAGGTTTGGACCTTGGTGGACTTACCTCACGATCGAAAGGACGTTGAGAATAAATGGATATTCAAAAGAAAAACTGATGCTGATGGTAGTGTGACCATCTATAAGGCTTGACTTGTAGCAAAGGGGTTTCGACAAATTCAAGGAGTTGACTATGATGAGACATTCTCTCCCGTAGCGATGCTTAAGTCGGTTAGGGAGCAATGTGGCATTTCTAATATTATATGTGGATAACATATTATTGATTGGAAATGATATAGATCTTTTAAACAATGTTAAAAGTTATCTAAACAGCAAATTTTTGATGAAAGACCTTGGTGAAGCTTCATATATATTAGGCATTAAAATCTATAGAGATAGATCAAGGGGCCTAATTGGGCTATCGCAGAGTACATACCTTGATAAGATATTAAAGAAGTTTAATATGGACGGAAGTAAGAAGGGGTTCTTACCTATGTTGCAAAGCAAGACATTGAGTAAGACTCAAAGTCCGGCTACGGCGGAAGAAAGAGAGATAATGGATAAGATCCCCTTAGCCTCAGCCATAGGCTCTATAATGTATGCCATGCTATGTACAAGACCGGATGTGGCACATGCTATTAGTTTGACTAGTAGGTACCAATCTGATCCAGGTTCAGAACACTAGATAGCGGTCAAAAATATCCTTAGTACTTAAGAAGAACTAAGGATATGTTTCTTGTATACGAAGGTGAAGAAGAGCTAGTCGCTAAGTGTTATGTTGATGCTAGCTTTGACACCGATCCGGATGACTCGAAGTCTCAATCCAGGTACGTATTTCTCTTGAACGGAGCAACAGTTAGTTGGAGGAGTTCCAAACAACCTGTGGTGGCTGGATCAACGACGAAGGCGGAATATGTTGCTTCTTCAGAAGCGGCGCAGGAAGCGGTTTGGATGAAGGAGTTCATAACATAACTAGGTGTGGTTCCTAGTGCATTGGACCCAATGGTGATCTATTGTGACAACAATGGAGCCATAGCCAACGCAAAGGAACCAAGATCTCACAAGAATTCCAAGCATATTAAGCGCCGGTTTCACTCCATCCGCGAGCATGTCATGGATGGAGATATAGATTTATAAAGTGCACACGGACCTGAATGTAGCAGATCCGTTGACTAAAGTTCTCCCTAGGGCAAAACATGATCAACACCAGAACTCCATGGGTGTTAGATTTATCACTATGTAAACTAGATTATTTTCTCTAGTGCAAGTGGGAGACTTAAGGAAATATGCCCTGAGAGGCAATAATAAAGTTGTTATTATGTATTCCTTGTATATGATAGATGTTTATTTTGCATGCTATAATTGTATTGATAGGAAATGTCAATACATGTGTGTTTAATAAACAAAAAGGGTTCCTAGTTATGCCTCTCTTATAGACTAGCTTGTTGATTAACAAGATGATCAAGGTTTCCTGATCATGGACATTGGATGTTGTTAATAACAAGGTCATAGCATTTGTGAAATGATGTGATGAACATTCATCCGAAGTATAGCATTACGATCAAGTCATTATTTTTATATTGCTATAACATCATACGAACTAGTCTTAGTCCTTAGACCATGAGATCATGTTAATTGCTAACACCGGAAGAGTATCTTGATAACATCAAACGTCACACCGTAACAGGGTGACTATAAAGGTGGGTTCGATTACTGAAGGTGTTATGTTGAGGCTCATGGATCAAGAGTGGAATTTGTCAATCCCGATGACGGATAGATATACTCTGGGCCCTCTCGGTAATATCACATTAAGATAGCTTGCAAGCAAGTGATGTGATCACTAGAATGTTATATCACGGGAACAAGAAAAGAGTGCATGTCGGTAACGAGATCAAAGTAGGTATTTGGATACCGATGATCGCATATCAGACATGTATTATATCATGAGACAAAGGGATTAAATTACTAGCGTTAAAGGTTCTCACGATCACAGAAGTCATCGTTGGATTTGCAGGAGTCAGTATGGATCTCTAGGTCCCGCTTCTGATTATTTATCTGAGAGGAGTCTCAATCATGTTTGCATTATTAGCAAACCGTAGGGTGAAACACTTAAGGGTTGCCGGACACCATTTAGGAGCACATATGTTTCAGACAAAAGGTTTGCAAAGCGCAGGAAATGTTTCGATAGAAACCGGAATTGTTTTGGGTGAAATTGCAAAAAGTGGTTCTGCATGTGATATTGAAATGTTGCAAGGGGTTTTATGTAAATGTTTGTTAATTAAATTAATTAACAAAATTCTGAATAAAATAAATAAAAGAGTTTTATTAATTGAGAGTTGCATTTAATTTGGTGGAAATTAAATACATGTGAGTGGGATTTTGGGTGGAGGCCATGCTTATGTGAGTGGAGGTTCACCACATGAATGAATGAGGGGAGGAGTCCTCCCCCTCATGCGCCGGCTATGGGAGGGGAGGGGTCTTCCTCCCTCCTATATAAAGCGCCCCTCTCCCCTCTCACAAACCACACCTCCTCATGAAGGATCTCTCTCCCCTCTAGATATTCCCCCATGGTCTCGGATTAGCGAGATACATGTTCTCAGTGGCCTTGCGTCTGGAAGGAGTTGCTGCTTCCGCTAATTCGCTGGAGCGAGGAGGTGGAGGTTGTCCGGTGACTTGAACGTGTGTGCGAGGAAGGATGCGCTGCTGATTTGCGGCGCTCGGACTTCCACACGATTTTGAGATCGGCAAGCGTACGACTACATCAACCATGAGTTCCTACTCGTTAACAAAACTTGTTGTCTTCGAGGGTAAGTTCTCCATGGATGTATGTCCACCCGTTTCTTTGTATCTAGTAGATAGATCTTGGTGTATAGTTCTCATCGTAGGAAATATTTTGTTTTCTATGCTGCGAACCCAACAATCACTGTAGCACCTCTCAATATGGACGCAAGGTATCGATCCATAGGAGCAAGAAGGAAAAGCTATCTATTATCTACAAATAAAGTGCCACAAGTTTTAGTTTATTATGCACTAAACAAGTTAAAGTAATAATGAGGTTGATTTAATTCTTGGAAGTGAAATGCAACAAAACAATAATGTAAAAGTTTCCCAATCCTTTTCAATACAAGAGGACAACACAATGATTTTCTATTATAGGACATGGGTTCATTAAATCCTCTCTCTCCATCCATGATGATGATCATGTTATAGATAATAAAAGTACACACAATTTTCATGTTTTAATGGTAACTTTTATGGCGCCTACACATCTTAAAACACATAGTTGAAGAAATACTCATTTGTGCTTCTAGGTCACCCTCGTAAGGCTAGCGTTGGTTGTTGTCACCCCACACATCATACTTCTCCATTTTTTAACCTAGATAAAGGATGTTTGGTTGCATTGTATCAGTGAATACATATGTCGCTATCACTTGGCCACCCATTATCTACATACATAATACTTCTTAAAAGAAATACTCCAAACACTAATGCAATGATTTATTTGTTGTGTATTACCACATATATCCCATCTACCAACACTTGGTGATGTCAAACACCTCATGATATGGGAAAATAAGGCATTTTGATAGATCTAACCATTACATGTATCATAGAATATTCCCAAAGTATGAAAAACCATAAAATATCCAACACAACCATAAATGCATAACAAGTATAATCTCATATACCACAATATCCACCATAGGAATTACATAGATAGATCCATAATCATGCAAGGCACATCATATCGATTTCTTGAGGTGAGACCTTGTGTGACATTGGATGAGCATCGAGCCACCACACCTCAAGGTGAGCCATTTGTGGCGTTCGAAATACATTGCACCATCGCACCTCTCCAATAAAGACGTAGCTTCTTTGGAAGTGAACTTCGGATAAAAAACATCATCTCCATGTCCATCGGTTATCTCTCAACCGAGCCCTTTACTTATGTAATTTACATTGTGATAGCCATCATGCTTGAAGTATTATATCTTGCTATCACCTTGTTGCTTGTCTTTCTTAGCATAGGTTGTTGGTGTACTTAGTTGAACCTAGTGGATATAGGTTTTGGCCTAATAAATTAAACGTTAGTTTTATTCCGCATTTATTAGAGCCTAAACCGTAATAATTTTAAATGCCTATTCAACCCCTAGGTGACATCCATTTCCCTTTCAATTGGTATCAGAGCGATGTCTCTCGCTTCTTAGGCTTCACCGCCTCGAGAGTAAAGATGTCTCCTAGGGGTTTAGCGCACTCTCACACATTTACATTTGATGGCACAAATTATGTTGTTTCGTGAATTCGCATGCTTAGTCATTTCCGGGTCATTGACCCAAATATTGAGCGAATTCTTGATATGGGTTTGTCTCCTCCGAAGGATCCCCAAAATATATCTTTGGAACAAGAGACAAACTCTTCTCTCGAAGCTTGAGCATCTAATGTGCTTGTTAATGTTGTGAGCTTTGTAGTTCTTTCCACAATCATGCCTTTTCGGAATGTTCATGATATTTGGACCAAGCTTCAAGCAAAATATGATGTCTCCAAGATTGATGAGGATGATTGTGTTCCCTCCACCTCCGGCCGTGATGAGTTCTCATGTTCTTCCACTACACCAACATGTGAGTGATACGTCGTAAACGTATCTATAATTTTTGATGCTCCATGCTTGTTTTATATCAATTTTCCTTTGTTTTGTTCACACTTTGAGGTATTTTTATACATTTTCTGGAACTAACCTATTAACAAGATGCCATAGTGTCTGTTGCATGTTTTCTGCTATTTTTGGTTTTAGAAAAGCTAGTAAGGAAAAATTGTCGGAATTGGACGGGACAAAATCCAAAGTCAATATTTTACCCGACGCAACATGGAGTCTGAAGGGTAGCCGAAGGGGGGCCAGGAGGCGGCCACACCCTATGGTGGCACGGCCAGCCCTAAGCGCACCACCAGGGGGTGTGGGCCCCCTGGAGATCCACTGACCTTGCCCTTTCGCCTATAAAAGTGTCCCGATGCGAAAACCCTAAGTACCATATCAAAATTCCACGAAAAGTTCTGCAGCACCGCCGCCACCGAAGAGGAGATTCGGGGGACAGAAGTCTCTGTTCCGGCACCCTGCCGGAACGGGGAAGTGCCCCTAGAACCATCTCCATCAAATCCACCGCCATCGCCATCGCTGTTGCTGACACCCATGATGAGGAGGGAGTAGTTCTATCTCGAGGCTAAGGGCTCTACGGTAGCTATGTGTTCATCTCTCTCTATGCGTGATCTTATGAGATCACGAGCTTTGTAATCGATAGATCTATTCTACTACTCAAGTGCTTTAATTAATCTCTACTTATCCCCACGTGTGTGAAGTTGACAGTGTGCACACCGTGTGGCATTTTGGCTAAGGTTACAAAAATACTTATCATGAGTATAATTTGAGTTGGATGTCTCTATGAGATTGTGGTTCTTTTTGGAAGCATCTAGCGCTCAAGGTGATAGTGAGGGGTTATCTAGATGGGGAATGCGAACTTTAAGGTGTGCTGTTATAGCCCTACATCGTCCAACCGAAGAGTAGTTCAGGGTAGCATAATGAAGAGAAGATATTTATATGAGAGTGTCCACTAGTGAAAGTATGATCCCTAGGCCTTGTTTATAAGCATTGAAACACCATTTACAATCAATCCTGTTACATGTTTGTTTTCTGCCACTCTTATTTCAGATTACAATTACCACTTATAACCATCCATATTACTTGTATTTCACTATCTCTTCACCGAACTAGTGCACCTATACACCTGACAAGTGTATTGGGTGTGTTGGGGACACAAGAGACTTCTTGTATCTTGATTGTAGGGTTGCTTGAGAGGGATACCTTTGACCACTTCCTCCCTGAGTTTGATAAACCTTGGGTGATCTACTTAAGGGAAACTTGCTACTGTTCTACAAACCTCTACACTTGGAGGACCGACACTGTCTACAAGAATAGAAGCGTGCATAGACATCAAGCTATTTTCTAGCGCTGTTCCCGGGGAGGTAAGGTAAAAGGTACTCACATCCTCTGGCTATTAAGCTATCTTCTAGTACTGTTGCTGGTGTGTGAGTGCTCAAAGTTATTTCCTTTAGATTCTGCATTTATATCTTTTTATTTATTGGTTTTATTTTCACTAGTTAGGCTCAATGGAAAACAACAAAAAAAATATCGAGCTTTATAGTATTTATCTTGGGTTAGGACATGAAGTGTTTGAAGAGAAAATTAAAAAACCTAAGGAACTTTATTTTCATGCTAATAGCAATGTTATTAGTATGAATTCTTTGAACACCATTATTGCTAATGCTATGGAAAAGTCTAAGCTTGGGGAAGTTAGTTTTTATGAAAATGATCTTTTTAGCTCCCCAGCTTTAGAGGAGAAAATTTGCTCTGATGATACTTTATCTCCCATATATGGTAATTCTAAGGATACTTGTGATATTTTAAATCCACATACTGAAAGCATCCCTTTTAAAATGCCTATGGAAATTGTTGAACGTGTTATGAATAACTGTTATTTTGGAGATGGAACTGTCCATCCTGGTGATCATTTACTCTTTATACATGAATTATGCGAGTTGTTCAAGTGCGCAGGTATTTCAATGAAACAAGTTAAGAGGAAGCTATTCTCTTTATCACTGAAGGGCAAAGCAAGGGAGTGGTATGAGCTACTAGTCGGTCCTCATCATTCAGAGTGGAGGAACTGGAATCTCTTTTTTACTAGTTGGTCCTCCTCATGAAATTCATAAAGATACAAATTATATTTATAATTTTCATCCTCATGATGGAGAAAGAATTACCCAAGCATGGGGGAGATTGAAGTCACTAATGCTCAAATGTCCCATTCATGAGCTCCCAGTAATATTATTATTAATAATTTTTATGCAAGGCTTTCAGGACATTACAAGGACTACCTAGATACCTATTTCGAAGTATCCTTCACAAGGAAGGAGGTAAAAGCTAAGTGTGATCTTCTTGAAACAATTCAAAGCAATACCAAAGATTGGGATAACGACAAAGGTAAAGAACTAGGTATAAACTATAAGTATGATTGTATTAAGTCTTTCGCTGAAACTGCTGATTTTCAAGAGCTTAATGCTAAATATGGTCTTGATCCTCAAATTCTTGTTGATTGTTGTATAGCCTTTGCTTCTCATATTAATGCTCGTAAATAAAAATGGGACATGTATCATGAGCCTTTTAAAGACACTTGCAAAAAAATGAAATTGTTATTAATGATAGCAATAAACATGCTCAAACCTCTGAAAGTACTATTTCTTATAAGAATGTTAATTTTTGTGGAGTACACATACCTTGTGAAAAGAATCAAATTGAAGAAGAATATTGTATCACCCACAGGAATGAAAAAACTAGAACGTGGTATAGGGCTCTAAATGATCTTGATAAAATAGTTTGTGCCCTCTATCCTTTTATTTGTGAACTTTGCTTTGAAGTGGGTCATTTCAATTTTCAATGCTCAGGCCATAATAATAGCCCTTCTAATCCAATGAGTACTGCAAGTTTGTATTGTGATAACATGATCACTCCTAATCAGCATGATGAACTTACATTATTTTTGGGGTGTGAAGAGTTATCAAGAAAAACATCTTTGGTAGATATGAGTGCTTTTGATATGAATAGCGTCCTGCATGGTTGTCATCTTTATTGTGTTGATAATTTCCACACAAATACTTACATACAAAATATTATAAAAGATGAGATTTTACCAAAATATGGCAGGACTAATATGTGTTTTGTTCTTATTAATGAATAGGAGGAATCCCCCAAAGTTTCTTCTATTGTTTCTAACAATAAACCAGGGTATATGGAGAAGCTTCCTTTCAAGCCTCTCCCTCCTAAAGAGGAGAAGAAAAAGAAGAAGAGGAGGAGTAAAAGGAGGGAGGAAACGGTATTTTCACCTAAGCATGTTGCTCCTATTATAGTTTTTGATGAGTCTGAACTCGATGATGTTCTTATGCCTGTTACCTATAGTAGTGATCATGACTGGGAAAAACACACTAATTTTGATATTGAAAATCTTTTTGGTACCAATTTTGAAAATAATAATATTAATAATTGTTGTACTATTAGTGCTATCCCTGTTCCTTCCAATGATGATATGTTTACAAACGAACACACTTTGGAAGATAGATATTCTATTGCTTATGATGATTACAATATGCCTCCTATAATTGATGATTATGGTGATGAGAATAATAATGATAGTTATTTTGTTGAATTTGCTCCCATTACAATTAATAAGAATAACTATGCTTATGTGGAGAGTAATAATGATTATATGCATGTGGCTCATGATAAGAATGTTTTATGTGATAGTTATATTGTTAATTTTATTCATGATGCTACTGAAAGTTATTATGAGAGAGGGAAACATGGTTTTATGTATCTCAATAATATTAAGTTTCCCCTCTTTATGTTGAAAATTTTGAAGTTGCACTTGTTTTGCTTTCCTATGATTGTTGCTTTGTGCTTTCATGCCTTGTTTCTTTACAAGATTATTTTTCATAGGAAGTGGGTTAGACTTAAATTTGCTCCATATTTTCTTCTTGATGCTCTCTTTTACTTCAATTCATATTTCTTATGTGAGCATCCTCGAAATTATCATGCCTCTCTTAATGGCTATAAAGAAAGAGCTTTTGGGAGATAACCCATTATATTTTACTTTCAGTTTATTTTTGTTTTGTTGAGTCTTGGAAGTTATTGCCTCAGTAATAACCTCTCCTTATCCTTTTTGTGTGGTTTTTGTGCCAATAATAACCTCTAATGAGAGAGAAGTAAGACTTGGGAAAGTTAATGTCCCGAAAAAGATTTTTGTGCTTCACTGTAAAAAAATCGTGAAACATCTTTCAACATCGGATTGAGCTGTAATTTTTTGTGCTTCTTCCCCAGGTTTTTATCTAACTTTAGTTAGTTTAATACTTTTCGATTTGAGCAACATAATGTCTTCGAAAAAATCGGTTTTTACCTGCTGGTCTGTTTTGACAGATTTCTGCCATTATTTGCATTTGCCTCTTAATCTCTTTCTCTTTGAGTTCTCTTTGATCACTTGACATTTTAGAAGGAATTGCTACAGTAGCTTGTGTTTTAATGGAATTTTTACTTGTGTTGAAACTAAACCCAAAGACTCATTATCTTGAGTACACTAATGTTGCTAATGAAGATTGTGTGAAGTTTTGTATGAAGGAAATTTTAAAGTGTAGGGAAGAATAATGTGATAAGATGAAGTATCAACAAAAGCTCAAGCTTGGGGATGACAACCGTGTCACCCCAAGAAATATTCAAGAAGTAAAAGCGTCAAAGCTTAGGGATGCCCAAGACATCCCCTTCTTCATTAATAAAAATCTTAGGTTTTTTCCAAACACTTCATTTTTATTGTTTTAGGCACAATTGTGTTGTTCTTGGAGCGTCTTCATTTTTGTTTTTAGTTTTCTTTTATTTGGTTTTCTTAAATAAATTAGTTGGACCCCTTCATTCATATGCGGTTTCAAATAAGTTGATTTGTGTTAGAAAAGAGTAGGAAAGTTCATGCTTATAAGTGGTACAAAAGGAGCTTGTTTTGACTATGGTCTAGACTTTATCATGTCATGTTTGATATAGCTTTGAATTTATGCTTAGTGATTATTGATGTAGCATGACTTGTTCCAAACAATTGAGATTGCTTAATGTACCTTGAAAGAATCATGCGTTGTTTTAGTATACAAAAGCATAATATTGTGGTATTCTCCTTTGATGCTTTATTTGGGTTGACTTGGCACATGCTTACACCATGTTAAGACTATACCAGTCACCATAGCCTCTATGATCATTTAGTTTTCGACTTGTAATATCACTTTATACTTTAATTAATAATGTTTTGTCTCTTTGCATGATTATGGTCATTATTGCTCTCTTAGTTGGTCACTCCCAGTCTTTTGCTAGCCTCCACATGTACCAAGTATGAGTTCCACTCATGCATCCAACTCCAAATAAAACCAAGTTATTACAAAGAGTCCACCATACCTACCTATTAGCATTATTGCTATTCCAAGTATATTCATGTTTTTATCTACCTTCTGAATTAAACTTGTTATGTGAAAATTAGTGATTAAAGCTCTCACAAACTTGATGGCACACTTTACTTTCTTGCACCTAGTAAACTTGAACCATTGTGTCCATCTATGTTGCATATATGCTTGCGCTTTATAAGTTGTGAATTAGCAGAACCATGTTACCATGGGGAACGCTTTCAACATTACACTATTTATTCAGTTGATATCATGTTCTTTTGTTTATGGATCCCGGTGGTGTGAAATAAATGGGGAGCTTGTAAGCTCATGGAGTTTGTATGTGTGTTAGAGAAACGCCTGGGCGGCTAGCCTAAGCCATGCCTAATCATGGTGGAAACTTGCATCATAACCATAGTGAGCAATCTGTGAAGCATCCTCAATAAAAACCTATGCAAATAGCAAATAAAAATATCGCTGAGATGCTCATTGTCTGTTGCCTTGTCATTTTGATATGGGATAGCTACTGTATCATGGGGCAAGGGGTAACCCATTGGCCGTTCTCTATGATACACATGTACTTACAATGACAATAACTTACTCGTGACTAAAGTTGAGTAGCATGAGGTTCGGTACTCATAAGCAAGGGGCATGAGATTTTCAACTTATAATTTGTAAAGCATATCCTCATGTTTGTGTCACTTTAACCTTAATCACCTCAAGATGCTTATGATAGGGGCAATGAGAGCTGAAATCTAATAAGTACCATAATTTTTGGAAGCTCTTATTGAAACTTGAAATCGCTGCTTCCCTCTATCAAGGGCCTTTCTTTTTTACTTTTATGTTGAGTCTCCATCTTCTATCTTTATGGACCAATTGAGAGAGCATAGTGGTCATTCTTAGTTTAATGTGCATTGTCCCAAAACTTGTTGATTGATTCATAACTTTGATATTGCTTGTTCTTAAATTATTTGTATCTAGTCACCCTTATAAATTGTGAAGGTGTCCTATGCATTTATGTTTTGCTATACCATGAGGGACAAGCTGAATACCACTCTTATTATGTTTTCTATATGTGAAACAAACAAACGTCTTTCAATGAATTGTTATTCATGATCTTTTGTTTGTACCTTTTCATGTTGCAACATAGTTGCTATGTCTTATTCTTAGAACTCTATCTTTCATGTTCATGTTTAGAGTACTTTGATCCCAGCTATCAATGCTTGTCAAATACCTTGATCAAGATTGTGATGGTGCATGTCACCTCAAATATTCTTTTTATCACTTACCTACTTGAGGACGAGTAGGAGTTAAGCTTGGGGATGCTTGATATGTCGTAAATGTATCTATAATTTTTGATGCTCCATGCTTGTTTTATATCAACTTTCCTTTGTTTTGTTCACACTTTGAGGTATTTTTATACATTTTCTAGAACTAACCTATTAACAAGATGCCACAGTGCCAGTTACCTATGTTTTTGTTGTTTTTGGTTTTATAAAAGCTAGTAAGGAAATATTTGGACGGCACAAAATCCAAAGTCAATATTTTACCCGACGCAACACGGAGTCCGAAGGCCAGCCGAAGGGGGCCAGGAGGCGGCCACACCCTATGGTGGCACGACCAGCCCTAGGCGTGCCACCAGGAGGTGTGGGCCCCCTGGAGCTCCACCGACCTTGCTATTTCTCCTATAAAAGTGTCCTGATGCGAAACCCAAAGTACCAGATTAGAATTTCCATGAAAAGTTCCGCAGCGCCGCCACCACCGAGGAGGAGATTTGGGGGACAGAAGTCTCTGTTCCGGCACCCTGCCGGGACGGGGAAGTGCCCCCGGAACCATCTCCATCGACTCCACCACCATCTCCATCGCTGTTGCTAACTCCCATGATGAGGAGGGAGTAGTTCTCTCTCGAGGCTAAGGGCTCTACCGATAGCTATGTGTTCATCTCTCTCTATGCATGAGCTTATGAGATCGTGAGCTTTGTAATCTATAGATCTATTCTGCTACTCGAGTGCTTTAATAAATCTCTGCTTATCCCCGCGTGTGTGAAGTTGACAGTGTGCACACCGTGTGGCACTTTGGCTAAGGTTACAGAAATACTTATCATGAGTATAATTTGAGTTAGATGTCTCTATGAGATTGTGGTGTTTGTTGGAACCATCTAGCGCTCAAGGTAATAGTGAGGGGTTATCTAGATGGGGAATGCGAACTTTAAGGTGTGCTGTTATAGCCCTACATCGTCCAACCGGAGAGTAGTTCAGGGTATCATAATGAAGAGAATATATTTATATGAGAGTGTCCACTAGTGAAAGTATGATCCCTAGGCCTTGTTTCTAAGCATTGAACCACTATTTACAATTAGTCCTGTTACATGTTTGCTTGTTGCTACTGTTATTTCAGATTGCAATTACCACTTATAATCATCCATATTACTTGTATTTCACTATCTCTTCACTGATCTAATGCACCTATACACCTGACAAGTGTATTGGGTGTGTTGGGGACACAAGACACTTCTTGTATCTTGATTGCAGGGTTGCTTGAGAGGGATACCTTTGACCACATCCTCCTTGAGTTTGATAAACCTTGGGTGATCCACTTAAGCGAAACTTGCTGCTATTCTACAAACCTCTGCACTTGGAGGCCCAACACTGTCTATAAGAATAGAAGCGTGTGTAGACATCAGTGAGTTGTCACAAGGTAATGATATGGTGAGTGGTGATAGAACTTGCAATGTGGATAGTGAGCCTGTCATTCATGATTATTCATATCTATCTCCTTTCAATGTTGTATCTTTGGACATGAACACTTGTAGGACTATATCTGACTTACATCCTAGTGTTGATTGTCCTTGCATATCATGTAGAAATGGATTAAATATATCTCATGATGATATGCTTGCTTTTCCTTGTTGCCATGATAAACGTGCTTCTATTTCCTCTAGGACTTGTGTTGCTAACCATGTAGAGGAAATAGAAGAATATATGGGCAAGGCAAGGGTGTTATTGGAGCTTCATGTGTTCTCCCATCATCACCTCCTCCCAATGTTCACTTATGCCTCATGGCTAAGGCTTCAAAGGTAACCTCTCCTTTGGACCGCAATGCATCTGATGATGATGTGAATGTTGATCATGATGAACTAGTTGATGATGTTGCTTCTTTGAAAAAGAAGGGGGAGCTAGACCTTTGTGCTCTTCATCCAAATAAAAATGCGTGTTCTATTTTCATTGAAATATTAACTCTTGCTATTGAAAGTAAGCAACTTATTAATGAACACGAGGACACAATTGACAGGATGAGTAGTCTTGTGTGTGAGTATTCTAATGACATTGCAAATCTAAATGAAGCTCTTGAAAAGGAACAAACAACCAAGGAATCTCTTGAGGAGACCTTTGATCTAGAGCTATCTAGAGTGAAGAAATCTCATGATAGAGATCTTGAGGTGGCAAGTGCCCTCCAAATTAAAAATGATGAGCTTGAAGTTGCCTATGCTAAACTCCTTTAGGATTTTGAGCACCTCAACAATGGCTCTAGGGTCATCAAGGGGGATCTCATCAAACTCACCGAGTCGTATGAGAAACTTAAAGCTTCATACTCAAAATAGCTTTCCAAGTTGCCCTCACCTCTTACAATTAATCATGATCCTTGTGCTACTAACTCTATATCTTGTGAAGGAGAATGTTGAGCTACATGCTCAACTTGCTTTTCTAACCAGCAACTATGGTAAATTTGAAGAAAATCATGCTAAGCTCTCTAGTTTGCATGAGGATCTTCTAGTTTCCCATGGTAGGCTAAAGTTGGCTCATGAGGCCAATGTGTCAAAGATAACATCTAGTCTGCCTCATGTGGACCTTAGGACTACTTCTACTCCTAGTGTCATATTGCCATGTGCTAGTCCTTGTGATTCATCATCTCATAACCATGTTATATATTGTGATGAATTGCATCCCTTGCCTTGTTGCTCTAACAATATAGCATATACTTCCTGTAATACTGTTGTTGATATTAACCATGTATAGGAAAACAAGAAGCTCAAGGCTCAAGTCACCTCTTTGAAGAATGACTTGAAGAAGTGCCATGAAGGGAATACCACACTCAAGAACATATTGGGTGTGTGAAGATCCCCAAATGACAAGAGTGGGCTTGGATTCAACTCCAACATCAAGAACAAGCCCACCAACATGTTGAAGCACAAGGGCAACAAGAAGAATGGTCAAGGTAAAGTGAAGAATCCGGCCAACATTGTGTGATCCAAGTGCAAGGAAGAAGGACATCATGTGAGATGTTGCACATGGAAGAAGAAGAAACAAGGGAAGCAGCCTCAAGATCCACCTCAATCTAGAAGTGGGCCTCTTCCCAAGAGGCAAGCTCTTCCTCAAGGGGTGGCATCTTCCAAGAAGAAAGATAGCAATATAAGAACTTGCTATATATGTCGTGAGAAGGGGCACCTTTCTTCCTCATGCACCATGGGTAACTCCTCATCCTATCCTATCTTGATTGATGATGCTTATTCTCTTCATAAGGATGAGGTGGGCAATGTGTTTGCCAAATATGTTGGTGCCCAATTTGGTGTCAAGAAAAGAACCATTTGGGTGGCCAAGCCTATTGTGACTAACTTCTTAGTACCCAACTTGGTTGGGGACCAACAAGCTAAAAACTGACCAATAGGTGTTGGTTGGAGGGCATTGGAGGCTTGGCTACATTATGAAGAATTGAGGGATCTTCATCATCATTTATTTTGGTCAAGTCAAGCTAATTGGATTATCTTGCTTCTATCTTATATCCAATGTTCCTCCTTGCGATAACATGTGCTCAACTCATTTACATTGAAAGTTACTTTCTCCCTTATGCATGTGTGGTTTTGTACCTTGCATGTGTATATGTTGTGCTTCCCTCGTACTTATATTGAATTATCAAGTATATTTATGTATGTTGGTTGGCACATCATGTATTTGTGTTCTTGGTTTGAAGCCTTTATTTAATTCATTTGGTATCTTTTTGGGCTCTTGGGAGTTATTAATGGACTATCCCATTTTGGGGGAGTGTTATGCTTGGGCATTTCACAATCCTAAAATGTGTGTACATGAGGAATACCAATTAGTATGTATATTGCAAGATTATCTAGTCTCTATGTGGTATGTCTTTCTCATGAGAAATTCAAGTTCCATAATGTTCTATAATCATCTCTATTTGGATGTTTTTACCTCTTGTTGAGAATTCTCTCCAATTGTGCATTACCTAACTTGCTCTAAATCTGTGTTTTTAGCCTGAGTGGAAGGACAAGTAACTGCACTTCGGTTGGAATGGGTTCCAATCAGAAGGGCATGTCTTGCATCTTGCATCGTCGGAATGATGTGTGTTCCTAAGTTATTTTTATGTGGCCGTATGGTATCTATGTAGCCGAACACACGCTAGTATTGTAACGCATGACCAAAATGACCATGCCATACTGCATCGCAAAGCACAGGATATGCAACAAAGACCGGCAGACGGAGCGGCGAAGCGTGCGTGCCCATCTAGTATATAATGACTTATGGGGAGAGTAAGGAGGGAGAATTGTGGTATTATACTCATTGGTAGTGATAAGTTCTGATTGGTACTTCCTCTCCTCTTGGTGCCCCTCAACACACATCAAGTTGTTCTCATTGAATCCGTAGGGGTCCCGTCGCGACGCTTTTGTCTAGGTTGATGGTGACGGTGGTGCGTGCCATATGGAGCGCCCATAGGCCGAGAAAGTTACAATCCAGGGGCAGCAGGTCCATCATCTTGAAGATATCATCATAACACATGTAGAATTTGTTCGTGGGGAATGTAGTCTTCCAATGAATACTTGACGATGGCACTTGCACAACAAAGACCGGGAGAAGATGTCCTGATTTTAGAGCTACTTTCTCCATTTTGAGAACCATGTCATTCATAATTCTGAGTTTCATATTTATCCGCAATATCTTGATAGCAATAATAGTTCTTACTTGTTCTAGATTTCATGTAGAAATTAAGACCCTCACTGGTTAGGCTGATCGTGCTTCTGCAAGATCGGCAACCTTCAGGAGATTGGCCTAGCGATTGCATTGACGCTCGTTCTCGCACGTGTAGTCGGAGTTTCAAGCCCAAACTCCACCCAAATCGAATATCACCATCTCATCAAAAGATCGGTCACCTTTGCGCCATCAAGGACAACAACCTCCAAGGACGGATTTGGTGGTGGAATGTCCTAGGAAGGACACTCTCCTGGGTCCTAGACTACATCGCCTCCGGCAACAACCCTCCGCTGATGATGCCTCCGCCACGGTAGAGGTCGCGCTACCGGGACCAGTGGTGGATGTCGCGCAGTCATGCCGGCCTCTCTTCCTCGACGTCTTCCTCGTCAAGGTCCTTGTTGCCATCGATACATTACTCCCCGTACTCCACACCGCCGCCACGCTCCTCGCTCTGGTGAAGGACGAGTATGAGGAGAACCTGCCGTAGCAGCAGTCGTGCAAGCGCTCCATCGGCGTCGCCATCTAGGGTCGCCATGCACCATCCTCCTCCTCATGGCCATGTGCGCCTCACCAGGCCCCCAACATCAGGCGAAGAAGGAGTGGCCTTCGCCGCCGGAGTACAAGGCGGTTGCCCTCCAGCTGAGGATCGAGGAGGGCCCGAAGGAGTTTCTGGGCTAGCACATCGCCGAACGCCTCCTTCAAGAATTGAGCTCCACAAACCTATATCTTCAACATATGTGTCACAATCAGGTCCCTATATTTTACAAAGAAGACCCTATGATTTATTTGGGAAGAGCAATCGAGTCCCCGACCAATTCGTTTCTACTATACGCGCACCAAGGAATCGATAGAGCTAGAACAATCGACTTGGGATACCAACTCTAGCTAGCTGAAGAAGATCTACGCACTAGCTGAAAACCATAACGCGCGCGCTTGCCCAATCGGGGCTCCGTGCGATTCTGAGCGGCGACGGGAACGCAGGTGGCGCGATTCTAGGTGGCGACGGTCAGGAGGGAGGCGGGCGACACGATTTCATGCTGCGACAGGCGGGCGGCTGCAGGCAAGCGGCGGCCAGGGCACTGGTAGGGGACGCTCCATGCACGGGTGAAATTTCAGGATGGAAGTTGGGGCTTTCAGCGTGGACTCGATTTTGCAGCACGCTGGAGTGCACGCACCAGATATGGTGCTTTGGATAGCACATTATGCCGCGTGCACAAAAAGATTTCTAGCACGCTCTAGTTTACAACGACTGCTGGAGCGTGAAAAAACATGTCCGGCGAGCTATATTAGCGGTTATTATAGCGCATGCGCGTTATAGAGCATTTGTTGGATTTTATCTAACTCAAGCCACAACATGGACTTCCATCACACGTCGATTCTTTTTACACCCAATGCATGTCCTTTACTTAGATGTAATATTTCGTTAGCCACCTTTAGAAGTTTATCTGCCCCATCTTGATTATTAATTGCAAAGTCTATCCTTTCCAAGCATGCCAAACATGTATATTATGTGAAATATGAGAAATAACAGAAATAGGATACACAAGTACAATCTTCTTAAAGCAAGCCCCACTCCTAATATTCCAAATAGTCCGAAGAATAGGAGCTACCCCAAAATCAATAACATACAAAGTATTCTTTTTCCTGAAAGAAAGCATCCAACTACAAATATTATCTACACTAGAAGGAATATTTTGGAGATTAAAAGCACAGATAATCACATCCCAAACAAATCTAGCTAGAGCACAATCAAAAAACAGGTGGTCTTTGGTATCTTACAGTGATAGAACCTAGACCACTGATTACCTATCCATCCTCTTTTGGACCAGATTCTCTTTTGTAAGAATACCTCTATTAAAACATAACGAAATGAACACTTTAAATCTAGTAGGAATCTTAGAAAAACAAAATAATACATAAGGAACATCTACTTGATGCGGTATACATGGATTTAACCGAAAAAGTCTCATTCTTCTCCAGCATCCATCTACAACTATCATTTATCATTAAGAGAAACATGTGTAAACAAATATTTAAACTCCCTCCACATAATATAAGTCCCCCATACAAATTTCTACAAAATATAATGTACCCCCAACCTTCAGAGAAAACCTTAGCTACAAATATTATTAACACTAAAAGTAAGTAAATATAATCTAGGGAAGCATTCTCTAAGGGATTTAACCCCTAGACATACATATTCCCAAAATATACTTATTTCACCATTGCCCACAATTTGCTTACAAAAACTAATAAATTCATTAACCCTTGCCATAAATGAGATTGGGTAGTTTTCCTAAATCATTGAGAAAGAGAACTTTTTTTAATAATTACTTCTAACTAATTCCCGCTAGACCCCTTCTGAAGTCTCAAGTTTCGAAAGCCATTTACTTAATAAGCATTTCTTCATCACATCAAGATCTATTACACCAATTACACCCATATCTCGAGGCTGACACACACAGACTCCCAATTTAGAAGGTGATACTTCTTAACTCCCTCTTTTTCTTGCCAAAAAAGATCTTCATGAAGAAATCCGTTATTTTCTGGACCTTTGGTAATTCATAAAAAGATAGAACATATAGAGGGACATTTATCTCACAACCCATTATTAAAAACTAGCCTTCCACGATAAGAACGAAAATTCCCTTGCCAGGTGTGTATTTTATTCTCCACCTTATTGTCACAAGGTTTCAAATCACTATTTTCAATATATTATTATGCACTTGTCTTCCTAGATATTTGAAAGGAAAAACCCCTTCTATAGAGGTAAAAATAGTTCTCCCTCCATCCTAAAAAATATGATGCGGATTTTTCTAGATTTATGTATCTAGATACATTTTAGTGTATAGATACATGTGAGTTTAGAAAAATCGGTGACATTCTTTTTGTAATAGAGGGAGTAGTATACGATTCATTTATATCCAAATCCCCTCCTAAATAGGTCACTTCACTCTTATGAAAGTTGATTTTTAAACTAGATAAATGATCAAAAAGACAATGGATAAGTTTTAAGTTCCTAGCACTTTCAAGACAATCTTCATATAAAAAATGGAGCATAGAAATCCCTTCAGGTACTAGATGACTAATTACCTTTTTAATCAAATCCTATTCCTGGACTCGATGAATGAGAATAGATAAAACATCTACAAAAGTATTAAATAAAATGAGGGACCATGGATCCTTGTCTTAAATTTCTCTCTATTTTAAAGTAAGGTAATCTTTGGTCATTGACCATCACAACCACCTTACCCATCATTAATAGTGGCCATTACGCATCTAACAGATAAGGGAGGAAAGCCTTTCAACAAAAGAACCTGTTCTAGAAAAGATTTATCTATTTTATCATAAACTTTCCCAAAATCTACTTTAAAAATATTAGCAATAGTTTTTATAATTTTTAATTCATTCAAAGTTTCATGTAGGAAAACCATCTAAGATAAACCCCCCCTTTATAAAAGCAGTTTGACTAGGTGAAATGGCTTTGTCAGCTACCAAGATACATCTATTGTTGACTACGTTGGTAAAGATCTCAAAAACAATATTCAATAAACATATGGGTCTATAAGCTTGCAACTTGTTAGCACCCTGACTTTTAGGGATCAAAGTAAGCTCCCTATAATTAAATCTAGCTATATCAAGTCTACCAAAATAAAAATCATTAAATAACAAAAGAAGATATGGCCCAACAAACTCCTAGAATTTTTGATTATTTACGCTGGTGGCGTGTGCGTCGAAGGCCACCAGTAACCTGTACAAGGGTGACGTTCAACTACTTTAATACTTCACTAATATAAATTTAAAAGTTTAAAAATGTAGCATTTTATAAATATAGCAGTAATAATATCAGAAATAGGAAATAAATGAGTTGATTCACCACATGTCATTAACAAACATGTCAATCAAGTAACACAACTATCAAGTTGCATGGTCACAACATGTTTTTAACAAACATCTCAAAACAAACAATCACTCGGGGTATGACTCTGAATCTAGCATCGGTTGGTTATTATGAATGACCATGTAGATGACGAACATCATATGAATATTACTATATGAATTTTTTCTAACAGTGAGGAGGATGGCTTGTCCAACATGTAATTCTATGGTTTGAAGGAAGTTCTTCCACCCCTCCTTGTTGAAGGATATGCGGTCATCCGTGACCATCTTGTACACAATGATGCTAATGCCGCCTACAACTCCAATGCGTACTCCAACTAAGCCTTCTTGAATAATTCGAAGAGAAGAAACCATCATCGATGGTAGTTTCTGAGATGAAAAAGTTCGATAGCTTGATGTTAGATAGAACATTATCACACTATATGAATACAATAAGAAATGAACAAACAATAGTAACTTGGAAAACATACTATATTGTGTAGCTCACTATTCCTTGTCAAGCGAGTGACAAATGGGAGCCGGATGAAATAATTAATTGGAGCAAAGTTATCGAGAAGATATTTCTCAGTATAGGTAAGATTGCATCTTTGAGGGATGATAAAATTGTCGCCACCCTCCTTGTCCACACTGTTGCCACTGTCCTTGTCGCCACCCTCGTTGAAATAGACTACACTAATCCTCTACACAGGAGCTCCATTGCAAAAGAATAGCCTTTGGTGATATTATTTTGGGTAATGAAGTGAAGCAGATATGCCCTAGAGGCAAATAATAAAGGGTGTTTATTATCATATCTTATTAGTTTATAATATTTTTATACCATGTTATAACTGTGTCAATCAGAAACATTGATACACGTGTCGTATGTAAACAAACCAAGGTCCCTAGTAGCCTCTATTTAACTAGTTCATTGGAAAATTGATAATCAAGGTTTCATGATCATGAGCTTCTATGCTAATTGACAATGAAGTCATATCATTAGTGAATTGTGTGATGGACATTTCCCAATATAAGTATTGCAACATTATCAAGTCACATAGTTCATCATTGCAATATTTAGAAACAAAGTATCCTGATCCTTAGACCGTGAGATCATATTTAATCACTGTCACCCGCGGTTGCTTAGACTATATCATCCGTCACACCATAACAGGGTGATCATAAAGGTGTATGTTGGGTATTCTAGAGGGACACCTTGAGGCATATGCATCAAGATCGGGATTTATTATCCTGTGTGACCAGAAGATACACATGGCCCACTGGGTGAGATTACATCCATAATATTGCAACATGTGACTGGCTCAATGGGATGGAATATCATGGGAACGAGTAAAGCAACACTTGTCAGTAACGAGATAGAACAAGGTATAGTATAACATCCCAAAAATTTAATCAAGGTTATTAAGATCCAAATCATCCAATTTAGGGTTAACAAAAACTTTTCCCATTTAAATAAATAGGGATGCATATGTGTGTTCCATTAATATGGAATTGATGTGAATTGCCATGTTTGATTGTTCTAATGGTTGTAAAATGATTCTATGGTTAATGCCACATCATCTAGAACATTCCCAAGCAAAATCCAAAGAAAAAGAAATCAAATAAAATTAATAAAGGCAAATGGTCACTTTTGCCATTTTAATCCACTAGGTCACTTAGGTGTTCCTAGCACTCAATTTCAAATAGAAACAATTATGGATCTTTGCACCCCTTGCTAGTACAAGTAAATATGTGCCAAGGCCCACTTTGAAATCTTACAAAAACATTCAAACTCTAAATTGAAATGACATTTGAAAATGGAATCAAGTGTATGTACCTAGATCACAGTTTTTCAAAAACCATGCAAATGAATTCAAGTTGACAATCCCCAACAACCATAGACTACCAAGCAACAGTAAAGATCACTCAAAAAATTTCATTCACAAATTTCAAAGTTGAATTCTTTCAGCCATTTTGCCAAACACCTTATGTGCACAAATCTGGCAAAACCACAAACACTATTGTGAGCAGTGTTCTGGGCAATGTGGTCTCCCATTTGGCAACCACAGCACCCCTAGTGCACCCCCTGCCCTGTACCAGCACGGCCACCCCCTGTGCACACGACCAAATGGTCATGGCCACCATGACCGAGCCCATTTTGCACCCCCACCGACGACAGCACCACCCAAGCGCCGCCAGCCTCGCCTACCATGTCTGGCGGGTCACCCGTGATCCACTTCCTCCTCCAGGCCAGCCCCAGCTCAAGGACAGAGAGAGGAAAAGCCAGGAAGCGCACGCCCAGGCCGTGTTTGCCATGCTAACGCCGCACCCGCCATTCATGCACTATCCCTGCTCAACCCGACCTCGCCTCGCTCCCGAAGCCAACCTACACGATCACCAGCGTCCTAGGAGGCCCACAGACACGCCCGTTTCCTCGACCATGCCCTGTAGCCTCCGGATGCCGTGAAACTCGCGATCGACCAAGGCAGCGTGCGCGCGGCAACTCTCACTGCTCCCGACCACAATGCACTGCACGAGCACCTCCATGACGCTCGCCAAGGAACCACCCACTATCCTAGCCACCAGACCATGCCTTTAGCTCGCTGTGTCGTCGGCCACATCGAGCTTCGCCCATGCCATGATGCGCCCCTCGCCCCGCTATAAATAGGAAGTCCCCCGGCACCAATTCTTCACACCATCTCCCTCCACTCCACCTCAGAAACCTCCCAGGGCCCCACCGGAGCAAGCCGCTTCTTGTAGCGCTCCAATTTCACCAGAGACCGCCACGAAAGGAGGAGAAGGGCGCCACTGATCCAAGCCATCTCCAGGGACGCCACCGGTACCAGGAGAACCACCGTCCTCGACATGTCCAGTTGCCCGCCTCACCGACCCTCGCTGGAGCTCCGGTAAGCCGCCCCAGACCCTCACCGCCCGTACTAGGGTTCCTCCCCATCGTGTCCTGTTCCAGCATAGACGATGGCTGTAAGCCGTTGATCCAAGATCTAATCCTATGGTCCCCATACCCCGATACCTGTTCGGCATCCCATGTCTCACTGACAGGTGGGGCCATCACTTAAGCCAGCCCAGGCACTGCGCGGATCGCAGTGGGCTGGCCCATTTCTTTCCCGCGCAACCCAATAGATTCAAATAAATCTTTTTCTTTTTAGAAGTAAACTAGATTCTTTCCCTTAGTTCAAAAATCATTTTAGAAAAATTTACTTAACCAAATTGAATGATTCCAATTTTTTTGAAAATATAATTAAAATCTCTATCCAAGCCCATTGGATTTAAATCAATTAGAGGTAGAGATCCCTCCTACTAAAAATAACAAGACAATGACTTTTTCACATTACAACATTTTTCTAAAATCAACCATAATAGCTTTTGAGTTGATTCCAACTCTCAAAAATCACATTTGAGAATACCTATATGAATATGTAATAATATTTAGGTTTGCATGCAATGACTTTTGACTAGTACCAAAATAATTCTATATAGGCATTTCTAGTCACTTTAAATCATTTAAATATTAAACTTAAGCTTATTAAAATATGATCCAACATTTAAATCACTTTCCTATGTATTAGAATATGTGGTGATGACATGTTTCCACATGATCCCATATTTTAATTGGAGAATATTAAATCTTAATTATTTTTAGTGAGTAGAAATTACTTTTCTCAAATAAAATAAATGAAACTAGTTCATTAAATCATGTGATGTTTGTGATGATGCTAGATCATCAAGTGGGTGACTTTAGTGTGATAAATATACTAGTTAACTTTTGTTTGATGATTGTGTATCCCGTATGTATTTATAGACGATAGTACCAACCAAGCTTACGAGGAGGAGGAAGAGAATTTCAACCACTGCGCCAACCAAGGCAAGCTAGAATTATACAATATGACCTAAGCAAGATGCCTTAAGCATGCTTGGTTATACATTTTAACTTATACCTACCCCAAGTTTTATTTACAAGCTTTACTTTCTTGTACTCTACCAAAGTTCTTTACTTTGTTTATAGATAGCATAAAGAGTATAAAACTTAGCCTATCTAGTTAGATTCAGATGTCATTTTATTGCATGAGATTGAATATTAGCATCCTACCTTAGTGAACACTCTTAACTTAGTGTTTAGAGTTAAACCAAAAACTTGATCACTTTAGATGGGAATACTTGGTGAAAATGCTTATGAAAACCTTGGAATGATGAGTCATTCTATTGAGATGTTTTGACATGTGTTGAGAAACACAAATGGTTTATGATGATGAAAATGTTGAGGCATGAGCCTTAACCCTTTATAAAAACTGATGGTTGGGTTCGGATGCGATACCATTCCAAATTTACCGTACAACCACAATATCTGAATTGGGTAAGGCTTAGCCGAAAGTTTATATGCATTAGTATGAGTTCCCTTGTGGGAGAGGTCTGAGCTGAGGCTACCTCTCAATGTTTTACACCTATGAAGTGCCTAGGATGGAAGATGGCCATGGCTGGGAGGCCAAGCTCATAGGAGACGTGCTTATACTAGGATGTGTAATTGAGAGGTTATGTTTGATTATCTGCATACTAAGTATGATGATTCAGGGTTATCCCTGATAGATGTATCGAATTTTGTGGTGAAAGTGTACCACCTCTGCAGAGTGTCAAACTATTCGAATAGCCGCGTCCGTGGTCATGGACAGTTGGAGTGGCCATACTATTCCATCGTTAGACGTTTTCAAAATGACTTATTAAATGAATTGTGACATGACTTGACCACAAAAGAGTTGTGACTATGACAACTAAGTTCCCACTTAGGTGATTTCAAACTTTATTTTATCTTTCTTTGTTTCTGAACTCAGCTTAGGTTTCAAACTTAACTTTGCAAACAAACTTAGAGTTTAGCAGTCCTATTAGAACTACCTTACTTGTTAGTGATAGTTTGCGAGTACTTAAAGAGTACTCATGGCTTTGTCCCTGGTTATTCCCATGGCCAGACTATGAAGAGGACTACCAAGAGGAAGGATAGCAGGACGGCTACGACAACTAGGATCATCTCCCATCGTTAGCATTGCCTGTGACACTGAAGATGGACCCCACCGCCACGCTTATTATTATTTCCGCTGCTTGTTGTATTAAGACTGGATCATGAGATCCTTTATTTGTGTAAGACCTTATTTTGGTTTGTAATGGATGATGTACTGTGAGATCCAATCTGTTATGTCTCGCAAAAATGGTAATCCTAGGATTGCGATGTATGGCATAACAGGCATCTGGGATTAAAAATCCAGGTGTTGACAAGTTGGTATCAGAGCCATCCTGACCATAGGAGACCCTAGTTAGAATGGACGTCCAAACAAAAACTTAGTTTCAAAAACAAAGAAAGTGAGTATTTATGAAAACCTATTTCCTCTCTTACCCTTGGGATTCTTTCTCTCAAAAAATACATGTTCCTAAATTTTTTTTACATTACTACATAAAATTTTGACACACTTGATCACTTCACTAACTTACTCATCCTAAATTCTTATAGATGGAAGTTCAATACTGCAAGTTGTACCAGTTGGGTAACGGAGGCCAACTGATCTTTGAGAGGGATCTTGATGCACTGTCTGAGTACCTTGAGCGTCCACATCTGGAATTCTTCGGAGCTCAACTCAATGGTCCCTTAGGAGGAGATTTACAATGGCTAATAGTTGTTGATCTTCGAGGCAAGATAGAGGCACCACTTTTCGAGAAGATTCAATTCAACGTGAGAGAGAACAACTGGCTAGATGGATTAGCCAGGGCAATGCATGAAGCTCTCGCTTGCCTTTGCGCATAGAATGTCAACTTGATCCAAGGAACCCGCTTTGCTCACTATGCAAGGCCCCTAGAGATGCCAAGTCACCCGGAGTTGATGCGCCAAGTGGAGAACCTCGACTTCCTGCTGTATGACAGACAGAAGGAATTGGACAATGCTCGAGAGTATGCCAACCACAACCTTGCCATTGCCGCCTAGAAGGCCCGGACTTTCTCACTTCTAGTCAAGGATCATCAATAACTTCGTCGTCAACGTGTAAAGAAGGATCGCACCATCGAACGTCTTCACAAGAAGGTGGCCGACCTCAAGAAGACCATCAAGGAGCAAGAAGCTCAGCTTGCAGCAGAAGAAGAAGAAGGTGAAGACATCCAGGGTGATATTCACTCGTACCTCAGCGATGATGATGACTACCTGGAGGATGATGCCATGGACTTCTACACCGACGATGATTACTTTGACTTCATCGATGATGAGTAGATGCACTAGAGCACTATCGTAGGACTGAGAAGTATCGGTCCCATTGTATCGTAGCTCAACAGAATGGTACTTAAAACCATCTGTTTTCCTTTTGTTGTGGTGTGTGTGTATCGTGTGCTTTGCTTGAATGAATGAAAAGAAGTTAGTTGCAAAACCTGAGTCAAACTCAAAGTTCGAGCTTTTGAAAACAAAACCATGAACCTTAGAACTTTCCCTCTTACCCATTTATCTATCTCAATCTTCAGATGACTCGTGGAAACAAAGGAGGGAGCAACTCATCGCAGGACCCGATGCTGCAGATTCTGCAGATGCTAGTTTCTGACCGTGAAGCTAGTAGAGCAGAGCGCCAAGCCAACCTAGCAACCCTGCAAAAGATTTCTCAGATGGACCACAACAATCAAGGCCATGCAAATCAGGATCATCCAGGATCCCAGCTTAAAAACTTCCAGAATACCAATCCCCCTATCTTCAGCCATTCGGAGAACCCACTAGATGCAGATGATTGGTTACAAACCATGGAGAATAACCTAGAAGTCACCAGAGTTGATCCCAACGAGCAAGTACCGTTTGCCACTCACTATCTGGCAGGAGATGCAAGAGCATGGTGGAACAGCACCCTTACTATGAACCACAGGCAAGTGATGACATGGGAAGATTTCAAGACCAAGTTTAGCCACACCCATGTGCCGCAAGGTTTAGTCACCCCGATGAGAGATGAGTTCAGAGAACTGAAGCAGGGCAGGATGACTGTAGTAGAGTATGATGGCTCAATGCACGACGCCCAGAAAATTGCTTGATGGAGGTGTTGATGTAGAGCTCGTTGGGAACCCCAAGAGGAAGGTATGATGAGCACATCAGCAAGTTTCCCTCAGTTATGAAACCAAGGTTTAATCGAACCAATAGGATCAAGGAAACACCTCAAAGGTGTTACTAGCTGAGCTTTGGCAGGGCGCAGTACCGGTGCTAGTAGCAACATGGAGACCTGCATAACACAACCACAGAACTTTGTCCCCAACTTGCGATGAGGTTGTCAATCTCACCGTGTTTTGCGGAAAACAAAGGATTAAACGTATCGAATGGAAAGAAGTGAAAGTTTGCAGAAAGTAAACACAAAGCAGTAAACAGTTGTACATTGTATGTAAAAGACAAGGACCAGGATCCATAGTTCACTAGAGGTGGCTCTCCTTAGATAGATAACATGTTGGGTGAAAAAATTACAGTGGGGCAATTGACAAACACCGAGAAAGCAATACATGCATATACTAATCATCTTGAGTCCTTTGAGACTTGATTGGGCATTACAACATAATACATAAACCGCCATCCAACTGCATCTATGACTAATAATCCACATTCAGGTTATCATCGGAACCCCCTCCAGTATTAAGTTGCAAGCAACAGATTATTGCTTTACGAACTGCGTGTAAAGTAAACAATATGATTGTTCTATGAAAAAAGGATTGTTGTTTTCTCCCTAGTAGCAACAGCACATCTGGTACCTTAGAGATTTCTGTCACTTCCCCAGATTACCAAAGGCATGAACCCACTATCGAGCATAAATACTAACTCTTGGAGTTGCTAGCATCTACTTGGCCAAGATAGCTACTAACAACGGAAAGCATGCAAGATCTCAAATAACAAAGACATGATAGAATCAATAATCAATCTGAAATAGCATCTCAATATCCATCGGATCCCCGTAAACACAACATGCAGAATTACAAATAGATGATCTTGATCATGAACGGAGCTCACAAGATCTAAACATGAAAGCACAAAGGAGGAGAACCAGCCATCTAGCTACTACATGGATCCGTAGTCCAAGGATGAACTACTCACGCATCACACCGGAGGCTTGCATGGTGATGAAGAAGGCCTCGGGGTGAATTCCCTCTCCGGCAGTCTTTGGGAAGAGCTTCAGATCCTCCCGATCTAGGGATGGAGATGGCGGCTCTGACTCTTCGTGGTTTTTGATCGGTACTTAGGTTTTCGTCGAGGTAATATATAGGCGGAAGGAGAGGCCGAGGGGGTGCTGGGCTGGCCACCACCCCCTAGGGCCAGGCCGGCGCGTGGCTGTGTGGTGTGGCCGCCCTCTGGCCCTTCTCCGTCTCGTATTCTGGAACTTGATCACTTCCGAAAAAATAGGCACTTTGGCTTTTGTCCCGTCGAATTCGGAGAATATTTATTTTCTGACTTTCCTGGAACCAAAAACAGCAGAAAACACGCAGCTGGCACTGTGGCTCTTGTTAATAGGTAGTCCAAGAAATCATATGAAAAGTACTCCAAAGTTGGAACAAAACACGAGAAAGTGGATAAAACAAAGCATGGAACGTCAAAAATTATAGATACATTTGCAATGTATCAGAGTACCGTGACCGATTCCTATCTATCGCTAGGTATGCACCTGATGAGATCAATACTGAAGCCAAGAAAAAGGAGAGATTCCTGAATGGATTGCATGATGAGATGCATACCGTGCTAATCAACTTTCGTTTTGATGATCTTGAAGAGCTAGTCAACTCCGCCATCCAGATGGAAGGGAAGATCAACCAAGCCAATGACAACCGCAAGTGTAGAATGATGCACCAGAGTGGATCCAACCATGTTCAGAAGTATCGGCCCGACCCATCTACAGGATATGCCCCAAGGAACAATCGACCCCCGATGAATCGTCCAAGCTACCCAAACCATAGTGGAGGAAATGTGAAGTCCAGAGAAAACAACAACAACAACCACCCCAGAAACTCCAACAACTTCAACCGTGCACCGCCCAAGTCCAACAACAACAACAATACTGCCCCAAGGACTGGAAGCAATGTCGTGCCTATTGCAGCCAAGGACAAGTCTTGGATAACTTGTTTTGAGTGTGCAGTGAAGGGTCACTAATCCAATGAGTGTGCCAAGAAAATTGCCGCCACTGCCAATGTGAATGCCCCAGCTCAGCAGCAACATCGTGTTCAGCCCGGAAGGAGATTCGCCCCTGGGAACCCTCACAACCGCAACGGCCGTATCTTCCACATGAATACCGAAGAAGCCCAGGAAGCGCCAGATGTCGTGCTGGGTATGTTTTCTGTGAACTCGGTTTTAGCAAGAGTGTTGTTTGATTCTAGAGCATCGCACTCATTTGTCACCGAAGAATTTGCATGCACTAGTAAGATTCACCCAACCAACTTGAAGCATGTTATGATAGTTCAAATACCTGGTTCAACCACAAAAGCTAGAAAAATTTGCAAGACTGTGCCTATCAGAATACATGGGATAGATTTTTATGCCAATCTAATAGTACTTGGAACCAAAGGTTTGGAAGTAGTAATAGGAATGGATTGGATGTCGAAACATAAAGGATTTATCGACTGTGCCAAGAAAGCCATCACCATGACCAGTAGCTCTGGAGTAACAGTAGAGCATATATCTGAAACCTTATCCTGTCAATTCAAGTGCAACAAGAGTCTGGCCCTACCCACCATAGACCAAGTTAGAGTAGTCTGTGAATACCCCGACATATTCCTAGATGAACTGCCCGGTATGCCCCCGGATAGGGATATCGAGTTCATTACTTAATTGATCCCTGGAACTAGACCCATAGACCAGAGACCCTATGGCATGAACCCCTCAGAGTTAGTGGAACTGAAGAAGCAGTTGGATGCTATGTTGGCAATAGGCTTGATTCAACCAAGCGCATCGTCATGGAGATCGCCCATTTTGTTTGTCGACAAGAAAGATGGAGGTAACCGTTTGTGCATAGATTACCGAAAGCTGAATGACGTCACCATCAAGAACAAGTACCCCTACCCAAGATCGAGGATCTATTTGATCATTTGTCTGGTGCCAGAGTGTTTTCTAAGATTGATCTTAGGACTGGTTATCATCAACTCAAGATTCATGCACCGGATATTCGAAAGACCGCCTTTACTATCAGATATGGATTATATGAGTATACGGTCATGTCTTTTGGATTAACCAATGCCCCCGCTTATTTCATGAATCTCATGAATAAGATCTTTATGAATTTTCTGGATAAGTTTGTCGTTGTGTTTATCGATGATATTCTTATCTACTCCAAGTCAGAAGAAGACCATGAGCAACATATGAGAATCATCCTTGAAACCCTCAGAGAGCAGCAGTTGTATGCCAAGTTCAGCAAATGTGAGTTTTGGCTAAAAGAAGTAGGATTCCTCGAACATTTTGTGTCGGCAGGAGGAGTCGCTGTTGATCCCGCCAAGATCAAAGATGTCGAAGAATGGGAAGCCCCAACCACCCAAACCCAACTGCGTGCTTTTCTCGGATTAGAGGGATATTACCGCAAGTTCGTTGAAGGATTTTTGAGCATCGCAAGACCCATGACCCAACTGTTGAAGAAGGACAAGAAGTTTGAATGGACCGACAAATGTGAAGCAAGTTTCCAAGAGCTCAAGAAGAGATCGATTTCATCCCCAATATTGATCATGCCAAATATCAAGAAGCCGTTTGATGTGTATTGTGATGCATCCAAGATTGGTCTCGGATGTGTACTGATGCAAGAAGGCAAAGTCATCGCATATCTGTCTCGACAACTGAAGTAGCATGAGCAGAACTATCCTACACATGATCTCGAACTAGCAGCTCTAGTTCTAGCGTTGAAGACATGGCGTCATTACCTTATGGGTAATCGCTGTGAGATTTATTCAGATCACAAGAGCTTGAAGTATATTTTCACTCAGAAGGAGCTAAATATGAGGCAAAGGAGATGGATAGAGTTAGTCAAGGATTATGACCTTGACATTCACTATCACCCCGGCAAAGCCAATGTGGTAGCGGATGCTCTTAGAAGATTTCCATGTAGGTTAAACACCATGATCAAGGAGAAGCAACCAACTTTGCATGAGGAGTTGGAGCAGTTTAGAACTAAGCTAGTTAGCAGTGGATTTTTAGCTAGCATTGAACTTCAACCCACTTTGATTAGCCAGATCAAGGAAGCTCAGAAGGAAAATGAAAGTATCGATGGAATCAAGCGTCGTATTGGTACATGAAAGGTACCTGGATTCACAGAAGACGAAGAAGGAGTTTTGTGGTACAAAGGACGTATCTGTGTGCCAGCGGATTCAGAGCTGAAGCAAGTTATCACGCAGGAAGCTCATGATACTCTTTATACTATCCACCCCAGAGGAACGAAGATGTATCAGGATTTGAAGGAGCAAGTTTGGTGGCACAAGATGAAGAGAGAAATCGGAAGCTACATCGCCAAGTGTGATATCTGTCAGAGAGTCAAAGCGGAACATCAGAGACCCGCAGGACTGTTGCAACCATTGCAGATTCCGAAATGGAAATGGGATTATGTCGGAAGGGACTTTATCACCGGTTTGCCTATTTCTAGTAGGGGAAATGACTCAATCTAGGTCATCGTTGATAGACTTACCAAGGTAGCCTATTTCATACCTATCAAGACAACCTACCAGAGTTCAAAGCTTGTAGAGTTGTATATTGCTAGAATCGTCAGTTTGCATGGAACCCCCAAGACCATAGTGTCGGATCGAGGAACCCAATTTACCTCGAGATTTTCGTAGAAAGTCCAAGAAGGATTGGGAACCAAGTTGAATTTCAGCACAGCTTATCACCCGCAGACCAATGAACAGACTGAAAGATTCAACCAGATCTTAGAAGATATGTTGAGAGCTTGTGTGTTAGAGTATGGATCAAAATGGGAAGATTGTCTGCCTTTCCCAGAATTCTCATACAACAACAGTTATCAAGCCAGTTTGCAAATGGCCCCATTTGAATTCTTGGACGGAAGAAAGTGTCAAACCCCTTTGAATTGGTCGCAAGTAGGAGAGAGTCAGATTTTTGGACCCGACATCCTACGAGAAGCCAAAGAGAAGGTTCAAAAAGTCCGTGAGCACCTCAAGACCGCCCAATCCAGACAGAAGAGTTATGCCGACAAGAGGCGAAGAGACCTGACAAGATTTTGTGTATCTCAAAGTGTCGCCATTGAAGGGAACACAACGTTTTAGTCTGAAAGGAAAGTTAGCCCCTAGATATATTGGACCCTTCAAGATTCTAAATCATCGAGTAGAAGTATCATATCAATTGGAACTGCCAGAGGAGATGTCAGCCATCCATGATGTGTTCCATATCTCGTTATTTCGCAAATGCCTAGAAGTACCCGAGAAGACCAAAGTTTTCAAGAACATCGATCACCAAGCCATTGATATCAACAAGGATCTGACATATCATGAAGTTCCCATCCGTATCTTGGAAGAAGCTTACAGAACCACCAGGACCCGGAGTATCAAATTTGTCAAGATTCAATGGAGCAACCATACCGAAGAAGAAGCCACTTGGGAGCGAGAAGATTACATTAGGACAGAGTTTCCAGATCCCTTTAGTTCCTAGTTTTGTTTCTTCAATCTCGGGACGAGATTTTGTTTAAGGGGGGAAGGTTTGTAACATCGCAAAACTTTAATCAAGGTTATTAAGATCCAAATCACCCAATTTAGGGTTAACAAAAACTTTTTCCCATTTAAATAAATAAGGATGCATATGTGTCTGGCATTAATATGGAATTGATGTGAATTGCCATGTTTGATTGTTCTAATGGTTGTAAAATGATTCTAAGGTGAATGCCACATCATTTAGATCAGTCCCAAGCAAAATCCAAAGAAAAATAAATCAAATAGAATTAATAAAGGCAAATGGTCACTTTTGCCATTTTAATCCACTAGGTCACTCTTGGTGTTCCTAGCACTCAATTTCAAATAGAAAAAATTATGGATCTTTGCACCCCTTGCTAGTATAAGTAAAGATGTGCCAAGGCCCACTTTGAAATCTTACAAAAACATTCAAACTCTAAATTTAAATGACATTTGAAAATGGAATCAATTGTATGTACCTAGATCACACTTTTTCAAAAACCATGCAAATGAATTCAAGTTGACAATCCCCAGAAACCACAGACTACCAAGCAACAGTAAAGATCACTTAAAAATTTTCATTCAAAAATTTCAAAGTTGAATTCTTTCGGCCATTTTGTCAAACACCATATGTGCAAAAATTTGGCAAAACCACTAACACTATTGTGAGTAGTGTTCTGGCCAATGTGGTTTCCCATTTTGCAACCACAGCACCCCTAGTGCACCCCCTACCCTGTACCAGCACGGCCACCCCCTGTGCACATGGCCAAATGGTCATGGCCACCATGACCGAGCACATTTTGCATCCCCATCATCGACAACCCCACCCAAGTGCCGCCAACCTCGCCTACCATGTCTGGCGCGTCACCCGTGCTCCACTTCCTCCTCCGGGCCAGCCCTAGCTCAAGGATAGAGAGAGGAAAAGCCAGAAAGCACGTGCCCAGGCTGTGTCTGCCATGCTAATGCCGCACCCGCTGTTCACGCACTGTCCCCACTCAACCTGACCTCGGCTCGCTCCCGCAGCCAGCCTACATGACCACCAGCGTCCCAGGAGGCCCACAGACACGCCCGTTTCCTCGACCGTGCCTTGTAGCCGCCGGACGCCACGAAACTCGCCGTCGATCGAGGCAGCGTGCGTGCGGCAATGCTCACTGCTCCCGACCACAATGCATTGCACGAGCACCTCCGTGACGCTCGCCAGGGAACTGCCACCATCCTAGCCACTGGACTATGCCTTTAGCTCGTTGTGCCATCGACCACGTCGAGCTCCACCCATGCCGTGATGCGCCTCTCGCCCCGCTATAAATAGGAAGCCCCCCAGCACCAATTCTTCACACCATCTCCCTCCACTCCACCTCAGAAACCTCCCAAAGCCCCACCAGAGCAAGCCACTGCCCGTAGCGCTCCAATTTCGCCGGAGACCTCCGCGGAAGGAGGAGAAGGGCGCCACTGATCCAAGCCATCTCCAGGGACGCCGCCGGTACCAGGAGAACTGCCATCCTCGACACGTCCAGTTGCCCGCCTCACCGACCCTCGCCACAGCTCCGGTAAGCCGCCCTAGACCCTCACCCACCGTGCTAGGGTTCCTCCCCGTCGTGTCTTGTTCCAGCATGGACGATGGCTGTGAGTCATTGATCCATGATCTAATTCTACGGTCCCCATACCCTGATACACATCGGGCATCGTCTCAGCGGGGTGGGGCCATCACTACTGCGGCTGGTAGTGGATCATAGTGGGCCGGCCCATTTCTTTCCCACGCAACCCAATAGATTCAAATAAATCTTTTTCTTTTTATAAGTAAACTAATTTATGTCCCTTAGTTAAAAAATCATTTCAGAAAGATTTAGTTAACCAAATTAAATGATTAGAATTTTGTTGAAAAGATAATTAAAATCTCTATCCAAGACCGTTGGATTTAAATCAATTAGAGTTAGAGATCCCTCCTAGCAAAAATAACAAGACAACGACTTTTTCACATTCAAACATTTTCCTAAAATCAACCATAATAGCTTTGGAGTTGATTCCAACTCTCAAAATATCACATTTGACAATACCTATCTGAATATGTAATAATATTTAGGTTTGCATGCAGTGACTTTGGACTAGTACCAAAATAATGCTATATAGGAATTTCTAGTCACTTTAAATCATTTAAATATTAAACTTAAGCTTATTAAAATATGATCCAACATTTAAATCACATTCCTATGTATTAGAATATGTGGTGATGACATGTGTCCACATGATCCCATATTTTTATTGGAGAATATTAAATCTTAATTATTTTCAGTGAGTAGAAATTACTTTTCTCAAATAAAATAAATGAAACTAGTTCATTAAATCTTGTGATGTTTGTGATGATGCTAGATCATCAAGTCGGTGCCTTTAGTGTTCTAAATAGACTACTTAAGCTTTGTTTGGTGATTGTGTATCCCGTATATATTTATAGATGATAGTACCAACCAAGCTTACGAGGAGGAGGAGTTCTACCAAGAAGAGGAGGAAGAGAATTTCAACCATTGCACCAACCAAGGCAAGCTAGAATTATACAAGATGACCTAAGCAAGATGCCTTAATCATGCTTGGTTATACATTTTAACTTTCTTGTACTCTACCAAAGTTCTTTACTTTGTTGTACTCTACCCCAAGTTTTATTTACAAGCTTTACTTTCTTGTACTCTACCAAAGTTCTTTACTTTGTTTGTAGATAGCATAAAGAGTATAAAACTTGCCCCATCTAGTTAGATTTAGATGTCATTTTATGGCATGAGATTGAAGATTAGCACCCTACCTTAGTGAACACTCTTAACTTAGTGTTTAGAGTTAAACCAAAAACTTGATCACTTTAGATGGAAATACTTGGTGAAAATGCTTATGAAAACCTTGGAATGATGAGTCATTCTATTGAGATGTTTTGACATGTGTTGACAAACACAAATGGTTTATGATGATGAAAATGTTGAGGCATGAGCCTTATCCCTTTATAAAAACTGATGGTTGGGTTCGGATGCGATACCATTCCAAATTTACCATACAACCACAATAACTGAATTGGGTAAGGCTTAGTCGGAAGTTTATATGCATTAGTATGGGTTCCCTCCCAGGAGAGGCCTGAGATGAGGTTACCTCTCAATGTTGTCCACCTATGAAGTGCCCAGGATGGCAGATGGCCATGGCTGTGAGGCCAAGCTCATAGGAGAGGTGCTTATACTAGGGTGTGTAATTGAAAGGTTATGTTTGATTATCTACATACTAAGTATGATGATTCAGGGTTATCCCTGACAGATGTATTGAATTTTGTGGTGAAAGTGTACCACCTCTGCAGAGTGTCAAACTATTCGAATAGCCGCGTCCGCGGTCATGGAAAGTTGGAGTGGCCATACTGTTCCGTCGTCAGATGTTTTCAAAATGACTTATGAAATGAATTGTGACATGACTTGACCAGAACAGAGTTGTGACTATGAAAACTAAGTTCCCACTTAGGTGATTTCAAACTTTATTTTATCTTTCTTTGTCTCTAAACTTAGCTTAGGTTCAAACTTAACTTTGCAAATAAACTTAGAGTTTAGCATTCCAATTAGAACTATCTTACTTGTTAGTGATAGTTTGCGAGTACTTAAAGAGTACTCATGGCTTTGTCCCTGGCTATTCCCATGGCCAGACTATGAAGTGGACTACCAAGAGGAAGGATAGCAAGACAACTACGACAACTAGGATCATCTCCTATCGTCAGCATTGCCTGTGACACTGAAGATGGACCCCACCACTACGCTTATTATTATTTCCGCTGCTTGTTGGATTAAGACTGGATCATGAGATCCTTTATTTGTGTAAGACCTTATTATGGTTTGTAATGGATGATGTACTGTGATATCCAATCTGTTATGTCTCACAAAAATGGTAATCCTGGGATTGCGATGTATGGCATAACAGGCATCTGGGATTAAAAATCCGGGTGTTGACATATAGTGATACTGATGGTCAGATATATGACAAGTCAAGTCTCTAAGTAACAAAGGGAATTGGACTCGACATTCATGGTCCAAACGATATTGAAATCGTGGAATATAGAGGGGTCATTATGGGCATCCCGGTCGCGCTGATGATCATTCATATGAGAGGTGTCTCAATCATGTCTATGATGTTCCTGAATGATAGGGTAACACACTTAAGGGTTCAATGATGCTTGGATATCATTTTGGAATAATCGGAATCATAGGAAGAAAGATATGATTATACCGGAAGTGTTCCATAAGAGAACCAAAATCATTCCGGGGGGACCCGAAGGAGTTCAGCGTAAATCGAAAGGTGTTTCGGGTCAAAAGGGATTTAATAATATGGATTTTATATTAATTGCTGGAATTATTAATAAAATAATATTTAAAATTAAATTTGAAAGGGTACTTCCCTAATGGGACAAATCCCCTCCCATGAGGGAAGAGGCCAACGGAGGCAAGCCTCCACCGCCTGGAGGCCCCACTCGGCTAGGCCCACCCGGCTGGCACCATGACACGCCGCCTCCTCCCCTCCTCCTTGGTTTAGACCCACCCCAAACTTTAACAATTGCGGTGCCCTCTTTTCCCCTATATATAAATGTCTATATGAGAGGGAAAAGGACACACAAGGCATTTTCCTTAGGAAATTGTCTCTCTCTTCTCTCTTACAATTGTGTCCCCAAGTGAGGGCTAAACAAGTGGGAGACACATTCACTGTGGCACGTTGTTATGCTGCAGTTATTCCAGCCAGAAGATCTACTTCTGCACTCTCGACTGAATCAAAGAACCGGAGGTCGTTGTCGAGCGCCAGATGTGTGCGACACCACGAGGTGCTGCCACTTGTGTTACCTAGATAATCGTGCAAGGACGTGGGGTGACTTGCAAGGAGCTTTGGAACCTTCAGATCAGCTACAAGTACGACTACGTCATCCACGTTCCTGCAGAATATTAAAAGCTTTTAGTCTACAAGGGTATGTTACCGAAACTTGTCTGTTACAATATTACTCCTAGATGGATCCTGTCATTGGATGTTGCGCTAGTCATGAAAAAATTGTGTTTTCTTCTATGAACCCTTCAGTGGTATCAAAGCCTATCTATGCTTAGTATTGCTTGTACGGTTTGAACACATGTTTATTGTGTGTGCATTGATCCTCTAGTTGTCACTCTATCGCGTGTACTTGTTCATATCGCGACAGTGTTTGATGAAGCGGCCTAGACTGACCTTCTGTCTAAGCTTACGCGAGACTAGTTCCATGTGCAACATATGGCTTGTACCATATAAGTGGTTAGCGGGTGTCTGTCTCTATTTCAATAGTTGATACGACATTTTTAATTCTGGGTCCCGAGAGAGAGTGTAATAGAGACAACTGTTTGATCCATATTATGGTTGGAAGTTTATAGGTAAGAAACGGTTCTATCGCCCCCTAGCAGCCACGTAAAACTTGCAAAAGATAAAGTAGAGGCGTCTAACTTTATTTTGTAGGGGGCATGTGATTTGATATGGTCATGGTTGTGGCTAAGGTAAAATAGTTTATTTTTCTATTACTAAATAGTGTAGTAATAGTCATTGTATCGGTGGATAACCAGCTAGTGGCATTGTGGACTTGGCGCTATACCGGTGGCAAGATGGATATCATGTCGTGGCGCTCAATGGAGATCATGGCGCATGAACAAGGACCATATAATACCACTATAATGGTATGTGATGTTGATACCTTTATACACATCTTATTGTTTGATAGTATTAGATACTCAATGGTAGCATTATATAAGACTAGACTTCTCTCTATGCCTCCTGGGGTGTGGCCGGTAGGTAGAACGCTGGATGATAAAATCACGTTATATGATCTACGTATGAGAGAAATGCTGGAATCAAGTAAAGACCAACACAACATTCTTTTGGAAAATCATCCAACAACATATAGGCAAAGCAATGTCAAGGATGTATGCTACTTAATGAGACGATATATGTTGCACACATCAGACGAACATAACATTTGATCGACACGGTCGTCAGAGAAAACATCAACTTTTTTACACTCATTCGCGTAGGATTGAGACAATTTTCCTGCGCATTTCCTATGTTTCATCTAAATGACTTTAAGCCTGCAGATTTCCTCTATTTTGTACCCACTACAAGAAATGTTTCCATCCACAATGACTTGGCCTGACGGTCGTCGTACAAGGCGCGTCTTCCGCGACGAACTTCTCAGCTTGACCATGGCCGATGGAAAACTTTTTTTCCGGTTTCGTGGCCTTATACTACGATGGAACCGCTAAAAACATGGAGGAAGCTCGGCCAGTGTGTGGCAGAAGCAAGATTTTTGTTTCCTCGCGCGATGTTGACTCGCCGAAGTCTTTTGAGGAGTATGGGTCCCGGATGTCAGCGTCTCTAGCGGACCATACTTTTTGGTCGCACCTCCTTGATTTAAACTCGATAACGTTGCTTGATGCGTCCGCCGTTTAGTCAGGTTCCTAGGTCCCATATGTCAGCCTCTCATTAGAAGAATCGTGTGTATGATGGAATTTTTTTCCTTCGCTTGCGATACCCTTTTCCAAAGTTGATATCATTACTTGATGCATCTACCGTTTAATCAGGCTACTAGGACCCACATGTCATCCTCTCATTAGAATAAACGTCTGTATGATGGAATTTTTGCTCTCGGTCGCGCCTTCGTCTTTCGAACTTGATAGCGTTGCTCGATGCATCTACCGTTTAATCAACCTCCTGGGCCCCACATGTCATCCTCTCATTAGAAGAAACATGTGTATGATGGAAGTTTTCCTTCACTCGCGCTACCCTATTCCAAACTTGATAGCGCTGCTCGATGCATCTACCGTTTAATCAACCTCCTGGGTCCCACATGTCATTCTATCATTAGAAAAAACTTGTGTATGATGGATTTTTTGCCCTCAGTCGCACATTCGTGTTTCGAACTTGATAGCGTTGCTCACTGCATCAGCCGTTTATTCAGGCTGGTGGGTCTCTTATGTCAGCCTCACATTAGAAGAATCATGGGTATGATGGAAGTTTTTCTCCAGCGCTACCATTTTTCGAACTAGATAGTGTTGCTCGATGACTCTGCCATTTCCACATGCTACTAGGTCCCCCATTTCAGCCTCTCATTACAAGAAACGTGTGCATGGTGAACTTTTTTCTCGCTCGCGCCTCCGTGTTTCAAACTGGCAAGGCTGCTCGATGCAGCATCTGTATAAGGTCGCACTACTGGGTCCCACACATCAGCCGCTCTATAAATGAAACATGTGTATGATGGACAATTTTTGGCCGTCTCCGCTGTTTTGACCTTGGCAACTTGCTGGTGTAGCACCCCGGTAAAACCACTACTAGAAAATCGCTTGGTGTTTTTGTTTTGTGCATCATCTTGACTGCATGCTCATGTCATCATGCCTATGCTTGTCTAAAACTATTCTGCAAAAACCTATTTTGTTTTCCAGATATCCCCTCTCTATTTCAAATCAAAACCCGGTCTCTCCAGATATTGAGTTTGTCTAAAACCTACTTGCAAAATATTTTGTTTAAAAAAATAAATAATAAAAACATAGTTTATAAATACCTAGGGGAGACCGCCGGCCAGGCCCAACGGCCCAGCTAGCAGCAGCCTACCACCCGGCGAAACCCTAAAAGAGCTGCCCTAGACCTAAACCGACCAGCACCAAAGGCCCAGCCGGTTGGAGCCAACCCTAACGTAGACCCACTACCCGACCCAGCCCCACCAGGGCTCACACCCTGTTCGACACGACCAAACCCGCGTGCGTCGTACCTAGCCGCTTCGCACGTAAACGCACACCACAGACGCGCGCGCAGCAGCCCAGCAACCCATCGCTCGCGCCGTGCGTACCGCCCCTGATCGCGTGCCCGACTACACCACCCGCACGATCGACGCGTGCTCGCATGCCTCGCTATCTCCCCCCTAACGCGACCCCGTCTCTTTACTCCTCACCTAACCCCGACGGCGCCCCCTCTCTGGCCTGCTGCCGCTTCCTAGCCTCCACGCGACGCGTGACCCTTCCCCCGCATCGCCCCTCTCCTTGATCCCTCCTGTGCATGCCTCCAGCCCTCTCTGCCCCATCATCGCTCTGGCACCTGCCGCCACCAGCCTCACCTTGCAGTAGCGTCGGGGACGCCGCCTCGCGCCGCCGGTCTCCCCGCTTGCCTCCCTCGACCCATGCGCCACCGCCTCCGCTTCGACCCGGGTGCCGCTGCCGGCGTGCCCTCTCCCTCGACCCGGCCACCGCCATCTGCAGCACCTCGCCAGGGACCTCCGCCGCTCGCCTACGTTCCGGCCGCTGCCAAGGCCCAGGTCATCCTCGACCTCGTCATCGCCGCCATGTGCCGCCTCCCAGACCCCTGCCTCGCGCGCGTCCCTGCAGCTGCGGCCCCCTACTTCGTGCGCCACCTCACTGAGGCCCCGCCTCCTTGTGAGCTCACCGCCGGAGCCCTCCTCGTCGCCTCCTGCAAGCTCGTCGGCACCGCCCTGCATCTCGGCCAGGGCTCGGCCCTCCTGTATCGTCCTGCTAGTCGTCGGCCTCAACCTCCTCACCTCTGCATCGAGCCCTACCCGACCGCCTACGGTGGCCTTTTCCTCACGAGCCCGCCGCTGCCAGCGTGTCTGCCCGCCTCGCCAGTACCGCCCCGAGGTGGCTCCTCCCCGCGACCTTCCATCGGCGCCCCTACTGCTTCTCTGCTGCTCCGCGTCCGTGTTGTCTCCTGCGAGTCAACCACGTGCGGGTGTCCCTGCTCACCTCCTGTTTGTTTGATCCTGGTGCCCTGTTCGATGCTGATAACCGCAGTGTACCGTGCTAAAGATGCCTCTCTCATGTTACGATGTGGTACTGCCAATCCTGTGTTGTTGACAAGCTCTTCCCCGGCGATTGAAGACCAAACATGATCGTTACATAAACTAAAGGCAATTATGCAGAATGTCAAGACCTCCTTCTCAGAAACCGAAGACAATGCCCACTCAAGATCTCCTTCCTGGACCCGAAGACCGAACCCGGTGCCTCCTACCTCTCGGATCCGAAGACCGATCCCGGCGAGACCAAACCTGAACCACATCGAACCCCAAGATCTTCGACCCCATGTGTGATCCCTTTTTCCGAGACCTATATTTTTATAATATATGACATCCACCTTGTTGCATATAAATTGTTCATACTTGCATACATGTTTGGTGGTTGGGGGCATTATGCCGATTCACTCATAATTAAATATGGAGCACATATGCGGGTTATTCCTGTCTATCAACGCCTCCATTTAAATTTGTGTAGCGAACTGAAGCACTCGATGATCGATGTAGAGCTTGTTGGGAACCCCAAGAGGAAGGTATGATGAGCATAGCAGAAAGTTTTCCCTCAATTATGAAACCAAGGTTTAATCGAACCAGTAGGAGCAAGGAAACACCCCAAAGGTGTTACTAGCTGAGGTTTGGCAGGGCGCACTACTGGTGCTAGTAGCAATGTGGAGACCTGCAGAACACAACCACAGAACTTTGTCCCCAACTTGCGATGAGATTGTCAATCTCACCGTGTTTTCCGGAAAACAAAGGATTAAACGTATCGAATGGAAAGAAGTGAAAGTTTGTAGAAAGTAAACACAAAGCAGAAACAATTTATAGATTGTATGTAAAAAAAAGGACCGGGATCCATAGTTCACTAGAGGTGGCTCTCCTTAAGATAGATAACATGCTGAGTGAACAAATTACAGCGGGGCAATTGACAAACACCGAGAAAGCAATACATGCATATACTAATCATCTTGAATCCTCTGAGACTTGATTGGGCATTACAACATAATACATAGACCGCCATCCAACTGCATCTATGACTAATAATCTGTAAGATCCCTCCTTTGTAAAGGAAAAGATCCCTGTGATTGCAATGCTAGTCCCTGGATCAATGCTAGCATCCACAGTTTAAGATGAAGTACATAGAAACAAAGGTCGTTTATTACAGTCTTTCCAGAGATAAAACATAGTCTTTTACAACTCATGGCCAAAGGCCTAATACAAGAGTTTATGGAATATGTAAATAAACATAAGTCTTCATCTTCATGTGCCACAGGCAAGCATGTTGAGTGTAGACTCATGACTCCTAATCATCATCAGAATAACCTGCAACATTACAAGTTACAGCCATAGAGGGTCAATACTTTGGAATAGTATTAGCAAGTGATACCTTAGTATATAATTAAGTGGACTATAATACTATATGCATTTGGCTGGTGGAGCTTAGGCTTGCATTGCTCAAAATAGATTTTTCCTTATCATTTGAAAATACTAAGTTTTTTCTTGGCACAAGACACCCAAGGCATCTACCAATCAAAGACTGAAGATCCACTCAAGGCATCTACCAATCAAGGACTAAAGATCCTTTAACCCTTGTTCACCCACAAGTTTTATTTAGAAAAATTGGAGTGATGAGATTCTTGAAGTTTCCATGTCTTGATGCTCAATTTGTCCTTTACCAGGGACATGGCTAAGTACTTAGGTTTTACACTCTTTAGAGGTGGTGCACTTTCCCCACAAGACTTGGTTTCCCAAGACAAGATCCTTCAGAAGCCTTTCCTTCGTCAAATGGACGCGCTCCAACCTATCATTCCCACTACCACCCACTGTCCAAGAGACTAAGTTCTAGCAACCTAAGATCATGGCAGAGCCCATAATGCCAAGTGGTTGCACTTGAAGCTTCTCAACATTTGACATCTCAAATCTCTTTGTTTCCTGGGTGGCCATCCACAAGTGAGATACACAAGCCAAGTCCATGGCCTTGTGAACCACTCAACATAAACCTTTCCTTCCATTTCCACCCAGGTGATTCATTAACTTAGTTGTTTTTGTTAAATAAAAACATAAGTCCTTAGACTTAGAATATTTTTCTATAGTGAATATATAAACCACCCTTGTTTTCTAGTAGCTAGGCTAAGCATGAAAGTAATCTTGACTTAGGTAATTTTCACTAAGGTTTCTCCTAATAGGTTTTCCCATAGCATAGTTTATACTTAGCAAAAACCATGCAAGTCCTATACTTAGAAAAATAATACTAATGCATAAATAAAATATAGGAATGGAATATTCATGATGATATCACTTGCCTTGGTAGTGTGGAGAGTAGCACTCGTCACAATCACAATCACTAGCAAAATCTACACACAAAGTTATAGCACACAATTACAAACAAATATATACAAACAAAAATATTATGAATGCATGCATGCATGATTCTACCAAGTGGTGATTATTTTGAAAACCCTACCAAGCAAGTACAAGTTTACAGAAACTAAACAAGTCACAAAGTAGCCAACTAATCAAATTTAACCCTAAAACAATTTACTAAACTTAAACTATTCTCATAAAGGCCTCAAACAAGTTTCTGCAATTTAAGCCAAACTAATGGTTACTATTTGCTAAACAAAAAGGATAGGCAGAAAGGTCTTGTTTTACTGAATCCAACGGTATAAAGTTTGAAAAATTCCAACGTGGCATTCAAAAGATATAGGCATTTGAAATCTGGATCAAAATCTGTTTTAAATTCTATTTTCAGATCAGATCCTAGCCACGCGTCAAGTCCTTATTCGCCCGTACCGGTTCGCGCAGATCAGTCGCTGTGGAGCGTTAGATCTAAAGTGGATCGTGCGGTCCAGAGGACATACCTCTTCGGTGTTAAGTGAACTAATCGTGAGCGCCAGATCTAGATCGAACGGTCCTGATCTAGTCAACCACAAAGTGGCGGCGCTGCGGTGTCTAGCGGCGGCGGAACGGTCGGTCGACGATGTTGCCGACGATGCAGGGGGTGAGTGAGAAAGAGGAGTAGCTCACCGGGCTCAGGGGGTCACGGTGATGCTCGTCGTACTCGGGGTTGGTCAAGGGGCGCTCGGGCACGGCTGCGATTGCTCGCCGGAGTGAAGGACAGCGTCGGTGCGTCGGGTGGTCGTCGTGGACGTCGCTGTGAATCACCCCAAGGCAAGGCGAAGACACGGTTAGATTCACAGAGTCGAGACAGAGCCGTGTGCGTGAACTAGAAGACGCGGGGCGGTCGGGGCTTACCACTAGAGCTCGCCGAAGTTCGTACAGAAGACGGTGGCGGCCAGTCGACGATGCTGTCGGAGCTATGGTTCATGCGAGGGCAAACGAAATGTGTTAAAAGAAGCGCAAAGGCTCACTGAACCAGTTTGCAAGAACGGGGGGTAGAGGGGAGCTCAGAACTCACCGGAATTCGCCGGCGCAGTCGTCGGAGACGGCGGGGCTACAGAGAGTAATGCTCGCAGCCTGGTGGCGCTCTGGGTTCGGGGTTTGAGGGAGAAGAGAGAGGCGAGGGGTTCTTATAGCCTGGTCACGGCGAATCACTCAGCCATTGAATCAATTAACGCCGAATTAAACATGAAACGCCCGCGTTGATTTGGGGATGAACTGGTCGTGCGGGGGAGACGATGCTGACGTGGAGAAGGCCCGCCCGTCAGCGAAGTGCGCGGAGTGGAAGTGGGGCCTGGCTGTCAGCGTCTGTTTGCGAGTGCTCGTGCGTGAGAGAAGAAAAAGAAAACCCCGGGTGGGCTTGCTGGGCTTGATTCGAAGCTGGGCCAGAAGTCTGCCGCGCGGCCTTTTTCTTTTGAGAAATCCTTTTCTTTTTCTAAATTCATTTTCTGGAATGAATTTGATATGAATTCAAATCCTTTTGAATTCAAACCATTCTGGGGATTTCTTGTAGGGTATTGTGGTTTCAAAATTAGTCAAATAACCAAGTGGTTACCTTGCAAGGGCTTGGTCAAGCTTGGACTTCAAGACAAACAGAGACTTTGCTCTAGTTTGCAAATGTTTGAAATAGGGTTTGAAAAATATTTCTAAATTGGAAACTTGGGTTTAAATGCTATACCTAATCTTTCCAACCATGGAGGCAAGCAAACAAGTTCATAGACAATCAAATCTCAAATGGTGATGGCCAATTGAGATAATTTGCTCACATGAAATAATAGCCTAAGTTTATGCATCTAGATGATTTTGAGAAAAACCCTATATGAATGAAGGATGCAAGGATGAGATGAATGAGTTTTGAAACATGATTTTTTTTGGGATGTTACAATCTAACCCCCTTAAAATGAATCTCGCCGTCGAGATTCGGATTGGCTAGCAAATAGGTGAGGGTGGTCTTTCCGAAGATCATCTTCTCTTTCCCATGTTGCTTCCTCTTTGGAATGATGATTCCATTGCACTTTGCAAAACTTGATAGTCTTTGTCCTTGTGACTCTTTCTGCGGTCTCGAGAATTTTGACAGGCTTTTCTTCATAGGTGAGATCACTTTCTAGTTGAACTTCCTCCAAAGGTATGGTATCCTTCAAAGATGATTCTTCCATTTCTGGGTGACATTTCTTAAGTTGACTCACATGAAAAACATTATGGACTGCTGACAAAGATGCTGGTAATTCTATTTCATATGCAACTTCTCCCTTGCGACTTAGAATGTTAAATGGTACAACATATCTTGGTGCTAACTTTCCTTTGACTCCAAATCTCTTCACTCCATGAAGTGGTGATACTCTAAGATAAGCTCTATCTCTAACTTCGTAGGTGACTTCTCTACGCTTAGCATCTGCGTAGCTTTTCTGTCGAGACTGGGCTATCTTCAACCTGTCCCTAACCAATTTGACTTTTTCTTCGGTGTCTTTGATAAGATCTGGTCCAAACAAACTTCTTTCTCCCACACCATTCCATAGCAATGGGGTGGTACACTTTCTTCCGTATAGAAACTCAAATGGTGCCATCCCAATACTAGATTGGTGACTGTTGTTGTAAGAGAACTCTGCGTAAGGCAGACTTTCATCCCAACTTGCTCCATAGTCTAGGGCACATGCCCTCAACATGTCTTCAAGAATTTGATTAGTCCTTTCTGTTTGTCCATCAGTTTCAGGATGAAAAGCAGTGCTGAATTCCAACCTTGTTCCTAAAGATTCATGAAGCTGTCTCCAAAAGTGAGAAGTGAACTGAGTTCCTCTATCAGATACAATGCTCTTTGGCACACCGTGAAGGCATACTATTCTGCTCATGTAGATTTTGGCTAACTTGGCACTGGTATAAGTTGTCTTCTGGGTATAAAATGAGCCACTTTAGTTAGGCGATCCACTACTACCCATATGGAATCATACCACCCGTCCTTGGTAATCCGGTAATGAAATCCATACCAATATTTTCCCACTTCCATTCAGGAATAGGCATTGGTTGAAGCAAACCTGCTGGTTTCTGATGCTCCGCTTTCACTCTACTACACACATCACACAAAGCAATGTGTTCGGCGATGTCCCTTTTGAGATTTTTCCACCAAAATCTTTCTTTCATATCCATGTACATTTTGGTGTTTACCGGGTGAATAGAATATGGAGAGTTATGGGCTTCTTGTAGAATCAGTTTCCGTAATTCCGGATCTTGTGGAACACAAATACGTTTCCCGTGCCATAAAGTACCTTGTTCGTCCATATGGAAACTTTTAGCTTTCCCTTGACTAATCCTTTTCTTAATCTCTTCGATTTCTTTATCCGTCTTTTGGGCTTCTTTAATCTTATCCAACAGAGTGGGTTGAACATCCAAAGACATGAGATGTCCTTCAGGCACAATCTCCAACCTGAGTTCCTTGAATTTCTTACACAAGTCATCTGGCAATTCACCTTTGGTAAGACCATTTACAAACGCTTTACGACTTAGAGCATCTGCTACTACATTTGCTTTACCGGGGTGGTATTGCAAACTCAAGTCGTAATCCTTGATAAGTTCTAGCCATCTCCTTTGCCTCATATTGATTTCCTTCTGGGTGAAGATATACTTCAAACTCTTATGATCGGTGAATACTTCACATTGTTTTCCCAAAAGGTAATGTCTCCATGTTTTGAGTGCATGGACAACAGCGGCTAACTCTAAATCATGAGTAGGATAGTTTACTTCATGAGTTTTGAGTTGTCTCGAGGCATAAGCCACAACTTTCCCGCCTTGCATAAGTACGGCACCTAATCCTTGATGCGAAGCATCACAATACACTTGGAAATCCTTTTCCAAATCTGGTAGGCACAGAACTGGTGCTGACACAAGTCTCCTCTTTAATTCTTCAAAGCTAAGTTCACAACCTTCAGACCAAGCAAATTTCTTATCCTTCTTTAACAATTCTGTCATTGGTTTAGCAACCTTTGAAATTTTTTCAATGAACCTTCTGTAGTAACCCGCTAAACCAAGGAAACTACGAACCTCTTTTACGTTCTTAGGAGATTCCCATTCTGTCACAGCTGAAACTTTAGCAGGATCAACTGCCACTCCATCCTTTGTCATGATATGACCAAGAAATCCAACTTCCTCTAACCAAAACTCACACTTGCTGAATTTGGCATAAAGCTTATGTTCCCTTAGTTTCTCAAGTATCAAGCGTAGATGTCTTTCATGCTCTTCCTTGCTCTTGGAGGAGACTAAGATGTCATCGATGAAAACGACAACGAACTTGTCGAGAAATTCCATGAACACCTTGTTCATCATATTCATGAAGTACGCCGGAGCGTTTGTTAAACCAAAAGGCATCACAGTGTACTCATACAATCCATACCTGGTGGTGAATGTTGTTTTAGGTATGTCTTGCTCTCTTATCTTGAGTTGAAAATAGCCTGACCGAAGGTCAATCTTCGAGAACACACAAGCTCCTTCTAGCTGATCAAACAAGTCATTTATTCTTGGCAAAGGATATTTGTTCTTGATGGTTACCTCATTGAGAGAACGGTAATCTATGCATAATCTTTGAGTTCTATCTCTCTTTTCTACGAACAAAACTGGAGCTCCCCATGATGAAGAACTTGGCTGGATGAATCCTTTCTGCAATTGTTCTCCAAGCTGTTTCTTGAGTTCCTTAAGTTCGTCAACTGACATTTTATAAGGCCTCTTTTCCCTTGGTCCAGAACCTGGTACCAAATCTATTATAAACTCCACATCTCTATCTGGTGGCATTCCCGGTAACTCTTCCGGAAACACATCCGGATACTCACACACAATTGGCTGCTTGTCCATGCTAACCCCCTTAAGAGAATTCAGCTTACTCCCTTTAGATTTAAAATTGGACTTAAATTTTATCCTCTTACCTTCAGGGGTTGTGAGTGAAACTGTACGATTTGCACAATCTAGTACTCCCTCATACTTAACCATCCAATCCATTCCCAAAATTACATCCAATCCTTGGGAATTCAGGATTATTAGGTTTACTGGAAACTTATGTTTTCCGATCTCTATTATTAGATCCCGGCATCCAAGACTCACTATCATATCTCCTCCCGGAGAGCTAACTTTTATCGGACACCCAATGTTTTCAGATGCAAACCCGTTTCTATCAACAAATGCCCTTGATATGAATGAATGAGATGCACCAGTATCAAAGAGTACAAATGCTGAGATGGAATTGAGTCTGAACTTACCAGCAACAGCATCAGGCTCTTCAAAGACCTCCTCCACATTGATGTGGTTAACCTGTCCTTTCTGAAAAGGATTGGGCTTGTTAGGTCCTTCAACTTTCTTTTCAGGGCACTCATTAGCATAATGCCGCAGCTTCTTGCATTTGTAGCATTCGACCTGACTGATGTCCGTCTTAGGCTGGCTTCTACTTCCACTTCCACTATGGTGACTCTTATGTCCACTCTTGTGGTTCTTGTACTTATCATTTTCATGACTGCGATGATGCTTGTTGTCATGACGGTTGTGGTTGTGGTGTTTGTTAAATTTCCCATGCTTGTGGGATCCTGAGCTGACACTATCATCATAGTGAGATCGTTTATGAGACGATCCCGAGCTGTGCTTGTCGGAGTGTTTCCTCTTCCTACTCTCGACTTGCTTCATTTTATTCTCCACAATAACAGCCTTGTCACACAGCGACTGGTAAGTTGGAACATATGCCACAGACAGCTGCAGATTTAGCTCATCATTTAAGCCTTCCAGAAACTTTTCCTTCCTTTTGGCATCAGTGTCAACCTCATCCGGTGCATAGTGCACCAGATTGTTGAACTCTTCAATATATTCAGCCACGCTGTGGTGGCGCTGCTTCAGATTGTGAAACTCCTTCTTTTTCAGGCTCATCATACCTGGTGAGATATGAGTAGTACGAAAACCATCTTCAAAGATAGCCCAACTCACCTCATCAATAGGCGTGGTAATCTGGAAATTGTCCCACCATGCGGCGGCTGGTCCTTCCAATAGATGTGCTGCAAACCTGACCTTTTCAGCATCTGTGCATCCCACGGTCACTAAGTCTTTGTTCACAGAACATAGCCAATCGTTGGCCACCATGGGATCAGTCGTTCCTGAAAACTTTGCTGGCCTCACACGCAGAAATCTGGTGAGCATATCAAAACCTGGAGGGTTGTCGTTGTTGTTGTTGTTATTGTTGTTGTTGTTGTTGGGATTGTTGGGTTTGTTGTTGTTGTTCTGGTTCTGGATGAACGTCGTCATCATTTGCATAAGCTGAGTCTGCGCATTCATCATTTGTTGCATTTCCGGGGTAATGTTGGGGTTGGGGTTGGTGTCTGCGCGACGGGGAGGCATCTGTGGTTTATTCATATAGAGATAAGAATGAGATACCCTTACATGATTTATGCACAATACAATACTTAGACAAACACATAGCACGCAACACAAGGATAAAAGCTCAGCAACATGATAACAAAAGTCTCAAAGTACAATCACACAAGTGGCAAGCCATCCACATGTCGGATGGTCCAATAATAAGTTCACAAATAACAAGTGCGGTAAATAAAGATAACTGAGTAGTCAAATCTACTCGTCGGCATCAATCTCCTCCTCGACAAAGGTAAGACCTGCGTTCTCCATTGCGGTCTTGTTCTCCTCGATGGTAGTGGTCAAAGAGTCGATCTTGGCCTTGAGAGCCCTCTTGAGGAAGCCTCTCAATCCTTTGTCTGCTGCTGCTCTAACTCGAAGTCCTTGGACTGCAGTTCCTCGGTCATATCACGAATCCTCTTGTTCCTAACCTGGACACGCTTCTCTTGACTCTTGAACTTACGGTCTTGGGTCTCGAACTTCGCCTCCATCTCCTTGACTATCTCGTCCTGCTGCGCGAAGAGCTTGTCCTTCTCGCGAAGCTGCACCTGGAGCTCGTCATTACTAAGCATGACGTTGGTCCTATCGGTATCCACGTGCCTAATAAGAGTCTCTAAGTCCTCGGAGGTACAGGCGTCGGCTCTTTGTGACCCTCGAGTCGTCCTCAAAGTCAATGGACTCTCCGTCATCATCACGCCTTCGAAGGTGTGGAAGTGAGTGCCTCTAACCTGTCGGGAGGACGGCCTATGATCGTCCTATCAGATCTGCATGACAACCTCCATGCCTCTCTCCTGTCATCGTGCATAAGCTTGAAGGCGATGGCCTCCGTAGTAGGCTCGATCTGGCGTCTGGCTGGTTCACCTTGAAGCCCCAAGGTCCTTCCTCTCAAACTTGGTGAGTGGGTGCACCGTAATGATAGGAAGAGGGAGATCGAGTAAAGTAGTAAGCTCTACGATACGAGGACCAAAACGGGTAGCCTGGAACTCCTCAACAGTGCTGATGGCAATAGGCATCTATTTATAAGATTGAAAAAGTTAGAACAACACAATTTAAGATAATCAAGTCAACATTCAAACACATTCTTGGAACACACAAATCACACAAGTCATGCATACAAGAATCCATTACATCAACCAAGGTTCAGACTTATTTAAGGTATCATTTTGGAAAATAAGGTGATAGATGGTGGTCCAACTAACGAAGTGCGCTTACAATCCTATCTCACTGGATCTGGTGGCTAACACAATGTTCCTAGTGGCAATCACCCTATCTTGTTCACATGCTTCTATCACTAAGTCTATAATATCTCCTCTTAAGGATTGGTTGGTGACTTCCAACTCTTGGGTATGTTACTTCTCTTTCTCTAAGTCTTTTTGGAGGTTGAGCATCCTGCACTTGACTCTAGCACTTAGTTCTTTGATGGTCTTCCAAGCTGCTTCTTTTGCTGACTCAAACAATGTGGTGTGCATAAAAGTGTTGGTGTACATGCAGAAGCCTTTTTCTTTGTGGTTGTCTTCCTTGTTTTTGTACAAGTGAAGTTGCACCCACCAATACTCCACTCCTTCCTCCATCACTGGAAAGCCCTTGTACACTGCTGCACCATGTACTCCCATGGTCTCACACTCCAAGGTCATGGTCATGAGTGGTCCTTTCTTCACGGCTTCGTTGACGGAGTTCATCTACAAATAGAGATGAGAATGAGAAGATTAGAAAAGTTTACGAGAAGAATAGACAAGTGTAGAAGAAGTAAAAAAAAATTCCTTAGTGGTTTCCAGTCCTAGGGTCATAATCCTACAGGCAACACAGTGCTCTGATACCATCTGTAAGATCCCTCCTTTGTAAAGGAAAAGATCCCTGTGATTGCAATGCTAGTCCCTGGATCAATGCTAGCATCCACAGTTTAAGATGAAGTACACAGAAACAAAGGTCGTTTATTACAGTCTTTCCAGAGATAAAACATAGTCTTTTACAACTCATGGCCAAAGGCCTAATACAAGAGTTTATGGAATATGTAAATAAACATAAGTCTTCATCTTCATGTGACACAGGCAAGCATGTTGAGTGTAGACTCATGACTCCTAATCATCATCAGAATAACCTGCAACATTACAAGTTACAGCCACAGAGGGTCAATACTTTGGAATAGTATTGGCAAGTGATACCTTAGTATATAATTAAGTGGACTATAATACTATATGCATTTGGCTGGTGGAGCTTAGGCTTGCATTGCTCAAAATAGATTTTTCCTTATCATTTGAAAATACTAAGTTTTTGCTTGGCACAAGACAGCCAAGGCATCTACCAATCAAAGACTGAAGATCCACTCAGGGCATCTACCAATCAAGGACTGAAGATCCTTTAACCCTTGTTCACCCACAAGTTTTATTTAGAAAAATTGGAGTGATGAGATTCTTGAAGTTTCCATGTCTTGATGCTCAATTTGTCCTTTACCAGGGACATGGCTAAGTACTTAGGTTTTACACTCTGCAGAGGTGGTGCACTTTCCCCACAAGACTTGGTTTCCCAAGACAAGATCCTTCAGAAGCCTTTCCTTAGTCAAATGGACGCGCTCCAACCTATCATTCCCACTACCACCCACTGTCCAAGAGACTAAGTTCTAGCAACCTAAGATCATGGCAGAGCCCATAATGCCAAGTGGTTGCACTTGAAGCTTCTCAACATTTGACATCTCAAATCTCTTTCTTTCCTGGGTGGCCATCCACAAGTGAGATACACAAGCCAAGTCCATGGCCTTGTGAACCACTCAACATAAACCATTCCTTCCATTTCCACCCAAGTGATTCATTAACTTAGTTGTTTTTGTTAAAAAAAACATAAGTCCTTAGACTTAGAATATTTTTCCATAGTGAATATATAAACCACCCTTGTTTTCTAGTAGCTAGGCTAAGCATGAAAGTAATCTTGACTTAGGTAATTTTCACTAAGGTTTCTCCTAATAGGTTTTCCCATAGCATAGTTTATACTTAGCAAAAACCATGCAAGTCCTATACTTAGAAAAATAATACTAATGCATAAATAAAATATAGGAATGGAATATTCATGATGATATCACTTGCCTTGGTAGTGTGGAGAGTAGCACTCGTCACAATCACAATCACTAGCAAAATCTACACACAAAGTTATAGCACACAATTACAAACAAATATATACAAACAAAAATATTATGAATGCATGCATGCATGATTCTACCAAGTGGTGATTATTTTGAAAACCCTACCAAGCAAGTACAAGTTTACAGAAACTAAACAAGTCACAAAGTAGCCAACTAATCAAATTTAACCCTAAAACAATTTGCTAAACTTAAACTATTCTCATAAAGGCCTCAAACAAGTTTCTGCAATTTAAGCGAAACTAATGGTTACTATTTGCTAAACAAAAAGGATAGGCAGAAAGGTCTTGTTTTACTGAATCCAACGGTATAAAGTTTGAAAAATTCCAACGTGGCATTCAAAAGATATAGGCATTTGAAATCTAGATCAAAATCTGTTTTAAGTTCTATTTTCAGATCAGATCCTAGCCACGCGTCAAGTCCTTATTCGCCCGTACCGGTTCGCGCGGATCAGTCGCTGTGGAGCGTTAGATCTAAAGTGGATCGTGCGGTCCAGAGGACATACCTCTTCGGTGTTAAGTGAACTAATCGTGAGCGCCAGATCTAGATCGAACGGTCCTAATCTAATCAACCACAAAGTGGCGGCGCTGCGGTGTCTAGCGGCGGCGGAACGGTCGGTCGACGATGTTGCCGATGTCACGAAGGTGAGTGAGAAAGAGGAGTAGCTCACCGGGCTCAGGGGGTCACGGTGATGCTCATCGTACTCGGGGTTGGTCAAGGGGCGCTCGGGCACAGCTGCGATTGCTCGCCGGAGTGGAGGACAGCGTCGGTGCGTCGGGTGGTCGTCGTGGACGTCGCTGTGAATCACCCCAAGGCAAGGCGAAGACACGGTTAGATTCACAGAGTCGAGCAGGCCGTGTCGTGAACTAGAAGAGGGCGGTCGGGGCTTACCACTAGAGCTCGCGGAGTTAAATACGAGAGGCGGTGGCGGCTCGGCGATCTTTGCCGGAGCTACGGTTCATGCGAGGCAAGCGAAATGTGTTAAAATAAGCGCGAGGCTCACCGAACCAGTTTGCAGAACGAGGGTAGAGGAGCTCAGAACTCACCGAGGTCGTCGGCGCGATCGTCGGAGACGGCGAGACTCTGAGTAATGCTCGCCTTTGGTGGCGCTCTGGGTTCGGGGTTTGAGGGAGAAGAGAGAGGGGGCAGAGGGGGTTCTTATAGCCTGGTCACGAGCGAGAATCACTCAGCCATTGAATCGAATTAACGCCACGAATTAAACCGAAACGCCGCGTTGATTTGGGGATGAACTGGTCGTGCGGGGAGGCGATCTTGGCGTGGAGAAGGCCCGCCCGTCGGCGTCTTGTGAGTGGAAGTGGGGCCTGTCATCACCGTTCTGCAGTGCTCGTGCGTGAGAGAAGAAAAAACCGGGTGGGCTTGCTTGGGCTTGATTGGGCGAGAGAAGTGCGCCAGTGGCCTTTTTCTTTTGAGAAATCCTTTTCTTTTTCTAAATTCATTTTCTGGAATGAATTTGATATGAATTCAAATCCTTTTGAATTCAAACCATTCTGGGGATTTCTTGTAGGGTATTGTGGTTTCAAAATTAGTCAAATAACCAAGTGGTTACCTTGCAAGGGCTTGGTCAAGCTTGGACTTCAAGACAAACAGAGACTTTGCTCTAGTTTGCAAATGTTTGAAATAGGGTTTGAAAAATATTTCTAAATTGGAAACTTGGGTTTAAATGCTATACCTAATCTTTCCAACCATGGAGGCAAGCAAACAAGTTCATAGACAATCAAATCTCAAATGGTGATGGCCAATTGAGATAATTTGCTCACATGAAATAATAGCCTAAGTTTATGCATCTAGATGATTTTGAGAAAAACCCTATATGAATGAAGGATGCAAGGATGAGATGAATGAGTTTTGAAACATGATTTTTTTTGGGATGTTACATAATCCACCTTCAGGTTATCATCCGAACCCCCTCTAGTATTAAGGTGCAAGCAACAGATTATTGCTTTACGAACTGCGTGTAAAGTAAACAATACGATTGTTCTATGAAGAAAGGATTGTTGTTTTCTACCTAGTAGCAACAACACATCTAGTACCTTAGAGATTTTTGTCACTTCCCCATATTACCAGAGGCATGAACCCACTATCTAGCATAAATACTAACTCTTGGAGTTGTTAGCATCTACTTGGCCAAGATAGCTACTAACAACGGAAACCATGCAAGATCTCAAATAACAAAGACATGATAGAATCAATAATCAATCTGAAATAGCATCTCAATATCCATCGGATCCCCGTAAACACAACATGTATGAATTACAAATAGATGATCTTGATCATGAACGGAGCTCACAAGATCTAAACATGAAAGCACAAAGGATGAGAAACCAGCCATCTAGCTACTACATGGATCTGTAGTCCAAGGATGAACTACTCACGCATCACACCGGAGGCTTGCATGGTGATGCAGAAGGCCTCAAGGGTGAATTCCCTCTCTGGCAGGGTGCCGGGAAGAGCTTCAGATCCCTCCCGATCTAGGGATGGAGATGACGGCTGCTACAGACTCTTTCGTGGATTTTTGATCGGGTACTTAGGGTTTTCGTCCCGAGGGCAATATATAGGCGGAAGGAGAGGCCGAGGGGGTGCTGGGAGCCACCACACCACCTGGCGCTTGCCCAGCCAGCAGCATGTGACGGTGTTGTGTGACCCCTGGACCTTCTCCGTCTCGTATTCTAGCACTTGATCCCTTCCGGAAAAATAGGCACTTTGGAGTTTGTCCCGTCCAATTCCAAGAATATTCATTTTCTGACTTTCCTGGAACCAAAAACAGCAGAAAACAGGCAGCTGGCACTGTGGCTCTTGTTAATAGGTTAGTCCAAGAAATCACATGAAAAGTACTCCAAAGTTGGAACAAAACACAAGAAAGTGGATAAAACCAAGCATGGAACATCAAAAAATATAGATACATTTGCAATGTATCAACATCCCCAAGCTTAACTCCTGCTCGTCCTCGAGTAGGTAAGTGATAAAAAGAAATAATTTTTGAGGTGACATGCACCATCAAAGACTTGATTAAAATATTTGCAAAACACTCAAAGCTGGGATCAAAGTACTTCAATCATACCATGAAAGACAAAGTTATAGCAATAAGCAAATAAACTATGATGCAACATGAAAAGGCACAAACAAAAGATTCATGAATAACAATGCTTTGCAAGACGTTTGTTTGTTTCACATAAAGAAAACATAGCATAATAGTATTCAGCTTGTTCCTCAATAGAGTAGCAAATATAAATGCATAGGACACCTTCAAAGTTCATAAGAGTGACTAGATACAATAGTTTAAAACAAGCAATATCAAAATATGCATCAATCAACTAGTCTTGGGACAATGCACATAGAACTAAGAATGGCCACTATGCTCTCAAAGTAGGTGCATAAAGATAGAAGGTGGAGACTCAATATAATGGTGGAAGAAAAGCCTTTTGTAAAGGAAGTAGGGATTCAAGTCTCATAAAGAGCTTCCAAAAATTATGGTACTTATAGCTTTCAGCTCTCATTGCCCCTATCATAAGCATCTTGAAGTGATTAAGGTTAAAGTGAACAAACTATGGTGCACATGCTTGACGAAGTATAAGTCAGAAATCTCATGTCCCTTGTATACGAGGGCCGCTCCTCATGCTACTCAAGTTTCACCGATAAGTTCTTGTCATCATAAGTACATGTGTATCATTGAGAACCGGCAACGGGGTACCCCTTGCCCGATGATACGGAAGAACCCCCATATCAAAATGACAAGGCAAGCATACAACGAGCATCTCAACATTCTTCTTATTTACCACGGGAATATGGTGCTTTTTTATCTCTTTCCTCTTTTCATAGTATCTCTTTTTTTTCTTTTTCTTTTCTCTTTTTTCTCAATAGGACTCTTTTTTTTATAAGAAGAATGCTTCATAGACAGCTCATTATTGTTACGCTGCAGGTTTCCACCATGTCAGCATGGATTAGACCAGCGGCCTAGGCGTTTCTCTAACACATATACATAACTCCATGGACTTACAAGCTCCCCTTTCATTTCACACCGACGACATCCATATACAAGAGAGCATGATATCAACTAGGTACAAGTACCAAGTGCAATTTTGAAAGCGTTCCCCATGAAAGCATGGTTCTGCTAATTCCCGACAAATAAGTGCAAGCATATACAACATAGAAGACACAATGCTTCAAGTTTATTAGAGGCAAAAAGTAAAGTGTGCCATCAAGTTCGTGAGAGATTTAATCACTAGTTTTCTCATAACAAGTGGAAGGTAAACAAAAGCATGAATGTAATTGGAATAGCATAAGCTAGTAGGTAGGTATGGTGGACTCTTTGGAATAACTTGGTTTAGGGAGTTGGATGCATGAGTGGAACTCATACTTTGTTGTGGAGGCTAGCAAAAGACTGGGAGCGACAAACTAAGAGAGCAATGATGGCCATAATCATGCAGAGCGACAAAACATCATTGATCAAAGCATAAAGTGATACTACAAGTTGAAAACTAAAGGATCATACAGGCTATGGTGACTTGAGATAGTCATAACATGGTGTGAACATATGCCAAGTCAACCCAAATAAAGCATCAAAGGAGAATACCACTATACTATGCTTTAATATGTTAAAACAACGCATGATTCATCCAAGGCACATTAAGCAATCTCAGTTGTTTATAACAAGTCATGCTACAACAAAGAATACTAAGCATAAAGCCAAAACAATATCAAGCATGGCATGACAAAGCATATGCCACAGTCAAAAACGAGCTCGTTTTACCACATAAGCATGAACTTTCCTACTATTTTCCAAACCAAACCAAACTATTTGCAAACCAGAGTAAGAAAGAGGGGGTCCAGAGAACTAAGCAAACCAAAGCAAACGAAAACCAAAAAGAAGATGGTCCAAGAAAAACACAACTGTGCATGAAACAATAAAAATGAAGCGTTTGGAAGAAACCTGGAGTTTTAATTGATGAAGAAGGGGATGCCTTGGGCATCCCCAAGCTTTGACGCTTGTACTTCTTGGATATTACTTAGGGTGACACGCGTGGCATCCCCAAGTCTGAGCTTTAGTCCATCCTTCATCTCATTACTCATTCCTTCCATACACCTAGAATTTTTACTTCATACAAAACTTCACACAATCTCATTAGCAACATTAGTGCACTTAAGATAAATAAGTCTCAAGGTTCAGTTATAACACCAAATAAACTTCCATTAGAACACTAGCTACTGTAGTACTTCCTCAAAAAAGCTCAATTCCCCAAAAGAAGTCAAGAAGGGACCAACAAGAAGCAAATGCAGAAAATGGCAGAAATCTGTCAAAACAGACCAGCAGGTAAAGACGAATTTTTTCGAAGACCTTCTGTTGCTCAAATCAAAAAGTGTTGAACTAAGGAAAGTTAGATAACAATCTGGGGCAGAAGAACAAAAAATTACAGCTCAATCCGACATACAGAGATCTCTCAGGAATTTTTACGGTGAAGCATAGAAATCTGTTTCGGGACAGCAACTTTCCCAATCATTACTTCACTCTCATTAGAGGTTACTCTTGGCACAAAAAGCAAATAAAAAGGATAAGGAGAGGTTATTACAGAGGTAATAACTTCCAAGACTCATCTAAAACTCTTGGGTTATCTCCCAACAAGTACTTTTCTTTAACGCCTTTAAGTTAGGCATAAGAAGCAAAGAAAGAATCAAGTGTTCTCAAATGAAGAAGCATTAAGATCAAATTTTGTTTTCATAGCAGAAGCGAAAGAAATCTTTTCTCTCTTTTTAGGGAAGTGTTCTATACCTTTCTTGAGTGGGAGTTGATATTTAATGGTGCCTTCTTTCATATCAATGCTGACACCAACAGTTCTAAGAAAAGGTCTTCCCAAAGTAATAGGACAAGAAGCATTGTATTCAACATCCAAAACATAGAAATCAACGGGGACATATGAATCATTAACCATAATAAGAACATCATTAAGACTCCCCATGAGTTTCTTTTTAGCATTAGCATCAAGTGGGACATTGAAATAACAATCTTCAAGAGGAGGCAAATCAAGCATATCATAAATCCTTCTAGGCATAATAGAAACACTACTATCAAGATCACACAAAGCTTTGAAATCAAAGTCATTCACTTTAATATTAATGATAAGTTCCCAACCATCCTCTTGTTTTATAGGAATAGAAGCTTTATGTTTCATCTTTTCTTCTTTAATCTTTATGAGAGCATCAGTATTGTGTTTTGTAAAAGCCATGTTCATAGCACTAGCATTAGGACTTTTAGCAAGCTTTTGTAGGAACTTAATAACTTCAGAGATATTGCAACCATCAATATCAAAATCAATTTTATCATCTAAAGTAGTATAACTATTACGAGCCTCAACACTAGTGGTGGTAATAGTAGAAACACTAATGTTTCTAGCAATTTCATCTTCTCTTTCCCACTTAGCATGTAATTCAGCTAATAGTCTAACATTTTCATCAATTCTTACTTGTATGGCATTAGTAGCTACAAAGGGATTATCATTAGTCTCAGGTTTAGCAGCCATTTTATTCAAAGTAGTTTGAGCTTCAGCCAAAGATGCTATATTTCTTTCAGCATTAGAGAGTTTTTCCTCAATAGTTTTATTGAAAGCAGTTTGTTTACTAATAAACTCTTTAAGCATAACTTCAAGTTTAGAGGGAGCACTCTTATTATTGTTGTAAGAATTTCCATAAGCATTACCATTGTTGGGAGGATATGGCTTATAATTGTTGTTACCACAATTGTTCCTATAGGCATTATTACCATAAGCATTTGTAGTTCACATCAACTTGCTCTTCTTGAGCAACCAAAGAGGCTAAAGGAACATTATTTGGATCAATATGGGCTTTCCCAATTATAGAACCACTACCAATTGGAAGGTCTTTCAGGATGAATGTAGGGATCAACATGGTGAGCTAAGGAAGAGGTGACAATTAAAGGAGACTTAATTTTTTTTTGTTTTTCAAATAAGAAACCAAACAAGTAAAACTATTTTTTTTGTGTTTTTTTTGAAGAACAAAACAAGCAAACAAAGCAAAAGAAACTCAGCAAAACAAAAACAACAAAGTAAAGAGATTGGTTATGAGGGACTCCCCTTGTGAAGATGTCCTTGACTCCCCGACAACGGCGCCAGAAAAGATCTTGATGCACTCGACGATCGACGTAGAGCTCGTTGGGAACCCCAAGAGGAAGGTATGATGAGCACAGCAAAAAAAATTCCCTCAATTATGAAACCAAGGTTTAATTGAACCAGTAGAAGCAAGGAAACACCCCAAAGGTGTTACTAGCTGAGATTTGGCAGGGCGCACTACCGGTGCTAGTAGCAACGTGGAGACCTGCAAAACACAACCACAGAACTTTGTCCCCAACTTGCGATGAGGTTGTCAATCTCATCGTGTTTTGCGGAAAACAAAGGATTAAACGTATCGAATTGAAAGAAGTAAAAGTTTGCAAAAAGTAAACACAAAGCAGAAACAGTTTATAGATTGTATGTAAAGAAAAGGATCGGGATCCATAGTTCACTAGAGGTGGCTCTCCTTAAGATAGATAACATGTTGGGTGAACAAATTACAGCGGGGCAATTGACAAACACCGAGAAAGGAATACATGCATATACTAATCATCTTGACTTCTCTGAGACTTGATTGGGCATTTACAACATAATACATAGACCGCCATCCAACTGCATCTATGATTAATAATCCACCTTCAGGTTATCATCCAAACCCCCACTATTATTAAGTTGCAAGCAACAGATTATTGCTTTACGAATTACGTGTAAAGTAAACAATACGATTGTTCTATGAATAAAGGATTGTTGTTTTCTCCCTAGTAGCAACAACACATCTAGTACCTTACAGATTGCTGTCACTTCCCCAGATTACCAGAGGCATGAACCCACTATCGAGCATAAATACTAACTCTTGGAGTTGCTAGCATCTACTTGGCCAAGATAGCTACTAACAACGGAAAGCATGCAAGATCTCAAATAACAAAGACATGATAGAATCAATAATCAATCTGAAATAGCATCTCAATATCCATCGGATCCCCGCAAACACAACATGTATGAATTACAAATAGATGATCTTGATCATGAACGGAGCTCACAAGATCTAAACATGAAAGCACAAAGGAGGAGAAACCAGCCATCTAGCTACTACATGGATCCGTAGTCCAAGGATGAACTACTCACGCATCACACCGGAGGCTTGCATGGTGATGAAGAAGGCCTCGGTGAATTCCCTCTCCAGTGCCGGGAAGAGCTTCAGATCCCTCCCGATCTAGGGATGGAGATGACGGCGGCTACAGACTCTTTCGTGGATTTTTGATTGGGTACTTAGGGTTTTCGTCCCGAGGGCAATATATAGGCGGAAGGAGAGGCCGAGGGGGTGCCGGGAGCCACCACACCACCCCCTGGCATGGGCCCAGCCTGGCCGCACGACCAGGTGGTGTGTCCGGCCCCTGGCCCTTCTCCGTCTCGTATTCTGGCACTTGATCCCTTCCGGAAAAATAGGCACTTTGGCTTTTGTCCCGTCCAATTCCGAGAATATTCATTTTCTGACTTTCCTGGAACCAAAAACAGCAGAAAACAGGCAGCTGGCACCGTGGCTCTTGTTAATAGGTTAGTCCAAGAAATCACATGAAAAGTACTCCAAAGTTGGAACAAAACACGAGAAATTGGATAAAACCAAGCATGGAACATCAAAAATTATAGATACATTTGCAATGTATCATGAACCGATACCATGTTTTGCCTTGTTAAGACAACATTTAAATTGCGGGGTACCTAAATAACTTGAATCATCTAATTAATTGTTGATAACCTAGTTCCACTTAATTTTGTCTAGTTGCATCGGTTCCTTGCCATGTCATGCATCATACATGCATCATGCCTGATCTTCTTCCGTAGTATTAAATAGTGCATCCGGTGTTTCTTTTAGTGCTTTGATTCTTCGCGGATTAGGCCGTTGAGTGGATGCGAGTATCGACAAGTTCTTCGGATATGAACCTTCGGCTATGTTTTCCAGGCGAGCATCTCCCCCTTTCTACCTATTTTGCTTTTATAGTCTTTATTTCCTCCTGTTGATCTATTGTTATCCGTGTTGCGATGCTTTAATTTCCATGCACCATTATACTCCTTGCAGCCTCTATATTGCCATGGACACATCCTATTGCCTGTTGTTTGATAGATAGTCGGCCTTGTGAGTCGTAGTTGCTTGCTTATGTGTTTCTTCACGTCGTTGTCGTTCCACCACTGACGACAAGTTGGCACATGATAAATGGTGGAGATGCTTAATGGTGGAGACGATCATGACTTTAATTACAACTTGATATTAAAATGCTAGGAATAGATATAACTAATGCAGAGGCATCGGTGGGCAATAGATGTTATTTGGTTCTTCCACGCTCACTTGTGTCCCGTAGGACCCCGAGTACTTGATACCTGTTCCTTGACTATCGCACTATCCGCATGTGGGACCATGAATCCCCTTAGCTAGATCTTGATTCATTTCTTATTTCTTGGGGCCACAAATTAGTTTGGGGCTTTATTACTATCATGTACTTATGCCATGCTTTACTTCTTTATTTATGATTGTGCGTGGAGCACCTGTACTGTTTAGGAATTGCGGAGTGTTTTCGCGGTATTGACAAGCCCAGTCACACTTTCGGGTTTCTAGTCGTTTACAGCCATTGGCGCAAACCTTGGGTCCATCTCGGAGCTGGCCAACTTTGTTGCGGGTAGTTTAATGGGGTGGCCCCCCTGAAATATTTTATGAAACCTGTGATTGCTTTGTCGTGAAAGCCTCGTTGGGTTTTGATTTGGTTTTTCCGAGGTTGATCGTGTGTGTGTTGCTATTTGTGCACCCCTGCAGGGTAAATCTTTCTGAAAGCCGTGTCCGCGGTTATGGACGACTTGGAGCACAGTATCTCGATCATAGACAAGCATAACTAAAGTAGTGCGATAAATTTGACTTAATATGTGGCTAGTAATGAGATTCACTACAATGGAATGGATAATAAAAGTGCCAACAACTAGTGGAACTGGGGTGTATCGTGTCATGTTATACCTGCCTAGTAAGTATCGTAACTCCAATGGAATGAAATAAAAGTGCCAAAAAATGCTGGGTTTGGGATGTCACATGATAATTGTGTCTGACTAGTATATACTATAACTACAACTGAATGATTAACTAAAACTGCCCACTACTTATGCTATCAGGATGACTCATGCTATCTATATCTGACTAGTAAGTGCTTCAACTATAATGGAATGAATAAAACTGCCAACTGCGTGAGTTCCTTGGTTTGACTTCCTCGTTTGGTCTCGAGGGGGAAATGCCAGGATGGGTATGATTGGTGTTAGTATAAGGTTGGTTCCGAATAGGTCTTTCTTATCTTTCTCTAATAGCCGACAGTTTATCGAGTCTCTATAGGTTGTTTAGTGCATGCTGCGCTGCCGCTTCAGACCACCATACCTATGTAGGCAACAGCCGCCGAATTCTAGCCTCGCCGTGTATTGGCCTCAGTACTGACCGCTCCCTTTTTCCTTTGCCCTTCGTCGGCACCCCTTTTGTTTTAGCAGGTTTGAGATCGACGTCGTTAGCAGGGTTACCCTTCCGGCTTGGCCTGGGTAGGGTTATGGACGTCATTGGTTATTCTTCAGGGCTCTTAGCCCCATTTGCATCTTATCCGTACTCGGATGTTGTATCATTTTCCAGGTGGTTTGGATCTTTGTATTGTATATCTGTATTCTTGACTCTTTGAGTCGTTGTTGTATATATATGTTCTGTGGGTTCCATTGTGGACTATTGTGTAATGTTATTACTTCGTTCTCCACCGGCACGCAAGTGCCTGGTGGGCGTCCTTGAATCGTTTCTATGTGGGATTGGCGGGAAGCGCTAAAACTTGCATAGGGCCGATTCGAGGGTGTTACAAAGTGGTATCAGAGCCCAGCAGTTGCGATACCCATTGGTCCAGCCTGTAGGATAACCTAGCTAACGACCGATGTAGAGTGTCAAAGCTATTTTGCAAAATTGGTTGGATCGATCTGATTAGGTCCGCTTTTACTCCTTACACCTATGCTATTCTCCTCTTACCCCTGCGTGTTTTGAATCTACTCTGATCATTTCTTTGAGTCTAGGATTTCTCGTGGTTGGGTTTCCATCGTACCTTCAGGGTTTCTTTTTCTCCTTTTTTATAACGATGGAGCTACAATCATCAATCTGCATATCGTTTGTTGTACCCTTCCTCCAACCTTTTTGGTCCTTGAACTCTTTATCTGTATGTGCCCCTTGACGGATATCCGTATCGTTGAAAAACATATGAGAAGGATGAGTGTTGGTCAAGTTGGAGTATACCTTGAGCATGTGTTGTTCATGCCAATCGAACCATCATGAAACCTAATCATTATGTCTTTTCATACTATTTATTTTGTATCTTCTGGTGGTCCCCAGCGCGACGACATCATCTATGAAGAGCATGCATCACTCCATTGTTTTTCAAATATTGCTTGTGAAGATCTTCAGTCTAAATTCCGAGAGTAGTCGCATGATTCTTCTATTCGTGTATAGAGTAATGCTTTGAGTGCGGAATGGAGTCATGACCATACCACTACTCTTATCATTCGCTTTTGTACCTTGAATGGTGGATCAATACGACTTTGCTCATTCCATGGAAGTTAAAGGTGGCCTTATCTTTGAGACCTTTACTTCGTCCTTTATTCTCTGGAGTGCTCCCTCGACGAACGTGAGCAACGACCCATTGTTAGTGGTGTCGCTGATTCCAAGATGGAGTAAGCACCCTTGTTAGTGGTGTCGCGAGGATCTACACGAAGCGACAAGATTTAGATCATCGGCCTTCTTCCCCGGACCTTGAGGCAGATCTCGAGGGCGAGATCCATTGTTAGTGGTGTCGAATTGTAGCACCTCGGTAAAACCACTACTAGAAAATCGCTTGGTGTTTTTGTTTTGTGCATCATCTTGACTGCATGCTGATGTCATCATGCCTATGTTTATCTAAAACTATTCTGCAAAAACCTATTTTGTTTTCCAGATATCCCCTCTCTATTTCAAATCAAAATCCGGTCTCTCCAGATATTGAGTTTGTCTAAAACCTACTTGCAAAATATTTTGTTTTAAAAAAATAAATAATAAAAACATAGTTTATAAATACCTACGGGAGACCACCGGCTAGGCCCAACGGCCCAACTGGCAGCAGCCTACCACCCCGGCAAAACCCTAAAAGAGCTGCCCTAGATCTAAACCGACCAGCACCAAAGGCCCAGCCGGTTGGAGCCAACCCTAACATAGACCCACTACCCGACCCAGCCCCACCAGGGCTCACACCCTGTTCGACATGACCAAACCTGCGTGCGTCGTACCTAGCCGCTTCGCACATAAACGCACACCACAGACATGCGCGCAGCAGCCCAGCAACCCATCGCTAGCGCCGTGCGTACCACCCTCGATCGCGTGCCCGACCCCACCACCCGGACGACCGATGCATGTTCGCATGCCTCGCTATCTCCCCCCCGATGCGACCCCGTATCTTTCCTCCTCACCTAACCCCGACGGCGCCCCTCTCTGGCCTGCCGCCGCTTCCTGGCCTCCATGCGACGCGTGACCCTTCCCCCGCATCGCCCCTCTCCTTGATCCCTCCTGTGTGCGCCTCCAGCCCTCTCTGCCTCGTCGTCGCTTTGGCACCAGCCGCCACTAGCCTCACCTCGCAGCAGCGCTGGGGATGCCGCCTCGTGCCGCCGGTCTTCTCGCTCGCCTCCCTCGACCCATGCGCCACCGCCTCCGCGCCCGACCGGCGTGCCTCTCCCTCGACCTGCCGGCCCGTGCAAAGACTCGCCAGGGACCTCCGCCGCTCGCCTCCGTTCCGGCCGCCGCCAAGGCCCAGGTCATCCTCGACCTCGTCATCGCCACCATGTGCCGCCTCCCGGACCTCTGCCCCGCGCGCGTCCCTGCAGCTGCGGCCCCCTACTTCGTGTGCCACCTCACCGAGGCCCCGCCTCCTCGCGAGCTCACTGCCGGAGCCCTCCTCGTCGCCTCCTGCAAGCTCGTCGGCGCTGCCCTGCATCCCGGCCAGGGCTCTGCCCTCCTCTGTCATCCTACTAGTCGCCGGCCTCGACCTCCTCACCTCTGCATCGCGCCCGACCCTGCCGCCTGCGGTGGCCTTTTCCTCACGAGCCCGCCGCTGCCAGCGTGTCTGCCCACCTCGCCAGTACAGCCCCGAGGTGGATCCTCTCCGCGGCCTTCTGCCGGTGCCCCTGCTGCTTCTCTGCTGCTCCGCGTCTACGTCGTCTCCTGCGAGTCGACCACGCGCGGGTGTCCCTGCTCACCTCCTGTTTGTTTGATCCTGGTGCCCTATTCTATGCCGATAACTACAGTGTACCGTGCTAAAGATGCCTCTCTCGTGTTACGATGTGGTACTGCCAATCCTGTGTTGTCGACAAGCTCTTCCCCGGCGATTGAAGACCAAACCTGATCGTTACATAAACCTAAAGGCGATTATGTCAGAATGTCAAGACCTCCTTGTCAGAAACCGAAGACAATGCCCACTCAAGATCTCCTTCCTGGACCCGAAGACCGAACCCGGCGCCTCCTACCTCTCGGATCCGAAGACCGATCCCGGCGAGACCGAACCTGAACCACATCGAACCCCAAGATCTTCGACCCCATGTGTGATCCCTTTTTATGAGACCCCTTATTTGTATAATATATGACATCCACCTTGTTGCATAGAAATTGTTCATGCTTGCATACATGTTTGGTGGTTGGGGGCATTATGCTGATTCACTCATAATTAAATATGGAGCACATATGCGGGTTATTCCTGTCTATTAACGCCTCCATTTAAATTTGTGTAGCGAACCGATATCATGTTTTGTGTTGTTAAGACAACATTTAAATTGTGGGATACCTAAATAACTTGAATCATCTAATTAATTATCGGGACCCCGGTTCTGCTTAATTTTGTCTAGTTGCATCGCATCCTTGCCATGTCATACATCATACATGCATCATGCTTGATCTTCTGCCGTAGTATTAAATAGTGCATCCGGTGGTTCTTTTAGTGCTTTGATTCTTCGCGGATTAGGCCATTGAGTGGATGCGAGTATCGACAAGTTCTTCGGATATGAACCTTCGGCTATGTTTTCCAGGCGAGCATCTCCCCCTTTCTACCTATTTTGCTTTTGTAGTCTTTATTTCCTCCTGGTGATCTATTGCTATCCGTGTTGCGATGCTTTAGTTTCCGTGCACCATTATACTCCTTGCAGCCTCTATATTGCCATGGACACATCCTATTGCCTATTGTTTGACAGATAGTCGGCCTTGCGAGTCATAGTTGCTTGCTTATGTGTTGCTCCGCATCGTTGTTGTTCCACCGTTGACGGCAAGCTAGCACATGATAAATGGTGGAGATGCTTAATGGTGGAGACGATCATTACTTTAATTACAACTTGATATTAAAATGTTGGGAATAGATATAACTAATGCAGAGGCATCGGTGGGCAATAGATGTTATTTGGTTCTTCCACACTCACTTGTGTCCCGTAGGACCCCGAGTACTTGATACCTGTTCCTTGACTATCGCACTATCCGCATTTGGTACCATGAATCCCCTTAGCCAGAGCTTGATTCATTTCTTATTTCTTGGGGCCAGAAATTATTTTGGGGCTTTATTACTATCCTGTACTTATGCCATGCTTTACTGCTTTATTTACGATTGTGCGTGGAGCACCTGTACTATTTAGGAATTGCGGAGTGTTTTCGCGGTATCGACAAGCCTAGTCACACTTTCGGGTTCCCAGTCGTTTACAACCATTGGTGCAAACCTTGGGTCCGTCTCGGATCCGGCCAACTTCATTGCGGGTAGCTTAATGGGGTGCCCCCCCTAAAATATTTTATGAATCCTATGATTGCTTTGTCGTGAAAGCCTCATTGTGTTTTGATTTGGTTTTTCCGAGGTTGATCGTGTGTGTATTGCTACTTGTGCACCCCTGCAGGGTAAATCTTTCTGAAAGCCGTGTCCGCGGTTATGGACGACTTGGAGCACAGTATCTCGATCATAGACAAGCATAACTAAAGTAGTGCTATAAACTTGACTTAATATGTGACTAGTAATGAGCTTCACTATAATGGAATGGATAATAAAAGTGCCAACAACTAGTGGATTTGTTGTGTATCGTGTCATGTTATACCTTCCTAGTAAGTATCGTAACTCCAATGGAATGAAATAAAAGTGCCAACAACTGCTGGGTTTGGGATGTCACATGCTAATTGTGTCTGACTAGTAAGTATTGTAACTACAAGTGAATGATTACCTAAACCTGCCCACTACTTATGCTATCAGGATGACTCATGCTATCAACTATAATGGAATGAATAAAACTGCCAACTGCGTGAGTTCCTTGGTTTGACTTCCTCGTTTGGTCTCAAGGGGGAAATGCCAGGATGGGTATGATTGGTGTTAGTATAAGGTTGGTTCCGAATAGGTCTTTCTTATCTTTCTCTATTAGCCGACAGTTTATTGAGTCTCTATAGGTTGTTTAGTGCATGCTGCACTGCCGCTTCAGACCACCATACCTATGTAGGCGAGAGACGCCGAATTCTAGCCTCGCCGTGTACTGGCCTCAGTACTGACCGCTCCCTTTTTCCTTTGCCCTTTGTCGGCACCCCTTTTGTTTTAGCAGGTTTGAGATCAACGTCGTTAGCAGGGTTACCCTTCTGGCTTGGCCTGGGCAGGGTTATGGACGCCATTGGTTATTCTTCAGGGCTCTTAGCTCCATTTGCATCTTATCCGTACTCGGATGTTGTATTGTTTCCAAGGTGATTTGGATCTTTGTATTGTTTATCTGTATTCTTGACTCTTTGAGTTGTTGTTGTATATATATGTTTTGTGTGTTCCATCATGGACTATTGTGTAATGTTATTACTTCGTTCTCCACCCGCATGCAAGTGCCTGGTGGGCGTCCTTGAATCGTTTCTATGCGGGATTGGCGGCAAGCGCTAAAACTTGCATAGGGCCGCTTCGAGGGTGTTACAGCTGGGTCCCAGATGTCAACCTCAAAGTGTCTATGCTGGGTTCCAGATGACATCCTCTATTTGAAAGAAATGTGTGTATGCTGGACTGTTGTTTTGGGTCCCGGATGTCATCCTCAAAGTACAAAAAATGCTCATAAAGGACGAATTAAAAAGATTCTGGGCTAACTCGGGGCCGATACCCTATTCGCATGGCTTATATTCCATGGGCTCACTCCTAAATTGAATGGGCTATAGTCGGTGGCCATAGGACCACGAAAAGGCCGGATTAGAAGGTTTTGGGGTATGCTTGGGGCTGATAGACTAATTTCATGGGCAATGCTTGGGCCTCCTAGGTCCGACATGTCAGCTTCTCTATAAGTGCAACATGTGTATGATGGACTTTTTTTCGGCTGCTTCCGTTGTTTTCACCGTGGCAGCCATGTATGGTCTTACTGCTGGGGCCTTTATGTCAGCCTCTCTGGTATGTTCTGGCTTGTGGGTCCCCAATGCAGCCTAGTATGTTCTGTCTGGTGGGTCCGTGATGCCAGCCTCTCTATACAAGTATTTAAACTCTTTTTTCGAACCCACCCTCAAAAAAAATCGAGGGACGCTGCATGCTGTTTGGTCCGTGATGTCAGCCTCTCCATAATGCGATATTGCTAGAAGAAAAAAATGTAAACCCAAGATACACATACACACACAAACACACGTGATTCAAACAAAAGACCTTCAAATCAAATAAACGTAAACTGAGTGTGTTGTCACTACAACCAAGATATTTATAGAAAAATATTATTAAACTTTTATAAGTACTAAAACTTATGTATTAGTCTTCTTAAAAATATTTTGTGTGTCTATGTTTATCTCTTTTAAAATATAAAAGGGCAGCGCTCCTGGCATCTCAATTTATAAAATGCCAAATAATGGAGTATTTTCTTTAAAACATGGGTAGGCAGAGTTTTTATTTATTTTGAGAGGTGGGGGCAATGCCCAAAAGACCGAATTAAAAAGAGTTTGGCTATTCTACATAGGCTGCTCTGCGTGGGTTATACTCCGTAGGCTATGCTCCATGGGCTTCATTCTCAAATTTCACTTGGTTATGCTTAGCAGTCCCCTGACCCCTAAAAGGCCGAATTAATATCTTCTCGGCTATGCTCCATGGGCTCCTTTCTCAAATTTCACTGGGTTGTGGTCAACAGTCCCCTGACCCCAAAAGGACCGAATAAAAATGTTCTAGGCTAAAGGGGGGCAGAATGAGCTACTAGATTTCTTCTCCTGGTTAGTAATAATTGCATTGTGATGTGCTCGGCCAGATTCGAAACAAAGACCTTAGAGAGAGAGGGGAAAAGTGATAATTATTTTTGGCATATATTCATGTTAAAATTCAGCAGTATAGAGTAAGGTAGAAAAATTATCAACAGATTTGAAGTTCATATTCAGGAGCACTTGACCAATTCAGCAACATTTAAGAAGTGACCAATTCAGCAATACATATAATGAAATACAATAGCAGTACAGAGAGAACCAGTTTTTGTTTCATCTCTAAAAACCTTGTTGCGCGATCAGTTTGTCCTTTTCACCAAACACACTCGACCATTGGTGCAAGCAAAACTGATGATCAAGTCTACTTTGAGTACCTTCTTCTCACATCAATGCATGTGTGACCCCCATATGCAACCCAAAATGCCCAAGTCTCATCTCGATTGTGACACGGCCATGTTTCAAAAGAAAAGCAAGACTATCGACTGCCCTTGATTTAAACAAGGACAAGTACATCAGTATTAGCTCCACACAATGCTTTAGTAATAGCAACGACAGAACATTTGAGAAATTCAGAGCTTTCCTGCTTGAAATTCAATAGAAGTATAGAGAGAATCAGTTCTTGTTCCAGCTAAAAAAACCTTGGCGCACGATCAGTTTGGCATATTCTCCGAAGAGACTTGATCATCGAAGCAAGCAAAACTGACGATCAAGTCTACTTCTGTGTGAATACCTGCTCCTTATGTTAATGCCTATGTGACCGCCCATATGCAACCCAAACTACCGAAGACTCATTTAGATAACTGTGACAATGGTAAGTTTCAAAAGAAAAGCAAGACAATCTGATGCACTTCATCTAAACATTTACCAGTACATCACATTTTGTTCTACAAAATATTGTACTAATAGTAATGACAGAGCATTTGACAGATTCAGTAGCATTTGAAAGATCCAATAGTACAGAATAAGACCGTGAAAATATTAGAGATATTCCAAGTTCATATTCTACAGCACTTGACATAGTCAGCACAACATTCAAAGTGACCGGTTGGTAGTACATAGACAGTGACCAAAAGAATTGATAGATTTAGCAATGGGGAATTGAAATTCAACAGATGTAGCAAGGCCTTATTCAAAAGGAAAGCGAGACCATATTCTACACTCAGCCGGTCGATCTGAACAAGTACCAAACATATTTTTTGATAGGTTCAGTAGCATTTGAAAGATTCTGTAGTACATAATAAGAAAGAAAAATATCGATAGATTCCCAGTTCACATTCAGCGTCACTTGGACATATTTAGCAGCATTTCAAAGTGATGGATTCAGTTTGCCCTTTCTTCAAACACTCTTCATTGGAAGAAAAAACAGACGATCAAGTCTGATTTTGTGTGCATGCTTGTGTGTGACCTCCATAGGCAACTCAAAATGCCCAAAGCCTCATGTAGATTATGAGTTGATGACAAGGCCAAGTTACAAATGAAAAGGAAGACCATCTAATGCACTTGATCTAAACTGAGTTATCCTATTACATAGTATTACGATTACTTATGGTAGTTTGGTTCCAATCGTGGGCATTGGCGATGCGCGGGGTGAACCACAATGGAGTCTCTAGAGATTTCCATGCAATGTTGGTTGAGAAACCAACATCTGACTCTTCGGTATTTAGACTGAAAGCAGCATATTTCAGGAAACGGTGTATATCCAAGTCCTATTGCATGGTGGGAGGTGTAGACACAGTTGCTTCTTGTCAGATATCCTGGGGAACATCTGCATCATCTACTGCAATGTTAATCAGATAGTTCAATCCAAGGAAAAGGGAATATGCTCCTAGGTAAGCAATTGCTATCCATGGCTTAGGTGGATACAAGTACGTAGTGTCCTTTTAGTACACCTTGCAGCCAAACCCAGTAGCATAGGTGCCATAAGTGCGACCGCAGCGATCAACACTATGATCAGCAACAGGATTGCCATGACCATAATAAGTACCGCCATAAAACTCCTCAATAGTAATGCCCTCGGTATGGATAAGAAGAAGGCGTGATCCATCTGCAAATATTGCTAAGAACCATAAACCAGGTTCGTGCTTGTCATCATCAATGGCATCAAGGTCGTCCTCCTCAAGATGCGCACCATGTGGTGATGGGAGTAGAGTAGGACCTTGAAAAAGAAATGATGGCCAAATCAGCCAACACTAGTTTACATCTATTAAAACTGAAGCTAGTGTTTAGAATAGGAATTGATCAAACTTACCAAAATACAGATGATTCCAGACATAAATACTGCCACTCTCAATGGCTACAAACACTAGACCCTTGTGGATAAGTGCATCGCTATATCTCAAATAGTACTGGAACTATTTATCAACAACTGTCCATGCATACTCATCACCATCAAGGGTAGCAATTGAGTAGTCGAAGACAACAACAAGAGAGAAATCTAAATTATCCACCGCAGCTGTGGGAGGTCGAAAAATAGTAATCTTCCGGAGGACAATAGGGCGATCATTATGCATGAATGTAAACAGATCGTTAGTGGGTACAAACTCATTGACTTGTGGGAGAGGAACGTGTTGATGAGTGTACACATTGGCAAGCTCCCACTTACACTCGGACCCAACAGTGGCGATCCAATCTCCATTGTCACCTCCACACTGCTTACCCATACAATTCTAGAACATAGCATCGGAGCAAAACCCTGTCTAGCAGCGTCATCTTGCATGTTGTGCCCTTGCCCTCGAAGTACTTGTTGCATTCCCATGGTTTCTTAGTCGGGTGAGAATGAAGAACACAGGGGAGGCCAAATGGCTGAGAAACATGTGAAGTTGCACTATATTTTGTCGAGTCAAGAAGATGATTGGCCGAACCGGTGAGGCTCATGGCGGTGATGATGTCGCATCTGGTTATGAGTTCTTCAAGAGGAACAAGTCAGAATCATCACTTTCCTTGCTCGGTCCTGCCATCGCAAGGGAGATGATGGAAGTTGGGATGGTGGCTTGATTTGGTTTTCATGAATGGAGGGAAGATCGATGGTGGCAGGCGAGAGCGGGACAGAGAGAAGAACAAACACTCTCATACTTTGCGGTGAACAGGATCGGAAAGCGGCATTGTGGAGGAGAAGAACTATGGCTCTTGGCATAGAGGTAGGGTAATGGGGAACTAGGGATAGAGCGTATAGGCGAGGCTGAATAAAATGAAAACGGACGCATGTTCCTCTGCTCTAGTTCCCTTCAGAATAGTACTACTCTTCTCTAGATCCCTCCACAATAAATCTTTCTTGTAAAATGAAAACGGAGTACTACTGAGTAGAATGTAGGGGTAGCTATAGGAGTAGCGATCCACCTATAATAATAATTTCTCCCGTTCTCAAGCTCTTTTGTGGTACTAGTTTCCAACAAAAACTCTTGTGTAATTTCTGGTCAAATTGATGGCCATGCCAATTTATAAGAAAGATTTCCATATATAGTGATCGAAACAAAATATGCGGTGTGATTCCGATGTGTTTTGTTTGTACTAATACTTACTTCACAAAACAACACATTTTTTAACCTAGGAATTTAATATGCTATTTTTTGGACATAAAGGATCCAATCATACACTGGAAACATTGTTTACCATTCCATGATGAACCCATCTACAAAATATGGGCACATTATCATAAACTACGAAATATATATGGAATTTGGCCTTGGTCATCTTGCTTGAAACACAGGAATGTTAATACATATAGTAGGCCATATTGGAAAACATGGTTTTTGAAAGGCTGCCAAAAAAAATTGTCCTTGTTTTAAAAACAATCAAACAAAACATAATGAGTACTAATAATAAAAGGATTCACATGACGTTCTCCTGGATGTACTACTTTCCGTGAAGATAAACATGAGTTTTGACAAATTTTTAAAGATAAACATGGGTATAACATTGTTGGATTTCAAGCTGAATGACCAATGTCAAGGCCATATCTACGTCATGCTTTATGTCGATGATCCCGTATCCACGAATTTGCAAGGCGACAAATTTGGCCATATTTTGAAAGCAATCGAAGAGGAAGTAGTACGAAGAGAAGGGCCCGATCATCTGCTCTCTCGAGAAGGAGCCAAACTTGAATGTTTTCTTTGCTCAGTTTTATGGTCCTTTATGCTTAATGTATGGATCTTGGTGTAATTTTACCTTTTTAGGTCCTTGATATAAAATGTACTCCCACCATCCGTGTAAAATTCCAACCAAAAAGCGTAAGTGTTGAAATTTAAATGAATTTAAGCTTAGTTGTCAACGAGTGTGAACATTCTTGGATTTGAAGCTGAACGGCCAAGGTCAAGGCCATATCAGCATCATACTTTGTGGTGATGATGCCATGTCCAAGAATTTGAATGCCGATAGATTTGGACATATTTTTAAAATAATCAAAGAGGAAGTAGTATGAAGAGTATGGATCGATCAACTTCTCCCTCGAGAAGGAGCCGTACATGACTATTTAACTTACTTAATTTTAGGGGGGTGCTAAATGTATGGACGTCGATGTAATTTTCCCTTTTTTAGGTCCGTGATGTAAAATGTACTTCCACCGCCCGTGTAAAATTCTAACCTAAAAGTGTAAGTGGTGAAATTTAGACGATTTTAAGCTTAATTTTCAATGAGAATGAATATTCTTGGATTTCAGCTGAACGACCAAGGTGAAGGCCATATTAACATCATACTTTATTCTGATGATCCCATATGAGAGAATTTGCATGGCGACAGATTTGGCCATATTTTGAAAACAATCAAAGAGGAAGTAGTATGAAGAGTTTAGCTCAGATCAGCTGATCCCTCGAGAAGGAGCCGAAACAGAAGTTTTACTTGTAGGCTCCTTTGTGCTAAATGTATGGACCTTGATGTAATTTTCCCTTTTTTGGTCCTTGATGTAAAATGTACTCCCATCGACCGTGTAAAATACTAACCTAAAATTAAGTGGTGAAATTTAAACGAATTTAAGCTTAGTTATCAACGAGTATGATCCATTCTTGGATTTCAAGACGAACAGCCAAGGTCAAGGCCATATCTACATCATACTTTGTGCATATGATCCCATATCCAAGAATTTGCATTCAACAAACTTGGCCATATTTTGAAAACAATCGAAGATGAAGTAGTATGAAGAGTATGGCTCGATACACTGCTCTCTAGAGAAGGAGCCGAACCCAACTGTTTTCCTTGCTTAATTTAAGGGTCCTTTGTTCTAAATGTATGGACCTAGATGTAATTTTCCCTTTTTAGGTCCTTGATGTAAAATTTACTTGCACCGTCCGTGTAAAATTCTAACCGAAAAGTGTAAGTGGTGAAATTTAGATGATTTTAAGTTTACTTGTCAACGAGTATGACCATTATTGGATTTCAAGCCAAACGACCAAGGTCAAGGCCGTATCAACATCATATTTTATGTTGATGATCCATATGAGAGAATTTGCATGGCGTCAAATTTGGCCATATTTTGAAAACAACCGAAGACAAAGTAGTATGTAGAGTTTGGCTCAGATCAGCTGATCCCTCGAGAAGGAGCTGATAGTTGTGAGATTCGCCATATTTTTGATGGTTTTCTTCTGGATTAGATTGTTTTCTAGCTTTACCTAACACTAATACTTCGGTAGCAAATAAAACTTGGTTTTTAATGTGTGTTTTAGGTTCTGAACATCAACCGAAGGTTTTAACAAGAGAAACACAATATTCAGGCGAAAGTAAGCAAGTCTCTTTTTGGAAGCAATCAAGGGAGGCATACAGAAGCTTTGACAAGCAACTATACAGCAGGAATATTTTTTCGGCCGTATAGTTACTGCCGCCTCCATCTTGTCAAAAGGGACAACTTTCGTGAATAGGCCAGGCATGAAATCATAACACAGCAGCCGCCATCCCATCCAGAGAGGAGAAAGAAGAGATATGGAGACGAAGGGGAAGACGTTCTTCATCTTGCTCCACAATCTTCGATTTTAGACCTCCTAGCCATCACACCCTCATACCCATTACTTGTACTTGAGAGAGAGAGATCTTCACTTTGCAATACTAGGGTTTGAGATTGTTTCTTCCAATCTTGAATTGTGTTGGATTACTTTTCTATTCTTATTGTGGATCTCCATGGTAGTATTGAGAATAACTACCTTTATTTAATTATATTGATGATGATTTCTTCTCTCATGTGTAAGTAAGTTCCTTGGGCATGGGAGATGTGAGGGATTGGGGAGATGTGATGTGCCTCCATATATTTTCCATTAGTTTGTGATTGATTTTAATTATTATATTATGTGTGCTTGACTATCTGTGGGATGCCTAATGCTTGTTGTCCAATTAAGGGCGCAGACAATATGATGCTTTGTTCTACATAGATAGGATCTTGTTCGTTAGCAGACCAGTGACTCTCGAGTGACACGGGGATATCAATGGGAAACTAGTTTGACTCAAGGATCACGAGGAACCACTGTGCTTATTGGATTAGTCAGATCCAAGGAGCTTAATTGCTAAGCAACCTGAAGGATCTTAATCGTCTCGTGACTGACCATGGTTTTGGTAACAGGCTAGTAGGATTATTGAAGTTGGGATGAAATCTACCAAGAGGAGTTCCGGCTAATTATGGGTTGCTCGCCTACACATATATTTATAGGATTATAATTGTTACACTTATCATTCGTCCACCTGGCACAATCACTATCACCATGAACTATATCTCCTTGCGCCTTCTTTGTCATCTGCAGAAAAATACAAACAATCGAATCATTCTTTACTTTTATGCTTTTTATTCTTGAAGTTTACAATTTAGTTTTATTTAAATACATCTAGTTTAATCCAATTTTCATTCTTATTTCCACACTTGCAGTCAATTCACTCGAAGACCTGTGACAAGTTTGAGTGTGACAAAGACTTCATTCTTAAACACTTACCTTTGGGCTCCCTGTCGGATTGATATCTATACTTCGAAACTAGTTACAAATGATCTGTGCACTTGGAGACATCAAGCTATTTTCTGGCGCCATTGCCGGGGAGCTAAGCGCTAAGTGTTTGTCTCTTGACATTTAAGGTGTTACTACTACAAAATGGTCTCCCTAGGAGACAAAAGGTCTACACACTCTGGTAGGACCTATTTACCAGATTATTTTGAGCGCGTAGCTATTCAAAGGAGCGAGGAAATTATTGAAAAACTTTTAAGATCAGATAAGGTCGAATTTGAAAACCTGAGTGATTTTATGGAAATCATGTCCATTTACAGGACAACTCCCAAGAAACCTGAGAAAACTCTCAAAGAATACAGTGCTCCAAACTCTACTTTCCTTAAACAACCAATAGAATTTCCTAATATTGGATTTAGAGAATATCGATTTGATGGTGGAATTATTGAAATTTTGCAGGAAAAAGTTTTCAGTGGAAGGGAAGATGAAGACCCAGCAAGACATATTAGAGAGTCTGACAATGTGATGACAACACTTGGACTAAAAGGTTTGCCAAGAGACTTCTCTCGTCTAATTTTTTTCGTTGGTCTCTTAAAGGTAAGGCTCTAGACTAGTTATATTCTCTCCCTCGTCATTACATTAAATGTTGGGAAAACTGTATTGTTAAAATCATAAACAGGTTTAATCCTTTTAAAAAGGTAACTGAACTAAGAAAGAATATAGACAACTTTAGTCAGAACATGGGAGAAAACTACCCACAAGCCTGGGAAAGATTCTTTGGAATGATCAATAGTATTCCTAATCATGGATATTCTGAATCAACTATTTTCCATTTACTTTATCATGGTCTTAATACTAGTGCAGAGAGTTGCTTGACCTATCAGCAGGAGGATCGATAAATACCTTAACTAATAAAGCATGTTTGGAATTGATATGTACTAGGGCTAACAATGATTCTTTATATAATTCTAATTTCAGCACTAAGCTGGAGAAAGGGATACTTTGTATAACTCCTGATCTTATGCCTGAAGTATGCAATACAATGAAAGAAAAAGGTATACCTTCTGGACTTGTTAAGGAAAACAAAGTAGACTTGTTACAAGTTTTTACTGAAGAAGATGAAACTAGAAATTTTTTTCAAGAATTAAAACATCGATAAGCAAAATTTCATAATAACCCGCATAAGCATTTTCAAAGACATAAAAAGATTCTGGCGTAACTAACGGAAAATTATGATGATATTGGCCAAGAAATAAAATTATTTCACAAGTATCTTAGTATGATTGAAACCCAATGTTAGCAGATAGCATCTGGTTATCAAATTTTTCTTCAAGATGATATGGATATTCATGTTTCTACTAATGTTGTTACCAGGAGAGGTGCAATTGTTACAGGACCATTAGGACCACCAAAATATGAAGCTAAAAAAGACCGAAAGGAAAAGGCCCTACTCAAAGCAAGACAAGAAGATGATACACTGGTGGATCCTCAAGATGAAATTGCTCAAGAAACACAAGATCAAAACATGGAGGAGCAAAATGATGCATAGGATGACCATGATGACTCTGATGCAGAGATAGTTGTCCAAGAGAAGAAAAAGAGACAAGCAATGAAGATGAAGTTGCTGTGGTAGAAAAGAAGAAGAGCGATAAGCATCAACAAAATAAAGCAACAAAATATCCCGATCCCCCACAAAACATAAAAGACAAGAATAAGAAATGTGAGAAAAATCTTCTTTATCCAGATCGAAAAAAGAAAGTACCGGATCAGATAATCTATGATTCTTTCAAAAACGCACTAGATGATCTTCGTCTAGAAATTCCATTTGTGGATGCAATAAAAGTTCCTACCAATTCTAAATTCCTCCATGATATTCTTTTTTTTGACAATCAATACCATGTTATATTCAAAGTATCAAATAGTACATGGTAGAGATACATAAGCTGACTCCATCAATTACAAAATAAAGTCTAAATGAAACTAGCAAATCTTTGAGGTCTTCAATCACTTTATTCTTCTAAGACATAATCTTGCACTTTTCTGAAGGCAGCCAAATGCTGACAAATATCAAACCATAACCTGTAAATACCAATGAAGGTTCTCCCATAACTTTTTGAGCCACAGTGCCAAGGCTACGTGCACGCGCGCAACCATTAGGGTAATCAATCAACATTGTCAAGAGATCCAACTCAAGTATTTCAGGGAAAATTAACCGAACAGCCTGATCAACGTTGTTGGCGAACAGAGAGTACGAATCACCATTGTCGAGGACGTAGCAGCCGGGACAAATATTGCGAGGATAATCCTCCTCGCGACAACCATGAGAAAAAGTCCAAAATCGATCCGGTGAAGGAAGATCTGAAACACCACCATTGACACCAGGAAGAGATCTCGTCATCGAACGATATGCCGAAGATCACTTATTGTAGACGATGCCATCTCCATTAAGAAGATGGCAAGCAAAACAGAATCTAATCTTGAAAACACTACTTTTACTAAAAACTCCACCCATAGATCGGGTTCCCCACTCCTCCGATGCCAGTGAGACCGGCCGGAGGAGGGGGACCGATCTATGGAGGAGGCAGAGATGCGGTGGCTAGGTCAGGAGAGGAGGCGGCAGCTGAGAGGAACGTGCGATACAGGCTGCTTCCTCCATGATATTCTTAGTAGAAAGAAAGAAATAACTGAAACCGTTGCCATGGTGACTAGTTATCCTGCTAATGGGAAGCTATTGTCTAAACCGGGAGATCCCGGAATACCAACTATTTCATGCTCAATTGGCAAAACAGATATTCATAATGCCTGGTGTGATTTGGTTGCAGGAGTTAGTATAATGCCATATTCCCTCTATAAAAGGTTAGGATTAGGGGAGTATTCCCGTACTACTATCACTTTACAGATGCCTGACAAGTCCACTAAACAACCCATTGGTATGATTGAGGATGTTCTACTTAGAATAGATGAGCATGTTATTCCCACTGATTTTATTATTCTCGAAATGCTAGAGGATGAAAAATATCTATAATACTTGGAAGACCTTTCCTTAGTACTGTAGGAGTGTCAGTTGATTGTGCTGAGGGAAAAATAATTTTCAATGTTTATGATGCTGAAACCATCGGGTATTTTGTGAAGAAGCTGGAAGCAGGAGAAAGATATATTCCACCGGCAAAACGAGTTCATGTGGTAAGTGCCTTCGATAAGGGGCAACCCGAGGTAAGAATTCGAGAACAGTGAAGGAGTTGAATTATTCAAACATTCTTAATAAAGTGCTTAATGGGAGTCAACCCATCACATTAATAAAATAAATTACAGAATAAAATGTTCATCGCATTCCTACAACTTTTTCATAGACATTCTTGCAGAAGCGTACCCGTGAAGATGCAGTTGCCAAAAAGTAGTAGAAATATCGATTGAACAAGCATAGATTAAATATAAAAATAAAAGTTTGAGTTTTATCTACAAAAACTATCTTAATAATTTTGTCCAGATTAAAAAGTGAATCTATAGTTGAGGAGAAGAAGCTCGGTAGTACTAAAAATCCTACTCTATACATGCTATTATTGGTCCACAATTTTTACTATTATTTTTCCGTCAGAAATAAGGGGTTTCGCTAAGTTTCAGGATAATAAAGAATTCTTGAAGAAATAGAACTTTTTTTATGACTATCGAAGGTTTAACGACCAACTATACGGCGGGAACTAAAAATTTGGCCGTATAGTTTGGCCGTATAGATATCTTTGCCATCAATAAATTTTCTTTCGAAGGTATAGAAGATTTAATGACCAACTATACGACAGGTATAAAAATTCCGGGCATATAGTTCTGGACGTATAGATATTGATTCTTTCATCGAATTTATTTTCCAGAGTACTGGTGGTTTGATGACTAACTATACGGCATGAATAAAAATTCCGGCTGTATAGTTTGGCCGTATAGTTATCGATGCCTGTCCAAGAAAATTTATTTTGAGAACACACAAGTTTTGACAACCAACTATACAGTAGGACCATTATGATCCGGCTGTATAGTTGTGCCAGTATAGCTGTGTTCTGGCATAAAGAAACCCTAATTGTCAACACTTCTGCAACTATACAGTGGGAACTACATATCCCACCTCTATAGTTGCGCCCGTATGAAATGGATCGTATGGGCACCTAGAGGGGGGGTGTGAATAGGAGCTTCTTCAAATTTTAATGCTTTTTGAATTTTAGGCTTGACACAAAAGGTAAATTCTCTAGATATACTACTATGTAGAATTTCCCTATATGCAAACCTAACTACTAGCGAGTAAAGGCGGTTCCTGAGGACCGGATTATCCGGCCCAAGAGGAGGGCTGAATTATCCGACTGGGGAAAATTCCGCCCCAGCCACGGAATGTCCGGGGGAAAATCCGCCCCTAGATAGAAGCTCGCACGCAGCCAGCCCTGGCCAAGATGGTCAGGCCGGATTATCTGACCCATGATGGGGGCGGATAATCCGGCCCCCAAAACACCCAAAAACTTTCCTGGAACACTTAGTGCACATTAGAAACTCCACGGTATTGTTATCTAACTCACAAAACATAGGCAACTATGAAATGTTTTTTCACCGAATAGTTCGGCGCGACCACTTAATCGCACCGGCGTGGCTAGGGTTCTTGCTCCTCCTCACATTTTCTCTCATATTCTCTCTCCAAACCCCTCAAAACCCACCTATAATTCTTTATTCTTCGCGGATTTCATTCGTTTAAGTTGGGGAATCAACATATCGGTATGTTTCTCTCCCTATCCATGCTTTATTTTCAGATTTCCATGGTTGAAACTCTCACATTGATCTAGTGGATGGACTCAAGCTTATTTTGTTTTTCCTTTTGAATTCTCACGTTAGGATTAAAAATTTCCATGTATAATCGTTCGTATATCATGTAGAAACTATATGCCTAAGGTTTCATGGTGAATTTTTCAGTGCATCAAGATGAACAAAATTGGTAGAATTTTTCGCAAGAGCAAGAGCCAACATGGCAAGAGCTCAGGGCTCCGGGCCGAGCTCAACAGCAAGTTGGCCATGGTTTCATCAAGGAGGGTGATGCCCACACGTTGGGCCGATGATAGCTTTCTCACCGCGGTAGGGTTGAGGGCGGACTTCGACCTCATGTGTGAAAATTCAAGGCTATCTCTACTCGCCTACGCAAGCCACAATACCTACACCAAGGTCACCCATGAGTCCCTTGCCTCTTTATACGATGACCACAAGGAGAAAGGTAATCTGTGCACGGTAAGATTCACCATGAACCAGCAGCATTATGAAATAACTTTCGAACAATTTTGTGATGCTTTTGGCTTCCCTCACGATGGGGAGTCAAATGTTACAAATTTATATAGCGTCTCAAGTGGAGAAACTTGGGAGGTTATTTCTATTAACGGTGGCAGGGACTTCTACCAGAAGCAGATGTCCACCAATCAGAACCCAAGAATTTGCTACTACGCCTTGTTCCTCGCCAATACACTGCTGGGAAGAGGAGATACTAGTTCCATGGCCAATGCGGACATGGCCATGATCACCAAGGCACTCTTCCCCAATGCACCACAAAGCCCCAGTCCTGCGGTTCTACTCATCCAACACTTTCACCACCAGAGCAACAAAAAGAAAGGTGACATTCGCATTGGTGGATTGGTAACCCACCTTGCCCTAGCATTGAACATTACACTACCTGTGATGCAACCTGTTGACGGCTCCAAACTTATGGATGTCAAATACTTAAATCCTTGTGGTTTCCTCGGTGTTTACCGAGCTAACAAGAGGCTCCGAGCATATCAGTTTGGTTATCCTGGTGATCCACTGGGTGAGGAGGTTCCGTTGTCGTGTCCACAAGGTTTCACGATTGTGGAGAAGGACAACTGGATCCTCACGAAGGATCAAGTGGTGGAGATTATGGCTGAATTTTAGCCTGATCAAGAAGAAGATGAAGAAGGAGAGCAGTAGGATGAGGATGAGGATGAGCATGAGCAGGAGTAGGAACAGGAGTAGGAATACAATCCTGCTTGGGAGGGATAGCAGCAACAACAATGGGGATCCTGGGACCCATGGCCCAATCAACCGCAGTAGGGGTTCAACTATGTCCCCTATCAAGAATTTCAGTAGCTCAACCAGCGCGTTGCGGAGATTGACCACACTCTACAATGAGTGAATGAAGATGTGAGTGCCTTAACTCACAACTTCAGGCACTTCATGACCCACTTCCCCGACTACTACCAGTAGTATCCGCACCAGCCGCCGAATGACGGCAACAACTGAGCCTGGCAATAGCCTAACCTTGGGGGAGGTTTGAAAACCTCCAAACCTTGCATTCATACTTTTATTTCTTCTTGTGTTTTATTTTACTTCTTCGAAATTGTAGTTTTACTTTCAGTTTTCATTCCTAAACCAAAAATACCCAAAAGTTTAGTTATAATTTTTATTGCAAATTTGTTTCTTTGTTTCTTTCAGAGATTGCTCAAATTTCAGGTGACTTGACAATACGGAAATATAGAGGGGATTCGACTAAAGTACGAGAACAGAGCAAGCAAGAGGAGGTATCACATTCCTTTCATCACCTTTTCTGTAACTTTAAATTGATCCTACAATTATTTACTCGCTTGCACTTGAGCCACTCCCCACTTAGCTTGCTATCCTATAGATTCTATTCCTTTGCTAGTGTCTCCTTTTTAGCTTTGAAATAATGAGCAATGAACTTGGTTAAAAATATTTCCGACAATTTTACAACAAGTAAAAGCATCCAAAAGATGACTTGAATCCATGTTTATCCCAAAGGATTTGATTTTAGAACTACTCAATCCAATATGAGCTTAATGTAAATAGACTCGATAGCACCCTTATATGAACTTCAAAGAGTATGAAGAGTATGGCTCGATCAACTTCTCTCTCGAGAAGGAGCCATACATGACTATTTTCCTTACTTAATTTTAGGGGGGTGCTAAATGTATGGAGGTCGATGTAATTTTACCTTTTTAGGTTCGTGATGTAAAATGTACTTCCACCGCCTGTGTAAAATTCTAACCTAAAAGTGTAAGTGGTGAAATTTAGATGATTTTAAGCTTAATTTTCAATGAGAACGAATATTCTTCGATTTTAGCTGAACGACCAAGGTGAAGGCCATATCAACATCATACTTTATTCTGATGATCCCATATGAGATAATTTGCATGGCGACAGATTTGGCCATATTTTGAAAACAATTGAAAAGGAAGTAGTATGAAGAGTTTAGCTCAGATCAGCTGATCTCTCGAGAAGGAGCCGAAACATAAAGTTTTCCTTGTAAGCTCCTTTGTGCTAAATGTATGGACCTCGATGTAATTTCCCCCTTTTTGGTCCTTGATGTAAAATGTACTCCCACCGACCGTGTAAAATTCTAACCTAAAAGTAAGTGGTGAAATTTAAACGAATTTAAGCTTAGTTATCAACGAGAATGATCCATTCTTGGATTTCTAGACGAACAGCCAAGGTAAATGCCATATCTACATCATACTTTATGCATATGATCCCATATCCAAGAATTTGCATTCAACAAATTTGGCCATATATTGAAAACAATCGAAGATGAAGTAGTATGAAGAGTATGGCTCGATACACTGCTCTCTAGAGAAGGAGCCGAACCCGACCTTTTTCCTTGCTTAATTTAAGTGTCCTTTGTGCTAAATGTATGGATCTAGATGTAATTTTCCCTTTTTAGGTCCTTGATGTAAAATTTACTTGCACCGCCCATGTAAAATTCTAACCTAAAAGTGTAAGTGGTGCAATTTAGATGATTTTAAGCTTACTTATCAACGAGTATGACCATTATTGGATTTCAAGCCAAACGACCAAGGTCAAGGCCGTATCAACATCATATTTTATGTTGATGATCCCATATGAGAGAATTTGCATGGCGACAAATTTGGCCATATTTTGAAAACAATCGAAGACGAAGTAGTATGTAGAGTTTGGCTCAGATCAGCTGATCCCTCGAGAAGGAGCTGATAGTTGTGAGATTTGACATATTTTTGATTGTTTTTATTGATGGTTTTCTTCTGGATTTGATTGTTTTCTAGCTTTACCTAACGCTAATACTTCGGTAGCGAAGAAAACTTGGGTTTTAATGTGTGTTTCAGGTTCTGAACATCAACATAAGGTTTTAACAAGAGAAACACAATATTCAGGAGAAAACAAGCAAGTCCCTTTTTGTAAGCAATCAAAGGAGGTGTATAGAAGCTTTGACGAGCAACTATACGGCAGGAATATTTTTCTGGCCGTATAGTTACCGTCGCCTCTGTCTTGTCAAAAGGGACAACTTTCGTGAATAGGCCAGGCGCAAAATCATAACACAGCAGCTGCTATCCTATCTAGAGAGGAGAAAGAAGAGATCCGGAGATGAAGGGGAAGACGTTCTTCATCTCGCTCCATGATCTTCGATTTTCGACCTCCTAGCCATCACACCCTCATAGCCATTACTTGTACTTGAGAGAGAGAGAGATCTTCACTTTGCAATACTAGGGTTTGAGATTGTTTCTTCCTATCTTGAATTGTGTTGTATTACTTTTCTATTCTTATTGTGGACCACGGTAATATCGAGAATAACATCCTTTATTTAATTATATTGATGATGCTTTCTTCTCTCATGTGTGAGTAAGTTCCTTGGGCATGGGAGATGTGAGGGATTGGTGAGATGTGATGTGCCTCCATATATTTTCCATTAGTTTGTGATTGATTTTAATTATTATATTATGTGTGCTTGTCTATCTGTGGGATGCCTAATGCTTGTTGTCCAATTAAGGGCCCAGACAACATGATGCTTTGTTCTACATAGATAGGATCTTGTTCGTTAGCAGACCGGCGACCCTCGAGTGACACAGGGATATCAATGGGAAACTAGTTTGACTCAAGGATCATGAGGAACCAATGTGCTTATTGGATTAGTCAGATCCAAGGAGCTTAATTGCTAAGCAACCTGAAGGATCTTAATTGTCTAGTGACTGACCATGGTTTTGGTAACATGCTAGTAGGATTATTGAAGTTGGGATGAAATCTACCAAGAGGAGTTCCGGCTAATTATGGGTTGCTTGCCTACACATATATTTATAGGATTATAATTGTTACACTTATCATTCGTCCACCTGGCACAATCACTATCACCATGAACTGTATCTCCCTGCGCCTTCTTTGTCATCTGCAGAAAACTACAAACAATCGAATCATTCTTTACTTTTATGCTTTTTATTCTTGAAGTTTACATTTTAGTTTTATTTAGATACATCTAGTTTAATCCAAATTTCATTCTTATTTCCACACTTGCAGTCAATTCACTCGAAGACCTGTGACAACTTTGAGTGTGATAGAGACTTCATTCATAAACGCTTACCTTTGGGCTCCCTGTCTGATTGATATCTATACTTCGAAACTAGTTACAAATGATCTGTGCACTTGGAGACATGCGCCATTGCCGAGAGCTAAGCGCTAAGTGTTTGTCTCTTGACATTTAAGGTGTTACTACTACAAAATGGTCTCGTTGGGAGACAAAAGGTCTACACGCTCTGGTAGGACCTATTTACCATATTATTTTGAGCGCGTGCCTATTCAAAGGAGCGAGGAAATTATTGGAAAACTTTTAAGATCAGATAAGGTTGAATTTGAAAACCTGAGTGATTTTATGGAAATCATGTCCATTTACAGGACAACTCCCAAGAAACCTGAGAAAACTCTCAGAGAATACAGTGCTCCAAACTCTACTTTCCTTAAACAACCAATAGAATTTCCTAATATTGGATTTAGAGAATATCTATTTGATGGTGGAATTATTAAAATTTTGCAGGAAAAAGTTTTTAGTGGAAGGGAAGATGAAGACCCAGGAAGACATATTAGAGAGTTTGACAATGTGATGACAACACTTGGACTAAAAGGTTTGCCAAGAGACTTCTCTCGTCTAATTTTTTACCCTTGGTCTCTTAAAGGTAAGGCTCTAGACTAGTTATATTCTCTCCTTCGTCATTACATTACATGTTGGGAAAACTGTATTGTTAAAATCATAAACATGTTTAATCCTTTTAAAAAGGTAACTGAACTAAGAAAGAATATAGACAACTTTAGTCAGAACGTGGGAGAAAACTACCCACAAGCCTGGGATAGATTCTTTGGAATGATCAATAGTATTCCTAATCATGGATATTCTGAATCAACTATTTTCCATTTATTTTATCATGGTCTTAATACTAGTGCAGAGAGTTGCTTGACCTATCAGCAGGAGGATCGATAAATACCTTAACTAATAAAGCATGTTTGGAATTGATATGTACTAGGGCTAAGAATGATTCTTTATATAATTCTAATTTCAGCACTAAGCTGGAAAAAGGGATACTTTGTATAACTCCTGATCTTATGCCTGAAGTATGCAAAACAATGAAAGAAAAAGGTATACCTTCTGGACTTGTTAAGGAAAACAAAGTAGACTTGTTACAAGTTTTTACGGAAGAAGATGAAACTAGAAACCTTTTTCAAGAATTAAAACATCGATAAGCAAAATTTCATAATAACCCACATAAGCATTTTCAAAGACATAAAAATATTTTGGCGTAACTAACGGAAAATTATGATGAGATTGGCCAAGAAATAAAATTAATTCACAAGTATCTTAGTATGATTGAAACCCAATGTGAACAGATAGCATCTGGTTATCAAATTTTTCTTCAAGACGATATGGATATTCATGTTTCTACTAATGTTGTTACAAGGAGAGGTGCAGTTGTTATAGGACCATTAGGACCACCAGAATATGAAGCTAAAAAAGACCGAAAGGAAAAGGCTCTCCTCAAAGCAAGAGAAGAAGATGATACACTGGTGGATCCTCAAGATGAAACTGCTCAAGAAACACAAGATCAAAACATGGAGGAGCAAAATGATGCATAGGATGACCATGATGACTCTGATGCAGAGATAGTTGTCCAAGAGAAGAAAAAGAGACAAGCAATGAAGATGAAGTTGCTTTGGTAGAAAAGAAGAAGAAGGATAAGCAGCAACAAAATACAGCAACAAAAGAGCCCGATCCCCCACAAGACGTAAAAGACAAGAATAAGAAATGTGAGAAAAAATTTCCTTATCCAGATCGAAAAAAGAAAGCACCGGATCAGATAATCTATGATTCTTTCAAAAAGGCACTTGGTGATCTTCGTCTAGAAATTCCATTTGCGAATGCAATAAAAGTTCCTACCAATTCTAAATTCCTCCATGATATTCTTATTAGAAAGAAAGAAATAACTAAAACCGTTGCCATGGTGACTAGTTATCTTGCTAATGGGAAGCTATTGGCTAAACCGGGAGATCCCGGAATACCAACTATTTCATGCTCAATTGGCAAAACAGATATTGATAATGCCTGGTGTGATTTGGGTGCAGGAGTTAGTGTAATGCCATATTCCCTCTATAAAAGGTTAGGATTAGGGGAGTATTCCCCTACTACTATCACTTTATAGATACCTGACAAGTCCACTAAACAACCCATTTGTATGATTGAGGATGTTCTACTTAGAATAGATGAGCATGTTATTCCCACTGATTTTATTATTCTCGAAATGCTAGAGGATGAAAAAATATCTATAATACTTGGAAGACCTTTCCTTAGTACTGTAGGAGTGACAATTGATTGTGCTGAGGGAAAAATAATTTTCAATGTTTATGATGCTGAAACCATCGGGTATTTTGTGAAGAAGCTGGAAGCAGGAGAAAGATATATTCCACCGGCAAAACGAGTTCATGTGGTAAGTGCCTTCGATAAGGGGCAACCCAAGGTAAGAATTCGAGAATAGTGAAGGGGTTGAATTATTCAAACATTCTTAATAAAGTTCTTAATGGGAGTCAACCCATCACATTAATAAAATAAATTATAGAATAAAATGTTCATCTTATTCCTATAACTTTTTCACAGACATTGTTGCAAAAGCACACCCGTGAAGACGCAGCTTCCAAAAAGTAGTAGAAATATCGATTGAACAAGCGTAGAATAAATATAAAAATAAAAGTTTGAGTTTTATCTACAAAAACTATCTTAATCATTTTGTCCAGATTAAAAAGTGAATCTATAGTTGAGGAGAAGAAGCTCGGTAGTACTAAAGCTCCTACTCTATACATGGTATTGTTGGTCGACAATTTTTACTATTATTTTTCCGTCAGAAATAAGGGGTTTCGCTAAGTTTCAGGATAATAAAGAATTCTTGAAGAAATAGAACTTTTTTGATGACTATCGAAGGTTTAACGACCAACTATACGGCGGGAACTAAAAATTTGGCCGTATAGTTTGGCCGTATGGATATCTTTGCCATCAAAAAAATTTCTTTCGAAGGTACAGAAGATTTAGTGACCAACTATACGATAGGAATAAAAATTCCTGCCATATAGTTCCGGCCGTATAGATATCGATTCCTTCGTCGAATTTATTTTCTAGAGTACTGATGGTTTGACGACTAACTATACGGCGGGAATAAAAATTCCGGCCGTATAGTTATCGATGCCTGTCCAAGAAAATTTATTTCGAGGACACACAAGTTTGGATGACCAAATATACAGTAGGACCATTATGATCTGGCCGTATAGTTGCGCCAATATAGCTGTGTTCTGGCATAAAGAAACTCTAATTGTCGACACAGCCGCAACTATACGATGGGAACTACATATCCCACATGTATAGTTACGCCCGTATGAAATGGATCGTATGGGCACCTAGAGGAGGGTGTGAATAGGTGCTACTTCAAATTTTAATGCTTTTTGAATTTTAGGCTTGACACAAAAGGTAAATTCTCTAGATATACTACTATGTAGAATTTCCCTATATGCAAACATAGCTACTAGAGAGTAATGGCGGGTAAAGTAAGGAACGAGGAAACCGTGATGAAGCATGCGGAGACATAGGATTTCTTTTTACCGTAGTTCCTTCCTTGTTAAGGGAAGTACATCTTCGTTGGACTGGTGGGCGGTACTAAGACCACCACGCCACAATAGGCCTCACCCTGTTCTCCGATGGATCCTGCCACCAAAGGCCTAATCCACCTTTCGACTATAGGAACCCTTCGAGGCGGGAACCAACGCGTTTACACAAATAGCGGGGCACAACTCCACAACCAAATTGGAGGCTCCCGTAATGACAACAAGATGCCACAAGAACAAGTTATCAATAACAAAACACATGATCTAGATATTAACGAGAATACTAGATCGGGGATTTCTCCAAGTGAATGGAGAGGAGTTGATGCCTTGGAAGATCAAAGCCTTCGGGAGGTTGAAGTGGGAGAACTCGGGAGAGAGCTCTTACAACAGATCTGATCTTTTTCGAATGAATCAAGGGTTCTAACCGAAGGGGATGATGGGGATTTTATACCCCCTATCCCAACTGAGCCGTTGGAGCCTTTGGGGGATGGATTATCCAGCCTATGTGAGGGCCGGATTATCTGGCCTGGGGAGAACTCCGCCCTAGACTCTGATTATCCGACAAATAATCCGCCTTCAAACAGAAGCTCGCGCAGGGTGGTCCTTGGGATCTTCTCCCGAGGACTCGATTATCCGGCCCAAGAGGAGGGCCGAATTATCCGGCTAGGGGGGGATCCTCCCCAGCCATGGAATGTCCGGGGGAAAATCCGCCCCCAGATAGAAGCTCGCGCGCAGCCAGCCCTGGCCAAGATGGTCAGGCCAGATTATCCGTCCCATGATGGGGGCGGATAATCCGCATGGGACGGATAATCCGCCCCCCAAACACCCAAAAACTTTCCTGCAACACTTAGTGCACATTAGAAACTCCATGGTATTGTTATCTGACACAGAAAACATAGGTAACCATGAAATGTTCTTTCAATCTCCCCCTATTTGGTGTTAGATGACAATACTAGGATTTGCAAGAAATCTCACATGACCACCAACATTAAATACATGAAAGAGACTCCCCCTCAATGTGTGCATAATAATTTTTTTCATTTGAATACAAATGCACATAAATAGGTATGAGTCTATTTCATTGGAATATAAACAACATAATCATACCACCGTGGGAGAGAGAGGCGTCCTCAAGGTAGCTAGTATAGCCAATGTGATAACCATTATAAATGCCTTCCTCGAGCTAGATATCCATTATGATAGAATATTATAGATGAATCCATAGGAGTAACCCAAGAGATAAATCCAGAGCGACACAAACACATAGTCTCATACAAAGCAAATCACAAATGAAGGTTCAACTCTAAATGGGCACAAGCGAGAAAACGACAAAAAGATAAAGTGCAAATGCTTGCGCCCGCCCGACCTCGGAGACCTAATAGAACTACTTCTCCCCCTTTGGCATCGAGATGCCAAAAAGGAAGAAGAGCGCTGCTAACACCCTAAGGGATCACTCGTAGTCCTCATCCTCGTCCTCGTCCCTGTCCTCGTCCTCATCTTTAAGCTCCTCGGTGTCATCCTCCTCATCATCAGTAGTGGCCACGGAAGGAAACAGTTGACGCTCAAGCTCTCCATAGTTAAGCCCAGAAGAAGAATTCCATCGAGCATATGGTGTGGGAGTAGTAGGAGTAGGGGGTCGCCTGATGCTCCAGACACATGGTGGAGAATGAGCTGCTGAGTGTGAGCCATCTCGTGGTGCTGCTTGTACACCTCATACTGTCCCTCGCGAGTGTCCACCCCCATGCAAAGAATGTTCCGCTGGAACCAATTCAGCTGCTCGATCTCACGAGCAATAGGAGGCAGTGGGGGCCTATGAGCACAAGCACGAGCATCCCTCATGAGACTCTCAGGAGCAGAAGATGGGTGAAAGGTCTTCCTAACCTTGGTGTAGGTCTTCTTCAGCTTGTGCTCAACATCAATGTTAAAATCTTCTGTGGGAAGTAGGTGCTTGATCAACATCATAATGTAGGTTGCATATGGGATGGAGAGCTTATTGAACATGGAATCAATCAACTCATGGTAAATAAAGTCCATTACATCCAACTTGTAATTAACGGACTCATCCACACTAGATGCAACCTCATGAGAAAAGGCTAGAAGCTGAACCAGGTGACCACGGATACTGTCATTGTTTCCTCCACTAAGGGTGATAGAATCACGGAAGAGACCCACCAAGAAAGCATATATTGGAGCAAGACCAGCAAAGGTGCCCACAATACCATTGTCAACTGTGCATGGAGAGAGGACTGCATCTTTATTGGGCTTGAGCTGGGTGATAATACGATGGCCACTAGCATGATTCCTATTGCAGAAGGAATAACCAAGAACCTCAGCAAAAACACAAAAATCAGCTTGCATAGGCCTATCACGAGTCAACCACTTCATGGTGATATGCTCATCACCACAAATAACCAAGGTGGAGAAGAACTGCTTCACAATCTCAGAATCATAGGAGCATTGAAGAGCCATGAGATGGTGCAGCCCCATCCCCTGAGACACATACATAGCATCAACAAGGTGAGGCTTTTCCATGGCCTCAACAATAATCAGAGGATGCATAGGCCGAATCTTCTGCCAAGCATAAACATCTTCATAGATACCCTTTTGTTCAGCACACCAAAAACAAGAGTCACCCATCTCAGTACCATGTGCTAACCCAGCAAACAGATCACGGTGACAAATGGAGGAGTAAGTAACATGATCCATCTTCTTATAGTTAATCTTGGGCTCTTTGCCCTTCCTCTTGGACACACCCTTCATGGTTCTATCCCTCTTGTCCTGCTCAGCCATGCGGTCAACCTCTTTATTTCGTCTCCTCAGTTCAACCTCGTCCACAGTATGACCCTCACTATCTTCCCTGAAATAGAGACCACGAGGATGGCGCTTGTAGGTCTTTGGGACACTGGAACCACCTGTGAAACGAGAAAGATGGATAGCATGGGTATAAGCACACACACAATCCCAAGAGAGAACATAGAAATAGTAGGCAAACAGTCCATAGTCCAATCAAACACAATGCACAAAATCCATTCAAAACTAAAGAAGTTTTTACTCTGTCATCCCGGATTATCCGGCCTGGCCAGGGGCAAAAAATCTGGCCCTGGCAGAAAGTTTCAGAATCGCCTAGATTGGATGCAAAAATGTAGATCAGGCCTAGAGACTGCAAGACTACAATCTCTACTCGAAACAACAACCTTCTAGACAATGTTCCACCCAACAAGTGACACATCAAGCCAAAGATGGGGAGAGAGGGAGTTACCCTCACTCCTTGGTGGAAGAACGCAGAGGAGAAGGTACCCGGAGGCACGGAGAAGAAGATCCGGGGAGGCCCAGAGAATCCGACGGCCGAAGATGCTCCGGGGAGGGTGGGGGTCGGCAGGTGGAAGCTAGAGAGATGGAGAGGGTCGGGGGAGAAATGCTACTCGTTATGAGCACTTCCCCCTGACCCCAGACCTTAAAGACTGTAGCCGCCAGGGCCGGATTATCCGGCCTCCACTTGGGCCGGATTATCCAGCCTAAAATCTAAAATTCTATTACACACAGATTCAGGCCCGCGCGTCCCCAAACAAAACCCCCACAAGGTGAACAAAGGACTTGTGTGCAGGAAGATATGGTTAGGGGTAGGGAAAGGCTTGGGATTAAGAGAACCAAACTGAGATGATACTACACACTCAAAATTGCAAGAATCAAATCAACTAAAGGCCAAAATTGAGTGTGATTCCCATAAGAACATGAGATGAGCAAAAACAACCAAAAAGATCCACATAAATCCAACTCTTCTCATGGAAGAGGGCGGTGGCCGAGGCCACCTTGTTGGAGTGCATTGGTATGACACCTCGAAGATATATCTTGGGTTCATGACCAATACTCATCAATAAGCTCACATATCACAAAATGATATTAAGAGAAATGATTTAACTTGCTTTCAGCATTATGGGGGGAGGGTTAGCCCAATCAATTAGGACCACACTCCCCCTATATTCATGCCCACAAGATAGAGTGGAGGTGCTGGGAATATCATACTTGTCCAATTGAGTGTGGAGCTGATCACGAGACTCATTTAGAGTAGAATGTTCACTCTCCAATGCCTTGTGAGCAATGTCAAATTTCTCAAACTTCTCTGAGAGTCTAGCATGAGCAACCCCAAATTCAACCTTTTCTTTCTTTAGTTTCTTTACCTTAGAAAGAGAATTGTCATGTTCTTTCATGAGATGGGCAACAACCTCTTCAGGGGATTCCTCAATTGACTCGAGTTTCTCCTCCAAGGATACTCGAGCCTCCTCTTCTTCTTCTAAGGCATTCTTCAAGGAGGCTATCTCCAAGGCATCTTCTCTTTAAATTCTACCCTTTTCTTCGAGAAGAGCTTCGGAATGAGCAAGTTGACTCACAAGAGCATCAAAGTGAAGTTTGTGCTCACCTTGCAAGTTAGTGAAAAAATTGTCCAAAGCAATACCTTCTTATTTTATCTTAAGACTAGTATGATCATCCATATCCATATTTATTTTAGTCTTAGGGAATGAAGAAATAGAAGATGATACCTCCGACCCTCTTGCCATACGGCAAGTGACGCTGTTGTTGATGAAGTTTTCGTCTGGAGAGTCAAAGAGTGATGACGGGGTAGATGTGGTGGCTATAGCAGCCACCTCACGAGAACTATCTTCATCCTCTTCGTCTTCACTTGTAGAGGAATATTCTACTTGTGCCACCAAGACAATCTTGGGTTGCTTCTTGTAAGGACCATTCTTTTTGATAACTGGCTTCTTTCGAGGTGCCTTGGACTTTTCTTTAAGGATGAGCCTGCCACCATTTTCTTCTCTACTTTGATATAGACATTCAGCCACAAAGTGTAACCTATCTCCACAATTGTAGCATGTTCACAGTTTTGGGCCATTCTCTCTTCTTCCACTTGACCCATTCTTGCGCTCGAGTTCCGACTTGTCCTTCGCTGGATCCTTCCAAAAATTCCTTGCATAGAAAGCAATGTACTCACCATGAAGACGCTTGACTTCCTCGGGACAGCCCATGGAGACACCCTCGTATCCTCTGTCATTGTCATCTTGTTCAACAACATTTGCCTTTAGAGCAACATTTACTCCTTTTTGCATTCCAGTAGCCCGGGCACAGGCATCTTCAGCGTTCTTAGCTGCTACCTTGAACGACGCCATTTCTTGCATGACTTCATTGGAAGTGATTTGATGGTAGTTGTGTCTACCTTGCAAGATCTTCAAGTCCATTGGCTCAAATGGCATTAGAGCACTGACATATTTTCTTTTTATCCAAGCATCATCAATGTGAGTGGCTCCATGCTTTCTAAATGTTGTTGCAATGCCCTTGAGACTTCTATACATATCTTCATGGTCTTCACCATCCAACATGTAGAATCGTTCATCTTCATTGCTAAGGGCATCATACCTATTTCTTCTCATGCTTTCATTTCCAATAAATAGCTCGGTGAGTGCATCCCAAGCTTCCTTAGCCGTGTTGAAGTGCTCAATGTGGGGCATGTCCTTGGGACCCACTCCGAGCTGAATCATGTGGAGAGCCGTTGCATTCAGTTAACTATCCACAACTTCTCTCCTAGTCAAGTTGGTGGGGTCTCCAATATGAAGACCGTCTTCGATAATCCTCCAAAGCTCAATAGACAAACTGCATACATGAGATTTCATTAAGAATTTCCATTGATTAAATGAAGATGCGGTAAGCTTGGGTGGATCACCCCTATTGTTTATATGAGGATGAGGGATAGGTGGGTTGGGAGAATATAGATGAGGAACCTCACTATAGTCCTCCTTACCACTTCCCTTCTTGGAGGCGGAACCATTATGTTTTCACCTACCACTTCATCTTCCTTAGATCCGGCGTGAGCCTTATCCTTAAATAGAGGAGTGGTGGCATCAGAGGAAGATGGGGATGGGGCTGTAGATGATGTGAGGCGAGCAATCATTTGCTGCATCTCTTCCATATTGGTCTCAAAGGATTTCAACAAGGGTGTTTCCAACGTCTTGACGTCATCCATTGTGACCTTGTCCACAACCTCATTACCATTTTCCTTAGTACCCATACTTCTCTTAGGTGGTTAAGCCTGAATTAAGAGTCAGTGCTCTGATACCAATTGAAATGGATCATATGGGCACCTAGAGGGGGGGTGAATAGGTGCTACTTCAAATTTTAATGATTTTTCAATTTTAGGCTTGACACAAAAAGTAAATTCTCTAGATATACTACTATGTATAATTTCCCTATATGCAAACCTAACTACTAGCGAGTAAAGGCGAGTAAACTAAGGAACGAGGAAACCGTGATGAAGCACGCGGACACACATGATTTGTTTTACCGCGGTTCCTTCCTTGTTAAGGGATGTACATCTACGTTGGAGGGGTGGGTGGTACTAAGACCACCATGCCACAATAGGCCTCAACATGTTCTCCGATGGATCCTGCCACCAAAGGCCCGATCCACTTTTACACTATAGGAACCCTTCGAGGCCGGAACCGGCGCCTTTACAGAACTAGCGGGGCACAACTCCACAACCAAATTGGAGGCTCCCGTAATGAGAACAAGCTGCCACAAGAACAAGTTATCCATAAAAAAACACAAGATCTAGATATTAACGAGAATACTAGATCGGGGATTTCTCCAAGTGAATGGAGAGGAGTTGATGCACTTGATTCGTGATGATGATGCGTGATGTCTCCTCTTTCAATTCCCCCAAAGATTGAAGCCTTCAGGAGGTTGAAGTGGGAGAACTAAAGAGAGAGCTCTTGCAACAGATCTGATCTTTTTAAATGAATCAAGGGTTTGGACCGAAGGGGATGATGGGTCTTTTATACCCCTGTCCCAACTGAGCCGTTGGAGCCTTTGGGGTCGGATTATTGGCCCTAAGTGAGGGCAGGATTATACGCCCTGGGGAAAACTCCGCCCCAGACTCAGATTATTCGGCAAATAATCTGCCTTCGAAAAGAAGCTCGAGCAGCGCGGTCCTTGGCATCTTCTCCTGAGGACCGGATTACCCGTCCCAAGAGGAGGGCCGGATTATCCGGCTGGGAGAAAAATCCGCCCCAGCCACGGAATGTCTGGGGGAAAATCCGCCCCCAGATAGAAGCTCGCGCGCAGCCAACCATGGCCAAGATGGTCAGGCCGGATTATCCGACCCATGATGGGGGCAAATAATCCGGCCCCCAAACACCCAAAACCTTTCCTGCAACACTTAGTGCACATTAGAAACTCCACGGTATTGTTATCTAACACAAAAAACATAGGGAACTATGAAATGTTTTTTCACCGTATAGTTCCACGCGACCACTTAATCGTGCCGGGGTGGCCAGGGTTCTTCCTCCTCCTCACATTTTCTCTCATATTCTCTCTCCAAACCCCTCAAATCCCACCTATAATTCTTTATTCTTCGCGGATTTCATTCGTTTGAGTTGGGGAATCAACATATCGGTATGTTTCTCTCCGTATCCAAGCTTTATTTCCAGATTTCCATGGTTGAAACTCTCACATTGATCTAGTGGATGAACTCAAGCTTATTTTGTTTTTCCTTTTGATTTATCACGTTAGGATTAAAATTTTCCACGTATAATCGTTCGTATATCATGTAGAAACTATATGCCTAAGGTTTCATGGTTAAATTTTTCAGTGCATCAAGATGAACAAATTTGGTAGAATTTTTCGCAAGAGAAAGAGCCAACATGGCAAGAGCTTAGGGCTCCGGGCCAAGCTCAACAGCAAGTTGGCCATGGTTTCATCAAGGAGGGTTATGCCCACACGTTGGGCCGATGATACCTTTCTCACCGCGGAAGGGTTGAGGGCAGACTTCGACCTCATGTGTGAAAATTCAAGGCTATCTCTACTCGCCTACGCAAGCCACAATACCTACACCAAGATCACCCATGAGTTCCTTGCCTCTTTCTATGATGACCACAAGGAGAAAGGTAATGTGTGCACGGTAAGATTCACCATGAACCAGCGGCATTATGAAATAACTTTCGAACAATTTTGTGATGCGTTTTGCTTCCCTCACGTTGGGGAGTCAAATGTTAAAAATTTATATAGCGTCTCAAGTAGAGAAACTTGGGAGGTTATTTCTGTTAACAGTGGCAGGGACTTCTACCAGAAGCAGATGTCCACCATTAAGAACCCAACAATTTGCTACTACGCCTTGTTCCTCACCAATACACTGCTGGGAAGAGAAGATACTAGTTCCATGGCCAATGCGGACATGGCCATGATCACCAAGACACTCTTCCCCAATGCACCACAAAGCCCCAGTCATGTGGCTCTACTCATCCAACACTTACGCCACCACAACAACAAAAAGAAAGGTGACATTCACATTGGTCGATTGGTAACCCACCTTGCCCTAGCATTCAACATTATATTACCTATGATCCAACCTGTTGACTGCTCCAAACTTATGGATGTCAAATACTTAACTCCTTGTGGTTTCCTCGGTGTTTACGGAGCTAACAAGAGGCTCCGAGCATATTAGTTTGGTTATCCTGGTGATCCACATGGTGAGGAGGTTCCGTTGTCGTGTCCACAAGCCTTCACGATTGTGGAGAAGGACAACTGGATCCTCACGAAGGATCAAGTGGTGGAGATTATGGCTGAATTTTAGCCTGATCAAGAAGAAGATGAAGAAGGAGAGCAGCAGGATGAGGATGAGCATGAGAAGGAGCAGGAACAGGAGTAGGAATACAATCCTGCTTGGGAGGGATAGCAGCAACAACAAGGGGGATCCTGGGACCCATGGCCCAATCAACTGCAGTAGGGGTTCAACTACGTCCCCTATCAAGAATTTAAGCAGCTCAACCAGCGCGTTGCGGAGATTGACCACACTCTACAATGAGTGAATGAAGATGTGAGTGCCTTAACTCACAACTTCAGTCAATTCATGACCCACTTCCCTGACTACTACAAGCCGTATCCGCACCAGCCGCCGAATGACAACAACAACTGAGCCTGGCAATAGCCTAACCTTGGGGGAGATTTGAAAACCTCCAAACCTTGCATTCATACTTTTATTTCTTCTTTTGTTTTATTTTACTTCTTAAAAATTGCAATTTTACTTTTAGTTTTCATTCCTAAACCAAAAACACACAAAAAATTAGTTATAATTTTTATTGCAAATTTGTTTCTTTGTTTCTTTCAGAGATTGCTCAAATTTCAGGTGACTTGACAATAGGGAAATATAGAGGGGATTCGACTCAAGTACGAGAACGGAGCAAGCAAGAGGAGGTATCACATTCCTTTCATCACCTTTTCTGTAACTTTAAATTGATCCTACAATTATTTACTCGCTTGCACTTGAGACACTCCCCACTTAGCTTGCTATCCTATAAATTCTATTCCTTTGCTAGTGTCTCCTTTTTAGCTTTGAAACAATGAGCAATGAACTTGGTTAAAAATATTTCCAACAATTTTACAACAAGTAAAAGCATCCAAAAGATGACTTGAATCCATGTTTATCCCAAAGGATTTGATTTTAGAACTACTCGATCCCATTTGAGCTTAATGTAAATAGACTCGATAGCACCCTTATATGAAATTGTCTGATAAAATGGATGCTTCAAAGTAATATAGATTATGCCATTGCTTTTTCTAATAATTACATTCCAAGTGAAGTTTTAGTACTCTGCTGACCCACTATTTCTCAACAGTTATCTATTGGCATGGTCACGAGTGTGCAACACAGTCCCAATTAACATGTTAAAAATAGTGGCATGATTTCTCTATGAAAGGGCTGAAGTTTTTGAAAAACAAGGAAAGGAAAAAGGTTCTTTGAGAGTCTTGAAATTTTGACGTGGGAATAGATGAGTCATTCGTAAATTGAATGTTTTTGGTGCCAACTTGAGTACTCTTAATTGATTAAAGAAACAAGAGCAAAACGTTTTCATCTCTCAATAAAAAGAGACACCAAAATAATTTGATTCACTTTCTTAGCTAAACTTTTGACACTTGCTCGGGCATATGATTTATTTGCTAGCAAGATATACGTGGTTAGGAAGTGGACTCAGTGCAATCTTGTGAATACTTGTATGATCATGTTTAAGATTGCAAGAATTGTGAAGAAAAGAATATGACACCAATTCGAGCTTGTAAGTCCTTTTATTTCAGTCTCAAATCTCCACTATCCTTCCTTATTTTCTTGTCACTCAAGGGCGAGCAACATCTAAGCTTGGGGGAGTTGATAGCTATGAGATTCAACATATTTTTGATTGTTTTTATTGATGGTTTTCTTCTGGATTTGGTCGTTTTCTAGCTTTACCTAACGCTAATACTTCGGTAGCGAAGAAAACTTGGTTTTTAATGTGTGTTTCAGGTTCTGAACATCAACAGAAGGTTTTAACAAGAGAAACACAATATTCAGGCGAAAACAAGCACGTCTCTTTTTGGAAGCAATCAAGGGAGGCGTACAGAAGCTTTGACGAGCAACTATACGGCGGGAATATTTTTCCAGCCATATAGTTGCTGCCGCCTCCGTCTTGTCAAAAAGGACAACTTTCGTGAAGAGGACAAACATGAAATCGTAACACAGCAGCCACCATCCCATCTAGATAGAAGAAAGAAGAGATCCGGAGAAGAAGGGGAAGATATTCTTCATCTCGCTCCATGATCTTCGATTTTCGACATCCCATCTATCACACCCTCATAACCATTACTTGCACTTGAGAGAGAGAGAGATCTTCACTTTGCAAGACTAGGGTTTGAGATTGTTCTTCCTATCTTGAATTGTGTTGGATTACTTTTCTATTCTTATTGTGGATCTCCACGGTAATATCGAGAAGAACTCCCTTTATTTAATTATATCGATGATGATTTCTTCTCTTCATGTGTGAGTAAGTTCCTTGGGTGTGGGAAATGTGAGGGATTGGTGAGATGTGATGTGCCTACATATATTTTCCATTAGTTTGTGATTGATTTTAATTATTATATTATGTGTGCTTGACTAATGCCTAATGCTTGTTGTCCAATTAAGGGCCCAGACAACATGATGCTTTGTTCTAGATAGATATGATCCTATTCGCTAGCACACCGGGCGACCCTCGAGTGACACGGGGATATCAATGGGAAACTAGTTTGACTCGAGGATAATGAGGAACAACTGTGCTTATTGCATTAGTCCGATCCATGGAGCTTAATTGCTAAGCAACCTAAAGGATCTTAATCGTCTAGTGACTGACCATGGTTTTGGTAACAGGCTAGTAGGATTATTGAAGTTGGGATGAAATCTACCAAGAGGAGTTCTAGCTAATTATGGGTTGCTCGCCTACACATATATTTATAAGATTATAATTTTTACACTTACCATTCGTCCACCTGGCACAGTCATTATCACCATGAACTGTATCTCCCCGCGCCTTCTTTGTCATCTACAGAAAACCACAAACAATCGAATCATTCTTTACTTTTATGCTTTTTATTCCCGAAGTTTACAATTTAGTTTTATTTAAATACATATAATTTGATCCAAATTTCATTCTTATTTCCACACTTGTAGTGAATTCACTCGAAGACTTGTGACAACTTTGAGTGTGACAGAGACTTCATTCATAAACACTTACCTTTGGGATCCCTGTGGGATTGATATCTATACTTCGAAACTAGCTACAAACTATATGTGCACTGCAGACATCAGGAGCTGAACCAGAAAATTTTCCTTTGAGGGAGCTTTATGATAAATGTATGGACCTTGATGTAAGTTTTTATTTTTTCAGGTTCTTGATGTAAAATGTACTCTGACCAACCGTGTAAAAATCTAACCTAAAAGGAAGTGGTGAAATTTAAACGAATTTAAGCTTAGTTCTCAACGAGTATGAACCATTCTAGGATTTAATATGAACGACCAAAGTCATGATCCAATATCCAAGAATTTGCATGCCGACAAATTTGGCCATATTTTGAACACAATGGAAGATGAAGTAGTATGAAGAGTATGGCTCGATCAGCTACTCTCTCGAGAAGGATCCAGTTTAAACTATTTTCCTTGCTCAATTTTAGGGTCCTTTATGGTAAATGTATGGACCTCAATGTAATTTTCCCTTTTTAGGTCCTTGATGTAGAATGTACTCCTGCCGACCGTGTAAAATTATAACCTAAAAGTAAGTGGTGAAATTTAAACGAATTTAAGCATAGTTGTCAACTAGTATGAAACATTCTTAGATTTCAAGCCGAACAACCATAATGTCAAGGCCATATCTCTACATCATACTTTATGATGATGATCCCATATCCAAGAATTTGCATGGCGACAGATTCAGCCATCTTTTGAAAACAATCAAAGAGGAAGTAGTATGAAACGTATGGCTCGATCAGCTGCTCTCTTGAGAAGGAGCCGGACCCGACTATTTTCTTTGCTCAATTTTAGGGTCCTTTGTTCTAAATTTATGGACCTCAACGTAATATTCCCTTTTTTAGGTCCTTGATGTAAAATGTACTTGTGCCATCCATGTAAAATTCTAACCAAAAAGTGTAAGTGGTGAAATTTAAACGAATTTAAGCTTACTTGTCAACGAGTATGAACATTCTTGGATTTCAAGCTGAACAACCAAGGTCAAGCTGAACAACGAGTATGACCTCAATGTAATTTTCCCTTTTTTAGGTACTTAATGCAAAATGTACTCCCACTGACCGTGTAAAATGCTAACCTAATAGTAAGTGGTGAAATTTAAATGAATTTAAGCTTAGTTATTAACTAGTATGAATATTCTTGGATTTCAAGCCGAACGAACACAAGGTCAAGGCCATATCTCTACATTATACTTTATGCTGATGATCCCATATCCAAGAATTTGCATGGCTACAGATATGGACATATTTTGAAAACAATCAAAGAGGAAGTAGTATGAAACCTATGAATCGATCAGCTGCTCTCTCGAGAAGGAACCGAACCTAGCTATTTTCCTTGCTTAATTTTAGGGGGGTTGTGCTAAATGTATAGACCTCGATGTAATTGTCCCTTTTTTTACGTCCTTGATGTAAAATATACTTCCACCGCCCATGTAAAATTCTATCCTAAAAGTGTAAGTGGTCAAATTTAGATGATTTTAAGCTTACTTGTCAACGAGTATGCACATTCTTCGATTTCAAGACGAACGACCAAGGTGAAGGCCATATCAACATCCTACTTTATTTTGATGATCCCATTTGAGAGAATTTGCGTGGCAATAGATTTGGCCATAATTTGAAAACAATCGAAGAGGAAGTATTATGAAGAGTTTGGCTCAGATCAACTGATCTCTGGAGAAGGTGTCGAACCAGAAATTTTTCCTTTTAGGGTCCTTTATGCTAAATGTATGGACCTCGATGTAATTTTTGCTTTTTTGAGGTCCCTGATGTAAAATGTACTCCGATCGATCGTGTAAAATTCTAACCTAAAAGTAAGTGGTGAAATTTAAATGAATTTAAGCTTAGTTGTCAATGAGTATGAACCATTCTTGTATTTCAAGACGAACGACCAAGGTCAAGGATTTGCATGCCGACAAATTGGGCCTGCTTCTAAAAAGAATCAAAGATGAAGTAGTATGAAGAGGATGGCTCGATCAGCTACTCTCTCGAGAAGGAACTAAACCCGACTGTTTTCCTTGCTTAATTTTAGGGTCATTTGTGCTAATTTATGGACCTCGATGTAATTTCTCCCTTTTTAGGTCCTTGTTGTAAAATGTACTCCCACCGACCGTGCAAAATTCTAACCTAAAATTAAGTGGTGAAATTTAAATGAATTTCATCTTAGAGTTGTGTCAACACCCGGATTTTTAATCCCAAATGCCTGTTATGCCATACATCGCAATCCCAGGATTACCATTTTTGCAAGACATAACAGATTGGATATCACAGTACATCATCCATTACAAACCATAATAAGGTCTTACATGAATAAAGGATCTCATGATCTAGTCTTAATACAAAAAGCAGCGGAAAAAAATAAGCATAGCGGGGGGGGGGGGGGTCCATCTTCAGTGTCACAAGCAATGCTAACGATGGGAGATAGTCCTAGTTATCATAGCCGTCATGTTGTCCTTCATCTTGGTAGTCCTCTTCATAGTCTGTCCATGAGAATAGCCAGAGACAAAAGCCATGAGTACTCTTTAAGTACTCGCAAACTATCACTAACAAGTAAAAGCACCTTTAGAGGTGGTACACTTTCACAAAAAGATTCGATACATCCATCAGGGATAACCCTGAATCATCATACTTAGTATGCGGATAATCAAACATAACCTTTCAATTACACACCCTAGTAAAAGCACCTCTCCTATGAGCTTGGCCTCCCAGCCATGGCCATCTGCCATCCTAGGCACTACATAGGTGGACAACATCGAGAGGTAGCCTCATCTCTGACCTCTCCCGCGAGGGAACTAATACTAATGCATATAAACTTCCGGCTAAGCCTTACCCAATTCAGGTAATGTGGTTGTTTGGTAAATTTGGAATGGTATCGCATCCGAACCCAACCATCAGTTTTTATAAAGGGCTAAGGCTCATGCCTCAACATTTTCATCATCATAAACCATTTGTCTTCCTCAACACATGTCAAAACATCTCAATAGAATGACTCATCACTCCAAGGTTTTCATAAGTCATTTTCACCAGGTATTCCCATCTAAAGTGATCAAGTTTTGGTTTAGCTCTAAACTACTAAGTTAAGAGTGTTCACTAAGGTGGGATGCTAATATCAATCTCATGCCATAGAATGATATCTAAGGCTAACTAGATAGGCCAAGTTTTATACTTTTTATGCTACCTATAAACAAAGTAAAGAACTTTGGTAAAGTAAAAAAAGTAAAGCTTGTAAATAAAACTTGGGGTAGGTATAAGTCAAAATGTATAACCAAGCATGCCTATTGCATCTTGCTTGAGTTAACTAGCTTGCTCAGTTTACGTGAAGTTCTAGGCTTTCAAGGATTTTCTTGCATTGTTAATGATGGCTTGCCTTGGGTAGTGCAGTGGTTGAAATTCTCTTCCTCATCCTCTTGGTAGAACTCCTCCTCGTAAGCTCTATCGATACTATCATCTATAAATACATACGGAATACACAATCACCAAAAAATACTTAACTAGTCTATTTAGTACTCTAAGGCACACCTTTGATGATCTAGCATCATCACAAGGTTTAATGAACTAGTTTCATTTATTTTATTTGAGAAAAGTAATTTCTACTCATTGAAATTAACTAAGATTTAATATTATCCAATTAAAATATGGGATCATGTGGACACATGTCATCACCACATATTCTAATACATGGGAATGTGATTTAAATGTTGGATCACATTTTTGTAAGTTTAAGATTAATCTTTAATCATTTAAAGTGACTAGAAATGCCTATATAGCATTATTTTGGTACTAATCCAAAGTCACTTCATCCAAACCTTAATATTATTACATATTCAGATAGGTATGTTCATATGTGATTTTTAAGAGGTGGAATCAACTCAAAATCTATTATGGTTTATTTTAGAAAAATGTTTGAATGTGAAAAAGATTCTTTCTTGTTATTTTTACTAGGAGATATCTCTAACTCTAATTGATTTAAATCCAAGTGGTTTGGATAGATATTTCAATTACCTTTCCAACAAAATTGGAATCACTCAATTTTGATTTGTAAAACTCTCTGAATTGATTTTCAAACTGAAGGGCAGAATCTAGATTAACTCTAAATAGATAAATCTAAATTTGAATTATAGGTCCAGCGCGGGAACACTAATGGGCCAGCCCAGTTTCACTCCGCGCCGTTGAGGACTGCTGCTAGGGGGTCCCTCTTGTCAGTGGCTCGTTAAACGCGAAGCGGTATGGGGCAACATGGATCATAGGATTAGAACTAGGATCAACGACTCACGTTCATCATCGACGACGGACACGTCGCCAGCGAGACGAAAACCTAGCGGCGCGGTGGGGGTGCAGTGGGGGCATACCAGGGCTCCAGCAAGCTTGGCGATGGGGGCATTTGAACGAGGAGACGATGGCGGACTCAGGCGAGGTCCCGGCAGCTCCGGGGATGGACGGAATTGACGGGAGCTCTCCTCCTCTGCTGCGGCTAACTCCAGCGAAAGGTGGGGAATGGTCGAGCAGCTCCGGCTAGAGGTGGGGAATGGTCAGTGGTGGGAGGGGAGGTAAATGGTGTGGTGCTTGAGGCTGGGGAAGGCCTCCTTATATAGGCGCGTCGAGGGGACCGAGGGGCAGCAGCGACAGCGCTTCATCGGTGGGCGGCGTAGGCGGATGGTGGATTGCCTCCTAGAGGTCCTCTACGGCTCTATGGCGCTGCTAGGGGCCGTGGCAAACGGTCGAGAGCGTCTCACGCTCTTAGCGGCAGAGGCGGTGCTCGACGTGGTCCACGGCGGCTGTGGGTCATGCGGTAAGAGAAAGGCGTGTCTGGCGGGTTGCTAGATTTATGGCGGAGCGGCACATGCAAGCTAGGAGCAAGGTACGGCTCGTGGGGCTCTGTCGGGGACGGTGCTTTGGCGTGCGATGCGCGTGGCGCAGAGGCTCAGTGTGGGGGCTGTCCATGGTGGTCCATGGGTTGGCTGTGGCCGTGGGGTGGACAGGGGAGTGCGGTAGGGTTGGGCGGAGCTAGTGGCGGTGCTAGATTGGCGTGGCGTGGTCTGTGGGACGCTGCCCATGTTCGGCCGGTGGCGACCAAACACGGGCGGCGCGGCACTGCTCCTCTAGGTCAATTGGTAGCTTAGTTAGGGGCTGGTTAGAGCTAGGGGAGACAAGGGGACCAAAGTTTGCCCAATTACTCAACAATGCATTGATCATCAAATAGTAATAGTTAGGCAGAAATTTGGGGCATGCCACATGTTCGACAGAATGGCCGCATGAACCAAGGTTTTGAATTTTGAGATGATTTTTGGTGGAGTTGTTGGTCTTAAGCTTAAGCATATCTGGTTGCTTGGGATTTTCAAATTGAGTTCATTTGCGTGGTTTTTGAAAAAGTGTGATCTTGATACATACACTAGATTCCATTTTCAAATGTCATTTAAAATTAGAGTTTGAATGTTTTTGGAAGATCACAAAGTGGGCCTTGGTAGATCATTACTTGTACTAGCAAGGGGTGCAAAGAGTGAGAATTGTTTCTGTTGGAAATTGAGTCCTAGGAACACCTAAAGTGACCTAGTTGGTTAAAATGGCAAAAGATACCATTTCCTTTATTAATTCTTTTTTGATTTCTTTTTCTTGGGTTTTCACTTGGGAATGATCTAGATGATATGTAATTCACCTTAGAGTCATTTTACAACCAATAGAACAATCAATCATGGCAATTCAAAACAATTCCTATTTAATGCAACACACATATGCATGCTTAATTATTCTTAAGGATAAAAAGTTTTTTTAACCCTAAATTGGGTGATTAGGATCTTGATAACCTTGATTAAAGATTTGGGATGTTACAAACCTTCCCCCCTTAAACAAAATCTCGTCCTAATATTTAAGAAAGAAAACTAGGAACTAAAGAGATCTGGAAACTCTGTCCTAATATAATCTTCTCGCTCCTAAGTGGCTTCTTCTTCTGTATGGTTGCTCCATTGAATCTTGAGAAACTTAATACTCCGGGTCCTGGTAGTTCTATAAGCTTCCTCCGAGATATGAATGGGCACTTCACGATACGTCAGATCTCTGTTGATATCAATAGCTCGGTGATCGATGTTCTTGAAAACTTCAGTCTTCTCCGGCACTTCTAAGCATTTGCGAAGTAATGAGATATGGAACACATCATGGATGGCTGACATCTCCTCGGGCAATTCTAGTTGATACGATACCTCTCCATGACGGTTCAAAATCTTGAAGGGTCCAATATATCTGGGGGCTAACTTTCCTTTCAGACTAAAACGTTGTGTTCCCTTCAACGGTGACACTTTGAGATACACAAAATCTCTGACATTGAAAGTCAGGTCTCTCCTTCTCTTATCAGCATAACTCTTATGTCTTGATTGGGTGGTCTTGAGGTGCTCACGGACTTTGTGAACCTTCTCTTTGGCTTCTCGTAGGATGTCAGGTCCAAAAATCTGACTCTCTCCTACCTGCGACCAATTCAAAGGGGGACGACACTTTCTTCCGTATAAGAATTCAAATGGGGCCATTTGTAGACTACCTTCGTAACTATTGTTGTATGAGAACTCTGTGAAGGGCAGACAGTCTTCCCATTTTGATCCATACTCTAGCACACAAGCTCTCAACATATCTTCTAAGATTTGGTTGACTCTTTCAGTCTGTCCATCGGTCTGCGGGTGATAAGTTGTGCTGAAATTCAACTTGGTTCCCAATCCTTCTTAGACTTTTTGCCAAAATCTTGAGGTAAATTGGGTTCCTCGATCAGACACTATGGTCTTGGGGGTTCCATGCAAACTGAGGATTCTAGCAATGTACAATTCTGCTAGCTTTGAACTCTGGTTGGTTGTCTTGACAGGTATAAAATGGGCTACCTTGGACAGTCTATCAACTATGACCCAGATTGAGTCATTTCCCCTACTAGAAACTGGCTTCACATTTGTCGGTCCATTCAAACTTCTTGTCCTTCTTCAACAATTGGGTCATAGGTCTTGCGATGCTTGAAAATCCTTCTACGAACTTGCGGTAATATCCCGCTAATCCGAGAAATGCACGGACTTGGGTTTGAGTTGTTGGGGCTTCCTATGCTTCAACATCTCTGATCTTGGCTGGATCAATAGCGACTCCTCCGGCTGACACAATATGTCCTAGGAATCCTACTTCTTTCAGCCAAAACTCACATTTGCTGAACTTGGCATACAACCGATGCTCTCTCAAGGTCTCAAGGATGATCCTCAAATGTTGCTCATGCTCTTCTTCTGACTTGGAGTAGATAAGAATATCATCCATAAACACCACGCAAACTTTTCCAGGAAATTCATAAAGATCTTATTCATGAGATTCATGAAATAAGCGGGGGCATTGGTTAATCCAAAATACATGACCGTATACTCATATAATCCATATCTGGTGGTAAAGGCAGTCTTTGGAATATCCGTTGCACGAATCTTAAGTTGGTGATAACCAGTTTTAAGATCAATCTTAGAGAACACGCTGGCACCAGTCAACTGATCAAATAGATCCTCGATCTTTGGCAGTGGGTACTTGTTCCTGATGGTGACATCATTCAGCTTCCGATAATTTGTGCACAAACGGTTAGCTCCATCCTTCTTGTCGACAAATAGAACTGGTGATCTCCATGGTGATGCGCTTGGTTGAATCAAACATGTTGCTAGCATAGCATCCAATTGCTTCTTCAGCTCCACTAGCTCTGAGGGGTTCATACTATAGGGTCTTTGAGCTATGGGTCTAGTTCTAGGGATTAGTTCGATAATGAACTCAATATCTCGATCCAGGGGCATACCGGGCAATTCATCTAGGAATACGTCGGGGTATTCACAGACTACTCTGACTTGGTCAATGGTGGGTAGGGCTAGACTCTTATTGCACTTGAATTGACGAGGTAAGGTTTCAGATATATGCTCTATTGTTACTCCAGAGCTACTGATCATGGTGATGGCTTTCTTGGCATAGTCGATCAATCCTTTCTGTTTCGACATCCAATCCATTCCTAGTACTACTTCCAAACCTTTGGTTCCAAGTACTATTAGATTGGCATAAAAATCTATCCCATGTATTCTGATAGGTACAGCTCTGCAATTTTTTTTATCTTTGGTGGTTGAGCCAGGTATTTGAACTATCATGACATGCTTCAAGTTGGTTGGGTGAATCTTATTAGTGCATGCAAATTCTTCGGTAACAAACGAGTGCGATCCTCCAAAATCAAACAACACTCTTGATAAAACTGAGTTCACAGAAAACATACCAAGCACGACATCTGACGCTTCTTGGGATTCTTTGGTGTTCATGTGGAAGGGACGGCCATTGCGTTTATGAGGGTTCCCTGGGGAAAGTATTCTTCCGGGCTGAACACGGCATTGTTGCTAAGCTGGGGCATTCACATTGGTAGTGGATGCAAGCTTCTTGGGACACTCGTTGGAGTAGTGACCCTTAACTCCACACTCAAAACAAGTAATCTGAGACTTGTCTTTGGCTGCAACAGGCACAACATTGCTTCCAGTTCTGGGTGCAGTATTGTTGTTGTTGTTGTGGTTGTTGGACTTGGGTGGTGCACGGTTGAAGTTGTTGGAGTTGTCGGGGTTGTTGTTGTTGTGATTTCCACCGGTCTTCATATTTCCTCCGCTACGGTTGGGGTAGCTTGGACGATTCATCGGGGGTCGATTGTTCCTTGGGGCATATCCTATAGACGGGTTGGGGCGATACTTCTGAACATGGTTGGATCCACTCTGGTGCATCATTCTATGCTTGCGGTTGTCATTGGCTTGGTTGATCTTTCCTTCCATCTGGATGGCAGAGTTGATTAGCTCTTCAAGATAATCAAAACGGATGTTGATTAACACTGTTTGCATCTCATCATGCAATCCATTCAGGAATCTCTCATTCTTCTTGGCTTCTGTGTTGATCTCATCACGTGCATACATAGCAAGCGACAGGAATCTATCACGGTACTCTGCTACTGTCATTCTTCCTTGCTTTAACTCTCTGAACTCATCTCTCATCCGAGTGACTAAACCTTGCGGCACATGGGTGCGGCTGAACTTGGTCTTGAACTCTTCCCACATCATCATTTGACCGTGGTTCATAGTACGGGTGCTGTTCCACCATGCTCTTGCATCTCCTTCCAGGTAATGAGTGGCAAATAGAACCTTCTCACTGGGATCAACTTTGACGACTTCTAGGTTATTCTCCATGGTATGTAACCAATCATCGGCATCTAGTGGGTTTTCTAAATGGCTGAAGATAGGGGGATTGGTATTCTGGAAGTTTTTAAGCTTGGATCCTGGATGATCCTGATTTCCATGGCCTTGATTGTTGTGGGCCATCTGGGAAATCTGCTGCAGGGTTACTAGGTTGGCTTGGCGCTCTGCCCTACTAGCTTCACGGTCGGCAACTAGCATTTGCATAATTTGCAGCATCGGGTCCTACGATGAGCTGCTCCCTCCGGGGTTTCCATGAGTCATCTGAACATTGAGATATGTAAAGGGGTAAGAGGGAAAGTTCTAAGGTTCATGGTTTTGTTTTCAAAATCTAAACTTTTTGAGTTTGACTCGGGTTTTGCAACTAACTTCTTTTCATTCATTCAAGCAAAGCACACGATACAAACACACATACACCACAACAAAAGGAAAACAGATGGTTTTAAGAACCATTCTATAAGCTAAGATATAATGGGATCAATACTTCTCACTCCTATGATAGTGCTCTAGTGCATCTACTCATCATCGATGAAGTCGGTGTCATCATCGTCGGTTTAGAAGTCCATGGCATCATCCTCCAGATAGTCATCATCATTGTTGAGGTAAGAGTCCATATCCCCTTGGATGTCTTCTCCTCTTCTTCTTTGGCTGCAATTTGAGCTTCTTGCTCCTTCATGGTCTTCTCGAGGTCTGCCACCTTCTTGCGAAGATGGTCGATGGTGCGATCCTTTTTTGCATGTTGACGACGAAGTGATTGACGATCGTTGACAAGTAGTGAGAAAGTCTAGGCCTTCTGAGCGGCAATGGCGAGGTTGTGGTTGGCGTACTCTCTAGCATTGTCCAATTCCTTCTATCTGTCCTATAGTAGGAAGTCAACGTTCTCCACTTGACGCTTCAACTCCGGGTAACATGGCATCTCCAGAGGCATTCCCATAGAATCATTCCTTGCATAGTGAGCAAAGCGGGTTCCTAGGATCAAGTTGACATTCCGTGCGCAAAGACGAGCCAGAGCTTCATGCATTGCCCTAGCTAATCCATCTAGCCAGTTGTTCTCTCTCACGGAGAACTGGATCCTCTCGGACATTGGTGCCTCTAACTTGCCTCGAAGATCAGTAGTTACTAGCCATTATAAATATCCTCCTGGGGGACCATTGAGTTGAGCTCCAAGGAATTCCATATGCAGACGCTCCAAGTACTCAGATAGTGCATCAAGATCCCTCTCAAAGATAAGTTGGCCTCCGTTGCCCAACTGGTAGAACTTGTTGCACTAAACTTCCATATATAAGAATTTAGGATGAGTAAGATAGTGAAGTGATCAAGTGTGTCAAATTTTATGTAGTAATGTAAGAATCTTGAGGAACATGTATTTTTTTGAGAGAAAGAATCCCAAAGGTAAGAGAGGAAATAGGTTTTCATAAATACTCACTTTGGTTTTGAAACTAAGTTTTTGTTCGGACGTCCATTCTAACTAGGGTCTCCTATGGTCAGGATGGCTCTGATACCAACTTGTCAACACCCGGATTTTTAATCCTAGATGCCTGTTATGCCATACATCACAATCCTAGGATTACCATTTTTGCGAGACATAACAGATTGGATATCACAGTACATCATCCATTACAAACCATAATAAGGTCTTACACGAATAAAGGATCTCATGATCCAGTCTTAATACAACAAGCAGCGGAAAAAAAATAAGCATAGCGGGGGGGTCCATCTTCAGTGTCACAGGCAATGCTGACGATGGGAGATAGTCCTAGTTATCATAGCCGTCCTGCTGTCCTTCATCTTGGTAGTCCTCTTCATAGTCTGGCCATGAGAATAGCCAGGGACAAAAGCCATGAGTACTCTTTAAGTACTCACAAACTATCACTAACCAGTAATGTAGTTCTAGTAGGAAAGCTAACTCTAAGTTTATTTGCCAAGTTAAGTTTGAAACTTAAGCTGAGTTTAGAAGTAAAGAAAGGTAAAATAAAGTTCTAGAATCAGTTAAGTTGGGAAACTAGTTTCATAGTCACAACCCTGTTGTGGTCAAGTCAAGATTCATCATTCATTTCATAAGTCATTTTGAAAACATCTGACAACGGAACAGTATGGCCACTCAAACTGTCCATAACCACGGACGCGGCTATTCGAATAGTTTGACACTCTACAGAGGTGGTACACTTTCACCACAAGATTCGATACATGCGTCAGAGATAACCCTGAATCATCATACTTAGTATGCGGATAATCAAACATAACCTTTCAATTACACACCCTAGTAAAAGCACCTCTCCTATGAGCTTGGCCTCCCAGCCATGGCCATCTGCCATCCTAGGCACTACATAGGTGGACAACATCACAAGTCTATTTAGTACTCTAAGTCACACCTTTGATGATCTAGCATCATCTCAAACATCACAAGGTTTAAGGAACTAGTTTCATTTATTTTATTTGAGAAAAGTAATTTCTACTCATTGAAATTAACTAAGATTTAATATTCTCCAATTAAAATATGGGATCATGTGGACACATGTCATCACCATATATTCTAATACATGGGAATGTGATTTAAATGTTGGATCATATTTTAATAAGTTTCAGATTAATCTTTAATGATTTAAAGTTTTTAGAAATGCCTATATAGCATTATTTTGGTACTAGTCCAAAGTCACTGCATGCAAACCTTAATATTATTATGTATTCAGATAGGTATGTTCAAATGTGATTTTTGAGAGGTGGAATCAACTCAAAAGCTATTATGGTTGATTTTAGAAAAATGTTTGAATGTGAAAAAGCTTCTGTCTTGTTATTTTTAATAGGCGATATCTCTAACTCTAATTGATTTAAATCGAACGGGCTCGGATAGATATTTCAACTACCTTTCCAACAAAATTGGAATCACTCAATTTGGATTTGTAAAACTCTCTGAATTGATTTTCAAACTGAAGGACATAATCTAGATTAACTCTAAATAGATAAATCTAAATTTGAATTATAGGGCCAGCGCGGGAACACTAATGGGCCGGCCTAGTTTCACTCTGCGGCGTTGAGGACTGCTGACAGGGGGTCCCGCCTGTTAGTAGCTCATTAAACACGAAGCGGTACGGGGCAACGTGGAACGTAGGATTAATACTAGGATCAACGGCTCACGTTCATCGTCGACGACAGACACGTCGCCGGCGAGACGGAAACCTAGTGGCACGGTGGGGGTGCAGTAGGTGCATACCAAGGCTCCAGCAAGCTTGGCGATGGGGGCGTTTGAACGAGGAGACGACGGTGGACTCAGGCAAGGTCGCGACAACTCCGGGGATGGACGGAATCGACGGGAGCTTCTCCTCCTCTGCTGCGGCTAACTCTGGCGAAATTCCGGTGACTGGCTGCTCGAGAGGCTCCGGATAGAGGTGGGGAATGGTCAGTGGTGGGAGGGGAGCTGAATGGTGTGGTGATTCGGGCTGGGGAAGGCCTCCTGATATAGGCTCGTCGAGAGGACCGAGGGGGCGACGGGGAGCTCGTTGGTGACAACGATACAGGGCGCTATCAGCATGGGCGGCGTAGGCGGACGATGGCTTGCCTCCTGGTGGTCCTCTACGGCTTTATGGCGCTGCTAGGGGCGGTGGCAAACGGTCGGGAGCGTCTTGCGCTCTGAGCGGCAGAGGCGGTGCTCGACATGGTCCACGGTGGCTCTGGGTCACGGCGGTGGGAGAAAGGCGTGTCCGGCGGGTTGTTGGTTTTAGGGCGGAGCGGCACACGTGAGCTGGGAGCAAGGAGCGGCTCGTGGGGCTCTGTCGGGGACAGAGCTCTGGCGTGCACTGCGCATGGCGCGCAAAGGCTCAGTGTGGGGGCTGTCCATGGTGGTCCAGGGGCTGACTGTGGCCGTGGGGTGGACAGGGGAGTGCGGTAGGGTTGGGCGGAGCTAGTGGTGGTGCTGGATCAGCGCGACATGGTCTATGGGACGCTGCCCATTTCGACCGGCGGCGACCAAAAACAGGCGGCGTGACACTGCTCCTCTAGGTCAATTGGTAGCTTAGTTAGGGGTTGGTTAGAGCTAGGGAGACAAGGGGACCAAAATTTGCCCAATTACTTGACAATGCATTGATCATCAAATAGTAATAGTTAGGCAGAAATTTGGGGCATGCCACCTATTCGACATAATGGCCGCATGAACCAAGGTTTTGAATTTTGAGATGATTTTTGGTGGAGTTGTTGGTCTTAAGCTTGAGCACCTCTGGTTGCTTGGGATTTTCAAATTGAGTTCATTTGAGTGGTTTTTGAAAAAGTGTGATCTTGATACATACACTTGATTCCATTTTCAAATGTCATTTAAAATTAGAGTTTGAATGTTTTTGGAAGATCACAAAGTGGGCCTTGTTAGATCATTACTTGTACTTGCAAGGGGTGCAATGAGTGAGAATTGTTTCTGTTGGAAATTAAGTCCTAGGAACACCTAAAGTGACCTAGTTGGTTAAAATGGCAAAAGTGACCATTTCCTTTATTAATTCTTTTTTGATTTCTTTTTCTTGGTTTTTGCTTGGGAATGATCTAGATGATGTGTAATTCACCTTAGATTCATTTTACAACCAATAGAACAATCAATCTTGGAAATTCAAAACAATTCATATTTAATGCAACACACATATGCATGCTTAATTATTCTTAAGGATAAAAAGTTTTTGTTAACCCTAAATTGGGTGATTAGGATCTTGATAACCTTGATTAAAGGTTTGGGATGTTACAAGTTGCCAACGAGTATGAACATTCTTGGATTTCAAGCCGAGCGACCACAAGGTCAAGACCATATCTCTACATATCATACTTTATTCTGATGATCGAGTATCCAAGAATTTGCATGGTGATAGATTTTACCATATTTTGAAAACAATCGAAGAGGAAGTATTATGAAGAGTTTGGCTCAGATCAGCTTATCTCTCGAGAAGGAGCCGAACCAGAAATTTTTGCTTTTAGGGTCCTTCGTGCTAAATGTATGGACCTCGATGTAATTTTCCCTTCTTTCAGGTCCTTGATGTAAAATGTACTCCCACCGACCAGGTAAAATGCTAACCTAAAAGTAAGTGGTGAAATTTAAACGGATTTAAGCTTAGTTGTCAACGAGTATGAACATACTTGGATTTCAAGCCGAATGACCACAAGGTCAAGGCCATATCTCTACATCATACTTTATGCTGATGAACCCATATCTAAGAATTTGCATGGCTATAGATTAAGCCATATTTTGAAAACAATCAAAGAGGAAGCAGTATGAAACGTATGTCCTGATGAGCTGCTCTCTCGAGAAGGAGCCGAACCTGACAATTATTCTTGCTTAATTTTAGGTGGGTTTGTGCTAAATGTATGGACCTCGATGTAATTTTCCCTTTTTTAAGTCCTTGATGTAAAATGTACTTCCATCGCGTGTGTAAAATTCTAACCTAAAAGTGTAAGTAGTGAAAGTTAGACGATTTAAGCTTACTTGTCAACGATTATGAACATTCTTGGATTTCAAACCAAATGACTAAGGTGAAGGCCATATCAACATCATACTTTATTCTGATGATCCCATATGAGAGAATTTGCATGGCGACAGATTTGGCCATATTTTGAAAACAATCAAAGAGGAAGTTGTATGAAGAGTTTGGCTTAGATCAGCTAATCTCTCGAGAAGGAGCCGAACCAGAAAGTTTTCCTTTTAGGGTCCTTTGTGCTAAATGTATGAACCTCGATGTAATTTCCCCTTTTTAGGTCCTTGGTGTAAAATGTACTCCCACCGACCGTGCAAAATGCTAACCTAAAAGTAAGTGGTGAAATTTAAATGAATTTAAGCTTATTGTCAATGAGTATAAACATTCTTGGATTTCAAGCCGAACAACCACAAGGTCAAGGCCATATCTCTACATCATACTTTATGTTGATCATCCCCATTTCCAAGATTTTGCATCGCTACAGATTTGGCCATATTTAGAAAACAATCAAAGAGGAACTAGTATGAAACATATGGCTCGATCAGCTGCTCTCTCGAGAATGAGCCGAACCTGACTATTTTTCCTGCTTAATTTTAGGGGGGTTTATGCTAAATGTATGGACCTTGATGTAATTTTCCTTTTTTTAGGTCCTTGATGTAAAATATACTTCCACCGCCCGTGTAAAATTCTAACCTAAAAGTCTAAGTGCTGAAATTTAGACGATTTTAAGCCTACTTGTCAACGAGTATGAACATTCTTGGATTTCAAGTCGAACAACCAAGGTGAAGGACATATCAACATCATACTTTATTTTGATGATCCCATATGAGAGAATTTGCATGGCAACAGATTTGCCAATATTTTGAAAACAATCGAAGAGGAAGTATTATGAAGAGTTTGGATCAAATCAGCTGATCTCTCGAGAAGGAGCCAAACCAGAAAATTTTCCTTTTAGGGTCCTTTATGCTAAATGTATCAACCTCGATGTAATTTTTATTTTTTGAGGTCCCTAATGTAAAATGTACTCCGATCGACTGTGTAAAATTCTAACCAAAAAGTAAGTGGTGAAATTTAAATGAATTTAAGTTTAGTTGTCAATGAGTATGAACCATTCTTGTATTTCAAGACGAACAACCAAGGTCAAGGCCATATCTACATCATATTTTATGCTGATGATCCCATATCCAAGAATTTGCATGCCAACAAATTTGGCCATATTTTAAAAACAATCGAAGATGAAGTAGTATGAAGAGTATGGCTCAATCAGCTACTCTCTCGAGAAGGAGCTGAACCCAGCTGTTTTCCATGCTTAATTTTAAGGTCATTTGTGCTAATTTATGGAGCTCGATGGAATTTCTCGCTTTTATGTCCTTGTTGTAAAATATACTCCCACCGACCGTGTAAAATTCTAAACTAAAGTAAGTGTTGAAATTTAAACGAATTTCAGCTTATAGTTGTCAACGAGTATGAACGTTCTTGGATTTCAAGCCGAACGACCACAAGGTCAAGGCCATATCTCTACATATCATACTTTATTCTGATGATCGAGTATCCAAAAATTTGCATGGAGATAGATTTGGCCATATTTTGAAAACAATCAAAGAGGAAGTAGTATGAAGAGTATGGCTCGATCAGCTACTCTCTTGAGAAGGAGCCAAACCTGACTGTTTTCTTTGCACAATTTTAGGGTCCTTTTTGCTAAATTTACGGACCTCGGTGTAATTTATCCTTTTTTTAGGTCCTTGATGTAGAATGTACTCCCACCGACCATGTTAAATACTAACCTCAAAGTAAGTGGTGAAGTTAAAATGAATTTAAGCATAGTTGTCAACGAGTATGAAAAATTCTTGGATTACAAGTAGAACGACCACAAGGTCAAGGCCCTAACTCAACATCATACTTTATGTTGATGATCCCATATCCAAGAATTTGCATGGCGATAGATTTTGCCATATTTTGAAAAAAATCAAAGATATTAAAAAACAAAAAATAATCAATTTAAGTTTTCCAAGTAACAGGAATTTATTTTCTAAAAAGGAAGTAAAAAATTCACTACAAGAAAAGTTTCTGATGAGGATATATACAGGGATTATGATGATTCTGATTGCCTGAACTGGAAGGAAATATTGAGTCAAATCAATAATGACTATCAGGTGAATTCATTCCTAATTGAACTTGATGTTTTACTTAATGAGAACTTTATACTACATAAGTCTATGCATCTTTGTATGATCAGGTTTATTGATAACACAAGCGTTGCGCGAGGAGGAGGAGAGTTGTAGCAAGAAGGACAAGCGCTGATTTCCAATATCAACAAGTGCGCGAGGGAGGAGCGAGAGGCATGCGCACTAGGAGGAAATGAGGAAATCACGTATGAGCAAGAGAGAGAGAGATGGCGCACCTAGAATTACATGTTTGAGGTGTTCCACGACGTTTGGACTGCGTGCCAATAAGGCCGAACCCATATATGGGTCGGTATGTATCAGTTTGAGTCGAACCGAGTCAGTTTGGGCCAAGTTATGGCTGCTTTTAGGCCCGTTTAGAGGGGAGGACGCCCCAGCCCTCATATAAACCTCCGTAGCCGTCACAAGTTAGGGTTTAGACCACGTTAAAATATTTTGGAGTTGTTTCTTTCATAGAACCTCTGGAATTACCCTATGTTCGAATCTACCAACTATAATTGAGTGTGATATGTTGTTCCATTTGGAATTAGTAGATCGCACTACCATTCGTGGTCACGGCTGCGTGCGCAAGAGTGTGGTGTTGTGAATATCCTACAAGGTTCGAGATCTGCTATACTTGGCATCGTGGATCGGCGGAGAGATCATAGCTACGCACTAGTTATCTATCATCCACCATCATCATCGCCATCCGCTTACTGAGAAGATCGGGCCACCCCATATCATCTTGGTATCAGATTTCTAGTGTTGCCTCGGTAAGCATCCACAAATCCATCCATAGATTAGTTGTTTTTGTCCTATACAAAAAAAGCCACAAAAATATTAGGGTTCATAGTTCATTATCATAGCCTAGATAACACTGTTCGTGAGTTCTAGTTGCTGATCGTAATCCTTTTGTGTAGCATTTCTTCTAAATCTGAGTCATAGTTTTTGTCTAGTTTTCTGTTTTTGATCCGTTGTCGGGGTCCCTAGACTATTTCTAGACTGTTCGTCATGTTCTTAAGTCTTAGATCTAGTAGATCTGTTTTCTTTTAGTCTCAGGTTGTAGATCCGTTTGAAAGAAGGAGAAAAAAGGCAAACCGATCAGATCTAGACTTGTACTGAGTTTGCTTCATGTTGAAGTAAAAAAAAATCGGCTCGCTGCCTCACGCCTGACCGCAGACGAGTCTGTGCTCCAGCGTGAAAGCCAAAAAAAATCCGAAAAAGAAAATCCGAAAAAGAAAAAAAAATTCGGACCGACGCCTTACCACAGACCAGTCTGTGCTAGTACGAGAAAAAAAAATTCTGCCGCCATCACGCGGCAGATTTTTAAACCGTTTTCGCCCGTGCAGAGACCAATTCTCAGGTCAAAAAATTTTCTTTTTTGTTTATTTTTTTACTGAGTCCACATGGCGTACCTATCCTTGTGAGCCTTAGTAAACCTTTCTTTGTGTCTAAAACTATCCTACGAGACTAGCATGCTTAGTGCTCTACGGGCTGCTCAGTTTAGCAATCTTGTGCCCGTTTCATTGAGACATTGCTAGCGTCTCTCCTTGTGCATTGCAACACGAGCGTTCCTCCGACATACCTCACTTTACTGAGCTCATTTTCATAGTTACAATTGCCCCATTTCTCTCCACCATGTGTGTTTCCGTGGGTCTTTGTCATACGATCAGCACTAGGACTTGTTTGCGGTGTAGTTAGGATACCATACCTACAGCTCCACCGTAAATAACCTGTGTGCCTTGCGATCGTTCTCTATATCTTTGGTATTCACTTCATCACATCAGTGCATCAGTCTTTGATTTCGAATTGGTAAGCATCACTATTCCCTTTGAAACGGTAAGATCTGCTTTCGTGTCAGTTTTTGAGTGAGTTGTGAGTGTGCCACCAAAACAATTTTGTGTTTTTGCACTAATGTACTAATCATGACTTCTACTAGTGTTGATGTGATGCAGAAATCAGATGATGTTTACCATGACTATTTAGCTATTGTGGTTGGCATGGCATATGATCCAACTACAATCAAGTGGAGATTGGAAAGTTCCGCCACACCCGCAGAATATCAGATTTGGGAAATTGATATGGGATTTGGTTTTGCGAGATGTCGTACTTTCGATAGAAAGTTTAATAGCCATATAGAATACATTCTTGCTCACCGACGTGTGGATGAAGAGGTAGCTCGTTGGTGGAAGGACGCAAGGATTGTGTATGGTGTCATGGGTAAAAAAATCCTTTGGGAAGATTTCAAGCAATTTCTATGTTCTATGTTTTTGAACAACTACAAATGGCCTATTCCAGAAATTTTGAGAGTGGACACTAATGAGACATGTGAGTTGTCTACTAACGTAATCATGTCTACTCCTAGTGTTGTATCTTGTGATGTACAGGTTGCTTTTGAAGAAAGGGAGCCGCCTATTTTACAACCTCCATCACATGATCTGGTATTGTCACTTGAGGAGGATGTCGTAGTACCTACTACAGCTGAGAAGATTGTTGATGACATTGGTACTAATTTGGAGCTTCAGCCAACATGTGCGACATATTGTGAGTCTATTCCTTTACTGAAGCCTCCTTGTGATTTGCCTTACACTATTGTTTCAGCACCATGTGATAGTTTACCAAATTCCAATTTTGATCATGTGGTACTGATTACACATAAAGAAATACTTGCTCGAATACCACCTGCTGATATTGTGATTTCCATCATGCTAAATGAACCTATGAGTATGAGTTGTGCTATGGACAAGATTTCTGAAATTTCATGTCTAAATTCTAGCACATATTCTCCTTGTTTCAGTTTCAATCTAATTGGTGAATATAGCATGCATGAAAATTTTCTTGTGGATCACATATGCATTACTTGTGATAGAATCGTTGAACTGAAACATGCTGTTTTCAGCCATACTTGTCGTGTGTCGATGACTTGTTGTGGGACATATGCTGAAATTTGTGATAGTATGAAACTAAAGTCAGATCTAGTTGATATAATACAGCCAACACAAGTAATTTTACCTATGTTTGATCGTTGTAATCTTGCTATAATAGAACCCAAGTTATCATATCCTTTGTGTTTGTCCCAAAAGTCTTTGTCTAGCTGGGCTACTGCTCTATACTTCACTTATATTTGCAAATTGAGTTGCATCTTCCATACTGGACAACATGATCATGTTTATATTAATCAGAGTAGCGCAGTTGAAGCATGGTGTGAATCAATTTGGTTTTCACACATATTGAATTGGTTAGATCTTGTCCACAAATTTGATCATAGATCTTCTTTAAGAAAACTGAATTTATTATTAAAGAACAAGACTATCTATTTAGTTGTTTTTCACCATGATCATGATTCTTTGTACTTCACTTATACCTGCAATTTAAGTTGCTTGATGTATACTGGACATACTTTTCATGTGAACAACAATAATACAACATGTTATATATACATATACTTTGCGTACATGTTGTTCTTTTTGTTTCTCCCACATTCAGCTTACCTAAAGCCGAGGACGGCTTTTCATGAAGAAAGGGAGGAGGATAAGGATATATATAGGGATTATGATGATTCTGACTGCCTGAATTGGAAGGAAATATTGAGTCAAATCAATAATGACTATCAGGTGAATTCATTCCTAATTGAACCTGATGTTTTACTTAATGAGAACTTTATACTACCTAAGTCTATGCATCTTTGTATGATCAGGTTTATTGATAACACAAGCGTTGCGCGAGGAGGAGGAGAGTTGCAGCAAGAAGGACAAGCGCTGATTTCCAATATGAACAAGTGCGCGAGGGAGGAGCGGGAGAAATGCGCACTAGGAGGCAATGAGGAAATCACGTATGAGCAAGAGAGAGAGATGGTGCACCCAGAATTACATGTTTGAGGTGTTCCACGACGTTTGGACTGCGTGCCAGTAAGGCCGAACCCATATATGGGTCGGTATGTATCAATTTGAGTCGAACCGAGTCAGTTTGGGCCAAGTTATGGTTGTTTTTAGGCCCGTTTAGAGGGGAGGACGCCCCAGCCCTCATATAAACCTCCGTAGCCGTCACAAGTTAGGGATTAGACCACGTTAAAATATTTTGGAGTTGTTTCTTTCATAGAACCTCTGGAAACCCTGTGTTCGAATCTACTAACTATAATTAAGTGTGATCTGTTGTTCCATTGGGAATTAGTAGATTGCAGACTATTGTTCGTGGTCACGGCTGCGTGCGCAAGACTGTGGTGTTGTGAATATCCTACAAGGTTCGAGATCTGTTGCGCTGGCATCAGGGATCGAGCGGGAGAGATCATAGCTACGCACTAGTTATCTATCATCCACCCTCATCATCGCCATCCTCTTACTGAGAAGATCGGGCCACCCCATATCAGTTTCCTTCCGCAACGACTTGGCCCTACAGTCGTTGTAGAAGGCGCGTCTTCCGTGACGAAATTCTCGGCTCGTCTGTGGCCAATGGAATTTTTTTTTTCCGGATTCATGGCCCTCTACTACGACGGATCTGCTAAAAACATGGAGGAAGCTCGGTTGTCATGTGGCAGAAGCAAGATTTTCGTTTCCTCGCACGATGTTGACTCGCCGAAGTCTTTTGAGGCGTGTGGGTCCCTGACGTTAGTGTCTCTAGCGGACCATACTTTTCGATCGCGCCTTCCTAATTTGAACTCGATAAGGTAGCTCGAGGTGTCTGCCGTTTAGTCGGGCTGCTAGGTCCCACATGTCATCCTCTCATTAGAAGGATCATGTGTATGATGGAATTTTTTCCTTCGCCCGCGCTACCCTGTTCCGAAGTTGATAGCGCTGCTCGATGCATCTACCATCTAATCAACCTTCTGGGACCCACATTTCATCCTCTCATTAGAAGAAACGTGTGTATGATGGAATTTTTTCCTTCGCTGGCGCCACCCCATTCCGAGTTGATAGCGCTTCTCAACGCATCTACCGTTTAACCAACCTCCTGATCCCCACATATAATCCTCTCATTAGAAGAAACGTGTGTATGATGGATTTTTTTCCTTCGCTCGCGCTACCCTGTTCCAAACTTGATAGCGTTGTTCGATGCATCTACCGTTTAATCACGATGTTGGGCCCCACATGTCATCCTCTCATTAGAAGAAACGTGTGTATGATGGAATTTTTTCCTTCACTGGCGCCACCCCATTCCAAGTTGATAGGGCTGCTCGACACATCTACCATTTAACCAACCTCCTGAGCCCCGCATGTCATCCTCTCATTAGAAGAAACGTGTGTATGATGGATTTTTTCCCTTCGCTCGCCCTACCCTGCTCCGAACTTAATAGTGTTGTTTGATGCATCTACCATTTAATCACGATGTTGGGCCCCACATGTCATCCTCTCATTAAAAGAAACGTGTGTATGATGGATTTTTTACCCTCTTTAGCGCCTTCGTGTTTCGAACTTGATAGCTTTGTTCGCTGGATCAGCCGTTTATTCAGGCTGGTGGGTCCTTATGTTAGCCTCACATTAGAAGAATCATGCGTATGATAGAATTTTTTTGTTATCTAGTGCTAACCTGTTCCGAACTAGATAGCGTTGCTCGACGAATCTGCCATTTGCTCACGCTGCTGGGTCCCTCATTTCAGCCTCTCATTAAAAGAAACGTGTACATGCTGAACTTTTTTCTCGCTCGTTCCTTCCTGTTTCGAACTGGCTACGTCGCTCGATGCAGCATCTGTATAAGGTTGCGCTGCTGAGTCCCACATATTAGCCTTTCTGTAAATAAAACATGCGTATGATGGACATTTTTTGGCCATGTCCGCTGTTTTGACCTTGGCAACTTGCTGGGTCCCAGATGTCAACCACCTCTGTGTAGGAAACGTGTCTATGCTGGGTCCCAGCTGATAGCCTTTATTTGAAAGAAACGTGTGTATGTTGGACTATTTTTTAAGGTCCCAGATGTCAGCCTCAGAGTACAAAAAACATAATGGCCGAATTAAAAAGATTCTGGGCTAACTCGGGGCGAATGCCCTATTCGTCATGGCTTATATTCCATGGGCTAACTCCTAAGTTGAATGGGTTGTGGTCGGTGGCCACAAGACCACGAAAAAGCTGAATTACAAGGTATTAGGCTATGCTTGGGGCTGATAGGCTAATTTAATGGGCTATGCTTGGGCCTACTGGGTATGACATGTCAGCTTCTCTGTAAGTGCAACGTGTGTATGATGGGCGTTTTTTTGGGCCACGTCCGCTGTTTTCACCATGGCAGTTGTGTATGGTCTTACTGCTGGAGACCTTATGTCAGCCTCTCTGGCATGTTCTGGCTTGTGGGTCCCCGATGCAGCCTGGTATGTTCTGTCTGGTGCGTCCCTGATGCGAGCCTCTTTGTACAAGTATTTAAAATTTTGTTTCGAACCCACCCTCAAAATAAACTACAGGGACGCTGCATGCTGGTGGGTCCGTGATGTCAGCCTCTCCGTAATGCGATATTGCTAGAAGAAAAAATGTAAATCCAAGATACAATTCGAACAAAAGACCTTCAAATCAAATAGACGTAAACTGAGTGTGTTGCCACTACAACAAAGATATTTATAGAATAAATATCATTAAACGTTTATTAGTACTACAATTTATGTATTAGTCTTCTTAAAAATATTTCGTGTGTCTATGTTTATCTCTTTTAAAATATAAAAGGGCAGTGCTCCTGGCATCTCAATTTATAAAATGCCACATAATGGTGTATTTTCTTAAATACATGGGTAGGCAGAGTTTTTTATTTTATTTTGAGAGGTGGGGGCACTGCCCAAAAGGCTGAATTAAACAGAGTTTGTCTATTCTACATAGGTTGCTCTACGTGGGTTATACTCTGTAGGCTATGCTCCATGGGATTCATTCTCAAATTTTAGTGGCCTATGCTCAGCAGTCCCCTGACCCCTAAAAGGCCGAATTAATATGTTCTCGGCTATGCTCCATGGGCTCCTTTCTCAAATTTCACTAGGTTGTGGTCAGCAGTCCCCTAACCCCAAAAAGACCGAATAAAAATGTTCTGGGCTAAAGAGGGGCCGAATGAGCTACGGAGTACTAGATGTCTTCTCCTGGTTAATAAAAGTTGCATTGTAATATGCTCGGCCGGATTTGAAACAAAGACCTTAGAGAGGGAGGGGAAAAAGCGAAAATTCTTTTTGGCAGCTATTAATGTCAAAATTCAGTAGTACAGAATAAGGTAGAAAAATTATCAACGGATTCAAAGTTCATATTCAGGAGCACTTGACCAATTCAGCAGCATTTCAAAAGTGACCAATTCAGCAATATAGAAAATGAAATACAAATAGAAGTACAGAGAGAAAATGAAATACAAATACCAGTTTCTGTTTCATCTCTAAAACCTTGTCGGGCGATCAGTTTGTCCTTTTCACCAAAGACACTCGACCATTGGAGCAAGCAAAACTGATGATCAAGTCTGCTTTGAGTACCTTCGTCTCACATCAATGCCTGTGTGACCCCCATAAACGAGCCGATCCAAGCTAGGTCATTAGTTGAATGAGCTTTAGCGAGTCGAGCCGAGCTGATTCGGCTCGGCTCGAATTCTAGCCCTAGTGGTGGTACTTTTTTGACTAAGGTATGTCCCGAGGGAGCAAGATTCTTCAATTAATTAACACAGTAAGTGGATGTGTACATGTTACACCAAGGACCTTAAAAAAACAAAAATTACATCTAAGTCCATACATATAGAAAAAAGGACACTAAAATCAAATGCTTGAAAATTTTGGTAACATGGTCTATAGAAACGGGGGGATTCTAGAATGATGGAGAAGTGTGTTTTGAGGTTTGTGCGTAGTTTTTCATTGTGATGAATATTATTAATAGAATCTTCTTGATGCTAGAATGGAAAATAAGATCCAACGACTGGAGATATTGGGATTCGTGAGTCTTGATCCAACAATTAATATTCAAAGTTTTTTGTACACCATATAGTGTTAACACAGTGGTAATGGTAAGACTAGTACTTTCTTAACAAAAGAAAACAACGCACTTCTCACTTTCAGCAGATCTTGTTGAAGAAGATGCACGAATCTACCAGATGCAGGTACTGTATCAAAAAACTATATATGATGTCAATATGGTCATGACCTTGGCTATTCGGGTCGAAACCAGGAATGTTCATACACCTTAGGCCAATACATATTGTGAAGCAGTGAGAGCATTTTTTGTATTCAAAGGTGTCAAAACACATGTTTCTCATTTTTTCTTAGCACTATATAGTGTATGCATAACTTTGAATATTGACCGTTGGATCAAGGCGCGAATCCCAACATTGTCAGACATTCGATCTTCATTATTTCCATTTTAGCATCGACAAGATACTATAGATAGTCTTTCTTTTCTTATCTTACCACTGCTAGTAAAAGGCACGTGCCACACACGTATATACTGTATGAAATATGATTTAACAAACATTAAGTTGTTATTAACCAATAGTCTTGTTAGAGAAAAAATGGATACATTAAGTCTATTAATAATATATCTACACATATTGAGAAAACAACCTACCGTGCTATGAAATTTTGGGGGTGGTGACATGATGGTTCTAGAACATGATGGAGTTTGCTATAGGTACTATTTAACACGAATCGAGCTTCTCAGAACAATTGGATCTAACAACCCAACGGTCAGGATTGGTGGTATGGATCCAATTCAAATTAAAACTGCTCTATTATAATAGTAGAGATATGATGTCAATATGGTCATGACCTTGGCTATTTGGGTCAAAGCCAGGAATGTACATACACCATAGGCCAATACACATTGTGAAGAAGCCATAGCATTTTTTCGTATTCAAAGGTGTCAAAACACATGTTTCTCATTTTTTTTCTTAGCACTACATAGTGTACGAATAACTTTGAATATTGACTGTTGGATCAAGATACGAATCCCAACATTGTCAGATGTTGGATCTTCATTTCAATTTTAGCATCAAGAAGATACTATTGATAGTCTTTATTTTCTTATCTTGCCCCTTTTAATTTATATATAGTGTGCGGACAACTTTGAATATTGACCGCTGATTCATGACCGGCGAATCCCAACATTGCTGCTAGTTATTGGATCCTCTAATCCATTCCATCATATAGAAGATACTATTGATAGTCTTTGTTATCTTATCTTACTACTATATAATGTATGAATAACTTTGAGTATTAACCTATGGATCAAGACTCGCGAATCACAACAATGCTAGCCATTGGATCTTCTTTTTTCCATTCTACCGGGTGGTGGTACTTTTCTCTACTACTATGATGGAGCAGTTTTGAATTGGATCCATAGCACCAATCCTGGCCGTTGGGCTGTTAGATCCAATGGTTAAGAGTAGCTAGATTCATGTTGAATAGTACATAGAGAAAACTCCAACATGTTCTAGAACCATCATTTCACCACCCCAAAAATTTCATAGCACACTAGGATGTATTCTCAATAATTTAGATAGTTATTACTAATAGAATTAATGTATGCATTTTTCTCTAACAAGAATATTGGCTAAAACAACTTAACATTTGTTAAATCACATTTCATACCACTTTATCATTATCAATTTGTTTTTACCCATCAACTCAGTCATCCATGTAGGGCCCACAGATTGGGAAGGTCGCGCCTTGGGCCTTTACAAAATTATGGATCGGGCCATCGAGTGCAGGAAGTAGAGTCAGCATTCCGTCCAATCGCTTACCCTAGTCATCGTCATTGATATTTTCCACACGCATAGGCTTCATCAACGATATTGATTGTCCCCTCGCTTCGGTAATCTGCCACATTAATCTTGGATCACCTCCTTCCTATTTAATCTCTCCCCTTCCCTGCACCAAACCATCTCTAATCCCCCGCTTCCAGGAACCATCTCCGTCCTTGTCTGTCATCCATGGCCACCTTCCGGCTGCCGCCCACCGTACCGGAGCGCAAAGACCCCGACATCGCCGCACAGGAGGACAATGCCGTGGGCATTTGGGCTTTCTCCCTACAGAGAACAATGTGGCAGTTGGCGTGCACCTTCCTCGATGTTGGGTACGGTGACCACAAGTACCAGATGTACGACATCTACGACAATCCGTACAGGACGCTGATGGTCAAGTTCGTCAACTTCATGGACGCCCGTCTCCACTACGGCCAGGCCTTCCACTGTGGCTGCGAGATGGTAGTGTTCACCGGCTCCAAAATTTTCACCAACTACTGGAACCGGTTCCCAAAAAATGGCAACTTCATCCACAGTGTTCTCCTAGAGCTGTCGATGGCTCTAGAGGTGCCGCCTCGTTTTCCGGAGGTGCCGCCGATGGCTCAGGAGGTGTTGTCGCCTTATCCGGAGGTGCCGATGAGTCAGGAGCCGGCTCTGTCGCTGGAGTTGTCGTTGGTGCCGATTTCACGAGCTGCCACTGGTGGCGCGGACTAGGTGCAAGTAGGCGCCGGAACTACACTAATTCAGCAGCGAGTCCTATATGAAGTTAATGGTTGTATGAAGTTTCTTCTAGTACTACTCGTCAAAAAAAGTTTCTTTTGGTACTACTCACTGTACCCTGTAGTACTAGTAGTAGTACTGCGAATGACGATCTATTGAATATCCTTCCCCCCGGATGTTTGTCAAGGAAGTGAAAATTAAGAAAATCGGGAAAGTTTGAATTGCTACTCTATTGTAAGGACCAAAATGGTTCCCACCAATGCAGCTGACGAACACGCCAGACAAAGACATGGAGCCACCAACAAACACACGGAGCCACCAATGGCAGGTTATCGGTCAACGTGCGTGCGCAGCGCCACGTTGTGGACGAGGGAGATATCAGCCGGCCGGGGTGTGGGGGTGGTGATGGGGGAGTGAAGGAGAGATAAAACACATTTTGTTTTGCTTGCATATATATTGTGGTCCTGAAATTTACTCTACTCACTGTACCCTATACCTCGTGTGAGGAACCCATCCTAACTTTGATCTGACATGTCACCGCCTTCAAATCCTCCTCTTCACAGCTCTCTCGCTGCCTCCTCTGTGCTCATAGTCTCTTCTCGCTCATTATTTTTTAACAGAAAAAGGAAATAAATTCTTCTTACTTGATTTTTAGAAAATAAATTCCTGTCACTTGGAAAATTGAAATTGATTATTTTTTGTTTTTAATATCTTCTATTGTTCTCAAAAGATGGCCAAATTTGTCGGCATGTAAATTCTTGGATATGGGATCATGAGCATAAAGTTTGATGTAGAGATATGGCCTTGACCTTGTGGTCGTTCGCCTTGAAATCCAAGATTTTTTCATACTCGTTGACAACTATCGTTGAAATTTCACCACTTACTTGTAGGTTAGTATTTTACATGGTCGGTGGGAGTACATTCTACATCAAGACGTAAAAAAGGAAAAATTACATCGAGGTCCATACATTTAGCACAAAGGACCCTAAAATTCAGCAAAGAAAACAGTCGGGTTTGGCTCCTTCTCGAGAGAGTAGTTGATTGAGCCACACTCTTCATACTACTTCATCTTCGATTGTTTTCAAAATATGGCCAAATTTGTCGGCATGCAAATTCTTGGGTATGGGATCATCATCATAAAGTCTGATGTAGAGATATGGCCTTGACCTTGGGGTCATTCGCCTTGAAATCCAAGATTTTCATACTCGTTGACAACTATGCTTAAATTCGTTGAAATTCACCACTTACTTTTTAGGTTAGCATTTTACACAGTCGGTGGGAGTACATTCTACATCAAGGACCTAAAAAAGGGAAGTAAGGCTGGCAATGGGTAGGGTATGAGTAGGGTAGAACAATATCATACCCACTCCCGTTTAGTCAATGGGTAGAAAATTTTACCCATACTCGTACTCGCGGGTATAAAACTTTACCCATGCCCGTACCCATGAAAAATATCGAAGTTTAGAAGCCACAGTATCATACTCTTCCCTAGGTTGCTTGGCCCCATAGGTTGTAACTCTACAGGTAAGTTTTACTACTATGTTAGTTTAAATGGGTAGGGTATGGGTCAATCTACTCGTGTCCGTACCCATGACTTAATGGGTTAGGGTATGGGTATTACCCATGGGTATAAAATTGTGCCCATACCCTACCAACACGGGTATAGTACCTGCAGGCACTCGTGGGTAAAATTGCCATCCTTAGCGCGAAGGGACAATAAGAGTTGTGAGAACAAAGTACTTGTGGGGCCTGGCAAATTTCACTTTTTTTTGGATGAAAACACTGTCGCTGCTTACCTTATGAATGGTTTGATGTCATCCCTTAGGCTCTAGATTATTCACGTTAGCAAAATAGTGGGTTCCCATATTTTTGTTTAGAATAGAAGTATGAACACTCCCAACCATAGTTATTGAAATGTTATCGATAAAGGGCGCTTTATTTTTTTAAAGCTCAAGGCACTTTATTATAACACTCGATTCCCCATACCACCGGCCTACCATTCTTCCTATTATTAGTTGGACTATGGATAAACAAATTCACTCGAGTTGGTTGGGGCTTTAATCATAGTTTTCATGCTCACTACCTATCTTGGTGACAACATCTTCATACACATCATCGTTCATGAATAGATATAATACGGAGATATTTCAATGCCATAGTATTTTAATGCCTACCAAAGTAATACTTCAGTTTTCTCTCTTCTCGGTTTCTTCAAAAAGGGGTCTGACCTCTTTCTCAATTATTTTAAAAGACATAGTTTTGGAGAATACTTCAGTTTAAACCCTTATTATTTGTTGGAACAAAACACTAAAAGGTATTCAATAGTTCAGTTTATTCAGAAATCAAAATGTTTTCTAAATAAGTTAAAAATACTTTGATGCCAAACTCATCCTTAATATCTGAACTGAGCCAATCTAGGCCATGGATGATCTATATTTAGATGCCAAGTGGCCAAATGGGCCCTTAATTTCTGAACTGAGGCAGTATGGGCCATGGATGATCACCGATGTGCCTGTCGGCCTTTGATTCCAGAGAGTACGGCTTACCAATTTACTACTACTTGGACTATACAAAAATCTGAATTTAGTCGAGCAGGAAAATCTCCCGCTATCCAATGTTTCAAACATCTTGGAATCCCCCTTCTACCCCTAGTGAAGTCGGTTCGTTGGGGCTTCAGTCATAATTTCCCTATTCAGTACCTCTATACCCCGCCCCTACCATCAACCCCCCCTCCGCACACCCACACCCACACACAATCCTCACCCCAGCTACGCTAGCCCTGCGGAAAACCCTAGATCTACCTTCAACACCTTAGATCTGATTCACCATCGTCGTCGTGCACTGCACCAGATCTGCTTCACCGACCCACTCCCCTGGCGTGCCGAACACATTTCCACTTCCAGGAATCTGCTTCTTCGCCGCTGTTGTCCAGCGCTCGGAGGAACCCTTGTTCTGCTTCACCTTTGCCCACAAGCACCGCAACCACAACACCCTCGAAAACCTCGATGTCACCACCTTGGATTCGCATGATGCCTAAACACTGTCGTGGCCGAGGTAACCATATCTCCTTGGAGTTTGGTAAGATAAATATGTAGCAGTCTACTGTATTTTGTATTGGTTCTAATTCTGTAGTAACTTAAAAGTACTATACTTGTTACCCGTATCTTCCTAAATATTTTTTGCAGTCAGGTTTAACCATAAGGCATTCAACTATGATTTTCTATGTCATGGCGAAATATGATTCAGCCAATGGTTAACACATTTGTTTCCATTATCTAAGTGCTCGTATGTGATGTGGTTATAATTTCTCTCTGGCTTGGCGTAGGCTATGGCACTAATTGTTATTTCTTGCTTGATGCTTTTGTCCTATGTATGCAGTACATGTTTACATTCATTATATTGCTTCCACTAAGATGTTTGTTTCATTTGCTTCTGCTTACCCTACTATTCCTAACCGTTTGATGTTGTTATGCAATGAACAGGTGCAGTTTACACTAGAAATTGTAGAATGAATGGCCCCTATACTCTCGTAAGTATCTATTGCTTTTGTATGACTTCATGCTAACATTTATGAGACTCGAACCTTTTTGTATTCACTATTCGCTACACCATTATGAAGAGGACCCACATTGAATTATGGAGACCACCAGTCCAATTACTTGATGCAGCGGACATCATCGACGAACATACATGTAACCAGATCAGCAACCCTGAGACTCTACATAGAGCTATTGTAAGGACGCCCCCCCTTTTTTTAAGGATTAAGTCCCTTGGTGTCATAACATTGACTCTAATTGAGTTATTATTTTTGTTGGAGGCACTAGGGTGATTATAACAAAGCCAGAAATGCAACGGAATCCAATATAACAGAAACGGAAGAATCATAAAGAACCACCCACTTCAAATCTCACTCTGGTATCTACACGTGTATGGCTATTTTAATATGAGTCAGATGATAGTATAGTTTGTCTTTGGGCAGACAATCAAAAAATTTAAACATTCTAACTCTTCGACAGATTGTTTAACCATTTCTCTAAAATGATTTGGCTATTCTATTAGAGGCACCCGTCTGCATGAGGTCCTTGTGTTGAGTGCTTACATCGCTATAACAGACCAAATAATCTTTTAAAATCTTTGAGAATGAACATGGTAGTTTTGTTTCTTTGTATGATGTTGTAACTTCTTTATCTTAGTTTTAGCCTTCATCAAGTAGAGCAGTCAATTCACATGACAGAACTGACAGTTGCACACTATCTCATCCCTCTATGAAGTCAATTGTTCCAGTTATTTCATAAGAAAGAGATTTATGATGCCCTGTCATTACTAATTTCTTTGTTCCTTTTAGCAAAAGAACTGATTCAAAATTCGTTGGTTTTTGTTTTCCTTTGTAATTATGTTATATGACGTTTCTTTTTGTTTTAGGTTGCAAATATAAATATGAAGGAAGAATAGAAAACGACTACCTCAAGTGTATATCTCTTTGGACAGAGCAGCAGTGACAGTGCGTATTGCTCACGTAGGTACACAATCTCGACTGCTCCATACATTCCAGCAGAAAGAGTTTTTGGTGCTGCACTCCAAGATGCACTTGATGTAGTTGGAAAAGAATCCAACATAACATATGCAGTAGTATCCATCGCAAGGAAGGAGTTATCTGAGGTAAAAAACAGGCAAACTTTGATGGAGAATCTACTTAATAATATCCTCAACAAGTCTCATAGTAATCCCGCTGTTACATGTGAGGTGGCACGAGCTCCCTAAAAGGAACATTTTTGAAACTGAGAATATATTGTTTATCAGCTGTGTTGTACTCTGATGATGCTTTACGAGCTATGGAATTTTCCAGGACTGTAATAATTTACTATTTTTCCAGTTATAAGTTTTTTACCACAGTTCTAGAATTTATTTAGAATTTTACAGAACTTGTGTTCTTTGTTTATCCATGTTTATGTACTTGCAATGGATCTAAGCTAGATAGGCTTAAATAGTAGCAGGCCCACAATGTTTTGTCATTCCTTGGTGGGACACCAATCAACTATGACGGGCCTACACTAAGGCCATTATATGTAGAATCTGACCATAAAAGAACAGAACAGTAAAAGGCTAGAACAATGAAAGGCCAGAACAGTGAAAGGCCGGAACAGTGAAAGGCCGGACAGTGAAAGACTAAAACAGTGAAAGGCCAGAACAGTGAAAGGACGGAACAATGAAAGGCCAAAAAAGTGAAAGACCAGAAGAGTAACAAGCCTGAAACAGTAACAAGGCCAGAACTTTAGTAGACCAGAATCTTTAGCCCGTTTATGGGACTGAATAGTAGAAGGCCGGAACAACGAATGTCTAGAATAGTAAAGGCCATAACTGTAGAGGGCCGTAACGGCTCACGATGGGTGCGAGAAAAGTGACGGGCGAACAGAAGGCCTTAACAGTAATGGACAGACTTGGCCTAGGCTGAAAATGGGCCACACAGTATTGGACCAAGGTAGGCCTTCTATAGACTGAAACAGTGTCGGGCCTGAAAGTTCACGAGCCGCAGATGTCTGCACTAGTTGGCCCATTTCGGGCACTGCTGGACGAAACAGTAACGGGCCTTGTTCTTATTGGGCTCTCCTCGTGGGTAGGCTGACATCAACTCAATTTTATTAGAATCATCATGAACTATATTTTCATATTATATACATTTGTCATCAGAAAAGTCAGTATGTCTTTATATATAGTTGGTCGAACTTTATAAAGATTGACTTTGACAAAACCTAATATGCGTCCTTATTTGGGAAAAAGGAATTAGTATGAAGAGTATGGCACGATCAACGGCACTCTAGAGAAGGTGCTAAAGGTATGAACCTTTATGTAATTTTCCCTTTTTTAGGTCCTTGATGTAAAATGTACTCCCACCATCCATGTAAAATTCTAACCAAAAATTGTAAGTGCTGAAATTTAAACGAATTTAAGCTGACTTGTCAACAAGTATGAACATTCTTGTATTTCAAGCCAAACGACCAAGGTTAAGGCCTATCAACATCAGACTTTATGTTGATGACCCCATATTAGACAATTTGCATGGCAACATATTTTGCCATATTTTGAAATAATCAAAGAGGACGTAGTATGAAGAGTTTGGCTCAGATTAGCTGATCTCTCGAGAAGGAGCCAAACCAGTAAAAATTAGTACAACGAAAGTAAATAACTAAAAGTAAAGTGACCTATAGCGCTAAGCTCCCCAACAATGGCGCCATAAAATAGCTTGATGACTGCAAGTGCACAGATCATTTGTAGCTAGTTTCAAAATAAAGATATCGATCCCACAGGGAGCAGTAGGCAAAAGACTAAAATGCTTTGAACTATAACTAAACGAAGTACTTAAGAAATAACTTTAAGATGCAAGATAAGTAGAGTTGTTTTGGGGTTTTTTGGTTGAACAAGGTAATTTAAAGTAAAGCAAAACTTAATGTAGAAAGTAAGAATCGCGTGTGTAATAGAACTTTGGAACTACAATAGGGAAAAGGTGTTCTCAGGGAGTAGCGGATACACCACTAGAAATGTAGACTAAGTAATCGAAAGTATTATAACGAATATTCTCATAGTGTGTATGTGACATGGGTATGCCCAATAGGCACTCGACTACAGCCTACCTGGTGCAGCCTGACGGAAGGCCCACTCGATGAATTGCCAAGGTCCATGACGCCTATGACAGTTCGACTGACATGAAGCCCATATAGACACGAACTCCCAAACACACAAGACAAGGAAACCTCAAGACTAGGGTTTGAATACAACTTGTAACCAACTCGTATTAGTACCTGAGACCTAGCCTCCCCATATATAAAGGCTAGGAGGGTCCAACGAGAAGGCAATCTAATCTCTCAATTGCTAAGCCACAATAGATCTAGACATCGCGACTCCCCAAATAGATAGATCTACGATCTCCCACATCGACACATACGCCAGATCTAATCTGCGTATCGACCGCCATCGGCAACATTGTAATCCTTCGGATCATCGTCAATCAAGAGCAGACAAGCAGGAGTAGGGTCCTCTACGAGGCCTGAACCTGGGTAAACCTTGCATCCCTGTGTGCTTGTTTGCTAGCCGATCGAGACTTCCAGCGCTCCTCCCTTCTCCAAAACCCAAGTCCATAACAATGGGCATTGATGAGTTAAACCCTCGTCAATTGGCGCCGTCCGTGGTAATTGGGAGCGTTGATGTTGCGATCTCGACGGTTCCATCATCAGCAATCTACGATTCTTCGTCCACAAGGGAGCAGATCTACTTCACTTTGAGTCATCTTCCGGACAGGCTCCCTCATCATCAACACAGCTGGATCGCATCTATTCGATTCATCTGTGGTCAGCGTCTCCGTCACGGTCGATTTTATCTTCACCGACCCGAGCGCAGGGCATCGACGTCAGCTATGCCCACTCGCTTTGCCGATCAAATTTATGGAAGTCTCTTAGCTCAATAAAAAATAGCTGTGACGTGGAAATCTGAGGAAGTCGTGATGAATACATCATGTTACAATCCGAGTGATGCTAGTACGCACAAGAATCAAGACAGAGGTGCTATCTCACGTGAAAATTACAAGGCAGGTGCAACGCACATCGTTCAAGGCAAAAACGTTTAGCAGGATCAAATTTTTGAGGCATCCATGTAGTGTGTGGATTGGTACTACGAAACTTATTCTACTTGGTCAATGACTAGAAGTATAATCACTAAGGCGGTCAGCTGATTTCCAGCAGAATCCAAGCAATCCAACGAAGCAGTTTCAGCTTACATGCTCGTGTCAAGCGACGTGGGCAAATCAAAGACAAAGTACCTTTTTATTTTTTCAATAGGAGGCTCTTTGGTATGCACAACTCGAGAAATCACGATAATCAGTACAAAAGAGATGAAAGATGCGGAACAGAAGTCATGTCTGTCACGCCAACTCTAGTTTCCCCGCTGATTCTCGACTGTCACGTATACTACTCACCGCAACATCAGATATGCATCTACTACATCAACTCCGTTCAACAAATATTTGATGACACCGCCTCGTCGACTACGTTTGGTGTGCAACTTCATCGACCTCAACTACACCACTCCGCGCATGACTCGGGGGCTCCCTCCTCTATGACAACCTGTCGTGTACTTCAACTCCGACGACATTCTGCAGTCTTCGAATGAGGCGACCTGATGTGGTCTTCGACTGCTGTGGCCTGTTACGGTCTTCGGATGCGGTAACTCGTCATCGCCACGCGACTCCGATCCACCGCGTCGACTACGTCCGCCGCGTGACCCGTTGCTACGTCAACTACTGTGAGATCTAGGCACATGGCTTAATAGGATTGATAGGATACTCATATCAACAAGTTGCAACTTCTTTTCCGGAAGCTCATTCGAAAAGAACTCTAAGGTTAAGTGTGCTTGGCCTAGAGAAATTCTAGGATGGGTGACCGACCGGGAAGTGGGTAACCGGGTGCGCACGAGTGAGGACAAAGTGCGCAGAAAAGACTAGTGTTGGTATGTGGGGCCAGTCTAGATATCCTAATAAGCTGCCAGGAGTGACACCCCCGGGCCCAAGAGTGGAAGGGGTGTTACAAGTGGTATCAGAGCCGACCCTTGCGATTACACGGGTGTGTGCGGGTTAGTGGCGGGACATGTGGAGCATGGAGCGTGTGGCTCGGAGTGGACACGGCATGGCACATGTGCCGACACTAGACGCACAGATGCGTACCAAGAGAGAACGTTCATGTGGTGTGTTTCATCGATGAGGGCATCGATCTTCTAAAGGGTGGGTGTATGTGAGATCTAGGCACATGGCTTAATAGGATTGATAGGATACCCATATCAACAAGTTGCAACTTCTTTTCCGGAAGCTCATTCGAAAAGAACTCTAAGGTTAAGCGTGTTTGGCCTAGAGAAATTCTAGGATGGGTGACCGACCGGGAAGTGGGTAACCAGGTGCGCACGAGTGAGGACAAAGTGCGCAAAAAAGACTAGTGTTGGTATGTGGGGCCAGTCTAGATATCCTAATAAGCTGCCAGGAGTGACACCCCCCGGGCCCAGGAGTGGACAGGGTGTTACAACTACATGACCGCTGCACAACTCTCGACCGCCACGTTGAATACTCATCCGGTGTCGACCTCACGACCTGCTGCAGTCTTCGACTCCAGCAATTCGCTATGATCTTCATCTCTGTCCACTCGCCACGGTCTTCGACTCCACCGAGAGCCTCATTGCTGCCTTCGACTGCGGTGACCCGCTACGATCTTCATCTCCGTCCACTCGCCATGGTCTTCGACTCCAGCGACTCCGGTGACTCAGGGCCTCCCTTGGCTTTGGTGACCCGCCGCGACCTTTGGCTCCAGCGATCCATTGTGGCCTTCTGCTTTGGCAACTCGGGGGCTCCTTGCTCCAGCGACCCGCTACAATCTTTGGTTGTGGCAAACTGCTGCCACCCTCGGTTTTGGTGACCTGCTGCCGCGTCGACCCAAAACTGTCGCACAGGCTCTCTGATCCCACTTCGACTATATCGACCATATCGAATCTACACTCCGGGGCTCCGCAGACTCCTCCGCGAGGCCCGTTACCGCCTTTGAATACGGTGACTCACTGCGGTCTTTGACTCTGCCGATCTACTGAGTCTTTGACTCCATCACGCGACCTGCTGCGGTCTTTGGCTGTGGTAACGTGTTGTGGTCTTCGATTTCGCCAACCTGATGTGTCTTCGACTCCATCACGTGACCTGCTGTCGCGTCGACTACGTCCGCGATTGCATCGACTTCGTCCACGGCAACTACCAATAAAGCTAAGTTTTCCTCTACTTAAATTTCATTATTATTTTTTAACTCGCACTAGAAACACTTGGGGGCTGCGCCTCTCTTCGAGTAACCTAATGTGTCATCGACTCTGCGCACTCAAGCACTTCATACGCGATAGCCCGAGTAGTTGATTCTGCCTGACCATCGAATCCTTGAAATCCGAGTACCTCGGCAAGGCACTGAGACTAAGGGTAATCAGGCTAACGAAAAGGTCTAGCATACAGTGCAAAAGTGTCGACTCGATTGGCACCAGAATCTTACTTTACAAGGCGACATGCAAATATTCTTTACAAGATACAAGTACTTCACAATTCTTTGCATTTTATGCAACATACAAAGATGTCGACTGCATCGAGCTATTCTATCGGATCCTCCAACAGGAGTCGAAAAAATAAATGACTACGCCATACATTCAAGACCCGAGTCGAGTTCCTCCTCGGATGGTTGCATCGCTTGATGCTACCAAGACGTGACGCTGGCCACACACCCGACAAAAGTGACTGTGTCGACTCCAACTGCATCTTCGATTCAAGATCATTATGCATGACACGCTAACTCGATGCACTTCTGGGTTAGTGGTTTCTCCTCGCGTGATTGTCGACTACCGCTGCAAGATACAAGACTCGAGTCTCTGCCCGAGTCTACGACTCCGTCAGACACTCGGGGGCTACTCCAAACTGGAGCGCTGGACGGGCATATACAAGATCCTCGAGTGGCACGCTCTGATTCCTCACTCGAATCCACGATTCGACTAAGGACTCGGAGGCTACTCCCATAGGGAGTTGTGGCCGTGCACCCAAAGAAATTTGTGAAGATATCCAAGCATTATGAAAACCCTTCACTCGAATCTACGATTCGATTGTGGACTTCGGGTTACTCCCATAGGGAGCGCTGAAAGCAAATTCGACTGAAACCAGCAAAGACGACAGCAGTCGCAAAAGTTCTTTAGTCCCTACCTGAGTCTTCGACTCAACCAGGCACTCGGGGGCTACTCCCATAGGGAGTGCTGGTCGCGCACCCTATGATTATTTGTACATCGTACTGTGTGTTGATAACATCCACACTCGAAGGCTATGGCGACTCCGCCTCATATTTTCCCTACAAAGAGATTACGTCTCCTAGGCCACCCGAATCATCTCCGCGATGACAAAAAATTGGATGCCGCGCTTACAGCGTGAAGATAAGACCTGAATAAGGACTGGCAACGCATCTGCTACGCACTACTAGAGATATATTCGTGCCTACAGGTACCATGAATATGCCTTGACGGACGCGTCGAGTGCTCACACCCATACACTGGAATTCGACTACTGTAAGGCCTCCGCGGCATGAGTCGAATTACGCCAGCAATTTCCGAATTCGAGTCCAGGACTTGAGTTTGAGTATGTGCCGTTGTTTTTGCCCTAGAGCAATTAACTGGTCTCGATCCATCGAGCGCACCAGGCACGTTTACCATCATCCCTATGAACTATTACAAATTCGACTGACCCGATGAACTTTCGGGTGAGTGCTTTGCACTCGACACAATTGTCGACTCCGACATCCTAATGCAAGACTCAAGACTCAAGACTTCTGAGTCTCCACCCGAATCTACGATTCGCATGGATACTCGGGGGCTACTGACATGGGTATGCCCAATAGGCACTCGACTACAGCCTACCTGGTGCGGCCTGACGGAAGGCCCACTCGATGAATTGCCAAGGTCCATGACGCTTATGATGGTTCGACTGATATGAAGCCCATATGGACACGGACTCCCAAACGCACAAGACAAGGAAACCTCAAGACTAGAGTTTGAATACAACTTGTAACCAACTCGTATTGGTACCTGAGACCTAGCCTCTCCATATATAAAGGCTAGGAGGGTCCAACAAGAACGCAATCTAATCTCTCAATCGCTATGCCACAGTAGATCTAGACATCGCGACTCCCCAAATAGATAGATCTACGATCTCCCACATCGACACATACGCTAGATCTAATCTGCGCATCCACCGCCATCGGCGACATTGTAATCCTTCAGATCACCGTCAATCAAGAGCAGACAAGCAGTAGTAGGGTCCTCTACGAGGCCTGAACCTGGGTAAACCTTGCGTCCCTGTGTGCTTGTTTGCTAGTCGATCGAGACTTCTAGCGCTCCTCTCTTCTCCAAAACGAAAGTCCATAACAATAGGAATTGATGAGTTAAACCCTCGTCAGTATGTATGTGGGAGGAGCTCCATATATGGATGATTTGCTAGCTACCGCTGGACACATCATCCTCATAACCACAGCAGACAGTAACCGACAACCATCACATTACCGCACTATTAAGGGATTTCTCCCGTGGCATGGACATGGCTTGATGAGTTCTCCTTGGTTCCCCAAGTTAGTACGTAAAGAATAACACCAGCTTTATAGTCATAGTAAGTGCTATCATTTCTCCGTCTACTAACTAGTCATCCCCTCCATCGAGTCCCCATAAGAGGCAAATATTAAGAAGGTGCACTTCTCCTTAATATCAAGATGAAGACAATAAACACATACACATAATGATGTATAACTTAATAATCTCTATCTCATCTCAGTCATATGCTAGGGTTTCTCCATCCCCCTCAATAACTAAAGATCTACTCAGACATGGAGGCAATCAACATCATAGCAATGGTAATGGAAACAATCATAGATGAATTGTACTTGTATAAATCCACCGCGAGTATAGGAATTACAACAAGATCTCGACAAGATGTAGATGGGATGGATGAGGATGGTGGTGATGCAGTGGTGGTGGATGAAGATCGATGCCTTAGCCTCCTGGATCTGCGCAGGGTGAAGATGGATCCCTGGCGGATGAGTTCCCAGTCTAGATGCCATCCGGAGGTGAGGTGTTCTGTATGTCGTCTCTCCGAACAAATTGCACGGGTTGAAACTATTTGACGAGGCGGAGGCGGCGCTAACTATACGGCCGGAGCTATACGGGCGGAAGAATTTCTCCCGCTGTATAGTTGGCCGTTATGCTCTCTGTGTCCCTTGTTCGCTTCTGGTTTTCTTCTGGTATTATTAATATTTCCCAAATAAGCGATTTACGTTGTTTTTGACTCCTTTTCTCCTCAGTACAACTGCTTCAATAATTGGATCCATTGGATCCATCATCTGTCCTAATCCTGGTGAAAACAGATATAAAATGTGCGAGCAAGCGCTGTAAATTACCAAAATCCTACATCTACAATGCAAAATAATAATGTAAAACATGATGCAAATATGAACTCATCAACTTCCCCATGCTTATACTCTTGCTCGTCCTGAGTAAGTTTCTAGCTTAATGGATGTGATCCTCATAGTCATGAAGCTGAGTCGATAAAATAAATGAGGCAATTGCAGCATGTGTTTATGATATACGATACAGGGGAATGAATTCATGAATAATACCTTACTCGAACCATCTGAATAGTATTAGAAGGCTTCCACACCTTAGTTATTAACAGTTCATAAAAGATGAATCTCAACATAATGTAAAAGAATCTGGTTCAACCGAATGAGCTAACAAGGTAGTCCCAAGTGTTTTAGGATCAACGTATTCACTTGGGATTCAAAATCTCAAAAGTGTCTCTTTGTCATACCACAATATAGTGGTATATGCCTATTTTCTCTTTGCACATTCGCTCTTTTTCTTTTTCCTTTTTCTTTTTCTTTGCATATATGCTGAAACTTTTGTTTTAAGTGCTGTGCAAAGGAGCTAGCCATATATTCCACTTCATGTAGGAATCCAAAGTTGCAATGATCTCAATTATCAAATTCCAACTGTATATGAAGCATTCTTATGACTTGTGATTCTACCACGACTTGTTCTCACTCTATTTAGATAGCACTTCATTTTACTTTGTTTAAGGTTTTCTTTTTCAACTTAATTTGTATAGATAATTTTTATTTGTGAATCAAACCGTAAACTTATAGCATATTGACCAAATTATCTTTATGTGTTCCATTAATACCAATGGTGTGGAAGACTCCTATTGCTATCATCAAGTGCAAGTAAAATCATACTCAAGACATTCATATATCAACAAAGCAAACACAAACTAAATATTGCTCCATGTATAATAATAAACTCGGAATTTCATAAAAGGGATCGACTATTCCTGAAGGGAATTCTAATGATGCAAACTTTATTTCTAGTATGAACTAATGTATAAACTGCAATATAAAACTAATAAAAAAGATTACAAGGTCTTTAAAGATCTCCCCAAGCTTGGAATCAAGCCAGGCGGGAGCAATTAACTCCGTATGGGTACCTATTCCTCCTCTTGGGTAGATAGAGCTTCGCCTTCTTCCTTTATGTCAACACCCAGATTTTTAATCCCAGATACCTGTTATGCCATACCTCGCAATCCTAGGATTACCATTTTTGCGAGACATAACTGATTGGATATCACAGTACATCATCCATTACAAACCATACATAAGGTCTTACACAAATAAAGATCTCATGATCCAGTCTTAATACAACAAGCAGCGGGATAAAAGATAAGGGTAGCAGTGGGGTCCATCTTCAGGGGCACAGGCAAGCTGACGAAGGCAGATAGTCCTAGTTATTATAGACGTCCTGCTGGCCGTCATCTTGGTAGTCTCCTTCGTAGTCTGGCCATGAGAATAGCCAGGGATAAAAGCCATGAGTATTCTTTAAGTACTCGCAAACTACCACTAACAAATAGTATAGTTCTAAGTTAAAGTGCTAAGTCTAAGTTTAACTATAAAGTTAAGTTTGAAACCTAAGCTGAGTTCAGAAGCAAAGAAAGATAAAATAAAGTTCTAGAATGACTTAAGTTGGGAAGCTAGTGTCATAACACAGCCCTGTTGTGGTCAAGTCAAGATTCATCATTCATTTCATAAGTCATTTTGAAAACATCTGACAACGAAACAGTATGGCTATTCCAACTGTCCATAACCGCGAACGGCTATTCGAATAGTTTGACACTCTGCAAAGGTGGTACACTTTCACCACAAGATTCGATACATCTGTCAGGGATAACCCTGAATCATCATACTTAGTATGCAGATAATCAAACATAACCTTTCCATTACACACCTTAGTATAAGCACCTCTCCTATGAGTATGGCCTCCCAACCATGACCATCTGTCATCTTGGGCACTGCATAGGTTGACAACATTGAGAGGTAGCCTCAGCTCAAACCTCTCCTTCGAGGGAACTAATACTAATGCATATAAACTTCCGGCTAAGCCATACCCAATTCAGGTATTGTGGTTGTACGGTAAATTTGGAATGGTATCACATCCGAATGCAACCATCAATTTTATAAGAGGGGTTAAGGCTCATGCCTCAACATTTTCACCATCATAAACCCTTTGTGTTTCTCAACACATGTCAAAACATCTCAATAGAATGACTCATCATTCCAAGGTTTTCATAATTCATTTTCACCAAGTATTCCCATCTACAGTGACTCAAGTTTTTTAACTACTCTAAACTACTAAATTAAGAGTGTTCACTAAGGTGGAAAGATCGGATCAATCTCATGCCATAGAATGACATCTAAAGGTTTCTATATAGGTCAAGCTTTATACTTTTTATGCTACCTTCAAAACAAGTAAAGAACTTTGGGTAAAGTAAAAAGAAGTAAAACTTGAAAATAATACTTGGGGTAACTAGTAGTCAAGGTGGTATAACCAAAGCATGCCTAACAATAGCTTGCCTTGGTTGGTGTAGTGGTTGAAGTTTTCTTCCTCTTCTTCTGGATAGAACTCCTCCTTCTCGAAGGCTTGGTCGGTACTATCTTCTATAAATACACACGGAGTATACAATCACCAAACAATACTTAACTAGTCTAATTATCAATCTAAGGAACACATTTGATGATCTATTATCATCACAAGCATCACAAGTTTTATTAACTAGTTTCATTCTTTTTATTTTAGAAAAGTAATTTCTACTCATTGAAATATTAACTAAGGTTTAATATTCAGCACTTTAAATATGGGATCATATGGACACATGTCATCACCACATATTCTAACATGTGGGAATGTGATTTAAGGGTTGTATCACAATTATTTTGGTTTAAGTTCATTATTTAATGATTTAAAGTGACTAGAAATGCCTATATAGCATTATTTTGGTACTAGTCCAAAGTCACTGCATGTAAACCTTAATATTATTACATATTCAGATAGGTATGGTGAAATGTGATTTTTGAGAGTTGGAATCAACTCAAAATCTATCATGGTTGATTTTTGAAAAATGTTTGAATGTGCAAAATCTTCTGCCTTGTTATTTTTACTAGGAGAGATCTCTAACACTAATTGAATTAAATCCAATGGTCTAGGATAGATCTTTTCAGTAGCTTTCTAACAAAATTGGAATCACTACATTTGGATTTGTAAATCTCTTTGAATTGATTTTTAAACTAAGGGACAGAACTAGGTTCAAACTAAAAAAGAAAAATCCTAATTTGAATTCACGGGCTAGCGCGGGAAAGCTAACGGGCCGGCCCAGTGGCACTATGCGGCACGGGGCACAACTGACAAGGGGGTCCACCGGTCAGAGGCTCATAATACGTGAAGCGGTACGGGGCGATGTGGGCCGTTAGATTAGAACTAAGATCAACGGCTGGGGTTCGTCGTCGATGACGGACAGGTCGGCGGTGAGCTCGAACCCTATCGGCTCGGTGGGGGTGCTTAGGGGGCATACTAGGGCTCCAGCGACGATGACGATGGGGGAAAACGAACTGGTGGTCGACGGTGAACTCAGCGATGGCCGAGCCAGCTCCGGGGGTGGTCGCAATCAACGTCGCCTTCTCCTCCTCTTCCGCGGGCTCCTCCGGCCAAATTCCAGCGAACAAGTGCTCGCCCTGCTCTGCTAGAGGTGGGGAAGGACCAGTGAGGTGAGGGGAGTGTAATGGTGTGAGTGGATGGTGCTGGGGTGGCCTCTATTTATAGCTCGACAACGCGACCGAGAGGGATGGGCAGGCGACTCCGACGAGGGCTGCACAGCGTGCTAGCGGCGTGGCTCGGGATAGGGGACGGTGGCTGGTCTCCTGGCGGTGCTCTATGGCTTAAATGCGGGCTTAGGGGAGGTGGTATGCGGTCGGGCGGTGCGCATGCTCTGAGCGGTAGAGGCGGCGGTCTCTACGGTGAGCGGTGGCTCTGGTGCAATGGGCGGCGAACGGGCATGTATGCGGTGTTCATGGGGTCACGGCAGAGCGGTGGGCGCGGGCTACGATCGAGGGGCGGCGTGTGCACGTGTGTCGGGCGCGGCGCTCTAGCGCATGCTCGGCATGGTGCAGGCGCACTAGGCGCGACGCATTGGTGGTGGTCCATGGCTTGGCTGTGCTCGGGGAGGGGACAGAGGGTGGCGGTGAGGTCTAGGCTAGCTCGTAGACATGGCGAGAGAGAGGGGAGTGGTCTGCTGCGGCGATGGCATGGTCGGCCGGCAAGCATGTGCTCGACATGGCTTGGCATTGCTTGCTAGGGGGTAGGGGATGGGGTGTAAATGGCATGGTTAGATCCAGTGGAGACAATGGGAGTTGTTTGAGGACATATGGGTGCAAAACACTGTACAAAACAGTGAGCTATGTTTAGAGTGTAAACCCTGCCTGCCATGTGTTTGTGAAAATAGCCGCAAGAAACTTACTTTTGAATTTTGAAAAGATTTTTGGTGGGTGTGCTAGGCATAAGCTTGAGACTCTGTGGGTGCTTGGGTTTTGAAATTTGAGCTCATTTGAGTGGTCTTTGAAATAGGGTGATCTTGATACCTACACTAGATTCAATTTTCAAACGCCAATTAAAATTAGTGTTCGAATGTTTTTAGCAGATCACAAAGTGGGCCTTGGTACATCATTATGTGTACTAGCAAGGGCTGTAAAGATCCATAATTGTTTCTGTTAGGTTTTGAGTTCTGGGAATAGCCAAAGTAGGCATGGTAGATAATTTGGCCCAAATGACCATTCTTTTCTTTTTATTCTTTTTGATTTGTTTTTCTTTGGGGTTTGTTTGGGAATGATCTAGATGATGTTTATTTTACCTAAGAATCGTTTTACAAGCAATGGATCACTTAAGCATGGCAATTCAAAACAACTACTATTTTAAATGCACACACATATGAATGCTTTCATATTTTTAATAGAAAAGTTTTTGTTAACCCTAATTTTGATGATTTGGATCTTAATAACCTTGGATTAAAGTTTTGGGATGTTACACTTTACATTCCCTGCTTTAACTATGCTTTCAAAGTGAATGCTGAGCTTGGCCATGTCGTATTGGAGCTTCAACATTTTCCTCTTGAGGAATTTCTTCTCATCTGTTAACTCAAAGACAATTTTAATCAAGAAACCAACTCTACCATCGATTGCATCGACCTTCTTCTCAAGGTCTTTGCTCATTATCCAGTAGGAGTCAATCCCTTTTCCAATTATTTCAATGCATGCCTTATAAGCCTTTTCTAACTCACAGATCTTATCATGAATCTCATCTTGCCGCACCTTCTTAGGTTTAAGAGGTGATGGACCAAGAGGAGGTTTATAATAGGATCCTATCTTGTAACGATAATGATTAGGGAGGTACTCATCCTTATTCCTTCCCCGCTCAGCTTGTCTCATCATCTCCATCCTTTGTGGTAACAGGTCCTCACAATTTGGGAGAGGCTTGATCTCCAGGCTGGATGATGACGACAATCCTTTAGGTTCTACTTCCTCGATCCTCTCCACGGGCTTCTCATCTTTCTTCTTCTAGACCTTGTTAACATGGAAGGGTTGCATGGCTTCGCTGCACGGATGTTATTAGAGGCTTGTATAGGGATGGCAACGATTTTTCGAGGTTGGAGGCTACAGCTCTACGAAAACTTAATTAAAAAGGTTAGATGCGATTGGCTTTAAAAGGATGGCTCAAAAACCCTAGCCGTCTTGCGTAACGAGCAACTACATGGGCGCAGCCCATATAACTCCCGCCGTATAGTTGTGAACCAACTATAGATTAGATCTACAGAGAAACCTAACTATACGGCCAGAACTATATGGGCAGAACTTTTAATTCCGGTCGTATAGTTGGTCATTAAAGTCTCTGTTTCCTCGATGAAATTTTTGAAGAAGGGTTGATAACTATATGACCGCGACTATCCGGGTGGAATTTTTAATTCGGGCTGTATAGTTGGTCGTTAAACTCTCAGTATTCCAGAAATTATTTTGTCAAAGTTGTAGAGAACTATATGACCGCAACTATACGGGAGGAATTTTTAATTCTGGCCATATAGTTGGTCGTTAAACTCTCCGTTTTGTCGACAATTTTTTTGGAGAAGGGTCGATAACTATACGACTGTGACTATACGGGCGGAATTTTTAATTCCGGTCGTATAGTTGGTCGTTAAACTCTCGGTACCTTTCTCGGACAGAAGTGTTGTCATCAGAACAACTATACGGCCAGAACTATACGGCTGGAATTTTTATTCCCGCCATATAGTTGGTCGTTAAACCTTCTGTGTCTACCAAAAATTTTCTGCTTCTCCAAGTATTCTTTATTAATCTAAAACTTAACGAAATATCGAGTTTTGATAGAGAAATGTCAACTTAGACTTTTGACCAATTTTGGCATCATCCAATTTCCTTCTTCTTTGCTTTATTTCACATGGGTTGCCTCCCATGAAACGCTCTTTTATGGTCAATAGCTTGACCGTAGTAACACTCATTCTGTCTTGAGTCCATTCTTCTTGTAATTGCCGTTCTTTATATATTTTCGCTTTATCACTTCTTCAGGGTTGCTCAATTCTATAGTGATCACACTTATATCTTCTTTCACCCGATAATGCTTCAAGCATTGTCCATTTACCACCCATGCGAGAGAGGGTGTTTTTCCTTAGAGCTTCACTACTCCTGATGAATAGGCTTCTTCAACTACATATGGACCTTCCCACTTCAACCTGAGTTTTCCTGGAAACAACTTAAGACGAGAATTATAGAGCAACACTTTGTCTCCACTTTTAAAAATTTTGTTCTCTATTTTGTATCATGCCATCTTTTAACCTTTTCCTTAAACAGCCTAGCATTCTCATACGCTTCACTTCTAAACTCATCTACATATCTAATAAACGCTTTTCCCCTATTGCTTTGAGATCATAATTTAGATTCTTGATTGCCCAAAAAGCTTGGTGTTCTAGTTCTAATGGTAAATGACATGCCTTACCGTACACCATCTTATAAGGTGTCATACCCATTGGATTTTTAAACACAGTACGGTATGCCCATAGAGTGTCGTTTGACTTGTACGACCAATCCTTCCTTGATTTATCCATCGTCTTCTCGAGTATGGTCTTTAGTTCTCTATTTGAGAGTTCCACTTGACCACTTGTTTGGGGATGATATGGCGAAGCAACGCGGTGAGTTACTCCATACTTGCTGAGAATTTTCCTGAAAGTCCCTTTCATAAAATGAGAACCACCGTCAGTAATTAAAAATCTAGGAACTCCAAACCTGGGGAATATGACATCCTTAATCATCTTCACTGAGGTAGCTGCATCTGCATGATTTGTTGGGATAGCTTCAACCCACTTAGTAACATAGTCAATAGCAACAAGATTATGAGTATAACCATTTGCTTCTATAAATGGCCCCATGTAATCCATTCCCCATACATCAAAGGGTTCAATTATTAGACTATAGTTCATCGCCATTTCTTGTCTCCTACCGACATTACCTCTTCTTTGGCAAGCATCATAGTGTTCCACATACTTGTGTGCATCCTTGACCAAGGTGGGCCAATAGAATCTGGATTGAAGTACCTCTGTGGCAGTTCTTTTACCTGCATGATGCCCTCCATATGGGCTGTCATGACAAGCCTTCAATATAGCATTCATTTCGTGATTAGGAACACAATTCCGAATCATTCCGCCAAGTCCATGACGATATAGATACGGATCATCCCAAAAGTAATATTTAAGATCATTAAAGAATTTCATTCTTTGATTTCTTGACATACTGGGAGGTAAAAAAATTGTTGCTAGATACTTAGCATAATCTGCATACCATGGATCATCAATCTCTACCTTTGCTAAGTATTCTCCCAGAAATGATTCATTAATAGGTACGGGGTCATTAATTATTCCCTCCATCCTGGAGAGATGATATGCTACCGGATTATCCTTACCCCTCCTATCTACTATTTGCAAATCATTTTCTTGTAGTAATAAAACCCACCTAGTCAACCTGGGCTTAGCATCTTCTTTCACAAGCAGGTGACGCAAATCTTAGTGATTCGTATGAACTATTACCTTAGAATTAATTATGTAAGATCTAAATTTGTCGCAAGCAAAAATTATGGCTAGAAACTCTTTTTTCTGTAGTAGCATAATGTTTCTGAATTTTATTAAGAGGTCTACTAGCGTAATAAATAACATTTAAATTCTTTCCATCTCACTGTCCTAACACAACCCCTAAAGCATAATCACTATCATCGCACATAATTTCCAAAGGTTCATCCCACTTTGGAGGTTGCATGATAGGTGCTGAAACTAGTTCATCTTTAAGGTTCTCAAAAGTTGCAATGTAGTCATGGTCTAAATAGAATAGAGTTTCTTTATCAAGAAGATTGGTAAGGGGCATAGCTAGTTTAGCAAAATGTTTTATAAACCGCTTATAAAATCCTGCATGTCCCAGAAACATTTTTAAGCTTTTAATGTCCTGAGGTATTGGGGGATTTTCTATAACATTTATATTAGTTTTATCTATTCCGAAACCTTGTGCCCAAAATCTTTTCCTTCTCTTTCCATGAAACGACATTGCTCCCAATTCAAAACCAAGTTTGACTGCCTGCATCTTTTTGCAAAACTCTGTTCAGATTGTAGAGACAATTATCAAAAGTTGTTCCACAAACGACAAAATCGTTTGTTAGGACTTCCAAAGTCTTATCAAGAAAATCAACAAAAATCTTTAGAACACATTCCTGAAAAGTTGCTGCTGCGTTACATCAGCCAAGTGGAATTAATCTATAAGCATATGTGCCATAAGGACAAGTAAAAGTTGTTTTCTCTTGATCTTCCAGTTGTATGGCAATTTGAGAATATCCAGAATAACCATCAAGAAAACAAAAATAAGAATTATTACTAAGTCTTTCTAGAATTTTATCCATGAATGGTATAGATTTATGATTCTTTTGTGTTTCACGGTTTAGTTTCCTAAAGTCAATGCACATACGATATCCTACAATTGGTCTAACAGGAACTAGCTCACCTTCCTCATTCATAGAAGCATCAAGAACACCTTGTCTTGGTATGCAATGAGATGGGCTAACCCACTTACTGTCAGAAATAGGATATATTATACCAGCATCAAGTAAGTGTATAACTTATTTTCTTACTACTTCCTTCATCTTAGGATTAAGCCTTCTTTGTGTATCTACTACGGGTTCAGCATCATCAAGCATGGTAATCTTATGTGTTACAATAGATGGATCTATTCCTTTAGTATCACTCAATGTATATCCAAAGGCTTCATGATGCTTAACCAAAACTAAAATGAGTTTATTCGTTTCATTTTCTGATAGATTCTTGCTAATAATATTTTCATTATCCAAAAATTCATACCTCATATTGTTTGGAAGTTTTTTCAATTTTATTGGTGGAGGTTCTTCATATCCTATTCTTACCAGTTATTCTTAGTCATGTGGATTTTGCGCTTCCGGAATTGAATCAAGGTAATCATCCATGTCTTCTTTCTTCTCATCATCCGGTGCTTCTTCCCAATTAATCAAACTCCTTTTAGTTCATCTTGTGGAGTACTAAAATGAATTTTTGCTAGCTCGGCAATCGTCTTTTCTTCCTTGATATCCTCCACTTCATATGGCCTCTTTTTTAGTTTGGCAAAGTGGAATGTCATTTCTTCTTCTCCAAATGTCATTGGATTGATGACAAGTACGCCATGAGGGGGTCCTCGAGGCGTGTGGAAGAGAGGGGTGTGAGACGTACGGTGTTCCGGGACGTGAGCACACAAGTTTACGTAGGTTAAAATCCGCCGGCTTTGCACTGATCCTACTCCAGTAATACGGTAGAGCCAGAATATGGGATACAAGGGTTTCGCCTGTGTGAGTTGAGATTGTAGACTATTGTGAGGGTGCCCTAAAGGCTTACCCTAGGACGGCTTATATAGATATTCGGCATAGGGTTTAAAGGAGAGACCTATCCGGCTATGACTAAAAGTCGGTTACAAAGTATATCTTGAACTACAAGTAACATAATAGGCCTATGTCGGTAAGTCTTCTGGGCCTTCCGTAGACGGACTGGACTCCGTCTCTTCTCCCCAACTAGGCCGCCCGTGAAGCAAAGCTCTAACCCGAAGTGGGCCACCCTAGTCAGCGAGGCATAGTCAGGATACCTAGAAAGTATATCCCCAACAATAGCCCCCGGAAGCCTCCAAGATCCAGAGTCGGATTTCATCATCGTCTAGCTTGATATTCGGCATGCAGAATCTTGAAGGGTTCCTGAAACTTCAAAAGAAAGGATAGGATCCGGGTCTCAAACGAGTCAGACCTATGAATACATCATTCGGGTTTCCAGCTCGAGATTCAAACTAAGCTGGAACTTGGTCTCTAACGTATCCTGACACTAGTCATGGTTAAGTCACGCCACTAACTGACATTCCCATCAGCATGACCGTTGGTGGGTCTGCCTTTTGCGGAACCGAGGCGTCGTTTTAATGTGTGCACGGAGATCAAGGCAGCGTAATCATCACGTGGGGGTACCCAGCTCCTTCCACGACGCGTGGCACAGTTACTGTACACATTGCACGAATCCTAGCGCGGATGAAGGATATATGGGGTTGAGATTCTCTCCCTCTTCTCTTCACCAGCATTTGCGCCGCTTCCTTCCTCCCAACGCCTCCCTCGAACAGAGCTCCTCTGCCTCCAAAAAATCTTCCAGTGCTACCCATCCCAGGTCACCGGCCCACAGAACAATGGTTGAGACCTCATCATCTGGTGCGGCAGCGACGGCAATGACGACTTCGGCATCAGGGAAGGAGAGCTTCCACGGGGTCTGGATCCCCTGCGTCTTGGATGATGCCAAGCTTCGCGTCGTGGGGAACGAAGGACTCCTCCATGCTGGCGACTAGCGGAGAGGCTACGGCCAAACCATCCCTACTCCTCGTGCCGACAAGCGGGTGCACTTTGGCACCCACCTCGACAGAGGTTTGAGATTCCCACCCTTAGAATTCTTTTCTGAGGTTATAGATCACTACGGAGTTCAACTCCATCATCTCCCCCCGAACTCACTCTTAGAGATGAGCGCTTACGCTTCTTTGTGCGAGGGGTATCTCGGCATTAGGCTGAATCTCATTCTTTTTTGGTTTTATTTTCATACCCGGAGAAACTCCATCACCGTCGGTAATCCATACATTACCGGCACTCTTAGCTTTTCCGTTAGGAGAGAACGCGTCTATCCTCGGATTAAGGCTAGTGAGTCGGAGAAATAGTGGCCATCCACCTTCTTTTATCACAAGGATATTCCTGCTCCCGGCAAAGCTACTGCTTTGCCGGCTTTTGTCGACGGTGCCGCCACGCCCCAAGAGTCCTGTGACGCAGATGCGCCGGCTCTCAGTGACGATCTGCTTCTTGCCAAGAGGCGGATTGAATATCAGATGAAGAACAAGGGACTTAAGGGGTCCGACTTGATTCACTACTGGCTGGCACGCCGGATCCAGCCTCTCCAACACCATGGTGATCGGTTTATGCATTCCATCACTGCGTCCAAGAAGGACACTCTCCGGATCTTCCCTCATCCTTACACGGAGAAGGAATATGAGTCCCAAATCAAATGGTTGATTAGGGAGTGCTGGCTCGTGGTTGAGCTCGTTGGGGAACCCCAAGAGGAAGGTATGATGAGCACAGTAGTAAGTTTCCCTCAGTTATGAAACCATGGTTATCAATCTAGTAGGAGCAAGGAAACACCCCAAAGGTGTAGCTAGCTGAGCCTTGGCAGGGCGCACTACTGATGCCAGCAACAACGTGGATACCTACACAAAACAACCACAGAACTCTGTACCCAACTTGCGATGAAGTTGTGAATCTCACCGGTTTTGCTGAAAACAAAGGATTAAACGTACCGAGTGGAAGAAAGTAATAGTTTGCAGAAAGTAAACATAAAGCAGTAAACAGTTGTAGATTGATGGTAAAAGAAAGGACCGGGGTCCATAGTTAACTAGAGGTGGCTCTCCTTAAGATAGATAACATGTTGGGTGAACAAATTATAGCGGGGCAATTGACAAACATCAAGAAAGCATCCAAGCATATACTAATCATCTTGACTCCTTTGAGACTTGTTTGGGCATTACGACATTATACATAGACCGTCATCCAACTGCATCTATGACTAATCATCCACCTTCAGGTTATCATCCGAACCCCCTCTAGTATTAAGTAGCAAGCAACGAATAATTGCATTACGAACTGCGTGTAAAGTAAACAATACAATTGTTCTATGAACAAAGGATTGTTGTTTTCTCCCTAGTAGCAACAACACATCTAGTACCTTAGACATTTATGTTACTTCCCCAGATTACCAGAGGCATGAACCCACTATCGAGGATAAATACTAACTCTTGGAGTTGCTAGAATCTACTTAGCCAAGATAGCTACTAACAACGGGAAGCATGCAAGATCACAAATAACAAAGACATGATAGAATCAATAATCAATCTGAAATAGCATCTCAATATCCATCGGATCCCCGCAAACACAACATGCAGAATTACAAATAGATGATCTTGATCATGAACGGAGCTCACAAGATCTAAACATGATAGAACAAAGGAGGAGAACCAGCCGTCTAGCTACTACATGGACCTGTAGTCTAGAGATGAACTACTCACGCATCACATCGGAGGCTTGCATGATGATGAAGAAGGCCTCCAGGGTGAAATCCCCTCTCCGGCAGGGTGCCGGGAAGAGCTTCAGATCCCTCCCGATCTAGGGATGGAGACGACGGCGGCTACAGACTCTTTCGTGGAATTTTGATCGGGTACTTAGGGTTTCTGTATCGGAGGCATCTTATAGTCGAAAGGGGAGGACGAGGGGGTGCTGGAGGCAGCCACACCACCCCCTGGCGCGGGCCAGGCTGGGCCGCACGGCCAGGTGGTGTGGTGGCCCCTGGCCCCTCTCCGTCTCGTATTCCGGCTCCGTGTGTCCGTCGTGAAAAACTGACTTTGGCTTTTGTCCCGTCCAATTCCGAGAATATTCATTTTCTGACTTTCCTAGAACCAAAAACAGCAGAATACAAGCAGCTGACACTGTGGCTCTTGTTAATAGGTTAGTCCGAGAAATCATATGAAAAGTACTCCACAGTGTGGATAAAACAAAAGAAAGTCGATAAAACTAAGCATGGAACATCAAAAATTATAGATACATTTGCAATGTATCAACATCCACAAGCTTAACTCCTGCTCGTCCTCGAGTAGGTAAGTGATAAAAAGAAAGAATAATTTTTGAGGTGACATGCACCATCATAAACTTGATCAAAGTATTTGTAAAACATTCAAAGTTGGGATCATAGTACTTCAATCATAACATGAAAGACAAAGTTCTAGCAATAAGACAAAGAAACTATGTTGCAACATGAAAAGGCACAAACAAAAGATTCATGACTAACAATACTTTGCATGACGTTTGTTTGTTTCACATAAAGAAAACATAGCATAATGGCATTCAGCTTGTCCCTCATAGAGTAGCAAAACATAAATGCATAGGACACCTTCAAAGTTCATAAGAGTGACTAGATACAAATAGTTTAAAACAAGCAATATCAAGTTATGCATCAATCAACTAGTCTTGGGACAATGCACATAGAACTAAGAATGGCCACTATGCTCTCAAAGAAGGTGCATAAATATAGAAGGTGGAGACTCAACATAAACGTAAAAGAAAGGCCTTCATAGAAGGAAGTAGGGATTCAAGTCTCATAAAGAGATTCCAAAAATTATGGTACTTGTTAGCTTTCAGCTCTCATTGCCCCTATCATAAGCATCTTTAAGGTGATTAAGGTTAAAGTGACACAACTAAGAGGATATGCTTGACAAGTTATAAGCCGAAATCTCATGCCCCTTACTTAAGAAGACCGAACCTCATGCTACTCAACTTTAGTCACGAGTAAGATCTTGTCATTTTAAGTACATGTGTATCATAAAGAACCGCCAACGGGGTACCCCTTGCACATGATACAGGAGGTATCCCATAATCAAAATGACAAGGCAAGTAGACAATGAGCATCTTAGCGATCTTTTTATTTGCTATTTGCATAGGTTTTCATTGAGGATGCTTCATAGAATGCTCATTATGGTGATGCTGCAAGTTTCCACCATGATTAGGCATGGCTTAGGCTAGTGGCCCAGGCGTTTCTCTAACACACATACAAACTCCATGATCTTACAAGTTCCACTTTTATTTCACACCGCCGGGATCCATAAGCAAAAGAACATAATATCAACGGGGTACAAAGTACAAGTGCAATGTTGAAGCGTTCCCCATGATACATGGTTCTGCTAATTTCAACTTATAAAGCGCAAGCATATACGCAACAAAGAAGGACCCAATGGTTCAAGTTTATTAAATGCAAGAAAAGTAAAGTGTGCCATCAAGTTCGTGAGAGCTTTAATCACTAATTTTCACATAACAAATTTAGTTTGGAAGGTAGACAAAAACAAGAATATACTTGCAATAGAATAAGCTAGTAGGTAGGTATGGTGGACTTTTTGGAATAACTTGGTTTAAGGAGTTGGATGCATGAGTGGAACTCATACTTGGTTGTGGAGGCTAGCAAAAGACTGGGAGCGACAAACTAAGAGAGCAATAATGGCCATAATCATGCAGAGCGACAAAACATCATTGATCAAAGCATAAAGTGATACTACAAATTGAAAATTAAAGGATCATCAAGGATATGGTGACTTTGGATAGTCATAACATGGCTTGAGCATGTGCCAAGTCAACCCAAATAAAACATCAAAGGAGAATACCACAATACTATGCTTTAATATGCTAAAACAACGCATGGTTCATCCAAAGCACATTAAGCAATCTCAATTGTTTATAACAAGTCATGCTACAACAAATAATACTAAGCATAAACCCAAAACAATAACAAGCATGGCATGACATAGCATAGGACATAGTCAAAAACAAGCTCTCTTTACCACTTAAGCATGAACTTTCCTACTCTTTTCCAATCCAAACCAAACTATTTGAAAACCAATGTATGAAAGAGGGGGTCCAACCAATTTATTCAGAAAACTAGGCAAACCAAGCAAACTAAAACCAAAACGAAAACAAAAAATAAGATGCTCCAAGAACAACACAACTGTGCATAAAACAATAAAAATGAAGCGTTTGGAAGAAACCTGGAATTTTTATTGATGAAGAAGGGGATGCCTTGGGCATCCCCAAGCTTTGACGCTTGTACTTCTTGGATATTTCTTGGGGTGACACGTGTGGCATCCCCAAGCTTGAGCTTTAGTCCATCCTTCATCTCATTACTCGTTCCTTCCATACACCTGAAAATTTTCCTTCATACAAAACTTCACACAATCTTTATTACCAACATTAGTGCACTCAAGATAATAAGTCTTTAGGTTCAGTTCTAACACCAATAAAACTTCAATTAAAACACTGGCTACTATAGCAATTCCCTCAAAAAGCTCAATTCTCCATAAGAACTCAAAAAGGAACCAACAAGAAGCAAATGCAAATAATGGCAGAAATCTGTCAAAACAGCCAACAGGTAAAGACGAATTTTTTTTGAAGACCTTCTGTTGCTCAAATCAAAAAGTATTAAACTAACGAAAGTTAGATAACAACATGGGGCAGAAGCAAAAATATTGACGCCTTAAAAGGACGTACAGAGATTTAACACGAATTTTTACAGTGAAGCACAGAAATCTGTTTCGGGACAGCAACTTTCCCAATCATTACTTCTCTCTCATTAGAGGTTACTCTTGGCACAAAAAGCAAATAAAAAGGATAAGGAGCGATTATTACAAAGGTAATAACTTCCAAGACTCATCTAAAACTTTTGGGTTATCTTCCAATAAGTACTTTTCTTTAACACTTTTAAGTTAGGCATAAGAAGCAAGAAAAAGAATCAAGTATTCTCAAATGAAGAAGCATTAAGAGAAAATTTTGTTTTCATAGGAGAAACAAAATAAATCTTCTCTCTCTTCTCAGGGAAGTGTTCTATACCTTTCTTGAGTGGGAGTTGATATTTAATGGTGCCTTCTTTCATATCAATAATGGCACCAATAGTTTTAAGAAAAGGTCTTCCCAAAGTAATAGGACAAGAAACATTGCATTCAACATCCAAAACATAGAAATCAATGGGGACATAGGCATTGTTAACCATAATAAGAACATCATTAATAATCCCCATGAGTTTCTTTTTAGCATTATCATCAAGTGGGACATTCAAATAACAATCTTCAAGTGGTGGCAAATCAAGCATATCATAAATCCTTCTAGGCATAATAGAAACACTACTATCAAGATCACATTAAGCTTTGAAATCAAAGTCATTCACTTTCATATTAATGATGGGTTCCCAACCATCTTATTGTTTTATAGGAGTAGAAGCTTTATATTTCATCTTTTCTTCTTTAATGTTTATGAGAGCATCAGTAATGTGTTTTATAAATGCCATATTCATAGCACTAGCATTAGGACTTTTAGCAAGCTTTTGTAGGAACTTAATAACTTCAGAAATATTGCAACCATCAAGATCAAAATCGAATTTATCATCTAAAGAAGTAGAACTATTACTAGCCTCAACATTAGTGGTAGTGATAGTAGAAACACAAATGTTTCTAGCAATTTCATCTTATCTCTCCCACTTAGCATGCAATTCAGCTAATAGTCTAACATTTTCATCAATTCTAACTTGTATGGCATTAGTAGCAGCAAAGGGATTATCAATAGTTTCAGGTTTAGCAGCCATTTTATTCAAAGAAGATTGAGCTTCAGCCAAAGATGTTATATTTCTTTCAGCATTAGAGAGTTTCTCTTCAATAGTTTTATTGAAAGCAGTTTGTTTACTAATAAAGTCTTTAAGCATAGCTTCAAGTTCAGAGGGTGCACTCTTATTATTGTTGTAGGAATTTCCATAAGCATTACCATTGTTGGGAGGATAAGGCCTATAATTGTTGTTACCAAAATTATTCCTATAGGCATTGTTGCTAAAATTGTTCTTTCTTATAAAGTTCACATCAACTTGCTCTTCTTGAGAAACCAAAGAGGCTAAAGGAACATTATTTGGATCAATATGGGCTTTCCCATTAACAAGCATAGACATAATAACATCAATTTTATCACTCAAGGAGGAGGTTTCCTCAACAGATTTTACCTTCTTACCTTGTGGAGCTCTCTCAGTATGCCATTCAGAATAGTTAACCATCATATTATCCAGAAGCTTTGTTGCAGCACCCAAAGTAATGGTCATAAAGGTACCTCCAGCAGCAGAATCCAATAGGTTTCTTGAAGAATAGTTTAATCCTGCATAAAAGGTTTGGATGATCATCCAAGCAGTCAGTCCATGAGTGGGACAATTCTTTACCAAAGATTTCATTCTTTCCCAAGCTTGAGCAACATGTTCATTATAAGATTGTTTAAACTTCATTATTTCACTTCTCATAGATATAATCTTAGCAGGAGGGTAGTATTTTCCAATGAAAGCATCTTTGCATTTAGTCCAAGAATCAATACTATTCCTAGTTAAGGAATTCAACCATTCTTTAGCTTTTACTCTCAAAGAGAAAGGAAACAATTTAAGCTTAATAATATCTCCATCTATATCCCTATGCTTTTGTATCTCACAAAGTTCAACAAAGTTATTTAGATGAGCAGCAACATCTTCATTACCCATACCAGAAAATTGTTCTCTCATAACAAGATTGAGTAAAGTAGGTTTTATTTCAAAGAAAGTAGCTTCAGGAACTTGTGGAGCAATAGGTGTTCTCATGAAATCATTGTTGTTGGTGCTAGTGAAGTCACACAACTTAGTGTTTTCAAGAGTAGTCATTTTTTGTGTTTTTAATAAAGAAAGCAAACTTGTAGAACTAATTTTTTTGTGTTTTTGATAAAGAAACAAGCAAACAAAACAGAAATAAACTAAGCAAAATAAAAATAACAAAGTAAAGAGATTGGTTATGAGGGACTCCCCTTGTGAAGATGTCCTTGACTCCCCGGCAACGGTGCCAGAAAAATACTTGTTGGCTCGTGGTTGAGCTCGTTGGGGAACCCCAAGAGGAAGGTATGATGAGCATAGTAGTAAGTTTCCCTCAGTTATGAAACCAAGGTTATCAATCCAGTAGGAGCAAGGAAACACCCCAAAGGTGTAGCTAGCTGAGCCTTGGGCGATGACCCGGTGCCAACATGGATACCTGCACAACACAACCACAGAACTCTATCCCCAACTTGCGATGAGGTTGTCAATCTCACCGCTTTTGCTGAAAACAAAGGATTAAACGTACCGAGTGGAAGAAAGTAATAGTTTGCAGAAAGTAAACACAAGGGAGTAAACACTTGTAGATTGATGGTAAAAGAAAGGACCGGGGTCCATAGTTCACTAGAGGTGGCTCTCCTTAAGATAGATAACATGTTGGGTGAACAAATTACAGTGGGGCAATTGACAAACATCGAGAAAGCATACAATCATATACTAATCATCTTGACTCCTTTGAGACATGATTGGGCATTACAACATTATACATAGACCGTCATACAACTTCATCTATGACTAATAAACCACCTTCAGGTTATCATCCGAACCCCCTCCAGTATTAAGTTTTAAGCAACGGATAATTGCATTACGAATTGCATGTAAAGTAAACAATACGATTGTTGTTTTCTCCCTAGTAGCAACAGCACATCTAGTACCTTAGAGATTTCTGTCACTTCCCCAGATTACCATTGGCATGAACCCAGTATCGAGCATAAATACTAACTCTTGGAGTTGCTAGCATCTACTTGGCCAAGATAGCTACTAACAACGGAAAGCATGCAAGATCACAAATAACAAAGACATGATAGAATCAATAATCAATCTGAAATAGCATCTCAATATCCATCGGATCCCCGCAAACACAACATCCAGAATTACAAATAGATGATCTTGATCATGAACGGAGCTCACAAGATCTAAACATGATAGAACAAAGGAGGAGAACCAGTCGTCTAGCTACTACATGGACCTGTAGTCTAGAGATGAACTACTCACGCATCACATCGGAGGCTTGCATGATGATGAAGAAGGCCTCCAGGGTGAAATCCCCTCTCTGGCAGGGTGCCGGGAAGAGCTTCAGATCCCTCCCGATCTAGGGATGGAGACGACGGTGGCTACAGACTCTTTCGTGGAATTTTGATCGGGTACTTAGGGTTTCTGTATCGGAGGCATCTTATAGCTCAAGGAAGGGAGGCCGTTGGAGGCCACACCACCAGGCGTGGGCAGGGCTGGGCCGTCGGCGTGTGGTGTGGTGGCCCCCTGGCCCCTCTCCGTCTTGTATTCTGGCTCCGTGTGTCCTTTGGTGAAAAACTGACTTTAGCTTTTATCCCGTCCAATTCCGAAAATATTCGATTTTCTGACTTTCCTGGAACCAAAAATAGCAGAAAATAGGTAGCTGGCATTGTGGCTCTTGTTAATAGGTTAGTCCAAGAAATCATATGAAAAGTACTCCAAAGTGTGCACAAAATACAAGAAAGTAGATAAAACCAAGCATGGAACATCAAAAGTTATAGATACATTTGCAATGTATCAGGGAGCGAATCGAGAGGAAAATCCCGGAGTTGTCTTTGGACATGCATACAGCTGAAGATCCTGTGGTACCGGTAAGTTTCCAGCAGTAACTCGAATTATGTGTTCATCTTTACATTATTGTCTCTTTTCGCAATACTGAGATATTTCTTCTTTTCAGCTTGTTGACCTCCCCGAGTTGGAGCTTGCTCCTCTCGAGGGATATCCTCCTGAGATTTCTCAGTATGATGGAGAATTGATTCCACTGCCGGAGACCTTTACCCAAAAGCGTAAAGCTTCGACAGTTGCTATTGGCACAAAAGAGGTGCTCATTATGTAGAGGTAACTTTCCTCACAAGGTCTCTGCATTTTATTTCTTAATTCCTTCTAATGTGTGATGATCTTTCGTTCTATTATTTCCTCAGAGCTAAACAGCTCACCAAGGGCAAGCAGAAAGGAGGCTCGTCGAAGCCCCTACGTCAGTCAAAGCTGAATTTGACTTCTCCTGCCACAGCACCTCTGACTCCTACCCCTCAGCCTTCTACAGCGCCAAAGATTACTCCATCTCCAACTATCGCAGAAGATCCGACTCAACAAGTAGAGCCAGCGATCCTCGAATCGCAAACTGACGTCACCATGGGTGGCTGAGGTTTTGATCAGGGTGAACCCTCTTCAGGTAATGATCCCTCGATAGAGGTCTTCGCTGAAAACCTCCTCAACAATCCCGGTCTTGCCAAGCTTGGCATTACTCGGAAGTCTGTGGAGGAAATCCAATGGCTTGCCCAAAAATGCTTAGAGAGTCGGAACATTACTGCCGAGGAGGAGGCACAAGAAGCAAAGGACGTCAAGTACTCCGAAATCCTTGAGCAGATCCGTCTTCGTGATGAGGGGCTGAGAACCGGTGTGCTTCCGGCACCACCAGTAATCCCGCTGACCCTCGCCCATGAACATCATGTAAGTCGAATTCCAACTCACCTTTTTTACTTTATTTCATATCATATCATCCAACCCCCAAGCATGAAGTTGGATAGACAATCCAGGTTTATGCTTCCCTAGGATGCCAAAGAATGAACTAGTGTAGCCCCCAAGGCTCATGCTGATATTAGTAAAAATATTAGCCCAAGTCTTTAGTAGACTTCTGACTCTAGGTATTCTAACTTACAGAAAGTTAATTTGTATAACCAGGAATTATTGAAGAATATCTGCAACAAGCGGAGAGAGATTAGAGCTCTCCGGTTTGAAAATGCTCAGTTGAAAGTGTCAAAGGATGAGGCTGAAGGTAAACATTCCAGTCCTCAGACCTTTCCCTTTATTTCATAGTCGAATTACTTATCCAACTGTTGTTCTTTTGCTTACAGCACTGGTAAAGCAATCATGTGCTCTGATTGAAGAAGCCGAGAATCTGAAAACCCTGGAGGTGGAGAACACGGACTTACGTCAGTAACTAGACAACCTGAAGGCGGATCACGAACGGAGCATTGCTCAAGTTCTTGAATCCTCTTCTATGGCCACCGAAGAACGTGATCGAAGGATCATGACCCAAGATCAAATGATCTCAGATATCAACGATGCTTTGTTCAGAGAGAAGGACATCACCGAGGCACTCCGGGGTGAACTCCAGAGCCTACGGGAAGCGAAGACCAAAGTTGACGATGTCATCTTTGGTATGTTTGCTTCTGTAACTACCTCGGTGAATTACGCTCCTAGTTACAAGCCTGGATGAGCGGAAATGGTTAAAATAGTATGGTGGGGCCCAAATGCCACTCACAGGTAGACCTTTCGGCCGTCCTAACCATTTCCAAACATCGGGACAAGAACGGGCGGCGTAATCGGCAGGCGAAGGGATCAACTACATACACAAATGAGTATGTATGCAAGCCACCATACAACAGTACATCAGAGCCATTCCATCTAAAAGAAAGGAAATATAGCAACGCCATACGGCAAGATCCAAAAATCCTAGATAGATATAATAGTTTAGGATATCTCCTCGTACATCAAACATCAGAGTATCAAGCAGAAGCGGAAAACAAGATCCGAGTACGGATAAGAAGCAAATCGGCATAAGATGCCCCAAATTAACACATCCCGCCCACAGATCTCGCGGATCCCCGTTCCCGGAATCTCTACACTGAATGATCGTTGCCCACATCGTCCGTCTCCTCCACCCAGTATCCATCTTGCGAGTTTACCTATTCATCTGAATCAAACAATTTATCGTGTGAGACCCTAGGGGTACTCAGCAAGTCTTTATGCCTCTAAAGGGGACACAACCTGGGCTGACGCAATTGCAGCAAAAGATAAACCCTAGCAATTCTATAGATACTCGCTAACCATCCGCCTAACCAGAGATAGACGGATGTCCATGAATTAATAACAACAGTTATAACGGTAATATCCACAGATCCATCCTCCTCCTCGCTTACCGACGAGGAAGCGGACGAACAACCCCCCATCCGTTGGCAGTTTTATTATCCATTCCATGAGTGTTGCACTATTTACTAGTCAGGTCCTTAGTCAGATTAAAAGCGGTACTTTAGTTATGCTTGTCTATGATCGAGAAACTGTGCTCCAAGTTGTCCATAACCGTGGACACGGCTTTCAGAAAGTTTTACCCTGCAGGGGTGCACAAATAGCAACACACACTCGATCAACCTCGGAAAAACCAAATCAAAACCCAACGAGGCAGTCACGACAAAGCGATCACAGGATTCAGAAATATTTCAGGGGGCCACCCCATTAAGCTACCCGCGACGAAGTTGGCCGACTTCGAGACGGACTCAAGGTTTGCGTCAATGGTCAGAACGATCGGGAACCCGAAAATGTGACTGGCTTGTCGATACGCGAAAACACTCCGCTTACCTAAATAAGACAGCAAGACATCGCACAATTTTAAATAAAGCAGTAAAGCATGGCATAAGTACAGGATAGTAAATAAAACCTCAAACTAGTTTGTGGCCCCAAGAAATAAGAATGAATCAAGCTCTGGCTCAGGAGGGTTCATAAGCCTCCCGGATGTGGATAGCGCGAATATTCAAGGAACAGGAATCAAGTACTGGGTCCCACGGACACAAGTGAGCCTGAAAAACCAAATAGCAAATATGGCTCACCGATGCCACTTTCATTAGTTATCCCATTACTACTCAGGTTAAGTTGTTTAGGTACCTCGTTATCCATCAGACACTCACATACCCTACACATGCTGTTCTACGACTCGCATGGCTCAAACAACTCCTGTAGTAATGGCTCATGGGATGGAGGAACAAGCTTCGGTGGGGTTTAAAAGTAAAGGCTATGCAATACTTGGGATTCAGATTAATGCAATCGCGACTCAATGATGCAAGAATAAGATAGAGGCAATAGGTACTATATGTATGCAAGCATGTGGTAGTGCTTGCCTGGCAGCTCAGTTGAAGCAAGGGATGGATCTGGGTAGTGCTCCTGGTTCTCTTGATATATCCCCTGCTCAGCGTCTATTCGAAGAAGAACCAAACAAACAAGGGACAACATAAATAAGGTGCACAAGCATATGAATTAAATGCATCAAGCAAACAATCATGCCATGATGAATGATGCACAATTTGCATGGCAATAAGGTAGCATGGCATGGTTGAGGTGTGGAATACAAGAATAAATCATTTTAATGAGTTTTGGCCCCATTTTATCCTCATATTAGTTGCTGTACACTTCATATTTATATGATGCATTCTTCAAATCAAAACATGGAATGCATAAACAGAAAGGTCTCGTCGAGCTAACCATTTTAGACATATCATTTGTTAAATTTGGAGTTATAAAACAAAAGTTATTAATTAATTAAGGCAAAAGGGCATTTTGTTGTAATTTTAATCAACTTGGAAAATAAAGTGTTCAAAATATATTTTGAATGGCATAATTGAAATCCTCACATTTTTCTGATTTGAAAACATATATTATTTGTATTATTTGGATTTGTATTTTAAAAGTTATTTGAAAACAGATTTAAATTTGAATTTGAATTAATTTTGAAAAAGTTTGAATTAAAACAGATTACAGGAAAAACTTTTGTCACTCGCTCGAACCTAGCCATAGCCAATGACCAGTGGGGCCATGCTGACTGGGCGTCACCGCGCGCAGAAAAACCTTCTGTCACCGCGGCTAACCTAGCCACTGCGATTGACAGGTGGGTCCGACAGGGACTTCGGCCCCACGTGACAGCGAAGGCCTAGGGTGGACCACGTGGCGTCGCGAGGGGAGCGCGGGTGGAGGAATCCAAAAGTCTGGGTACCTTTTTGCAAAAAGTCTGGGGGGCTGGCAGGTGGGACTGGTGGACCGCGGGTTTAGCCGAAAAACAAGGCAAGGGGGTTACATGAAAAATGGTTGCCCGTACTGTGCTTCTTCTCCGTGGACGGATCGGTGCTCGCACGCGCAGCGCGCGGCACGCGGGGAACTCGAACCCGCGACCTGGGGCTCGCGCTCGGCGGCGGTTACCGCTGCGGTAGGCTAGGCTTGGTATCAGGAGAGCGGACGGGGCCTAGATACGTTCTTGCGTGACGTGGGAGCGAGCAGACGCGCGCGCTCGTCGGTGCACCGGGGGTGTTCGGCGAAACGAACAACGGATCCGGACGGCGACAGCGGGGCAGAGCATGTCAGGGAGGTCAGGGAGCTCACCGTGGGTGGGTCGGTGTGGTCGGATCGGCTCGAGGCGCCGGGGAACGGCGACGACGCAGACGGACCGAAGGCTAGGGTTTGGCGTCGGTGCAGCGCTGGTACCGGCGTTCCTGGGCTTCTCCTCCTCGCTGGCGGTTTCAGGGCGAAGCAGGGGAACCACGTGATCTTCCTCGACACCTCGAGCGCCACGCCACCGGCTGGTATGGGTGGGGAAGATGGAGACCGACGGTGGCCGGCGTTGGGGGGTAGGCGGTGGCGATGGAGAAGAGAGGCGGAGAGGGCAGGGCCCTAGGGCGGATCTGGGGGATGCAGGAGGGGCCGTGAGGTGGTGGTAAAGCAGGGGGGAGAGGGAGGTGCCGTGCGGGAGTGGACGGTGGAAAAAGGTGGCTCGGCCACCTTTTCTCCTCCTCCCTCACGTGCTCGGTGGCCTGGCGGGGCAGGTGGTGGTGAGGTGGGGCTCTGGGCTGGATGGATGGCGTGGGAAGGCTCTGGTGGGGCCTTAAGGTAGAGAGAAAAGAGAGAGGGAAGGAGAGAGGGAAGCTAGGGTAGGAGCTAGGCTCGGTTTAGGGTTTAAAGAGGAGAGGTAGATGGTTAGGTAGGCAGCTCGGCCAGGGGAGGTGGGGTGGCTTGGTAGGGCCGGCAAGGCAGAGAGAAAGGGAGAGGGGCCGAGAGAGAGGGGTGGTATGGTATCTAGGGTTTGGTTTAGATGGGGGGGTGTGGTTTAGAGAGGATGGGGTAGAGGGGGTATGGTGATGATGGGGTAGGTGATTAGAGAGGAACTTAGATAGAGGATAAGAGAGAGTGGGTGATGGCTTAGGCTTTTTAGGAGCTTGCATGCTCCAAGCTTAGATCAAGCAAGAACATGCCAAGCTACAACAAGATCAAGACAAGAAAAAGAGAGGGATGTGGTGATATGGTTTAAGCAAGATCAAACTAGATCAAGCCAAAAGGAGGGAGGGAGAGATGAGGGTTAGAGAGAGGATGGGGAAAAGATTCACTCAAACTTCAAATACAAACCAAAGGACAAGAAAAAGGTGGTACTTGCATGGGCCATGCAAAATGATAATTGCCATGATTAAATCTTGTGAAAACAATAATATTACATTCTTATGCATTCCCAAAGTTGGAATAAAGCCAAGCAAAAGGATTGTAGAAGAAAGTCCCAAGTGGAGTAGATGGAGATGATCACAATTGATTATAATTGGGACTTGCTAGTGTGTATATTCCAGTAGATGTTTAATAGTCCCAAAAATATCCAAACATGAGGATAATTCCATAATAAACTATATGGAAGCTAGGAAAAGGGTTACACTCACAAGGCATGCAAAGGTGGCCATGTGGCTCTCATAAACCAATAATGTGAAAACAACATGATGCTAAGATGAGAGCATGTGGAAATAGAATTGGATCCATCCCAACCCACATGAGCTAGAGGTAAAACCTAAATAAAGTGCAAAGCTCATATTTGGTTGGATGGTGGAATTATAAGGTGGTGAAAGAAAGGTGGTCGAGTGAATTAAAAGATATGCCCCCAACTCAACTTGGGCATTAAACAATATATCAATAACCAAATACAATATATCAAGAGGCAACTACAATTAATAATGCATATGAGAGAAGAACCAAATCAAAAAGGGTTTTTATGATGCTCAAATGCAAGGTGGCATGATGACATGAGCATGATATAATTATGATGCAACAATTATATGTTTGAAGTAGCCATTATATTACTAGACCAAGTAGCATTACAATTGTTAGACAATTGGTATGCTACAACTCTCCCCCACTAAACAAGAATCTCGCCCCGAGATTCCTAGGAAAAAGAAAACAACACAAGGAGAGGCGGGTGTTCGGAACGAAGGTGACCCTCACATTCCCAAGTTGATGAAGAACTGAATGGTGCGACCACTACACCTTGCAAAACTTGCTAGACTTGTTGCGAGTCTTGCGTTTTGCTTCAAGAACAACGGATTAGAAGAATTGTAGGGTTGTCGTGAGACAAGAAGGATAGGATGGACATAGCTCCGGTTTTCTCAAGAACATGATAAAAGAATAGAACCACTTGTGAAAGAAAAGGAAAAGATGATGTATCGTGGATAAAGAAAGACACGCCGTTAAGATTAAAGATTTACCGATACTAGAGAGGATGAAAACTTTGTCTCGCCGGAGGAAAAAGAGCTAGATTGGAGAGGTTTGAACCACTATGACGATAGCATTGTATCTTCTCTCGGATTGGAGAAATGAAGTACGAAAACAATATTGCCTTCAAACAATAGAGTCCCTTGATATCAACAGAAAGATTTAGTTAGACATCGTCGGATTAGATTCTTCTTGTGTCGGTAAGACCCAACGGATCAATTGAGGTGCGCGGATATAACTTCCAGAGACGGATGTGAAGCCAGATCATGGTGGAATCCCGAGAAGCAAAGAATATGGAGGATCTGGAGTTTATTGTAGAGATACTTATTGCTTTCTTTAGCCTTGAGGCTAACGCAATAGATTTGTGACTGATGGCCTCAACCATAATTGGCTTTACCACAGAAAAGAATTGATGAAACAAAGAGAGAGATAGTTTCCTTTCATCTTGTTTGGGGATGTCGAGCACCGGTAGAATGACGAGGACAGAAAAGAGTTTGCGTTTGTTTCCACCAGATAATTGAAGATTTTGCTCCATCTAGAATAGACAGATCACCAACAAGAGATTATTGATTACTTTCTTCGAGAGAGCCCTCCGGAAAAACAAAGACGGAAGTAAAAGTATCGAGGGATAAAGGCCACTTCTAACTTCCGTGGAATGAGTGAAATCACATTAATTCACCAATTCAATGTACAAGAGCGAATGATAAGAGTAGTGGTATGGTAGCTACTCCATCCCGCACCCAAAGCATTACTCTGCACATGAATCAGAAAACCATGCAACCCAACTACCGAAACAGACTGAAGGTATTGATAAGAAGAGCTCATGGAACTCTGTTAGAAAACAAGGATAGATGCAAACGATTCACCGGATCCAAGATAGATAAAGATGATGACGTTGTCATCATGTCGAAAGTACCAAGACACCGGAAAGATATGAAGGAAGATTACGGAGACAACTGCAAGATTCAACAGCTACAGAAAAGATAGCACCAACTTGAACAGAAGGAATACCAGATCTGGAAGGTCTTCATGGCCTCCGGTGGATTGATCATAGACGATAGAGCGAGAGGGTTTCAAGAGATTACTTGACGAGACTGAGGTGAAAGAACTCCATGTTCTTCTTGAAATGATTGAGAGAGATTTAGCAGTCTTGAGGAAAACTTCGGTGGAACGACGATGATAACTCGCCGACAAGGAAAAACTCTAGGTTTGATTGAAGTTGGAAGATGGAATTAACAATGAACTTGCTGATTCCAGAATTGAAGCGATTTATCTAGCAGAAGGACGTGGCCGAGATAGGTGACTTCAAAAAGCCAGAATTCACGCTTTGAGAACTTTGCACACAGGCAGTGTTCACGAAGCTTGAGAGAAAGAGACACAGATGATCTTCCATGTCCTTCCCTTGATATCGAATAGGCAAGCATATTATCAACATATACCACCATGGATTAACAGGATATTCCGAGAATATCAAGTTCAAGAGGCGGGAGAAACGACAAATGCTCGAAACACTTTCTGAGCTCAACGCTCTTAGAAAGATCAATATTAAGAGCACGGGTTCGTGTTGAAGAAGATGCACTGGAAGAATAGATTATCTGGTCCTTCGGAAGAAAAAGAGATGTCGCCTGGTTCACATTGTCGATTGGATCACCGGTTACAAAGATAAAGAGATCTTGGAGGAAGAAAAGATGATGGATCATACCTTAAGCAAAGCTACCAGAGACGAAAAGATGCAATTCCCTCATCTCAAAGAGAATTTTGCAGAGATGGGGTTCCAAAAAGATGTGCAGCTTGATGAACAGATGATAGACCGCCGTAGTGCCTTGAGAAACTCCGGATTGCCAAAAATGCTTGATTATGCATAGATATGATCATGGTGTACTCAAAATCACATGAGATAACCGTCACCATTTGGAGGATAGAGTTGATTGCATTTCCCATATTCCAATCGACACTTATCATGAGTGGAATATAGCTATGCCGAGAGCCAAATTACAATCACCAGCATCGGATCGACACATGTTATGTAATTAGCCCAAGAGAAATGTTGATGAAACAAAACTCCAGGATTAAGCGCCGGTGACAAAAGAATGAATTAGCGTGGACATGCTGATAAAAGGGAGATAGATAATGTTTCACACACGACTGGAAAGGAGTGTGGAAACACAGATGTATCAAAGAAAAAATTTCCGCATTTTTCGGCATTAAAATACCAATAGATGCGCAAAATCACTTATCAGAAAGAGATTAGCAACTGATGGTTTCACAGAATGTGGAGTTGCTAGAAGGAAGGACACCCTTAAGAAGATGGCACCGGTTAACAAGGAGTCAGATAGATCGCGCCGGTTTTCAAAAACCTGTCAGTATGGAATGTACCAACAGTTGATAACCAAAGGCAGATAGAGATAACATGTTGGATGCAACAGATAAACAAGGAATTACACACACACACACTTTCTATGGTACTACGGAAACCCAGAACACGTGAATCCTAGTTTGAATTTTAAGAAGAGGATTGAAAACTTTACACTTCCTTACCAGAAAAGGGTGGTGGGTGGGTAAGAAGAAAAGTGGAAGCAGTCCTACTCTCGCGTTTTGTTTTTCCCTAGTATACATAACTACCAAAAATATCTGCTAGACTGACAACGACCATTTGGCTGAGACCCTGAAGGTCGGGATGGCTCTGATACCAATTGTAACTACCTCGGTGAATTACGCTCCTAGTTACAAGCCTGGATGAGCGGAAATGGTTAAAATAGTACGGTGGGGCCCAAATGCCACTCACAGTTAGACCTTTCGGCCGTCCTAACCATTTCCAAACATCGGGACAAGAACGGGCGGCGTAATCGGCAGGCGAACGGGCGGCGTAATCGGCATGGAAATCTGGCAAGTAACCAGAGGGTATTCGACTGTGGATGAAGATGGACATGAGCAGGACATCAAAACCATCATGGATTCCTATGCCGGATATGGGTGCCATGTAGCTGACTTAACCATCTATGACAATCCTTTCTTCACTCGTGTGGAGATGCCTCCTCTGCCTGCCAAGGTAACAGCAGAAGTCTCCGACAATGAACAATCCGTTTCGGATTTGAACGTCTTGGAAAGATATCAAGGTGAGGCTAATGTCTCCAGTGAGCCGGCAGCTCCTACCTCTCCCCCTACATCGTAGAGCATCATAAAAAACAATGTGTTATTCTGAAAACAATTTGGGATGTAAATAAGTAGTATAATACTTTTTCCAGTGCTAAGATTTGTTATTTCTAGTTAGCACTTTTGGCTTTAATTTTATGTGCCTGAAATGTTTACGTAAGCACTTATCTTTTTTGTCTGTACTTATCGTTTATCTAGCTTTCCGCCTTGTCCCTTCCGTGAGTCGGCCAACCTTCAACACGGAAACTTTTCCGAGCAACGGAGCTCAATTGCTAAACCAGTTTAAACTCGGAAACAAAGCCGGCTTCCAGTACCAACAATTCACTACTCGGAAAATGCCCGCATCCGGCAATCAGATAAATAACCAAAGTACAAACAAGAAAATTTAGATTTATACCGGAAGGTAGCAATTTTAGAATCGGAAATCTTAACCAGAACAAACGTGAGCATAAAGTACTTTCAAGTATTCTAGGATTTTTGATTGTGACATGATCATTCAGAAATAAGATGGTAATATAAAGCTTCTCAGAAAAAATGAGGTAACCAATACTTTATTTCTCATTGAACATGTACACATCTATGATTACAAAGAAAGATAAATTAAGAATAAAAGGGACGTAGTTGAGCAATATTCCATGGTATGTCTAACTCTTCTAGGTCTGTATTGCCTCCAGCTCTCTTTCTTTTTCTTAGTGACATGTCTTTCTTTGACTGGTCGCATATCAGCTAGATAGTAAGAACCATTATGCAATACTCGGCTAACTAAAAAGGGCCCTTCCCATACTGGGGAAATTTGTGCTTTCTTTTCTGCACAAGCCGGAAAACCAAATTGCCCTTATTAAAAGACCGGTTTCTGACTCTCTGGCTATGATACTTGCGTAACTTCTGCTGATAGCCTGTTGATCTCATTTCAGCAACAACGCGAACTTCTTCGATTAAATCGAGATCATTTTGTCGAGAAATTGCGGCACCATAGACCAAGAAGAAATGTGTATATCAAGTTGACCTGTTCGGAGTTGTTCGTAAACTCCATATCACAGAAGGTAATTCCTTTGCCCAAGCACTCGCAGCACGTCATAGTGGTGCTTCGAGTCTTGGTTTTAGGCCTTGTAGGATTAAACCATTTGCTCTTTTGACTTGTCCATTAGCGTGCGGATGTGCAACTGATGCAATGTCAAGCCGGATATTTTGTTCCTTGCAGAATTCGGCAAGCTCTCCCATAGAGAAGTTACTCCCGTTGTCCGTGATAATGCTATGCGGATAACCGTATCAGATTATGACATCCTCTACAAATCTTTTGGTTGTTTCTCCATCACAACTGGTGACGGGTTTAGCCTCAATCCATTTTGTGAATTTATCCACCATCACTAAGAGATGAGTAAATCCACTTGGAGCCTGTTTAAACGGTCCTACCATGTCAAGCCCCCAGACCGCAAAAGGCCATGTTATAGGTATTGTTCGCAACGGATCAGCCGGAACATGAGCTTGTTTGGCGTACTTTTGGCAGCCTTTGCACGTCTTGACCAGCCGTTCGGCATCTTCCTTGGCTGTAAGCTAGAAAAAACTATGTCAGAAAGCTTTTGCCACTAAAGATTTGGCTGCAGCGTGGTGACCGCATTCGCCTTCGTGGATTTCTTGTAAGATTTCCACTCCTTCTTCCGGAGATACACAGCGCTAAAAGACCCTAGACACAGTCTGCTTATAGAGCTCACCACTAATTATGGTATAGGCTTTTGCTTGTTGGATGATCTGTCGGCTCAGAACTTTGTCTTTGGGTAATTTGCCATCTACCAAGTAATCAAGGTAGGGTTGAGTCCAGCTGGGAATTACATCCAGAACTACTACTAAAGGAGAGTCGGATTTGGTCGGATATTCCTCGTCTACTCCTTTTATAGAGGGAACTTTGAGGTGCTCCAAAAAAGCGCCATCCGGGACCTTTTTCCGTGTAGAGCCTATACGAGATAGTGCATCTGCTTCCTCAATTTCTGTTCGAGGGATGTGCTGAACCTCAAACCCTTCGAATGATTTAGATAGTTCATCCACGACAGCTTTATATGCTGCCTTGTGTTTATTCGCATTACAGATGTCCGACACTTGTTGGGCAACAAGATCTGAATCTCCATCACACATCAAATGTCGGATGCCGATATCCTTAGCAATCTAGATTCCATGCAGTAGTGCTTCATATTCGGCAATGTTATTCATAGCCGTGAAGTGGATCTGCGACACATAGAAAAGATTTATATCTCCTTGGGGTGATTTGAGCACCACGCTAGCCCCCGAGCGCCTTAGACCCGTCAAAGTGTAAGGTCTAGTATTCCGACTCTAGGAGGGTCATATTTTCCGTTGTCTCTGTCCAATCAGCAACAAAGTCAGGGAGGATTTGGGATTTGATTGTTGTACGAGGTTTGTACTCAATGTCGAAAGCTGAAAGCTCTATGCCCCATTTTGTGACGTGTCCTGTAGCATCGCTGTTGTTGATTATATCTCTCATGGGAGATGTACTCACCATGGTAATTGGATGTTCCTGAAAATAATGCCGTAACTTACGAGATGCCAAAAACACACCATAAGCCAGCTTTTGATAGTGCGGATACCACTTCTTTGATTCAGGTAAGACCTGCTTACTCAATATGTTGAGCTTGTTGGGGAACCCCAAGAGGAAGGTATGATGAGTATAGCAACAAGTTTTCCCTAAGTTATGAAACCAAGGTTATCAAACCAGTAGGTGCAAGGAAACACCTCCAACGTGATGTTTCCAACTTGGAATCCTGCACAACACAATCACAGAACTTTGCCCCCAACTTACAGTGAGGTTGTCAATCTCACCGGTTTTGCTAAAAACAAAGGATTAAACATATTGTGTGGAAGATAGTAATTTGTTTGCAGAAAGTAAACAGAAAACAATAAATAGATTGTAGATTGATGGTAAAATAAAGGACCGGGGTCCATAGTTCACTAGTGGTGATTCTCCTTAAGATAGATGACATGTTGGGTGAACAAATTACAGCGGGGCAATTGACAAACATCGAGAAATCATACATGCATATACTAATCATCTTGACTCCTATGAGATTTGATTGGGCATTACAACATTATACATAGACCGTAATCCAACTGCATCTATGACTAATAATCCACCTTCAGGTTATCATCCGAACCCCCTCCGGTATTTAGTTACAAGCAACAGATAATTGCATTAAGCAAAGTGTGTAAAGTAAACAATACGATTGTTCTATGAACAAAGGATTGCTGTTTTCTCCCTAGTAGCAACAACACATCTAGTACCTTAGAGATTTCTGTCACTTCCCCAGATTCCTATAGGCATGAACCCACTATCGAGCATAAATACTCCCTCTTGGAGTTGCTAGCATCTACTCGGCCAAGATAGCTACTAACAACGGAGAGCATGCATGATCACAAATAACAAAGACATGATAGAATCAATAATCAATCTGAAATAGCATCTCAATATCCATCGGATCCCCGCAAACACAACATGTAGGATTACAAATAAATGATCTTGATCCTGAACGGAGCTCACAAGATCTAAACATGATAGCACAAAGGAGAAGAACCAACCATCTAGCTACTACATGGACCCATAGTCCAGGGATGAACTACTCACGCATCATACCGGAGGCAGGCATGGTGATGAAGAAGGCCTCCAGGGTGAATTCTCCCCTCCGAAAGGGTGCCGGGAAGAGCTTCAGATCCCTCTCGATCTAGGGATGGAGATGGCAACGACTACAAACTCTTTCATGGAATTTTGATCAGGTCCTTGGGGTTTCTGTATCTGATGCTTCTTATAGGCGAAAGGGGAGGTCGAGGGGGGGCCCGAGGCGGCCGCACCACCCCCAGGCGTGGGCCAGGCCTGGGCACGGGGCCAGGTGGTATGGCCGGCCCCTGGCCCCTCTTCGTCTCATATTCTGGATCCATGTTCCCCTCGGCGAAATGTTGACTTTGGCTTTTGTCCTGTCCAATTCCGAGAATATTCATTTTCTGGCTTTCCTAGAACCAAAAACAGCAGAAACAGACAACTCGCACTGTGGCATCTTGTTAATAGGTTAGTCCAAGAAAGTGTATAAAAATACTCCAAAGTGTGGACAAAACATAAGAAAGTAGATATAAAACATCATGGAACATCAAAAATTATAGATACGTTAGCAACGTATCAGGACCTCACTGAGATAGTAAGTTAGACAATGCACCAGGTGTTCCTGATTTTCCTCTGGTATGTCCACCACCATGACGACTCTGTTGGTCGCAGCGAGATAGAGCAACATTGGTTCCCGCGGTTCTGGTGCTGCAAGGATAGGAGAAGATGAGAGTACTGCCTTCAGGTCTTATAGTGCAGCTTCAGCTTTGTCAGTCCAAACGAACTTTTTGGTCTTTTTAAGGAGCTTGTAGAGTGGTGTGGCTCTATCACCGAGCTGGCTTACAAACCGACTGACTGTGGCAATGCAACCAGTTAGTCTTTGAACATCCTTCAGGCGCGTTGGTACGTAGCTCCTATGTTCTTGAGCCCAAAGGGTATCGTAACAAAACAGAAGGTTCTGAAAGGGGTTATGAATGAAGTTTTGACTTTGTTTGATTCCTTCATCCGATTTGGTGATAACCAGAATATGCGTCAAGAAAACATAGGAGTTCCAAGCCTGCCATAGAATCTATAACTTGATCAATTCTAGGCAGAGCAAACGGACCTTTGGGACAAGCCTTGTTCAAGGCAGTATAATCAACACACATCCTTAAATCAGTGGTGTCCTTTTTAGGGACCATTATAGGATTGGCCGACCACTCAGTATGGATGACCTCTTCTATGAATCCGGCTAACTTGAGCCGGGCTAGTTCTCTAGCTATTGCCTTACGCTTTTCATCGCCGAAACATCGTAGGGACTATTTGACGAGTTTAGTGTTCGGGTGTACATTTAGAGAGTGCTCGACAAGTTCCCTAGGTACTCTGGTCATGTCAGATGGCTACCATGCAAAGATATCTTGATTTGCTTGGAGGAACTTGACGAGCACACTTTCCTATGCGCTATCTAGGCCTACACCTATCTGGGTCACCTTGGAGGGGTCATCATCCTTCAATGGCGTCTTCTTCATCTCTTCTGATGCCTTGAACTTTGGATTCGGCTTTGTCACCTCCTTCTTTGTCATGGGCACTCGGACGGATCAATGCTTTTCTTGATCTCCTGGTACTCCTGGGCGTGCAGCATGGCTTCAGCAAAGGCGGCATTTCCGTCCTCGCACTCTCGCGCCTTCTTCGGGTCTCCCCTGATGGTGATCATGCCTTTGGAACCTTGAATTTTCATCATATTGTAAATGTAACACGGACGTGCCATAAAAGCCCTGTAAGTCGGACGTCCGAATATAGCGTGATACGCGGTCTTGAACGGGACCACTTCAAAGGAAAGTGCCTCCATCCGATAGTTCTTTGGAGTTCCAAAGGTAACATCCAAAGTAATCTCTCCTAGGGAATTTGCTTTTCTTCCTGGGACAACTCCGTGAAAGATCACAGAGCTGTGATTCAGCTGCGTCTCCGAGATCCGCATCTGGCATAGCGTTTCGACATACAAAATATTGATGATGCTGCCGCCGTCCATGAGAGTCTTGGAGAAACCATAGCCGTCAATAAGTGGATTGACGACTAAGGCGTATTTTCCTCGCATGTGCAACTTAGGCGGATGATCAGCATGGTCAAAGGTAATTGCCACTTCCGACCAATCCAAGAATTGTGGGATAGCCAGAACAGTTGCATTGAGCTCATGCAGAACTGCTTTCTTGACCTTAGCTGGTTGGGATCCAAGGAAGGTGACGTAAGTGTCTTTCTTTGTTGGAATTTTTTCTTTCCATCCGGCTTGGGATTTGAAGGGTCAGCTTCCTCCATGTCGGAATCTTCCTTGGTCTCCTTCTCTTTTTCGGGATTCTTTTTTCCCTTCTTCTGCTTAGCCTTGTAGCCAGCAGTATCGTATTTCTTGATGTCATCACTGAAACGACACTCGGTGTTTGTGTGAGACGAGCCCCCATTGGCATCTAAGTGATGCACACATGGGTTGTTGGCAATGTCAGCCCAGCAATAGGTTTTGCCAGGTTGCTGGTCACCTCTACCTTGGACTCTCGATGTCCCACGACCGCATCCGCGGCCACCGCCACGCTCTCCTTGTCCTCAAGACCCAAAAGTAGCAGTGACCACTTCCGTTTCCGTGTTGGGCTTTTCTTCCGAGGTATTCTAGCGCTTCTGAGCTTGTTGCTTTGGTTGTTTTGCCGACTGTGGCACAAGTAGGGCATTAAGTAATCCCTCTACAGCGTCATCAGCATCTGCATACTTTCTCACTGTTTCTATCATCTCTCCCAGATCAGTGACCTTGTAACACTTCAAGCGATGACGTAGTAAACCAATTGTGAGTCCTGCAATGAAAGCTTCAATCGCAGTTTGGTCATTTACTCCTTCACAGGAGTTCTAGGTGTCGATCCATCATCCGAGATAATCTCGGCAAGTTTCTCCAGCTTTATGGGTGCAACGCTGTAGGTCTCCTACCGTATAGGGCCTCTGATATGTGGCTTCGAAATTCCGAAAGAACGCGCTTTGCATGTCATACCAGTTGTGGATGGTGTTCTTTGGAAGTTCATTGAGGCATGATCATGCCGTCTTTCGTAACATAAGTGGGAGATATTGGGTTGTGACCAGGCTGTTTCCGCTTTTGGCGATGCAGCAAGCTTGGAAAAAATCCTGGAGCCAAGTATCTGGCCGGGCCACACCGTTGTAGGCTTGGATGTGTCTTGAGATAGCAAATCCTTCCGGGAAGTGTGTTTGTAGAATTCGTGGTCCGAAGCATTTTGGGCCCACGTATATATCATCATTCTCGTAGCACCGCGCCTCTATGTTGGAGTTAATCCGGTGTCTCGCGTCACTTGGTGATAGGGAATGCCGTCTCGGTTGTTCACTATAGCTACGGTGCCTTGGAGCCAGACTTCGGCTTCTTCCACCTCCTCCTCCACTACGACACGCTCCTTGGCCTCCTTGAGAGCCGTTGTGATGGCTGCTTGGTGGAGAGGGTGGAGCAGGTGGATTGTTTCTGGTTGATTGCCGACCTCCATCTGGAGCATCATTATTCCAGTTCCAGGGAGGGTCTTCATTGCGACGAGCCCCCTGCTGGCTTGACTCGGCATGGTGTCCGTCGTTCCTTTGTCCGTCACTCCCACCGCGATGGGGTTCAGCCGGACGGCTTGTGTGTCTAGGAGGTGGCATTCTTTGACGGTCCTCCTCCCAACGTTTCTCTTTGTGTTCTTCCCTGCAATCATGGGACTCTCACCGGGGAGGATTTCTCAGATACAGTGCAGCAATTGCCTCCTGCTCTGTAGCTAGAGAAACGTTGCGCCAGTCACGTGCGGTTCTGTGGTGTTGTCCTGAAGATCCGGTTCTTGAGTAGTTGTCTTCCTGACGGTCAAAATGGTGATGCTCCTCCAGAACCCGTTGGGGCCTTACGTCATTACAGGCCAGATCCATGCGACATTGGTCAGATTGAGAGACCAGTTTTCTGCTCCTAGATTTCGTGACCTTCTGCTGCTCCAGACCCTTAGTGAGTAGCTTAATGCCCAATTGGACTTGTTCTAGGCCTGGATTATTTGCCAGGATAACTCGAGTCGCGGCAGTGTGTTGTACTGGTGTAGGGTACACCAGATCTCCCTTGCTGTCGAGTTGAGGCATCCCTGGGTCTCCCTCAAAGAGAACCTTGTGGACTTTCGGAAATTGATTGTCACACGTGTGTTATTTCTGGGTCTTCTAATGCTACGGAGAGTTATACTTCTCCGCAGTAGCTATGCATTTCTTCTCTTCCTTGATGTTGTTGGCTTCATCCAGGAGTACTTGGTGACGCGCTTCTAGGGCCTGAGCCCTTTCCTCCAGCTCTTCAGCAGTAAGTTCTGTAGCTGTAGGGATAGGTGTAGTTAACGCAGCATCGATGAGTTTATGGGCACCTGCAGTGACCACGTGTCCATCCACCGAATCTTCTTTGGACTCTTCTGGGATAAGTGCTCCATCCGAGTCTTCCTCATATTCCTCGGCAATCACTTCCTCTATTGGAAGTTCTTTTGCGGGGGTCTTATTATTATTGTTCTACTTCTTTGCCTTCTTGCCAGCGCCAGTAGCAAAGATAGCTTTGGGTCTGTTTCCCGGAGTTAAGCTTTGACCGGTACTTTCGGACATCTAGACATCGGGATTATCTCCGAGATCCATATCATCCTACGCTTTGGGAGAGTTTTCTCCGGATCCTTCGTCCATGGCTGCTCCTTCTTCTGCAGCTTTGGAGTTAAACTCCTCTTCATATTTCACGGAGAACTTTCGGAAATCCGCCGACATCATCGAGTCATCCGAAGACGCCGGTAATTCGATGTTTGTTCTGATCGCCTCTAACACCGAGTCTTCGTTCTCTCCAGCATCGGTGGAGCCGGATCCGGATCCAACATATCCGACAAAGTGTGACCGGTGATTCCTGAGGTAGTTGCGGCTTTCTTCGTGGGCTTCCTCGAAAATCCTGATGGTCTCGAGAACCTCATCGACGTTTGCGTCTTGCAGCATCATGCGCCTCAATGTATGCCTCAGGAAAGGTTGGTCTGTTCCGGTATTAGCAGAGCCGGAACCAAGGTTATTGTCCTGCTCCTCCTGGATTTCAACCTCAGCGGTTAGATCAATCTGGGATTCGGTCTCGCTAGGAAGATCTACTCCAGATTCGACTTGCACCGCAAGATCTGCTTCAGGTTCGGCTTTCTCCACTATCTCCACAACAGGTGCGGGCTGGGATGGATTAGGGTTTTCTGAGATTCGGAACTCTGCCGCCTCCGCGGACAGAGTGGACCTAGAGATTTCTTCTGCCTCTATCATCACCGCAGGGGTGGGTTGGGCAGGTTCAGCAAAACCGATGTATACATTGATCTCACCAAAAGACATGATGGTGTAAGCAGTCACGACCTATCCGGCTACGACTAAGAGTCGTTTACAGAGTATATCTTGAACTACAAGTAATATAATAGGCCTATGTCGGTAAGTCTTCTGATCCTTCCGTAGCCGGACTGGACTCCGTCTCTTCTCCCCGACTGGGCCGCCTGTGAAGCAAAGCTCTAACCCGAAGTGGGCCACCCTGGTCAGTGAGGCACAATGAGGATACCCAGAAAGTATATCCCCAACACCAAACTTCAGTGAAATGGTTTCCTTCCGATTATCCACTCGAGATTTGGTGATGGAAATAAAAGGCATGCCTAAAAGAATAGGGCAAAAAGAATCTCGAGGCATATCAACAATGTGAAAATCAAGGGGGTACATGAGTGAGCCAATAAAGACATAGATATTTCTGATTACCCCTTCTGGTTTTATATTGGTTCTATTAGACAATTTAATAATAGTGTCTACCGGTTCAACATCTGGATTATTTAAGTTGTAGCAAAGTTCTTGATAAAGTGATGACGACATAATATTTATGGTGGAAATTGGTTCACAAATTCCATATAAGAAAGTTTCTCCACAATATATAGGGGTCATAGGTTTTGAAGTTTCGTTACCTCGAACCTTACCTTGGATGAATTCCGAAGTTTCACGGTCTAACATAACCACTTCATCCTCCACTACTCGTGCCTCCATAAGGTCTTTTATTATAACATTATTTATATTTGTAGCTTCGGAATTTCTTTCTGGTTTCTTCAGTCTCTTCTTTATTTGTTCTTCCTCTCTTTGTCTTTTTTCAAAGATTCCCCGTATAGGTATCAAGGAGAACTCTTCCATCAATGCTCTTGCACGCTTCTTTTCTTCAAGAGGTTTACAAGGTTCCCATTATGTAGGTACCTGCAAATGCCCTGCATAATTCTCAATAATTTTATTTACTGAGTAAGAATCAATACCAAGGGTTTTAATTATTGTATATGTCCTCTCATTTGCAAGGAAATCATTAATGCAAGCATATTCTGAAAACTATTTGTAATATTTTCCTTATCTTTAGAATTTTTAGTTGCTTCTTTATTTTATTATTAGATTCCAAGCGTCATCATAAGTATGAGATAGAAAACTTACATTTGAAGCAGTGTCTAGATTCGTCCTATTTTCAATATTTATCCCTCCATAAAATGTATGGGTGATTAACCGATCAAGTAAACGATGATGGGGGCAATTACCTAGGTAACTTTTATACCTTAGATTTCCTTCATATAAGCCTTCACTAGGATTATTTTTGAAAATAATAATACCTCTCATCCTATGAGCTTTGCTTTTAGAATAATATTTTGATAGGAACTTAGTAGTCAATTCCTCCCAAGTCCTTGGTGCTTTTGCACAAAAAGATCTGTACCAGTTGCAAACATTATTAGAGAGAATTTGTCTAAACAACTGGATTTTAACCATATCAAGATTATAGTCATCAAAAATAAAGGAACTCAGAATGTCTTCAAAGAATTGTAAGTGCCCGTATGGACTTTCTTCATTGGTTCCTGCAAATTTCTTAGAATCTAATAACTCAAATAATCAAGGATGGATCTCGACTCCATCCGGATTTATGCTTTTGTTGACAGTTATAAAAGCGTCCATCGGTGAACCCATTTTCCTTACCACCTAAAGCTGATTTAAGTGCTGAGTATTGTATATTGTTGTGGTCCTGTAACTCAAGTAAAAATTAGTACAACAAAAGTAAATAACTAAAAGTAAAGTGACTTATAGTGCTAAGCTCCTCGGTAACGGCACCAGAAAATAGCTTGATGACTGCAAGTGCACAGATCGTTTGTAGCTAGTTTCGAAATAAAGATATCGATCCCACAGGGAGCAGTAAGCAAAAGACTAAAATGCTTTTAACTATAACTGAACGAAGTACTTAAGAAATAACTTTAAGATGCAAGATAAGAAGAGTTGTTTTTGGATTTTTGGTTGAACACGGTAATTTAAAGTAAAGAAAAAATTAATGCAGAAAGTAAGAATCGCGTGTGTAATAGAACTTTGGAACTACAATAGGGGAAATGCGTTCTTAGGGAGTAGCGGATACACTACTAGCAATGTAGACTAAGTAATCAAAAGTATTATAACGAATACTCTCGTAGTGTGTATGTATGTGGGAGGATCTCCATATATGGGCGATTTGCTAGCAACCGCTGCACAAATCGTCCTCATAACCACAGTAGACAGTAACCGAAAACCATCGCATTATAGCACTATTAAGGGATTTCTCCTGTGGCATGGACATGGCTTGATGAGTTCTCCTTGGTTCCCCAAGTTAGTACGTTAAAGAATAACAACAGCTTTATAGTCACACTAAGCGCTATCATCCCTTTGTATATTAACTAGTAATCCCCTCTATCGAGTCCCCATAAGAGGAAAATATTAAGAAGGTGCACTTCTCCTTAATATCAAGATGAAGACAATTAACACATACACATAATGATGTATAACATAATAATCTTTATCTCATCTCAGTCATATGCTAGGTTTTCTCCATCCCCCTAAGAACTAAAGATCTACTCAAATATGGAGGCAATCAACATCATAGCAATGGTAATGGAAACAATCATAGATGAATAGTACTTGTATAAATCCACCGCGAGTATAGGAATTACAACAAGATCTAGACAAGATGTAGATGGGATGGATGAGGATGGTGGTGATGCATCGGTGGTGGATAAAGATCGATGCATTAGCCTCCCGAATCTGTGCAGAGTGAAGATGGATCCCTAGCGGATGAGTTCCCCCTGCAGATGCCTTCCAGAGGTGAGATTTTTACAATTTCTGGGTGTTCTGTATGTCGTCTCTCCGAACCAATTGCACGGGGTGAAACTATTTGATGAGGCGGAGGCGGTGGCAACTATACGGTCGGAGCTATATGGGCCGAAGAAATTCTCCCGCCATATAGTTGGTCGTTACGCTCTCTGCCTCCCTTGTTCGGTTCTGGTTTTCTTCTGGTATTATTAATATTTCCCAAATAAGCAATTTACGTTGTTTTTGACTCCTTTTCTCCTCAGTACAACTGCTTCAATAATTGTATCCATTGGATCCATCATCTGTCCTGATCCTGGTGAAAATAGACATAAAATGTGTGAGCAAGCGCCGTAAAATACCAAAATCCAACATCTACAATGCAAAATAATAATGTAAAACATGATGCAAATATGCACTCATCAATGAACATTCTTGGATTTCAAGCCGAACGACCACAAGGTCAAGGACACATCTCTACATCATACTTTATGCATATGATCCCATATCCAAAAATTTGCATGGCTACGGATTTGGCCATATTTTGAAAACAATCAAAGTGGAAGTAGTATGAAATGTATGGCTCGATTAGCTGCTCTCTAGAGAATGAGTCGAACGTGACTGTTTTCCTTGCTTAATTTTAGGGGGGTTTGTGCTAAATGTATGGACCTCGATGTAATTTTCCCTTTTTAGGTCATTGGTGTAAAATGTACTTCCACTGCCCGTCTAAAATTCTAACCTAAAAGTATAAGTGGTGAAATTTAGACGATTTTAAGCTTACTTGTCAACGAGTGTGAACATTCTTGGATTTCAAGCCGAACGACCAAGGGGAAGGCCATATCAACATCATACTTTATTATGATGATCCCATATAAGAGAATTTGCATGGCGATATATTTGGCCATATTTTGAAAACAATCAAAGAGGAAATAGTATGAAGAGTTTGGCTCAGATCAGCTAATCTCTCGAGAAGGAGCCGAACCAGAAAATTTTCCTTTGAGGGTCCTTTATGCTAAATGTATGGACCACGATGTAATTTTTTATTTTTTGAGGTCCCTAATGTAAAATGTATTCCGATCGACAATGTAAAATTCTAACATAAAAGTAAGTGGTGAATTTTAAACGAATTTAAGCTTAGTTGTCAACAAATATGAACCATTCTTGTATTTCAATACGAACGACCAAGGTCAAGGTCATATCTACATCATACTTTATGCTGATGATCCCATATCCAAGAATTTTCATGCCGACAAAAGTGTCCATATTTTGAAAACAATCAAAGATGTAGTATGAAGAGTATGGCTCAATCAGCTACTCTCTCAAGAAGGAGACGAACCCGACAGTTTTCCTTGCTTAATATTAAGGTCCTTTGTGCTAAATATATGGACCTCGATGTAATTTTCCCCCTTTTTAGGTCCTTGTTGTAAAATGTACTTCCACCGACCATGTAAAACACTAACCTAAAAGTAAGTGGTGAAACTGAAATGAATTTAAGCATAGTTTTCAATGAGTACAAAAAATTCTTGGATTTCAAGACGAATGACCAAGGTCAAGGCCATATCTACATCATACTTTATGCTTATGATCCCATATCTAAGAATTTCAATGCCGACAAATTTGGCCATCTTTTGAAAACAATCAAAGATATTAAAAACAAAAAATAATCAATTTCAATTTTCCAAGTGGTAGGAATTTATTTTCTGATAAGCAAGTAAGAAGAATTTATTTCCTTTTTCTGTTAAAAAATAAAGAGCGAGAAGAGACTATGAGCATAGAGGAGGTAGCGAGAGAGTTGCGAAGAGGAGGATTTGAAGGTGGTGCGATGTCAGAGCAAAGCTGGGATGGGTTCCTAACACGAGGTACATGTATAGTGAGTAGAGTAAATTTCAGGACCTTTAGAATATATATGCATGCAAATAAATTGTGTTTTCTCCCTCCTTCACTCCCTCATCACCACCCACACCCCGGCCAGTTGATCTCGCCCTCGTCCATAACATGGCGCTGTGCACGCGCGTCGACCGATGACCTGCCTTTTGTCGGCAGCTCCGTGTCTGTGTCTGGCGTGTTCATCAGCTGTGTTGTTGGGAACCATTTTGGTCCTTGGCGACAAAAAGTATTACTACTATAATAGAGTAGCAATTCAAAATTTCCCAGTTTTGAAATTTTCACTTCCTTCACAAACATACGGGGGGAGGATATTCAAAAGATCACCATTCGCCGTACTCCTAGTACAAGTACGAGTACTTCTTAAGTGTTGGACAAGTGATTGGTTGATCTGTCCAGCCAAAAAAACAAAAATGTCCCATCACATTAGATGCCCACCATTATGATCTGGCCATACTTCCTACTCCGCACTACTCCACCTCTATACCCTAGGAAGAGGAAGCACCAAGCACACCCGCAGCAAGCTGGTTTGAAAGTGAGGAGCGCTCCTTTTTTTCTTTTTCCTGTGAAGCAAGTAGTACTCCCTCCTTCCCAAATTGGGACGCGTATTACTTCTAGTCAAAGTCAAATTTAATAACATTTGACTAAGTATATAACATTAACTCAATGAATCATCACGAACTATATTTTCATATTATATGCATTTGTCATTAGAAAAGTCAGTATGTCTTTATATATAGTTGGTCGAACCTTATAAAGATTGACTTTGACCAAACCTAATATGCGTCCTTATTTGGGAAAAAGGAATTAGTATGAAGAGTATGGCTCGATCAGCGACACTCTCGAGAAGGTGCTAAATGTATGGACCTCAATGTAATTTTCCCTTTTTTAGGTCCTTGATGTAAAATGTACGCCCACCATCCGTTTAAAATTCTAACAAAAATTTGAAAGTGGTGAAATTTAAATGAATTTAAGCTTACTTGTCAACAAGTAGAACATTCTTATATTTCAAGCAGAATGACCAAGGTCAAGGCCATATCAACATCAGACTTTATGCTAATGACCCCATATCAGAGAATTTGCATGCTAATAGATTTGGCCATATTTTGAAATAATCGAAGGGGACGTAGTATGAAGAGTTTTGCTTAGATCAGCTGATCTCTCGAGAATGAGCCAAACCAGAAAGTTTTCCTTTTAGGGTCCTTTGTGCTAAATGTATGGACCTCGATGTAATTTTCCCTTTTTAGGTCCTTGATGTAAAATATACTCCCACCGACCGTGTAAAATGTTAACCTAAAAGTAAGTGGTGAAATTTAAACGAAATTAAGCTTAGTTATCAACGAGTATGGACATTCTTGGATTTCAAGCCGAACGACCACAAGGTCAAGGCCATATCTCTACATCATACTTTATGCATATGATCCCATATCCAAGAATTTGCATGGCGACAGATTTGGCCATATTTTGAAAACAATTCAAGAGGAAGTAGTATGAGACGTATGGCTCGATCAACTGCTCTCTCGATAAGGAGCCGAACCCGACTATTTCTTTGCTCAATTTTAGGGTCCTTTGTGCTAAATGTATGGATCTCGATGTAATTTCCCTTTTTTAGGTCCTTGACGTAAAATGTACTCCCACCGACCATGTAAAATGTTAACCTAAAAGTAAGTGGTGAAATTTAAACGAATTTAATCTTAGTTTTCAAAGAATATGAACGTCTTGGATTTCAAGCCGGACAACCACAAGGTCAAGGCTATATCTCTACATCATACTTTATGTTGATGATCCCATATCTAAGAATTTGCATGGCGACAGATTTGGCCATATTTTGAAAACAATCGAAGAGGAAGTAGTATGAAACGTGTAAACACCCGGATTTTTAAGTCCATATGCTTGTTATGTCGTACATCGCAATCACGGGATTACCATTTTTGCGAGACATAACAGAATTGGTACCATAGTACATCATCCATTACAAACCATAATAGTCTTACAAATAGTTCATCTCACGATCAAGTCGTAATACACATCAAAGCAGCAGAAATAAACGTAGTAGACTCCATCTTTATTGTCACAGGCAATGCTGACAATGGGAGATGATCCTAGTTATCGTAGACCTCCTGCTGTCCATCCTCTGGGTAGTCCTCCTCATAGTCTGTCCATGGGAATAGCTAGGGACAAAGCCATGAGTACCCTTTAAGTACTCGCAAACTATCACTAACACAAGTAAGGTAATACTAGTAGGAATCCTAAGGCTTGTTTGCAACAAGCCAATTTTATTTCATAAGTACTTAATAGTAAAGCCTATTTTAGTTCTCTAGATAACTCAAGTGGGAACCTAGTTTTCCTATCCACAACCTTATTATGGTCAAGTCAAAGTCATAGTTCAAGTCACAAGCCATTTTGAAAACATCTGACAACAGAACAGTATGGCCACTCCAACTCTCTATAACCGCAGATGCGGCTATTCGAATAGTTTGACACTCTGTAGAGGTCGTACACTTTCACCACAAAATTCGATACATCTGTCAGGGATAACCCTGAATCATCATACTTGGTATGCGGATAATCAATCCTAACCTTTCAATTACACACCCTAGTATAGGCACCTCCCCTATGAGCTCGGCCTCCCAGGCATGGCCAACTGCCATCCCGGGAACTGCATAGGTGGACATTCATATTCACGAGGCAGCCTCGTCTTCACCTCTTTCCGCAAGGGAACCCATACTAAGACATACAAACTTCTAGTTAAGCCTATCCAACTCAGGTATTATGGTTGTACGGTAAAATTGGAATGGTATCGCATCCGAACCCAACCATCAGTGTTTATCAAAGTCAAAGCACATGCCTCATTCAATATCATCTCCAAATCATTGTGTTTCACAACACATTTCAAAACATTTCAATTGAATGACTCATCATTCCAAGGTTTTCATAATCATTTTCTTCAAGTGTTCCCATCTAAAGTGGTCAAGTTTAGTTTAGCACTACCCACTATTAATGATGGTATCACTATTGAGGGGTGCTAATCAAGTTTAACTACCCAAGAGTAGTTCTATGCTCTTGAGGGTGTCCATCCTATTTTCCACTAATCACAATTAATTAACTAGATAAGGAACTTTGATAAAGGTAAGAGAATAAAGCTTGCAAGTAAAATTTGGGATTGGTATAATCAAGATTGCATAACCAAGCATCTCTAGTGCATCTTGCATAGGTTACCTTGCATGGATGGCTTGTCTTGGTTGGTGCAGTTGGTTGACATTCTCTTGTTCTTCATAGTACTCCTCCTCGTACCCCGGGTCGGTACTAGCGTCTATAAGTGAATACAAGGTACACAATCACCAAACAATACTTAGCTACTTCTATTTAGCACACAAGGGCTTACGCTAGATGATCTAGCATCATCTCAATCACCACATGAAATATTGACATATTCTTATTTATCTTATTTTGGCAATGTAATTTTGACTCATTGAAAAATATTCAAGATTTAATATCCTCCTATTAAAACATGGGATCATGTGGCACATGTCATCACCACATATTCCAATACTTGGGAAAGTGATTTAAAGAGGTTGGCATAATTACAAAGTTGAATATTACTAGTTAATAATATTAAAGTGACTAGAAATTCCTATATAACATTCTTTTAATACTAGTACATGATTAATTAATGTAAAAATAAATCTTTTTACATATTGAGATAGAGCATGGCAAATGTGATTTTTGAGAGTTGGAATCAATTCAAAAGCATTTATGGTTGAATTTGGAAAAGTCTCTGTCTTGTTATTTTCACTATAGATGATCTATAATTTGAAATGGTTTGAATCCAACGGGAGTATGTAGATATTTTCACTACCTTTCTAACAAAATTGGATTCATACATCTTTGTTAAATAAATCTCTCTGAATTCAATTTTGAAATCACTAATAGAATAGGATTTTGAATTAAATGGTTAATCTATATTTGAATCTTTGGGCTAAGCGCGGGAATGCTAATGGGATGGCCTATCTGCACAACACGTGCACAGCGGGCTGCTCTCAGGCTGGTCCCACATGTGAGCGGTAGTGTCTACGTGAAACTATATCAGCTAATCTCAGTCGCACGATTAGAAAGCGATCAACGGCTCTGGTTCATCGTCTCCGTCGCAGTGAGCACGCGAGATTCTAAACCTAGCGCTACGGTGGGGGTCGATGGGGGATTACGAGGGCTCCAGCTAGGTCAGGCGATGGGGGCGAACGATCTGGTAGACGACGGTGAGTCGAATGGTGGTCGCGGCAGCTCTTGGGGTGGCTCCAATCAATGGCTCCTTTCCTTCACTTCACCAGTGGGCTCTGGCAAAATTTCGGCGAGGTGGTACTCACCTTGCTCCGGGGAATGGCCAGGGGGTTTCTGGGTGAGAGGGGTGTCGAATGGTGTGCCTTTGGAGGCTGGGGAGGGTCCTATTTATACACCGGCAAGAGGAGCAGCACAGCACGGCTCAGGCTCGTCGGTGACGTTGCTACAGGGATCTATCGGCATGGCGGAGGACATAGGTCGACGCGGTGGTCTACGGCGATTGTCATGCGCATAGTGGCATGGAGAGGGGCGGTCTTAATCGGTCGGGAGACATCCGTGCTCTGTGCGGGTACATTGGTGTTTGTCATGGCATACGGTGGTCACGGGGAGCGCGGTGGTGAACAGTTGTGTCTGGGAAGTTGTTGGTGATGCGGCGAGTGCAGTTACACAAGGAGAGAGCGAGGCGCGGCGTGGCTGCGCGGGAATGGCTTGGCGCTCTGGCGTGCGCTCGGCATGGTAGAGAGTTAAATGGGCACGGCACTGCTGGCTTCTCCCCTAGCGGTCGTTGGTTGAGGTGTGGACTGGGGGGTGCGGTGAGGTCACGGATCTCTCCTCATTGTTGTGGTAGAGGGCGGCGCGGGCTGTGGCATTGTGTCCATGCTTGACTAGCATGGCACGCTCGGGTACGGGCTTGCACTGGTCATTGCGGCGTGTGAGCGGTGCTATCTACACAGGCTGGTACAAGGGATGATCGTGGGCTAGTAGTGGAGCTGTGTGGAGTATAGATATGATCACTAGATTGATCACAATAGTAAATAGTTGGTATATCTATACTCTGCCTGCTAAGCGTTTGATTAAATGGCCGCATGAAATAAATATTTGAATTTTCAAATTATATTTGGTGGGTGTGTTGGTCACATGATTGAGTGTCTCTGGTTGCTAGGGTTTATCAAGTGGAGATGGTTTGATTGGTTTTGAAAAATGGCCATCTAGATACATACACTTGATTCAATTTGGAAATGTCTCTCAAATGGATTTGAAATTAGTTTCTGTAAGTTTGTAGAATTGTTTCTGTTGGAAAACATTTACTAGAGAATCCCAAAGTGGGATAGTGGTTAACTTTGGCAAAAATGACCATTAGGTCATATGCTTCATATATTGATTTTCTTTTGATTTTTTTGTTTGGTTTTGACCTAGATGATCTTATTTTGATCTTTAAGCTATTTCTCCACATATATAACAATCTAACATCGCATAGCAAGCATCCATGCATTAATAACAAACACACACATGCAGTCATCAGGGTTTAAGGTTGAAAGTTTTTGTTAACCCTAATCTTGGGTGATTAGAATTTGATAATCTTGTTTAATATTTTTGAGATGTTACAAAACTAGGAACTAATGAGATTGGGAAACTCAGTCCTAATATAATCTTCTCGCTCCTAGGTGGCTTCTTCTTCGGCATGGTTACTCCACTTGATCTTTAGAAACTTGATACTTTTGGTCCGGGTGATCCAAAATACGAATGGATACTTCATGATAAGTTAGATTTTTGTTGATATCTATGGCTCGGTGGTCGATGTTCTTGAAAACTTCGGTCTTCTTCGGAACTTCTAGGCATTTCCTAAGTAACGAGATATGGAACACATCATGTATGGTTGACATCTCTTCCGATAGTTCTAGCTGATAGGATACTTCTCCTCAGCGACTTAAAATTTTGAAGGGTCCAATATATCTGGGGGAAAGCTTCCCTTTCAGTTGACAATGCTGCATTCCTTTCAAGGGTGATACCTTGAGATACACAAAATCTCCGACATTGAAGGTCAGGTCTTGTCGTGGTGGTGGCACGGCGGATGCCATGGATAGGATAAAGATGGGGCCAATGTGTGCTAGGGGAATCCAAGGAGGGAAAACGCGGTGATCTCACGCACAGATGTTCTTGTGTTTCCTCTATCAATGGTGGTTACAAGTGCTCCTCGAGCTGTTCGTGAGAAGAAGACTATGTCTCTTACCCCTCACAACCTAGCTCTAGAGTTGTAACTTAGACAGAGAAAATGATCGATCCCCCTCTATGGAGGCCTCGGTGCTCCTTATATAGGGGATACCGGGTTACAAAGTTAGGGCACACATGGCAGCATATTCTCTGAATATGCCCCTTGGTTAAAGCTAGATCCTTCTTTATTCCCTTTAACGGCTCGTCTGGGCTTTCGACGTAACCTGCAACATAATCCTTGTCTTTAAGCGTCACCAGACACGGGCTACGTCATCCGACATTGCCCGCGTCACCTTGGTCGCCCTGACCCGCTAATCCTCCTCTCTGCTTTGCTTTGCTCATGCTATAGCTAATAAAGCCACCTTTTGACCGGCGGGAGATTCCTTCCTTCTCTTGGAAGCCATATGATAGTCCGGCTAGCACGTGGCTAACCCGGCTATGAGGCTACCTACATAATAGACATACAAACAAGTTCGATATACGTTTCATGCCGGCCGGGCTAAAGCTAAAGCGATGCCTCACGGGCCAGGTTACTTCGTTGTTTGCACTGCCTTGAGGTGACCTGGCTAGCACTTCCTTTGACCGTGTCGTACCTCGGCTAACTCGGCCTTTATACCCCGGCGTTACCCTACCCGGGGGTATCCCCCCAACATTAGTGCCTAAAGCTGGTGCGGTCTTAGCAACTTTAGTTGTTAAGGTCACATAAGGTTCTGATATCCGGTTCCATGCCTCTTTGGCCGAGTTACCCCGTAACCCGAAGTTTTTTCTCTAGCGATCCCTTAGCTCATTCCGAGTTATTCCTCGTTGGCCGTGTCTTTTGCTCGCTTATCCGGGTTCTCTTTCTCTTCTTGACTCGGTGCTTTTTATTTTCTAGAGCTCCTAGGGTTATTCCCTAGAGAAGCTCTAGCATTGCCTCTCCAATCCAGAGCAGTCCTCCCCCCCCCCCCCGCGCGATTACGACACTCGCCCGCTCAGCCCTATTCAAGAAGGCTCCGCGGCTGCGCCTGACCAGAGTCCAACTCATCATGAGGAGGGCAATGTCAGCGTGGGGGGTAGTGGGGTGGCTCAGGATATGGTCTTGCCGGATCTTCCCAATTCCTCTTCGGCCCCAGCGCCCAGTGTTGAGGTGCTAGTTTCATCGGCACCGCCCCAATCATGTTCTTCTCCACTTCAAGTGTGTTCAGAACTAGCAGCACCAGCATCCCCAACACCAACACCAATAGCACCAGTAGCACCAGCCCCAGAAGCATCGACAGCATCAGCAGCATCACCACTAGCACCAACATTAGTACCAACAGCAGCATCAGCAGCGGAACCAGCAGCAGCAACACCAACATCCTCAGCAGCAACAACCTCCACCAAGGCCCCAAAAAGAAAGGCTCCGTCGGCTGCCTCCGGATCAACGGCGTCTATTGCGGACATTTTCCCGCCAGCTTCCCATGCTCCATCCGGATCAGCGGCCTCGTATCTTCCGCCGTGTCCTCCGTCATCCGGCAAGCTCAGAAAAGTTGCCGGATCAGCCAAGGGCATAACCTTTGGGTCTCCCACTGCCGAATCAGAGGGTAACCGACAGCTGGTCCTGCATACCAGCCCTGCTGCAGCTCAATGTGCAAGGCGGGAAGCCCACGTCAAAGGCTTGGTGGCGAGTTATTCTCCGAGCGGCAAAAGTTACAGTCCACTGCTCCTGGAGTATGTGCATAACTGGAACACCGCTGAGTTCATCGACCCCAAGGGTGATCTGACGGAGAAGTTCGGCCCAGCTGAGTTCAGCTCACAGATGAACTCTGCCACCAAGGCCATCTCTTTGGCTGGCCGGATGATGGAGGTAAGTCTTTTCCTCTGCTATGGTTCTTTGTATGCATGACCACTTGTAGATATATCCCCTAGTCACCGAGCCTCCGAGGGAGTAACTTGTTACTCGGTTGGATGCTCCTAGAAAATTTAGTTTTTGTCCTTAGCAATTTAAAATAGTGATGAATTTAGAGCTGGGTTAAGTTCCCTTGGCCTGGATGTTCTACACTTCAAATATCCACACACCTAGAGCCGGGTTAAGTTCCACTTGGCCCGGATCTTGTAGACTATGAATATCCACACGCCTAGAGGCGGGTTAAGTTCCACTTGGCCCGGATCCTGTAAACTTTGAATATCCACACACCTAGAGACGGGTTAAGTTCCACTTGGCCCGGATCTTGTAGACTTCGAATATCCACACACCTAGAGCCGGGTTAAGTTCCACTTGGCCTGGATCTTGTAGACTTCGAATATCCACACACCTAGAGCCTGGTTAAGTTCCACTTGGCCCGGATCTTGTAGACTTCGAATATCCACACATCTAGAGACGGGTTAAGTTCCACTTGGCCCGGATCTTGTAGACTTCGAATATCCACACACCTAGAGCCGGGTTCAGTTCCACTTTGCCCGGATCTTGTAGACTTCAAATATCCACACACCTAGAGCCAGGTTAAGTTCCACTTGGCCCGGATCTTGTAGACTTCGAATATCCACACACCTAGAGCCGGGTTAAGTTCCACTTGGCCAGAATCTTGTAAACTTCAAATATCCACACACCTAGAGCCGGGTTAAGTTCCACTTGGCCCGGATCTTGTAGACTTTGAATATCCACACAACTAGAGCCGGGTTAAGTTCCACTTGGCCCGGATCTTGTAGACTTCAAATATCCACACACCTAGAGCCGGGTTAAGTTCCACTTGGCCCGGATCTTGTAGACTTCGAATTATTTTTACTTTCCCTTCAAATTTAACATTGTCTTGCTTTTTTTAGATTACCACTAACCGCCGATCTGCTGAGTTCCAGCGCCTGCTGGACTCCTATAAAGATGTCCACGCGCGTTATAGCAAACTCCTGGAGGAGCTCCAGAAGAAGGGTAATTTTTCTTACTTAGACTTTTCCTTCTTCCATTTTCGTTCGTTCGAGTTATCTGTGATCCGTATTAATTTGTTATCCGAACCATCCAGCCGAGCTTGAAGCTAAGAATACTATGCAGAAAAATCTGGCTGAAATCAAAGGTATCCTATCTCGCTCACACCGTCAATATGCTCTCTTTTCTTTACCCGGTGGATATTTATACTCCGGCTCCGCCGGATTATCCCACTATTGCAGTTGCTCTTGAAGATAGCGTTCCTATGCCTGATATGATGACCCATTTTCTAGAACAAACAGGAAAACATGAGGCTGAACTGAAGAAGAACAATGAGATAGCTCGGCTGCGGCTCCAGGACTCAGAGATTACTCGGCTGAATGCCGAAATCCAGAGGCTCAAAGACCTCCATAAGTCCAAACTGGAGAAAGTTGACCAGGAGTTTGTCGAGCAAAAAGTGCATTTAACCATGCAAATTTCCAAGGACCAGAGCTTATTGCAGGAGGCCGACATCAAACTTACGTCGGTGACCTCCGAATATGAGAAACTCCAGGCCCACAGCGCAAATGTCCATTCCGAGCTTCAGCGACTCCTCTTCCAGATTGCGCGTGAGTTCTTTGCCCTTGCTTAACTTTCATTTCTCCAGATTTGGTGCTTTTGTTCACTATTTCCTCTGCTCTATTCTTAGGAAAATTTCCAGAAGGTGATACTCTTGCTGCTGCTACTGCTACCGTAGCCCGGTCCCGCGAACAACATGGTATCCCCACAGGCCCTGATGCCGAGAAAATCCTGTATGATACGGAGGATCTGCTGGCGAGCTTCTTCACTCGCGTGGAGCTAGTGAAGAACTACAGTGCATACATTATGCCGGCGGCAATGCGGATGTTCAGCTCCCTCTGGCCCACTGAGCCCACTCCCAAAGGAAATGCAGCTTTCATAGCCAAACTGATGGAGTGTGATACTCAAGTGCACCTGTGGCGAGAATCTGCTGCGCGAGCCGGGGCTGATATTGCGATGCAGTATTCGTCCTTTCATGGTACGAAGTAATTAACTTGGGGTTGCTCACCCGCATGCGCACCAGATCTAAGTGGTCCGAAGATCCGGAGTGTGTTGCGCGTCGCAAAGCTTGTGCCAACAAGCTTATCCAATACTCCTTCTTCCATGCTTGGAACGAGGGGCCGAGCTATCTTGACGTGTTTGATGATGAAGTTGCCTCTGAAGGTGAAGAAGATGAGGGGAGTGAGGGTGAGGCCTTCGAGCTTGGCGACAAGGCCGAAGACCTGGAGGATGGCGAGGCCAATCCCGAGGATGAGACCGAGGCTAATTCCCTTCCCCCAAATTCCGAAGTACCTCCTTCTTCGGCTGATGATTCGGCTGCTCCCCCTGCTCCTTAAAAACACTTGACCGTATTCTTCAGATCCCCGAAATACCGGGTGAAAATGTATCTAAGTACCTTGGTTTGATTTTGCTACAATTTATACTATTTGGAACTAAGTTATTAATGTTGGATTATCGTGGGCGAAGTCCTCGAGTTTCGTTTTCTTGTTCTCCCAATTTTTGACTTACGAGTCCGAGGTTCAAAAATTGACTTAACAACAATTGAAACTGTGAGATTAGCTCAAAATAATCCGGCGTTAGATAAATATAGTAAACACAAGGTTAGTCCGAATAACAAATGTCGGCTTGCTTAAGTTCCTTTCCTTAGTCGTTTTTCATGTGCTTTGCCATTCCAAACTTATTCTCTTGCTTGCCATGAAGCCAATTCTTGTTGGACAACAGCAAAGTCGAAGAGTTGGGTTTTTGGTGCTCACACATTACTAATCTGGCTAAGATAAAAGCGACTTAACCCAGCCTACATAAAAATATGAAAACGAGAAGAACAATTATTATGGCAGTCCCCGAGTTTCTGCTTGGGGTGCCAAAGTTTGATTAATAAGCTCATTGCCGACATACATACCGACATATGAGTAGCTCGGATACATTCACCTCTTTGTCAAGTGTAAAAAGGATGAAGTAGTGCTACATTCCATGGTCGCTTAGATTCCTCTCCGGACCTATCCGCCTTGTTCTTTTCCTGTGGATGTGCATCAATAAGATAGTAGGAATCATTGTGCAAAGCTTTGCTTACAATGAAAAGGTACTTCCCATGGAGGGGACAACTTATGCATGCCAGCAGTGCGCTGCACCAACCGGAGTACCAGATCACCTTCCCGGAAGACTCGGGGGTTTACTTTTCGGCTATGGTAGCGTCAGAGATTTTGCTGATATATGGCGGATCTGGACAGGGCCAGTTCTCTCACTTCTTCTAGCAGATCAAAATCATTTTGCCTGGCTTCACGCACTTCGGCTTCTGTGTATCGGGTGACTCTTGGCGAATCATGCTCTATGTCGCCTGGTAATACAGCTTCTACCCCATATACCAGAAAGAATGGCGTATAGCCTGTTGATCGATTCAGAGTTGTTCTTAAACTCCATAGTACTGCTAGTAGTTCTTCTATCCAGCACCCCGCTGATCTTTGCAGTGGCTCTATGAGCTGGGATTTTATCCCGGACAATACCAGTCCGTTGGATCTTTCCACTTGCCCGTTCGATGCAGGGTGGGCCACTAAAGCTAGATCTAGCCAGATTTTCTTTTCTCGGCAGAACCTCGCGAATGGTCCTTCAGCGAAATTTGTGCCATTATTAGTTAAGATACTGTGAGGGTAGCAATATCTCAGGATTATATCCTTGAGAAATTTCACTGTTGTTGGCCCATCACATTTCCTGATTGGTTTCACTTTGATCCATTGGGTAAACTTGTCAACCATAACTAGGATATGGGTCATTCCTCCGTTAGCCGCCTTAAATGGACCTACCATGTCTAGGCACCATACAACAAATGGCCAAGTAATGGGGTAAGTTTTGAGTTCTGACATTTGTAAGTGAGTTTTCGTGGCGTATCTCTGACAGCCATTGCATTTTCTCACCAAATCTTCTGCTTACTCCAAAGCACTTGGCCAATAAAATCCATCTCAGAAAGCTTTTGCCACCAATGCTCTCGAAGATGCATGGTGACCACATTCTTCTTGGTGGATATCCTCAAGTATGTCAAGTCCTTCCTATGGATCAACGCACCGTTGTAGTACGGTGGTTACACTCCTCTTGCATAGTTCGACATTGATAATGGTATAGGCCTTTGCCGTTCTCTAGATCTGCCTTGAGAGTATCTCGTCATCCGGCAAGATTCCCTCTTTCAGGATGTCAAATATTGGCTTGGCCCAAGTGGGTATAGTTTGGACTGAGAAAGGTTCCTCGTCAATTTCTATCGCATCCACCGACATAAATCCCGTCGGGTCTGGCTGACCAGTCCCCGGGTTTGCTGAGGTGCCTCCCCAGTCTATTTCCATTTGTGCAGCTTCTGATCCGGAGAATGTCGGGATATAAATCGATTCAGATTCAGGTGATGGAGTAATAGATGGTTTTCTTAAATGTTCCAAGGCAACAGTACGTCGGCCGCCTCGTTTTCAATCCGAGGTATGTGGTGGAATTCACATCCCTCGAAGAATCCGCTTATCTTTTGCACATGAAATCTGTAGAGGGCCATATTTGCATCCAAGGCATCCCAGTTGCCAGATACCTGCTGCACCACCAAATCTGAATCTCCAAAGCATTGTATCCGACCTATCCCCACTTCTTTTGCTACTTTGAGACCATGCACTAGTGCTTCATATTCCACGACATTATTTGAGGCACTGAAGTGGATTTGAAGGACATACTTCCGTTGAACCTTCTTGGGCGAGGTAAGCACTACTCCGGTGCCCAGCCCTTCTTTTAGTTTTGATCCATCGAAGTGCATTCGCCAATAATTGGAGTCCGACAGAGGTTGCTCGTATTGCATCTCGGCCTAGTCCACAAAGAAATCTACCACAACTTGCGACTTGATCGCATCTCTTATGTCAAATTGCGGTGCATACGGGGCTAGCTCAATTGCCCATTTTGCTATCCGGGCACTTGCATCTTTGTTACTCATAATTTCTGATATGGGTGCCTCAGATATCACTTTGATGGGATGTTCCTTAAAATAGTGTTTGATTTTCTTGGCCGACATATACACGCCATACGCCATCTTTTGATAGTGCGGGTAATTCTGTTTTGAAGCAGATAATACCTCGCTCAGGTAGTAAAATGGCCTTTGCACCAATTTTCCTTCTTCTTCGTGCTCCACTACAATTAGTGCACTTACTACTCGGTTGGTCACGGATACGTAGAGCAACATTGGCTCCTTTGGTAGTGGTGCTGCTAGGATTGGTGCAGTAGACAACATTGTTTTCAACTCTCGAAATGCGACATCCGCTTGTGGTGTCCATGTGAATTTGTCTTCTTTTTTCATTAATTGGTAGAGGGGCAAGGCCTTCTCTCCCAGCCGACACACAAACCGGCTTAACGATGCCAGGAAACTAGTGAACTTCTGCACATTGTTAAGACATTTTGGCAGTTCCATTCTCTCTATGGACCGGATTTTCGTCGGGTTAGCTTTGATGCCTCGGCTAGACACTAGAAAACTGAGTAACTTTCCTGCAGGCACACCAGAGGTGCATTTTTTCGGGTTAAGCTTCATTCGGAACCGTCTCAAGTTCGCGAATACCTGCCAGATATCATCAAGGAGTGTATTGCTTTCCTTAATTTTTATCACCACATCATCCACATAAACTTGCACGTTTCGACCTATCTAATCATGTAAACACTTTTGCATACATCACTGGTACGTTGCTCCAGCATTACGTAATCCAAACGGCATAGTGTGATAGCAATAAGCCCTGTACACGGTAATAAATGCAGTCTTTATTTGATCATCCGGGTTTAGGGGTATCTGGTGGAAACCAGAATATGCATCAATGAATGACAATAGTTCATATCCGGTAGTTGAGTCTATGACTGGATCTATTCTAGGGAGTGGGAATGGATCTTTGGGACACGCCTTATTCAGGTTCGTGTAATCAATGCACATGCGCCATACCACAGCCACGTTCGGATCATCCTTCTCCTTTTCCACAAGCACCGAATTAGAGATCCAATATGGATAGAGTACTTCCATGATAAACCCGGCTGCAAGGAGCCTAGCTATCTCATCCCCAATGACTTTCCTTCTATCTTCGGCAAAACGCTGGAGATGCTGCTTCACCGGCTTAGCCCGGGGTCTTACATTCAGTGAGTGCTCTACCAACTCCCTCGGCACACCTTGCAGATACTGTGTGGACCAAGCAAAGATATCCTGATTCTCATGGAGGAAGTTGACGAGCTCGCTTTCCTATTTGCTGCTTAACCCGACACCAATGGTTATGGTGCGCTCTAGGAATTGATCATCAATTGGCACTTTCTTTGTATCCTTGGTTGCTTGGAATGACACGCTTCCATGCGGGTTGGTCAGAGCCAGCATATGCTGCTGCGCGGATTGAGCCAATGCCGCTACTTCTAGTATCTTCCTTTTTTCCTGAGCTATCGTGAGTGACTCGGCTAAGTTAGATCCGGCTGAGGCGCACTCGATCGAATGCCTGAAGTCCCCGGATATAGTTATCACTCCCCTAGGTCCGGGCAGTTTCATCTTTAAGTAACTGATGTGAGTACTTGCCATGAACTAGTTCAGCGCGGGCATGCCGAGTAACGCGTGATAAGCACTCTCCAGATTCACCACTTCGAACTCCAAATTTTCAGTCCGACAATTATCCCTTGTGCCGAATAATACATCAATCGGGACCTTACCAATGGGCTCACAGGAAATACCTGGCACAATGCCGTGAAAGGTGGTCCTTGTTGCTTGCAGCATGTTCTCTGATATTGCCAATTTGTGCATGGTATCCTTGTACATGATATTGATGCTACTACCATTGTCAATCAGTACTTTGGAAAACCTCACGTTGAGATTCGGTCCGTTGAATGTCGGATCCAGGACCAGCGCGTAGGTCCGTGGACTAGGCATGACCTTTGGGTGATCTTTGATACTCCACGTAATATCCTGATCCGACCAAGGCATATATCTCACTACTGCCGGCATTACCGCGTTTACCTCCATATGCCGGCGCTGCAAAATTTTCTGGTTAGTTTCTTCCATGGTAAACACATAGTAGCTTTGATGATGCTCCATGTATTCGTTTCGTCCCTCATTTGCGTGGTAACCTTGGTCTTGTTGTTGGTTGTTGTTCACTTGATGCACAACATCCCTCCTTTATTGATTTTCATATCTCGGCGGAGGTGGAGGAAATATTAGTTGCTGTCCATTTCCTCCTATCAGTAATGGCTACCGTGGTACCTCATTCTGAGGTGCTTTGTTCCGAGGTGCCTGAGCATTACCCGAACTGCCCTGTTCTAACTTTCTCATCCACTCACATTGCCGAGTTGTGTGATTCCCCGGGCTATTCGGAGTTGGTGTATGAAACTTGCAAGGTTGATCCAACATAGACTCGAACGTATACCTCAGTCGATCTTTTCGTTCTTGCCATAGATTTTTTTGCTTCGGGGTCCAAGGCTTCTTTCCTTAATTTTTCTATTGCCGGTTTTGCCCTCTAGTTTTCTGGCGTTGACTGGCGCCAGCATTGGGCTGATCCCGGTCTACCGATGCCACCTGTTCCGAGTTATATCTGTAATCCGGACCCTCGTCCCTTCTCTTTCCTCGGAAATCATTTCTCCTTGACGACTCGGAGCCATCTCGGTTGTTCATTTGCCTCACTTGACATTAGCCGGGGTTGGGTTGGATCTCCCAAAGCATACGAATCTGCGATCCGGATCGTCTCAGCCAAAGTGGTTGGCATATCTCGTTGCAGTCTCTGCCACAACATACTTCCATATATGCAGCCTTGGGTGAACCACACAATTGCCTGTGATTCAATTACCCCCTCGCACGAGTTTTGCACGTTGCACCACCGAGTCAAGAAATCCCGGTCTGGCTCATTTGGTCTTTGCCGGCATAACGCCAAAGTTTGTGGCCTGGTGGGCCTCTTGTAAGTGCTTGAGAAGTTGCTAATGAATAACTCCTCAAATTCTAGCCAGCAGTTAACACTTCCTGGTGGCAAATTGTTCAGCCAAACTCCCTCTGGTCCTTCCAACATTTGTGGCACATGCCTCACTGCCCATCTCAAATTTCTAGTTGCGATCTTGATCGTCGTTGCGTAATCAATCAGCCAATCCTCTGGCCTAGTACTACCATCATAGGTTCTGGTTCCTCTGGCCAACTGAAAGTTCAGCACTGGCGGCTCCTTCATGATTTGGGGTCCAAAGCATGTCGGACCAGGAGGACCTTGTACCTCGATTAGCTCCGACATATAAATTCTACCCAGTTTCAGCCTCACATCATCTGGCTGCAAATTCCTGCTTCCCAACCTTGACCCAATTATTTGGTGCTCCGGTCTGGGATACCCGTCGTTGAATATTGCCGAATAACCATCATTGTATCTCTCCTGATCCGGACAAGCATTCTGCTGTTGCGCTGCTTGTCCTGCACTTCTCTCTTGCCGAGGTGTGCGCTGTTGCTGCTGCTGAGGTATATTTTGTCCTGTTCCCGCTGGATCACGTTGTTTGGCATTGCCGTTGGCAGTGTTCCTTTGAGCGGCATTGCCTTGGTCGCGGTTACCTCGGCCAGCTTCACCTCGGCTGGTGTTGTGCCTATCTTCATCTACTTGCACCGCTTTGCCTTTTCCAGCTCTCACCGGGTCGTAGGGGACCATCTGTTTGTCTCTTCTCCCGGAGTTCACCACCTCTTCTCTCCTGGGGTTGTGACCCAGAGATTATTCGGCTCCGCCGGACCTTGCCGGGTTTTTTCAGGCTGAATGAACCACATGTGATGCTCCCGGTGGTGCCGGGTTTGCTTTGTTTATTTCTTCATTTTGCTGGCAAGCGACCCTCAGCAAGTGGTTCACCCTCTCTTGTTGCCTTTATCGAGCCTCTCCGGTTAGACCTTCTAACTCGGACGCGGCCGCATTTGCTGCCCTGAGGTTCTTTGCCGGGGTACTGTACCTCTCTAGCCCTCCTGTTTCTATCGTGGATGTCTGACCTGACCTAGGCTCGTATTCCTTGTCAATCTCAGTAATCAGGTTTCTACCTCGGATTTTCACTCCATCTATGCGGTTTGCCTTTGCATATTCCCTCAAAGTAATGTTCAAGGACTGATGTAACTCGGCTACTTTCTTTGCCCAGCTAACATTTTCTGCCTAGTTTCTTCTAACTCAACTTGCGCCTGAGATGGATCTACCACTGGTGCCATCGGTGTTTCTAGGCTATCTATTGCCTGCTAGAGCACATTCTCTGGCCTCTCTAGTGGGGGGACCCTAGACCTGGTCTGCTTGGGCGTGACTTCCAGCTCTGGCACCGGGCCCTTGCTTGCCCCTGCGTCTGGCGCGGTCATCAGGACCTCAACGCTGCTAGTCGGGCGAGTGATACGCACACCACGAGCTGCGTTGAGAGGTGGTTCGCCTCCCTCGACGACGTGCCACGGATGAACGTAGGACTCGTCCACACCGACGTAGATTCTGTGCGCGCCAAGTTTGATGAAGACACAGTTGCGCGGAGGGGGTGCCTGCCGAAGCTCCCTGCATTGTCGCTAACGTAGTCCAGCGCTCCAAAGCGCTAAACCAGGCTAGATATGACGCGCTCGCTGGTGTTGGAGATGCTTTCCATACAGATTTTCACCCCTGCTAGCACCGCTAGCCCCACGGTGGGCGCCAACTGTCGTGGTGGTGGCATGGCAGATGCCATGGATAGGCTAAAGATGGGGGCAATGTGTGCTAGGGGAATCTAGGGACGGAAAACACGGTGATTCCACGCACAGATGTTCTTGTGTTTCCTCTATCAATGGTAGTTACAAGTGCTCCTCGAGCTGTTCATGAGAAGGAGACTATGTCTCTTACCCCTCACAACCTAGCTCTAGAGTTCTAACTTAGACAGAGAAAATGATCAACCCCCCTCTATGGAGGCCCCAGTGCTCCTTATATAGGGGAGCCCGGGTTACAAAGTTAGGGCACACGTGGCAGCACATTCTCCGAATATGCCCCTTGGTTAAAGCTAGATGCTTCTTTATTCCCTTTAACGGCTCAACCGGGCTTTGGACGTAACCCGCAACATAATCCTTATCTTTAAGCGTCACCAGACACGGCCTACGTCAGCCGATATTACCCGCGCCACCTTGGTCACCCCTGACCCGCTGGTCCTCCTCTCTGCTTTGCTTTGCTCATGCCATAGCTAATAAATCCACCTTTTGACCAGCGGGAGATTCCTTCCTTCTCTTGGAAGCCATATGATAGTCCGGCTAACACGTGGCTAACCCAGCTATGAGGGTACCTGCATAATAGACATACAAACACGACCGATATACGTTTCATGTTGGCCGAGCTAAATCTAAAGAGATGCCTCACGGGCCGGGTTACTCCGTGGTTCGGCCTGCCTTGAGGTGACCTGGCCAGCACTTGCTTTGACCGCACCGTACCTCGGCTAACTCGGCCTTTATACCCCGGCGTTACCCTACCTGGGGGTATCCCCCCAATAGGTCTCGACGTCTTTTGTCAGCGTAACTCTTCTGTCTGGATTGGGCGGTCTTGAGGTGAACCTTCTCTTCGGCTTCTCGTAGGATTTCTAGTCTGAATATCTGCCTCTTTCCTACTTGTGACCAATTCAGGGGGGTACGGCACTTCCTTCCATACAAAAACTCAAATGGGGTCGTTTGCAAACTAGCTTGATAACTGTTGTTGTATGAGAATTCTGCGGAAGGCAGACAATCCTCCCATTTAGATCCATATTCTAACACACAGGCTCTCAGCATATCTTCTAGCATCTGGTTTACTCTTTCTGTTTGTCCATCGGTCCGTGGGTGATAAGCTGTGCTGATGTTCAGTTTGGTTCCTAATCATTCTTGGACTTTTTTCCAGAACCTTGAGGTAAACTGGGTTCCTCGAACTGACACAATGGTCTTGGGGGTTCTTTGTAGACTGACTATTCTAGCAATGTACAACTCTGCTAGCTTCGAGCTTTGATAGGTGGTCTTGATGGGTATGAAATGAGCTACCTTGGACAGTCTATCTACTATGACCCAAATAGAATCATTTTTTCTGCTAGATGTAGGCAAACCTGTGATGAAATCCATTCCAACAGAATCCCATTTCCATTCCAGAATCTGCAAGGGTTGCAAAAGTTCTGCGGGTCACTGATGTTCCTCTTTGACTCTCTAAAAGATATCACACTTGGCTATATAGCTTCCGACTTCTCTCTTCATTTTATGCCACCAAAACTACTCCTTGAAATCCTGATACATCTTGGTTCCTCCCGGATGAATAGAATAAAGGTTATCATGGGCTTCCTGCATAATGACTTGCTTCAACTCTGAATCAGCTGGCACACAAATATGTCCTTTATACCACAGAACTCCTTCTTCATCTTCAACTAATCCGGGTACTTTCCATGTACCGATACGATGTTTAATTCCGTCGATACTGGAGTTTCCTTTCTGGGCTTCCTTTATCTGACTGATCAAAGTGGGATGAAGTTTGATACTGGCTAGAAATCCTTCACTAACTAGCTCCATTCTAAAATTCTCCAACTCCTCATGCAAACTTGGCTGGTCTTTCTTAATCATGGTGTTTAACCTATACGACCGTCTACTAAGAGCATCCGCTACCACATTGGCCTTGCCGGGGTGATAGTGAATATCAAGGTCATAATCCTTGATTAACTCTATCCATCTCCATTTCCTCATATTCACCTCCTTCTAGGTGAAAATGTACTTTAGACTCTTGTGATCCGAATAAATCTCACAGCATTTACCCATGAGGTAATGACGCCATGTCTTTAAGGCTAAAACTACGGCTGCGAATTCTAAGTCATGGGTGGGGTAGTTCTGCTCATGTTGCTTCAGTTGCCGGTATAGATAAGATATTACTTTGCCTTCTTGCATCAACACACATCCGAGACCAATCTTGGATGCATCACAATATACATCAAATGGCTTCATGATATCCGGCATGATCAAAATTGGGGCTCAAATCAATCTCTTCTTGAGCTCTTGAAAACTTACTTCAAATTTGTCCGTCCATTCAAACTTCTTGTATTTCTTCAACTATTGAGTCATCGGCCTTGCGATGCTTGAAAATCCTTCAACAAACTTGCGGTAAAATCCTGCTAATCCAAGAAATGTGCGGACTTCAGTTTGAGTGGTTGGAGATTTCCATTCTTCAACATCCTTAATCTTGGCGGGATCGACGACAACTCCGCCTACTAACAAGATATGTCCTAGGAATCCTACTTCCTTTAACCAGAACTCACATTTTCTAAACTTGGCATACAACTGATGCTCTCTAAGGGTTTCAAGGATGGTTCTTAGGTGTTGTTCATGGTCTTCTTCCAACTTGGAATAGATCAGAATGTCATCGATAAAAAAACGACAAACTTATCCAAGAAGTTCATAAAAATCTTATTCATGAGGTTCATGAAATAAGCGGGGGCATTGGTTAATCCAAAGGACATGACATTGTACTCATACAATCCATATCTGGTAGTGAAGCCAGTCTTTGGGATATCCATTGCGCGTATCTTTAATTGATGATAACTGGTTCTAAGATCAATCTTAGAAAACACTCTGGCACTAGTCAGCTGATCAAACAGGTCTTCTATCTTCGGTAGTGGGTACTTGTTCTTGATGGTGACGTCATTCAGCTTCCGGTAATCCATACACAAACGGTTGGCACCATCTTTCTTATCCACAATCAAAACAGGTGATCTCCACGGTGATGCACTTGGTTCTATCAGAACTTTCCCCAACATCATATCAAGTTGTTTCTTCAGTTCCACTAATTCAGCAGGGTTCATACTATAGGGTCTCTGAGCTATGGGTCCAGTTCTAGGAACTAGTTCAATGATAAACTCGATATCCCGATCTGGGGGCATAACGGGTAATTCATCAAGGAACACATCGGGGTATTCAGAGACTACTCTAACTTGGTCTATGGTTAATTGGGCTAAACTGCTGTTGCATTTGAATTGATGGGGCAGCGTCTCAGATACATGCTCTACTGATACTCCGGTGCTACTGGTCATGGTTATGGCTTTCTTGGCACAGTCGATTAATCCTTGATGTTTCGACATCCAATCCATTCCTAGTACTACTTCCAAACCTTTGGTTCCAAGTACTATTAGATTGGCATAGAAATCTATCCCATGTATTCTAATAGGAATGGCCTTGCAAATTTTTCTAACTTTGGTGGTTGAACCAGGTATTTGAACTATCATAACATGCTTCAAATTGGTTGGTTGAATCTTACTAGTGCATGTAAATTCTTATGTAACAAACGAGTGCAATGCTCCAGAATCAAAAAACACTCTTACAAGTACTGAGTTAATAGAAAACATACCCAGCACGACATCTGGCGCTTCTTGGGCTTCTTCAGCATTCATGTGGAACAGATGGCTGGTACGGTTGTGCAGGTTTCCTAGGGCAAACCTCATTCCAGGCTGGACACGGCGCTGCTGCTGAGCAGGTGCAGTGACATTGGTGGCTATAGCAAGCTTCTTGGGGCACTCATTGGAGTAGTGACCCGTGACTCCACATTCAAAGCAGGTTAATCTCATCAGGGGCATACCTAGCCAGAGGCAGAATTTTTTCACAGTATTCTACCATAGTCATCCTTCCCTGCTTCAATTCCCTGAATTCATCCCTCATCCTTTTGATCAAACCTGGGGGCACATGGGTCCTGCTGAACTTGAGCTTGAATTCTTCCCAAGTCATCATCTATCCTCCATTCATTATACGGGTGCTATTCCACCATGATCTTGCATAACCTGCCAGATAGTGGGTGGAAAACAGTACTTTTTCTGCAGCATCTACTCCTGCAACTTCTAGGTTGTTCTCCATTGTTTGCAGCCAGTCATTAACATCTAAGGGCTCTTCACTTTTCCTAAACATAGGAGGGTTGGTGTTTTGAAAGTTCTTGACCTTAGATCCATGGTGATCCTAGTTTCCATGGCCTTGGTTGTTGTGTGCCATCTGGGCGATCTACTGAAGGGTGGCTAGATTGGCTCGACCCTCAGCTCTACCGGCTTCTCGATCTGAAACTAGCATCTGCAGAATCTGAAGCATCGGATCCTGGGATGTGATGCTTCCACTAGGGTTTCCGTGAGTCATTTGAAGATTGAGATAGATCATAAGACAAGAGGGAAATTTTCTATGGCTTATGGGTTTTGTTCAAAAGATTTAAACTTGAGTATTGCTAAGGTTTGAAAACCACAACTCATTTTCATTCATTCATTCCTGGCAATACAGTACAAAGCACACACCACAACTACTAAGCAGATGGTTTTAAGAACCATTTTGTCAAGCTACGATACATCGGGACCGGATACAAACTCACACCTATGATAGTGCTTAGGTGCGATTACTCATCATCGGAACCGGGGGTTTCTTCATCATCTATGAAGTCTGCGTCATCCTCGTCGGTGTGGAACTCTGGGGCGATGTCCTCCAGGTAGTCATCATCATCACTGAGGTAAGAGTGGATATCCGCACGAATATCTTCACCTTCTTCTTCCTTCTCCTCAAGCTGGATCTCCTGGTCATGGACGGTCTCTTCGAGGGTGGCCAACTTCTGGCGAAGACAAGCAATGATGCGGTCCTTCTTGTCACGTTGGCGACAAAGTGACTTGTGCTCCTTAGCAAGGATGGCGAGGGTTTGTTTCCTCTCGGCTGCAACAGCGTGATTCTTGTTGGCGTAGGCACGGGCGTTGTCCAACTCGTTCTGGGTCTCGTGCAACATGAAGTCAAGGTGATTCACGTGATGCCTCATCTCCGGATGTCCTGACATGGCCAAGGGTTATCCCATAGAGTCACGTCTTGCATAGTGGGTGGAGCGGGTGCCATTGATCTGGTTGATGTTCTGTGCACGCAGCCGCGCAAGTGCATCCTGCATTGCCCTAGCTAGTCCAGCTAGCTAGTTGTTCTCCCTCAAGCTGAACTGTATCTTCTCTGAGGTGGGTGGCTCCATTTTTCCTCTCAGATCCGCAATGATCAATCACTGCAGTTCTCCTCATGGATGATCATTGAGTTGCACTCCGAATAACTTGGGGTGCGGTCGTTCCAGAAGCTCTGCTAGATGGCTTAAGTCACTCTCGAAGAAAAACTCTCCTCTGTTGCTCAGTTGGTAGAACTTGTTGTACTTGACTTCCATCTATAAGCAATTAGGATGAGTAAGTTAGTGAGGTGATCAAGTGTGTCAAATTTTATGTAGCATTGTAAGAATTTTGAGGTACATGTGAACTCCTTTTTGAAAGAATCTCGAGGATAAATGTGGGAATAGGTTTTCGTAAATACTCACTTTCTTTGTTTTGAAACTAAGTTTTTCACACGTCCATTCTAACTAGGGTCTCCTATGGTCAGGATGGCTCTGATACCAACTTGTAAACACCCGGATTTTTAAGTCCATATGCTTGTTATGTCGTACATCGCAATCACAGGATTACCATTTTTGCGAGACATAACAGAATTGGTACCATAGTACATCATCTATTACAAACCATAATAGTCTTACAAATATTTCATCTCACGATCAAGTCTTAATACACATAAAAGCAGCAGAAATAAATGTAGTAGACTCCATCTTCATTGTCACAGGAAATGCTGACGATGGGAGATGATCCTAGTTATTGTAGACCTCCTGCTGTCCATCCTCCGGGTAGTCCTCCTCATAGTCTGTCCATGGGAATAGCTAGGGACAAAGCCATGAGTACCCTTTAAGTACTCGCAAACTATCACTAACACAAGTAAGGTACTGCTAGTAGGAATCCTAAGCTCTAGTCCTGTTTGCAACAAGACAATTTTATTTCATAAGTACTTAATAGTAAAGCCTATTTTAGTTCTCTAGATTACTCAAGTGGGAACCTAGTTTTCCTGTCCACAACCTTATTGTGGTCAAGTCAAAGTCATAGTTCAAGTCACAAGCCATTTTGAAAACATCTGACAATGGAACAGTATGGCCACTCCAACTGTCTATAACCGCGGACGTGGCTATTCGAATAGTTTGACACTCTCTAGAGGTCGTACACTTTCACCACAAAATTCGATACATCCATCAGGGATAACCCTGAATCATCATACTTGGTATGCGGATAATCAATCCTAACCTTTCAATTACACACCCTAGTATAGGCACCTCCCCTATGAGCTTGGCCTCCCAGCCATGGCCAACTGCCATCCCGGGAACTGCATAGGTGGACATTCATATTCACGAGGCAGCCTCAGCTTCACCTCTTTCCGCAAGGGAACCCATACTAAGACATACAAACTTCTAGTTAAGCCTACCCAACTCAGGTATTGTGGTTGTACGATAAAATTGGAATGGTATCGCATCCGAACCCAACCATCAGTGTTTATCAAAGTCAAAGCACATGCCTCATTCAGTATCATCTCCAAATCATTGTGTTTCACAACACATTTCAAAACATTTCAATAGAATGACTCATCATTCCAAGGTTTTCAAAATCATTTTCTTCAAGTGTTCCCATCTAAAGTGATCAAGTTTAGTTTAGCACTAGCCACTATTAATGAGGGTATTACTATTGAGGGGTGCTAATCAAGTGTAACTACCCAAGGGTAGTTCTATGCTCTTGAGGGTATCCATCCTATTTTCCACTAATCACAATTAATTAACTAGATAAGGAACTTTGATAAAGGTAAGAGAATAAAGCTTGCAAGTAAAACTTGGGATTGGTATAATCAAGAATGCATAACCAAGCATGCCTAGTTCATCTTGCATAGGTTATCTTGCATGGATGCCTTGCCTTGGTTGGTGAAGTTGTTGAAGTTCTCTTCTTCTTCGTAGTACTCCTCCTCCTCGTACCCCGGGTCGGTACTAGCGTCTATAAGTGAATACGAGGTACACAACCACCAAACAATACTTAGCTACTTCTATTTAGTACACAAGGGCTTACACTAGATGATCTAGCATCATCTCAATCACCACATGAAATATTCACATATTCTTATTTATCTTATTTTGGCAATGTAATTTCTACTCATTGAAAAATACTTAAGATTTAATATCCTCCTATTAAAATATGGGATCATGTTGACACATGTCATCACCACATATTCCAATACTTGGGAAAGTGATTTAAAGAGGTTGGCATATATTACAAAGTTGAATATTACTAGTTAATAATATTAAAATGACTAGAAATGTCTATATAGCATTCTTTTAATACTAGTCCATGATTAATGCATGTAAAACTAACTCTTTTTACATATTCAGATAGAGCATGGCAAATGTGATTTTTAAGAGTTGGAATCAACTCAAAAGCATTTATGGTTGATTTTAAAAAAATGTTTGAAGTTGGAAAATTCTATGTCTTGATATTTTCACTATAGGTGATCTATAATTCAAATGGTTTGAATCCAACGGGAGTGTGTAGATATTTTCACTACCTTTCTTACCAGATTGGAGTCATGCATTTTTTTAATTAAATCTCTGTGAGTTCAATTTTGAAATCACTGACAGAATTGGATTTTGAATTAAACGGAAAATCTATATTTGAATCTCTAAGCTAAGCGCGGGAATGCTAATGGGCCGGCCCAACTGCACAATGCGCGCGCGGCGGGCTGCTCTCAGGCTAGTCCCACATGGCAGCGGTAGTGTCTACGCGAAACAGTATCAGCTAATCCCAGTCGTGTAATTAGAAAGCAATCAACGGCTCTGGTTCATCATCTCCGTTGCAGTGAGCGCCCGAGATTGTAAACCTAGCGCTATGGTGGGGGTCGATGGGGGCTTACTAGGGCTCTAGCTAGGTCAGGCGATGGGGGCGAATGATCTGGTAGATGACGACAAGTCGAATGGTGGTCGCGGCAGCTCCTGGGGTGGCTCCAATCAACGGTTCCTTTCCTTCACTGCAGCGGTGGGCTCCGGCAAAATTCCTGCGAGGTGGTGCTCGCCTTGCTCCGGGGAATGGTCAGGGGTTTTCTGGGTGAGAGGGGAGTCGAATGGTGTGCCTTTGGAGGCTGGTCCTATTTATACACCGACGAGAGGAACAGCGCGGCATGGCTAGGGCTCATCAGAGATGTTGCTACAGGGCTCTATCGGCATGGCGGATGGCATAGGTAGACGCAGTGGTCTGCGGCGATCGTCATGCGCATAGTGGCACAGCGAGGGGCAGTCTTAATCAGTCGGGAGACGTCCATGCTCTGTGCGGGTACCACGGTGTTCGTCATGGCGTATGGTGGTCACGGGGTGCGCGGTGGCGAACGGTCATGTCTGGGAGGTTGCTGGTGAGACGGCGAGTGCAGTTATGCAAGGAGACAGCAAGGCGCGGTGTGGCTGCGCGGGAATGGCTTGGCGCTCTGGTGTGCGCTCGGCATGGCAGACACTTAAATGGGGGTGACGCTGCTGGCTTCTCCACTGGCGGTCATTGGTCGAGGCGTGGACTAGGGGTGCGGTGAGGTCACGCTTGTCTCCTCGTGGTTGTGGTAGAGGGCGGCACGGCGTGTGGCGTCGTGTCCATGCTCGACCGGCATGGCATGCTTGGGTATGGGCTTGCACTGGTCATTGCGGCGTGTGAGTGGGGCTAGCTGCACGGGCTGGTACTAGGGATGATCGTGGGCTAGTAGTGGAGCTGTGTGGAGTACAGAGATGATCACTAGATTGATCACAACAGTAAATAGTTGGTATATCTGTACTCTTCCTACTAAGTATTTGATTAAATGGTCGAATGAAAGAAATATTTGAATTTTCAAATTATATTTGGTGGGTGTGTTGGTCACATGCTTGAGTGTCTCTGGTTGCTAGGGTTTGTCAAGTGGAGATGGTTTGATTGGTTTTTGAAAAATGGCCATCTAGATACATACACTTGATTCAATTTGGAAATGTCTCTCAAATGGATTTGAAATTGGTTTATGTAAGTTTGTAAAGTTTACTTGTGTTCATTTTTACTTGGTCTAGCAAGGGGGAAAAGAAGTAGAATTATTTCTGTTGGAAAACATTTACTAGAGATGCCCAAAGTGGGCTAGTGGTTAACTTTGGCAAAAATGACCATTGGGTCATATGCTTCATATATTGATTTTCTTTTGATTTCTTTTTGTTTGGTTTTGACCTAGATGATATTATTTTGATATTTAAGCTATTTCTCCACATATATAACAATCAAGCATGGCATAGCAAGCATTCATGCATTAATAACAAACACACACATGCATTCATCAGGGTTTAAGGTTGAAAGTTTTTGCTAACCCTAATCTTGGGTGATTAGAAGTTGATAATCATGTTTAATAATTTTGAGATGTTACAAAACGTATGACTCGATCAGCTGCTCTCTGGGGAAGGAGCCAAACCCGACTATTTTCTTTCCGAAATTTTATGATCATTTGTGCAAAATGTATGGACCTCAATGTAATTTTCCCTTTTTTAGGTCCTTGATGTAAAATTTACTCCCACCGTCCATGTAAAATTCTAACCAAAAAGTGTAAGTGGGGAAATTTAAACGAATTTAAGCTTACATGTCAATGAGTATGAACATTCTTGGATTTCAAGCCGAATGACCAAGGTCAAGGCCATATCAACATCATACTTTATGCGCATGATCCCATGTGAAAGAATTTTCATGGCAACAAATTTGGCCATGTTTTGAAAACAATCAAAGAGGAAGTAGTATTAACAGTTTGGCTCAGATCAGCGGATCTCTCGAGAAGGAGTCAAACCAGAAAGTTTTACTTTTAGGGTCCTTTGAGCTCAATGTATGGACCTCGATGTAATTTTCCCTAGTGTTAGGTCCTTGATGTAAAATGTACTACGGCCGACCGTGTAAAATTCTAACCTAAAAGTAAGTGGTGAAATTTAAACGAATTATAGGTTAGTTGCCAACGAGTATGAACGTTCTTGGATTTCAAGCCGAACGACCACAAGGTCAAGGCCATATCTCTACATAATACTTTATGCTGATGATCCCATATCCAAGAATTTGCATGGCCACAGATTTGGCCATATTTTGAAAACAATCAAAGAGGAAGTAGTATGAATAGTATGGCTCAATCATCGACTCTCCTTAGAAGGAGCATTACCCGACTGTTTTCCTTACTTGGTTTAGGGTCCTTTGTGCTAAATGTATGGACCTCGATGTAATTTTCCCTTTTTAGGTCCTTGATGTAAAATGTACTCCCACCATACGTGTAAAATTATAACCAAAAAGTGTAAGTGGTGATGCTTACATGTCAATGAGTATGAACATTCTTGGATTTCAAACCGAACGACCAAGGTCAAGGCCATATCAATATCATACTTTATGCGGATGATCCATTGTCAGAGAATTTGCATGCCGACAGATTTGGTCATATTTTGAAAACAATCGAAGAGGAAGTAGTATGAAGAGTTTGGCTCAAATCAGCTGACCTCTCGAGAAGGAGCCGAGCCAGAAAGTTTTCCTTTTAGGGTCCTTTATGCTAAATGTATGGATATCGATGTAATCTTCCCTTTTTTATGTCCTTGATGTAAAATGTACTCCCACCGACCGTGTAAAATGCTAACATAAAAGTAAGTGGTGAAATTTAAACGAATTTAAGCTTAGTTGTCAACGAGTATGAACATTCTTGGATTTCAAGCCAACCGAACACAAGGTAAAGGCCATAACTCTACATCATACTTTATGCATATGATCTCATATCCAAGAATTTGCATGGCTACAGATTTGTCCATATTTTAAAAACAATCAAAGTGGAAGTAGTATGAAACGTGTGGCTCGATCAGCTGCTCTATAGAGAAGGAGCCGAACCTGCATGTTTTCCTTGCTTAATTTTAGGGGGATTCGTGCTAAATGTATGGACCTCGATGTAATTTTCCCTTTTTTAGGTCCTTGGTGTAAAATATACATCCACCGCCCATCTAAAATTCTAAACTAAAAGTGTAAGTGGTGAAATTTAGACGATTTTAAGCTTACTTGTCAACGAGTATAAACATTCTTGGATTTCAAGACGAACGACCAAGTGAAGGCCATATCAACATCATACTTTATTCTGATGATCCCATATGAGAGAATTTGCATGGCGACAGATTTGGCCATATTTTGAAAACAATCAAAGAGGAAATAGTATGAAGAGTTTGGCTCAGATCAGCTGATTTCTCGAGAAGGAGCCAAACCAGAAAATTTTCCTTTGAGGGTCCTTTATGCTAAATGTATGGATCCCGATGTAATTTTTTTATTTTTTGAGGTCCCTGATATAAAATGTACTCCGATCGACCATGTAAAATTCTAACCTAAAAGTAAGTGGTGAGAAAACGAATTTAAGCTTAGTTGTCAAAAAGTATGGACCATTCTTGTCTTTCAAGACGAACGACCAAGGTCAAGGTCATATCTACATCATACTTTATGCGGATGATCCCATAACCAAGAATTTGCATGCCGACAAATTTGTCCATATTTTGAAAACTATCAAAGATAAAGTAGTGTGAAGAGTATGGCTCAATCAGTTACTCTCTCAAGAAGGAGCTGAATCCGACTGTTTTCCTTGCTTAATTTTAGGGTCCTTTGTGCTAAATGTATGGACCTATATGTAATTTTTCCCCTTTTAGGTCCTTGTTCTAAAATGTACTCCCACTCACCGTGTAAAATTCTAACCTAAAAGTAATTGGTGAAATTTAAACAAATTTCATCTTATAGTTGTTAACGAGTATGTACATTCTTAGATTTCAAGCCAAACGACCACAAGGTCAAGGCCAGATCTCTAAATCATACTTTATGCTGATGATCCCCATATCCAAGAATTTGCATGGTGACAGATTTGGCCATATTTTGAAAACAATCGAAGAAGAAGTAGTATGAAGAGTATGCCTCGATCTGCTGCTCTCTCAGGAAGGAGCCGAACCCGACTATTTTCTTTGCTCAATTTCCGGGTCCTTTGTGCTAAATGGATGGACCTTTTTGTAATTTTCCCTTTTAGGTCCTTGATATAGAATATACTCCCACCTCCCTGTAAAATTCTAACCTAAAAGTAAGTGGTGAAATTAAAACAAATTTAAGCATAGTTGTCAATGAGTATGAAAAAACTTAGATTTCAAGCAGAACGACCACAAGGTCAAGGCCATATATCTACATCATACTTTATGTTGATGATCCTATATACAAGAATTTGGATGGCAAAAAATTAAGCCATATTTTGAAAACAATCAAAGAGGAAGTAGTATGAGACGTATTGCTCGATCAGCTGCTCTCTCGAAAAGGAGCCGAACCTGACTATTTTCTTTTCTCAATTTTAGGGTCCTTTGTGCTAAATGTATGGAGCTAGATGTAATTTTTCCTTTTTTGACGTCCCTTATGTAAAATGTACTCCGATTAACCGTGTAAAATTCTAACCTAAAAGTAAGTGGTGAAATTGAAACGAATTTAAGCATAGTTGTCAATGAGTATGAAAAAATCTTGGATTTCAAGACGAACGACCAAGGTCAAGGTCATATCTACATCATACTTTATGCTTATGATTCCATATCCAAGAATTTGCATGCCGACAAATTTGGCCATCTTTTGAAAACAATCAAAGATATTAAAAACAAAAAATAATCATTTCAATTTTCCAAGTGATAGGAATTTATTTTCTGAAAAGCAAGTAAGAAGAATTTATTTCCTTTTTCTGTTAAAAATAAAGAGTGAGAAGAGACTATGACCACAGACGATGCAGCGAGAGCTGTGAAGAGGAGGATTTGAAGGCTGTGTGATGTCAGAGAAAAGTTGGGATGGGTTCCTGACACGAGGTACGTGGTACAATGAGTAGAGTAAATTTTAGGACCTTTACAATATATATCCACATAAAAAAATTGTGTTTTCTCTCTCCATCACTCCCTAATCACCACCCACACCCTGGCCGGCTGATCTCTCTCTCGTCCACAACGTGGTATTGCGCATGCGCATCGACCGACGAACTGCCTTATGTCATCAGCTCCGTGTGTATGTCCGACGTGTTCGTCAACTGCGTTGGTGGGAACCATTTTGGTCCTTGGAGGAAAAAATTAGTACTACTACAATAGAATAGAGTAGCAATTGAAACTTTCCCGGTTTCGAAATTTTCACTTCCTTCACAAACATTCGGGGAGGAGGATATTCAAAAGATCGCCATTTGCAGCTACTAGTTCTACAGGGTAGAGTGAGTAGTACCAAAAGAATTTTTTTTGACAATAGTACCAAAAGAAACTTCATTCAATCATTAACATAATAGCACAAGTTAAGTTTAAAAAAACATAACAATATGAGTTTACATATATAGGACTTGCTGCTGAACTAGTGCAGGTCTGACGCCTCCTAGCACCTAGTCTGTGCCACCAGCGGCAACTCGTTAGACATTAGCACCAACGCTAGCTCCAGCGACACAGACGACTCCTAACTCATCGGCACCTCCAAGTAACGCGGCGGCACCTCCTGAGCCATCGGCGACACCTCCTGAGCCATCGGCAGCTCTGAGAGGACACTATGGATAAAGTTGCCATTGTTGGGGAACCGATCCTAGTAGTTGGTGAAAATGTTGGGGCCAGTGAATGCCACCATCTCGTAGCCACGGTGGAAGGCTTGGCCGTAGAGGAGACGGGTGTCCCTAAAGTTGACGAAGTTGACCATTAATGTCCCATCCGGATTGTCGTGGAGGCCATACATACGGTACATGCGGCGACCGTACCCAGCATCGAGAAAGGCGCACGCCAGCTGCCATTATGTTCTCCACGAGGAGAAGGCCCAAATGCGTAGGGAAGTGTCCGCCTATGCTGCGATGTCGGGGTCTTTGCGCTCTGGTACGGCGGGCGGCAGCCGGAAGGTGGCCATGGATGATAGACGAGGATGGAGATGGTTACTAGAAGCGGGGGTTTAGAGATGGTTTGGTGCGGGGAAGGGGAGAGAATAAATAGGAAGGAGGTGATCCGAGATTAATGTGGCAGATTACCGAAGAGAGGGGACAATCAATGTCGCTGATGAAGCCGATGCGTGTGGAAAATATCGATGACAATGACTAGGGTAAGCGATTAGACAGAACACTGACTCTGCTTCCCGCATGCGATGGCCTAGTCATAATTTTGTGGTGCATCCAAGGCGACCGCGACCTCCCCAATATGTCGGCCCTACGTGGATGACTGAGTTGATGGGTGAAAACAAATTGATAAAGTGCACTCTTTCCTATTAAAATATTGTGGTTATAATAGAGGTGAGCTAATTTAGGGTTGCTCCTGGAGATAAGAAAATTTTAGGAGAAGATTTTTAGGGAAGGCCCCTACATACACACATAGGTGAGAAAATGTAGGGGTGTTGCTAGACTTGCTCTAAAGACTGTCAACAGAATCTTCTAGATGCTGCTCTAAATAAATAATCTTCTAGATGCTATGATGGAAAATAAGATCCAACGGTTTGTAATGTTTAGGTCCGTGAATCTTGATGCAAAATTCAAAGTTCAAAGTTATTCGTACACTATATAGTGGTAAGATAATATAATAGGTAAAGCTCAAAAAATTATAAATTTGATCGACATCAATAAAGTATGGGTATATTAGGTTCTTGTATTTGTATCATGTAGAACTCAACATTGATTAGCTATACCTAATATACTTGAAAATCTTGGTAACATGGTCTAGAGAAATAGGGGAGAAGATTTTAGAATGATGGAGAAGTGTGTTTTGAGGTTTGTGCATAGCGTCTGTTGTGCTACACTATCAATAGTATCTTTTAGATGCTAGAATGGAAAATAAGATCCAACGGCTAGAAATGTTGGGGTTCACAAGTCTTGATCCAATGCTCAATATTTGAAGTTATTCATTGAGAGTTGGATCAAGAATCACGAATCCCAACATTGCTAGTCGTTGGGTCTTCTTCTCCATTCTAGCATCTAGAAGATCGATATTTTTAATTGATAGTCTTTCTTATCTTATATTATCTTACCACTATATAGTCTATAAATAACTTTGAATATTAACCATTATTGGATCAAGACTCGTGAATCCCAACATTTCCAGCCATTGGATCTTCTTTCCATTTTATAGCATTGATAGTCTTTCTCTTATCTTACCACTATTATATATAGTGTATAGATAACTTTGAATATTGATCGTTGAATCATCTCCTAGGAATCCCAACATTGCTGCTAGCTGTTGGATCCTCTTTTCCATTCCATCACCTAGAAGATACTATTGATAGTCTTTATTTTCTTATCTTACCACTAATATATATAGTATAGGCCAGGATAACTTTGAATATTGGCCATTGAATCATGACCCATGAATCCCAAAATTGATGTTATTTGTTGGATCCTCTTTTCCATTCCATCATCTAGAAGATACTATTGGTAGTCTTTGTTATCTTATCTTATCTTACCACTATATAGTGTACGAATAACTTTGAATATTCACCGTTGGATCAAGACTCACGAATCCCAACATTGCTAGCCATTGGATCTTCTTTTCCATTTTAGCATCAAGAAGATATACACTATATATAACTAGTAACTTGCACGTGCCCTGACGTGAGACTCGGATGATAAACGTCTAAGATATCATCACTATATAAAATTATAATAAGTAAAGCATAAAAAATACAAATTTTATCAACATCTATAAAGTATGGGTGTATATTTGGTTCTTGTACTTTGTATATCATGTAGAAGTCAACGATTATTAGCTATCTAAAACTTGAAACTTTTGGTAACATGATCTAGAGAAATGAGGGAGAAGATTCTAGAATGATGGAGAAGTGTGTTTTGAGTTTTGTGCATAGCATTCATTGTGATGAATACTATCAATAGAATCTTCTAGATGCTAGAATGGAAAAGAAGATCCAACGATTGGAAATGTTGGGATTCGCGAGTCTTGATCCAATGGTCAATATTTCAAGTTATTCATACACTATATAGTGGTAGGAAATGGAGTAGTTTTGAATAGGATCCATATCACCAATCCTGACCGTTGGGTTGTTAGATCCAATGGTTCAGAGCATCTGGATTCATGTTGAATATTACCTAGAGCAAACTCCACCATGTTCTAGAACCATCATGTCACCACCCCCAAAATTTCATAGCACAATAGGTTGTATTCTCAATATGTGTAGATAGTTATTATTAATAGACTTAATGTATTAATTTTTATCTAACAAGACTATTGACTTAATGTTTGTTAAATCACATTTCATACAGTATATACGTGTGTGGCACGTGTCTTTTACTAGTCCATTCTAGCATCTTGAAGATACCATTGATAGTATTTCTTATCTTATCTTACCACTATATATAGTGTACAAATAACTTTCAATATTGACCGTTGGATCAAGACTAATGAATCCTAATATTTCCAGATGTTGGATCTTCTTTTCCATTCTAGCATCTAGAAGATTCTATTGATAGTCTTCAGCATAATGAATGCTATGCACAAACCTCAAAACACACTTATCCATCATTCTAGAATCTTCTCCCTTGTTTCTCTAGACCATGTAACCAAAATTTTCAAGTGTCAGATAGCTAATAATCATTGACTTCTACATGATACAAAGTATAAAAACCAAATATACACCCATACTTTATGGATGTCAATCAAATTTATATTTTCTAAGATTTACCTATTATATAATCTTACTCGTATATACTATATAGTGTACGAATAACTTTGAACGTTGACCTTTGGATCAAGACTGGCAAATCCCAACAATGCAAATCATGGATCTTGTATCCACTCTAGCATGCATATACAAGACTTTACTGGTAGTCTTTAGTGTTATGAACGTTATGCACAAACCTCAAAACACACTTCTCAATAATTCTAGAATCTTCTCCGCCAATTCTCTAGAGCATGTCGAGTATTAGGAGGCTAATAGATTGATTTCTACATGATACAAAGTACAAGAACCAAATATATTCCCGATATTTTATGGATGTGGCTCAAAATTATAATTAGTTTATGAGATTCACCTATTATAATTTTATATAAAAAGATATGTCATACTTATATTATGTGATTCTCACGTGTGCAAGGCATGTGCAACTTAGATATATAATGTACAGATAAATTTGAATATTCACCTTGGACCAAGTCTGAAAAATCCCAACATTGGTAAGCATTGGTTCTTCTTTTCCATTCTTGCGTCTAGAAGATTAGAGTGTGTACACCGTTTAGCTTAAGTCTAAGAAATATTGTCAAAAAGTGTCAGAAAAAGATTGTCGGGTAGTAGAACTATTTTTTCATAGGACCCACCACTTAGCAAACATACCAGTCAATCTTGCTTTTCTATTTGCATGAGATGCCATTATAGAAAGGATCTAGAGACCGACTGTGGGCCCTCTTAATAATTTATGTTCTCAGACTTGATCTTGTACTAGACTCAGCAGCGGTAAGACTCATGTCTAACCTCAAAACACACTTTTCAATCATTCTACAGTCTTCTGTACTGAAAATATTCCAACTTACTCCCTCTATCCCAAAATAGGATGCATATAGTTTTTCGTCAACGTAAAACTTTTCAAAATTTGACCAACTATATAGAAAAATGTATTGATACTTATAATCTCTAATTAGCATTGTTAGAACTGTTATGACATATATCTTCATATATTCTGCATTAGATATTGTAGATGTTGAAAATTTTCTCTACATAGTCGGTCAAACTTTAAGTTTGTTATCTGTGACCAAAAACTATATGTGTCCTAATTTGGGATAGAGGAAGTACTCCCTCCGTCCAGAAATAACTGACTTGGTTTTGTTTAGATTCGAATGTATCTAGACGTATTTTAGTGTATAGATACATTTGAATTTAGAATTGCCATACATCTTATCTTATCTTACCACTATATAGTGTACGAATAACTTTGAATATTGACCGTTGGATCAAGACTCGCGAATCCCAATATTTCTAGCCATTGGATCTTCTTTTCCATTCTAGCATCTAGAAGATTCCATTGATAGTCTTGATCACAATGAATGCTATGTAGAAAACTCAAAACTCACTTCTCCATCATTCTAGAATGTTCTCCCTCGTTTCTATAGACTATGTTACCAAAATTTTCAAGTTTTAGATAGCTAATAATAATTGACTTCTACATGATATACAAAGTACAAGAACAAAATATACACCCATACTTTATAGATGTTGATAATATATATATTTTTTGTTTTACCTATTATAATTTTATATAGTGATGATATATCAGACGTCTATTATCTCAGTCTCACGTTCAGGGCACGTGCAACTTACTAGTTTTCAATAGAGTACGTTTTTAATAGAACTGCCCTACTACTACCATCGCATTCGATGCACTTCATCAGGACCTGGCCAGCCTTCCTATTTTTTTACTTTATTACTCAATGTATTACATTTCTCACCCCGCACCGAGGAAGCATGACTACATACATGGACCCGACACCCCTATAAATCAGCTTTTTTCTACTCTGCCCACCTCGACGTTGCCCAATCCGTCCACCATCATCCAGAAAACACACTCATCCTCTCGCCGTCGCCTCCTCTCACCGCTGCCATCATATCTAGCGTTGCGTAGATCAATCTGCATGTCACTCCTACGCGGACTGTGACCCAGAACAGCGAGGTATAATCTTCATCTCTCCGTTGTAGAAAACATTCGCAGTTCCTCTTTTTCTACGGATTCCATTATCTGTCTCTAAACCGATTTTTTCGTATCTCTTTCATTCTGCTCTATTTCGTTACTCATAGTTTAAATCTGCATAAATACGAATATATTGAGATTAATGTACTTTTTTGAAGTGAAACCTTGGAGAAACATGTTGCTTGCTACTAGGGATAGAATTTTGTCACTTGAACAAGTTATAATTCCATGCATTTTAGTGCTATACTAAGTATGTTGCAGTTCCATTTATTGGTTCCAATTCCAAGCAAGGTAGAAAATCATGGACAGTTCGAGTGATGATGATATCTACTACACTGACCGTTATGTATTGATAGTGATGAGGAAGAAATTGCGGCTATAAGGGGTAAAGTTTTACTTGGATTGTGAAAATCAAATTAGACTATGCAAAAATGTACTACTCTCTAAGATTTATTTTTCTTTCATGTAGGTCCTTCTAATGAGCGAAAAGATTGGTTCGAAAGGTACATCGCTTATGGCAATAATGTGCGTTTATCATACAGAAGGTGGGATTTTCTCAAGAATAAAGTCTCCCAGATCAAACCTGACATACCTCTGTATGTCTGCGAGCTCACCTCTTCTTTACTCGGCAAAGGAGGGGCAGGATGGTAAGAAATTTTAGTTTTTTCTCTCGAAAAGGTAAGAAATTTTAGAACCCGTCTGATTCAAAAGATTTGACTACTCCCAAGATGGTTGTTACATTTGTAGGATTGATTCCCTTAGGAATTATTCCTAAGTATTCCTTTGCACTGGATTTTGTAGGAAATCAAACATCCACTCACACCTCTTTTTCAGAATCCTCTATTTGTCCTACTATGATAGAGTCAAACAAACTTTGGTTCATATGGAATTCCCATAGGATTGGAGTGGGCATGACATTGCAATCCTAAATTTATTTTCTCTATCATACGAATCAAGCATACATCTATTTTACTACTATTTCACTAGTCAACAAGTCGTAAACTGCTGATAGTAGTTTTCTTCTGGTTTCAGTGCTTCTCACTGGATTACAGTCAGAATGTCTTGAAGAATCATCTGAGTGAAAAAAGAAATATGCGTGTGACCAGTTGTACAAAGTTTATCATGGAGTAATGATTTCCATGGGCGATGATGAGCGTGCAGTGATAACTACTGGTACGAGCTAGCAAAATGTTGTCAGGGACACGGAGCTCTTAGAACACAAAATGGCTATCTTATGGTTCAAGGAACATGCACATGAACTTCATCTCAACGTGTTTAGCGGTATCCCACTTCATTGGAAGTTGATATGAATATCGTCGAACTTGTATTCAAGCCTTAATGTGAGCAGGAGGCATTCGAGGAAGCAAGAAGGATCATGAAAAGCTACTGTACTTATACTACTAGCCACTATTTCTCCTGGATGGAACTATGGAACTTATAGCAACTAGTACTAGTAGTACTCAAGTATTAATCATGTTTATATTATTGGTACTCAGCTTTTGGTGCCTAGTCCATCTCGTACTGCTGGCAAGGCAAGTAAGCGCTCCTTCCACTGCAAATCTTTTGCCTTGTTTCCACAAAGGGCTCCTCCACCCAAAATTCTATCTTGTCGCTGCCTTTCGCGAGAGAAAAGGATCCTAGATGAAGGAGAATCATCCTCCCTCTCTCCTCCTCAATGTGGCATTGGCTACTATGCTCCACTCATGCATCTATGCCTAGCACTTATTCAAGTGGGAAGCATCACAGTAGTGACCTCTTCCTTTTTTTGTGAATCACGGTCACCTCTTCCTTCCCATGTAAGCTTCCGTGCAATGGAGTACAACCGTGCAGGTGCAGTAGTGGGGCCACGCGGTGGTCCAGCCCAACTTTCCTTCTGTTTGCCTCGTGCTTCCACCCAAAAATGAGCTATGGCTGGATGTTTTCTTTCTCTTCCATATTAGGCTGCTCATAGTGCTAAATAACTTAGGCTAGTAAAACTTTCACATGTTACAACAGTACATTCAAAGTGTATTGGGTAATAACATGTGTCTAGTGTCATGCAAGGCCTAATTAATTATGCCTACTTGTAGGAGTAGCTCATATCTCCTGGATGAAGGAGAATCATCCTCCCTCTCTCCTCTTCAATGCGGCATTGGCTGCTTTACTCATGCATCGGTGAATCTATGACTTTTATGGGACTTGTTCAGGTGGGTAGCATCGCATCAGTCACCTCTTCCTTTTTTTGGCGAATCACAGTCACCTCTTCCTTCCCATGGAGTACAGAGTACAACCGTCCAGGCGCAGTAGTGCAGAAGTTGGGCGCCTTTGTAACATCCCAAAACCTAAATCTAAGCTTATCAAGATCCAAATCATCAAAATTAGGGTTAACAAAAACTTTTCCAAATTAAAAATGAAAGCATTCATGTGTATGTGCATCTAATTTAGGAATTGATTTGAGTTGCCATGGTTTTGTGATCCTTTGCTTGTAAAATGTTTCTTAGGTGAAATAAACATCATCTAAGTCACTCCTAAGCTTTTCCCAAAGAAAAATAACTCAAAATGAATATTTGAAGTGAATGGTCATTTTGGCCAAATTAACTCTCATGCCTACTTTGGCAATTCCTAGTATTCAAAACTTAACAGAAACATGTGTGGATCTTTGCACCCCTTGATAGTACACATAATGAGGTACTAGGGCCCACTTTATGATCTGCAAAAATCTTTTAAATACATATTTTAAATGACAGTTTAAAATTGAATCTATTTCATATGGGAAGATCCCACTTTTTTAAAACCCACTCAAACAAGCTCAATTTTAAAAACCCAAGCACCCACAGAGTCTCAAGCTTATTCCTAGCAAACCCACCAAAAATCTTTTCAAAATTCAAAAGTTTATTTCATGTGGCAATTTCATCAAACACTTGGCATGCATGATTTACACCCTAATCCTAGCTCACTGTTTTGAACAAGGTTTTGCCCCCATTTGATCTCCATTTAATCCCTTTGTCCCCCAGGGTCTAACCATGCCATTAGCACCTCACCCCCTTGTCCCTAGTGGCAGTGCAAGGCCATGCCGACCCACCCCTCGCCGGCCGAGCATGCACTCGCCCCAACAGACCACCTCCCTCTCTCTCGCCATGTCTAGGAGGTAGACAAGACCTCATGGCCACCCTCTGTCCCCTGCCCGAGCCAAGCCCAGAAGTGGACCACCGAAGAGAGCCCGCGCCCAGTGCCACCGCACCATGCCGAGCACGCGCCAGAGCGCCGCACCCCGCATGCGTGCACAAGCCGCCTCTCGACCGCAGCCCACGTCTACCGCTCCGCTCGCCACGACCGCATACCACCGCCCCTACACCCGCATTTACTTCCTAGAGCATCGCCAGGAGACCACCCGTTGATCGCCACCCTCAGCCATGCCGCTAGCCGCCCGTAGCCATGTCGCCACCGTCGCCTGCCCATCCCTCTCGGTCTCGTTATCGAGCCTATAAAAGGAGGGCACCCCCAGCCAGTTGAAGCACACCACTCCACTTCCCTCACCTCACTAACCGTCCCACACCATTAGCCGGAGCAAGGGGAGCAGCAGCTCGCCGGAATTGCACCGTAGCAGGCCAACTCTGGAGAAGGGCGCCGCTGATTGCGACCACCCCCGGAGCTGCCTCGACCGTCCCTGAGCTCGCCGTCGACCACCAGTTTGTTTGCCCGCCTCGCCATCATTGCTGGAGCCCTGGTACGCCCCATATGCACCCCCACCGAGCTGCTAGGGTTCGAGCTCGCCGACGACCTGTTCGTCGTCGACGATGATCCCCAGCCGTAGTTCTCAGTTCTAATCTAACGGCCCACATCGTCCCGTACCGCTTTGCACGTTATGAGCCGCTGACTTGTGGACCCCCCTGTCAGTTGAGTCCCGCGCCGTGGAGTGACACTGGGCCGGCCTGTTAGAGTTTCCCGCGTGACCCAGTTAGTTTGAATAGGATTTTCCTTTTTAGTTTAAACTTAGTTCTGTCTCTGAGTTTGAAAATCAATTCAGAGAGTTTGACAAATCCAAATTGCATGAAACTAATTTTTCCTGAAAGGTATGGAAATGATCTATCCAAACCCATTGGATTTAATTCAATTAGAGTTATAGATCTCTCCTAGTAAAAATAACAAAACAGAAGCTTTTGCAACTTGCAACATTTTTGTAAAATCAACCAAGATAGGTTTTGAGTTGATTCCAACTCTCAAAATTCACATTTCATCATACCTATCTGAATATGTAATAATATTAAGGTTTACATGCAGTGAATTTGGACTAGTGCCAAAATAATGCTAGATAGGCATTTCTAGTAACTTTAAATCATTAAATAATAAACTTAAACCAAAGTAATATTGATCCAACCTTTAAATCCCATTCCCACATGTTAGAATATGTGGTGAGGACATGTGTCCACATGATCCAATATTTTAGGTGGTGAATATTAAATCTTAGTTAATTTTCAATGAGTAGAAATTACTTTTCTAAATTAAAAAGAGTGAAACTATTAAATTAAACTTGTGGTGCTTGATATGATAATAGATCATCAAATGTGTGTCTTAGAATACTAATTAGACTAGTTAAGTATTCTTTGGTGATTGTGTACTCCGTATGTATTTATAGACGATACTACCGACCAAGCTTTCGAGGAGGAGGAGTTCTACCAAGAAGAAGAAGAAAACTTCAACCACTGCACCAACCAAGGCAAGCCACCATGAACAATGCAAGATAACACTTGCAAGTATAATGCTTAGCAAGCTAGGATTAAACTAGATGGTTTAGCAAAGATGCTTTAGGCATGCTTTGGTCACACTAACTTGACTATTAGTACCCCAAGTCTTATTTACAAGCTTTACTTCCTTTACTTTACCCAATACTTGTTTTGAAGGTAGCATCAAGAGTATAAAACTTGACCTATTTATAAACCCTTTAGATGTCATTCTACGGCATGAGGTTGAACCCATCTTTTCCACCTTAGTGAACACTCTTAACTTAGTAGTTTAGAGTAGATCAAAAACCTGAGTCACTTTAGATGGGAACACTTGGTGAAAATGATTTATGAAAACCTTGGAATGATGAGTCATTCTAATGATATGTTTTGACATGTGTTGAGAAACACAAATGGTTTATGATGGTGAAAATGTTGAGGCATGAGCCTTAACCCTTTTATAAAACTGATGGTTGGATTCGGATGCGATACCATTCCAAATTTACCGTACAACCACACTACCTAAATTGGGTAAGGCTTAGCTGGAAATTTATATGCATTAGTATTAGTTCCCTCGCGGGAGAGGTTTGAGCTGAGGCTACCTCCCAATGTTGTCCACCTATGTAGTGCCGAAGATGACTGATGGTCATGGTTGGGAGGCCATGCTCATAGGAGAGGTACTTATACTAGGGTGTGTAAAGGGAAGGTTATGTTTGATTATCTGCATACTAAGTATGATGATTCAGGGTTATCCCTGACAGATGTATCGAATCTTGTGGTGAAAGTGTACCACCTCTGTAGAGTGTCAAACTATTCGAATAGCCGCGTCCGTGGTTATGGACAGTTGGAATGGCCATACTGTTTCATTGTCAGATGTTTTCCAAACAACTTATGAAATGAATGATGAATTTTGACTTGACCACAACACGGTTGTATTTATGACAACAGCTTCCCCACTTAAGTGATTCTAGAACTTCATTTTATCTTCCTGTGCTTCTAAACTCAACTTAGTTTTCAAACTTAACTTTAGAGTTAAGCTTAGATTTATCACTTTAACTTAAAACTATATTACTTGTTAGAGGTAGTTTGGGAGTACTTAAAGAGTACTCATGGCTTTTGTCCCTGGCTATTCTCATGGCCATACTATGAAGGATACTATCAATATGATGGCCAACAGGACGGCTATGATAACTAGGACTATCTGCCTTCGTCAGCATTGCATGTGCCCCTGAAGATGGACCCCACCGCTACGCTTATATTTTATTTCCGCTGCTTGTTGTATTAAGATTGGATCATGAGATCTTTATTTGTGTAAGACCTTATGTATGGTTTGTAATGGATGATGTACTGTGATATCCAATCCGTTATGTCTCGCAAAAATGGTAATCCTGGGATTGCGAGGTATGGCATAACGGGCATCTGGGATTAAAAATCTGGGTGTTGACAAGTTGGTATCAGAGCCATCCTGACCATAGGAGACCCTAGTTAGAATGGACGTCCGAACAAAAACTTAGTTTCAAAACCAAAGTGAATATTTATGAAAAACTATCTCCTCTCTTATCCTTGTGGTTTCATTCTTTCTCAAAAATTCATGTTCCTCAAAATTCTTACATTATTACTTAAAATTTGACACACTTGATCACTTCACTAACTTCCTCATCCTAAATTCTTGTAGATGGAGTCTCAGTTCAGCAAGTTCTACCAGTTGGGAAACGGAGGTCAACTGATCTTCGAGAGGGATCTGGATTCACTGTCGGAGTTACTGGGACGCCCACATCCGGAGTTTCTTGGAGCTCAACTTCCCGGACCCCCAGGAGGAGACTTACAGTGGCTAGTCACCGCAGATCTTAGAGGAAGCATCAAAGCACCAACTTCTGGAAGAATTCAGTTCTCCGTGAGAGAGAACAACTGTCTAGATGGATTAGCCAGGGCAATGCATGAAGCTCTCGCACATCTATGTGCCCTCAGCATCAACAAGATCCAAGGGACCCGTTTTTCCCACTATGCAAGACGTGGCTTGATGGGAATGCCGATGGAGATGCCAAGTCACCCAGAGTTGAGGCGTCAAGTGGAGAATCTTGACTTCTTGCTTCACGACAGACAGCAGGAACTGTATAATGCCAGAGAGTTAGCCAACAAGAACCGTACCATTGCCGACCAGAAGGCCCAGACTTTCCACTGCTCGTCCAAGATCGCCAGTCTCTTTGCCGCCAGCGTGCAAAGAAGGATCGCACCATCGCCCGTCTTTGCAACAAGGTGGCCGACCTCGAGAAGACCATCAAGGAGCAGGAAGCTCAGCTTGTAGGAAAGGAAGAAGAAGATGAGGGTGAAGACATCCAGGGAGACATGGATTCTTACCTCAGCAACGATGATGACTTTCTAGCGGAGGATGCCGTAGACTTCTACACTGACGATGAGGACTCTGACTTCATCGACGATGAATAGATGCACTAGAGCACTATCATAGCATGAGATGTATCGGTCCCACTTTATCGTAGTTTGCAGAATGGTTCTTCAAAGCATCTGTTTTCCTTTGATTGTTGTGGTGTGTGTTTGTACCGTGTGTTGCTTGCATGAATGAAGTGAAATTAGTTGCAAAAACCTGAGTCAAACTCAAAGTTTTAGCTTTGAAACCAAAACCATAAGCCTTAGAACTTTCCCTCTTACCCCCTTTATCTACCTCAATCTTCAGATGACTCGTGGAAACCCTAGAGGGAGCAGCTCATCGCAAGACCCAATGCTACAGATTATGCAGATGCTAGTTGCAGACCGTGAAGCAAGCAGGGTAGAGCGCCAAGCTAACTTAGCAACACTTCAGCAGGTCACCCAAATGGCTCTCAACACCTAGGGTCATGGAAATCAGGATCATCAAGGATCCAAACTGAAGAATTTTCAGAATACCAATCCCCCAATCTTCAGTCAATCTGAAAACCCACTAGATGCTGATGACTGGTTGCAAACCATGGAAAACAACTTAGAAGTTGCAAGAGTTGATGAGAATGAGAAGGTTCTCTTTGCCACCCACTATCTGGCCGGAGATGCAAGAGCTTGGTGGAATAGTATCCGCAATATGAACCATGGTCAAGTGATGACATGGGAAGCATTCAAAGTCAAGTTTAGCCGCACCCACGTGCCGCAAGGTCTAGTCAACATAATGAGAGATGAGTGCCGCGAATTGAAGCAAGGGAGAATGACTGTGGTGGAGTATCGTGATAGATTCCTGTCACTTGCCAGATATGCACCTGATGAGATCAACACGGAGGCCAAGAAGAAAGAAAGATTCCTGAACGGACTGCATGATGAAATGCAGACTGTCCTCGTCAACATCCGTTTCGAGGATCTCGAAGAGCTAGTCGACTCTGCCATTCAGATGGAAGGGAAGATTAACCAGGCAAACGACAACCACAAGCGTCGTATGATGCAGCAGACTAGATCCAGCAGTCACTAGAAGTACCGTCCCAACCCTTCCTCGGGATATGCACCAAGGAACAACCGACCCCCAACGTCTCGCCCAAGCTACCCCAACCGTAGCGGAGGCAATGGGAAGCCCGGAGGAAACAATCACAACTCTGGCAATGTCAACAATTTCAACCGTGCACCTCCCAAGACCAACAACAACAAAAAAATAACAACACTGCACCCAGAACTGGCAGCATTGTTATGCCTGTCGCAGTCAAGGACAAGTCCTAGATCACTTGTTTCGAGTGTGGAGTGAAGGGTCACTACTCCAATGAATGTCCCAAGAAGACTGCAGCCAATGCCAATGTGAATGCCCCAGCTCAGCAGCAGTGTCGTGTTCAACCAGGAAGAAGATTTGCCCCAGGGAACCCGCACAACCGCAACGGCCGTCTCTTCCACATGAACGCAGAAGAAGCCTAGGAATTGCCAAATGTAGTGCTAGGTATGTTTTCTGTGAACTCAGTTTTAGCAAGAGTATTCTTTGATTCGGGAGCATCGCATTCATTTGTCACTGAAGAATTTTCATGCACTAGTAAGATTCACCCAACAAACCTGAAGCATTTCATGATAGTTCAAATCCCCGGTTCAACAACCAAAGCTAGAAAAATTTGCAAAGCTGTGCCTATTAGAATACATGGGATAGATTTTTATGCCAACCTAATTGTACTTGGAACCAAAGGATTGGAAGTAGTACTAGGTATGGACTAGATGTCAAGGCATAAAGGACTGATAGACTATGCTAAGAAAGCCATCACCATGACCAGTAGTTCTGGAGTAACAGCAGAGCATATCTCTGAAACCTTACCCCGTCAATTCAAGTGCAACAAGAGTGTAGCCCTGCCCACCATTGACGAAGTTAGAGTAGTCTATGAATACCCTGACATATTCCCAGATGAATTTCCAGGTATGCCCCTGGATAGGGATATTGAGTTCATTATCGAACTAATCCCCGGAACCGGACCCATAGCCCAGAGACCCTATAGCATGAACCCCTCAGAGTTAGTGGAACTAAAGAAGCAGTTGGATGCCATGTTAGAGAAAGGCTTGATTCAACCAAGCGCATCGCCATGGAGATCACCAGTATTATTCGTCGACAAGAAAGATGGAGGCAATCGTTTGTGCACAGATTACAGAAAGTTGAATGATGTCACCATCAAGAACAAATACCCTTTGCCAAAGGTAGAGGATCTATTTGATCAGTTGACTAGAGCCCAGGTATTCTCAAAGATTGACCTTAGAACTGGTTATCACCAACTTAAGATTCATGCAACGGATATTCTGAAGACCGCCTTTACTACTTGCTATGGTTTATACGAGTATATGGTTATGTATTTTGGATTAACCAATGCCCCTGCTTATTTCATGAACCTGATGAATAAGATCTTTATGAATTTCCTAGATAAGTTTGTAGTTGTGTTTATCGACGACATCCTTATCTACTCCAAGTCAGAAGAAGAGCATGAGCAACATCTGAGAGTTATCCTAGAAACCCAGAGAGAGCATTAGTTATATGCCAAGTTCAACAAGTGTGAGTTTTGGCTGAAGGAAGTAGGATTCCTAGGACATATTGTGTCTGTCAGAGGAGTCTCTGTTGATCCCGCCAAGATCAAAGATGTCGAAGAATGTGAAGCCCCAACCACTCAAACCCAAGTCCGTGCATTTCTCGGATTAGCGGGATATTACCGCAAGTTCGTAAAAGGATTCTGGAGCATAGCCCGACCAGTGACCCAATTGTTGTAGAAGGACAAGAAGTTTGAATGGACAGACAAGTGTGAAGCCAGTTTCTAGGAGCTGAAGAAGAGATTGATATCAGCCCCAATTTTAGTCATGCCAGATACCAAGAAGCCATTCGATGTATACTGTGATGCATCCAAGATTGGTCTAGGATGTGTATTGATGCAAGAAGGCAAAGTCATCGCGTATCTGTCTCGACAACTGAAGCAGCATGAGCAGAACTATCCGACCCATGACCTTGAACTAGCAGCTATGGTTCTAGCGTTGAAGACAAGGCGTCATTATTTGATGGGTAATCACTGTGAGATTTAATCAGATCACAAGAGCTTAAAATATATCTTCACTCAGAAGGAGCTGAATATGAGGCAAAGGAGATGGATAGAGTTAATCAAGGATTATGACTTTGACATTCACTATCACCCAGGGAAAGCCAATGTGGTAGCGGATGCTCTTAGCAGATTGCCGTGTTGGCTAAACACCATGATCAAGGAGAAGCAACCAAGTTTGTATGAAGAGTTGGAGAAGTTTAGGACTGAATTAGTTAGCAAAGGATACTTAGCTAGCATTGAACTTCAACCCACTTTGATTAGCCAAATCAAGGAAGCCTAGAAGGGGAATGAAAGTATCGACAGTATTAAACATCGTATTGGTACAGGAAAGGTACCTGGATTCACTGAAGACAAAGAAGGAGTACTGTGGTACAAAGGACGTATCTGTGTGCCAGCAGATTCAGAGCTGAAGCAGGTTATCATGAAAGAAGCTCATGATACTCTTTATTCTATCCACCCCGGAGGAACGAAGATGTATCAGGATTTGAAGAAGCAATTTTGGTGGCACAAGATGAAGAGAGAAATCAGAAGCTACATCGCCAAATGTGACATCTGTCAAAGAGTCAAAGCAGAGCATCAGAGACCTGCAGGACTGTTGCAGCCATTGCAGATTTTAGAATGGAAATGGGATTCCGTCGGAATGGACTTTATCACCTGTTTACCTACTTCTAGTAGGGGAAATGACTCAATCTGGGTCATAGTGGATAGACTGTCCAAGGTAGCCCACTTTATACCTGTCAAGACTACCTACCAGAGTGCGAAGCTAGCAGAACTGTACATCGCTAGAATAGTTAGTCTGCATGGAACCCCCAAGACCATTGTATCAGATTGAGGAACTCAATTTACCTCAAGATTTTGGCAAAAAGTCCAAGAAGGATTAGGAACCAAATTGAACTTCAGTACCGCTTATCACCCGCAAACTGATTGACAGACGGAGAGAGTGAACCAAATCCTAGAGGATATGCTTAGAGCTTGTGTGTTGGAATACGGATCAAAATGGGAAGACTGCTTGCCTTTCGCAGAATTCTCATATAACAATAGTTATCAAGATAGTTTGCAGATGGCACCCTTTGAATTCCTATATGGAAGAAAGTGGCGTACCCCTTTGAATTGGTCGCAAGTAGGAGAGAGTCAGATCTTTGGACCCAACATTCTCAAGGAAGCAGAACAGAAAGTTCACAAAGTCCGTGAGCACCTCAAGACCGCCCAATCCAGACAGAAGAGTTATGCTGACAAAAGAAGGATAGACCTGACTTTCAATGTCGGAGATTTTGTGTATCTCAAAGTTTCACCATTGAAAGGAACTCAACGCTTTAGTCTGAAAGGAAAGTTATGATGGGTTCGTAGCATGGAAAACAAAAAATTTCTACCGCAAGAACAAACAAAACCCAGATCTAATCTAGATAAAAGCCAAGATCTAATCTATTAGACATGTGCAACGAGATAGATCTGTACTAACCCTCGTAGAATCGAAAGCGTTACGAGATTAGATCTCGGGGTTGATGTAGTCGATCAATTGCCGATCTCAAGATCATGTGGACGATCCTTCCGGCGCCGCGTTCCGGCAGCGCTTCCGCAGTCGGTCACACGTGCGGAGTCAAAGCAGACCTTCCTCTCCCCGTTCCAGCAAGCAGCGGAGGTAGTAGATCTTCTCCACGGAATCCCAGCAGCACGACGGTGTGGTGGTGGTGGTGGAGTAGAGAATTCTGCAGGGCTTCACCTAAGCCGGAGCAGAGCCAAGGAGGAGGAGAGAGGCGGCGGCTAGGGTTTGTTATGGGAGAGAGCTAGGGGGTGGCGCCCCCTCCCCTCTATTTAAAGGAGGGAGGAGCCATGGGAGGGGGAGTCCAAGTAGGACTCCCCTCCCTCCTTGGCCGGCGGATTGGGAGGGGGCAAGGAATCCTCCTCCCCCACGAATCCGTGTCTTGCCCCACAAAGACTCCTTGATCCTTTCTTGGTTTTCAAGCAAACTCCAAGAAATCTTCTAGAACCTTCCAGAACATTCCGAAACCTTCTAGAATCTCCATACAAACACTCCGGAACATTTCCTAACTTAGAAAATGATCCCCAATATATGAATCTCATTCTCCGGACAATTCCGGATCTCCTCGTGATGTCCCGGATCCAATCCGAGACTCCGAACAAAATTCGGTCTCCAACGCATATTCCATATCTACTTAAAACAACTTCGAACCTTAGGTGTGTCACCCTACGGTTCGTGAATATGCAGACATGATGAAGACACCTCTCCGATCAATAACCATCAGCGGGATCTGGAGATCCATAACGGCTCCCACATACTCAACGATGACTTCGTGATCGATAGAACCATTAACATACGAAACCAATTCCCTTTGTCACACGATATTCTACTTATCCGAGGTTTGATCATCGGTATCTCCATACCTAGTTCTACCTCGTTACTGATAAGTACTCTTTACTCGTTCCATGTTATGTCTGTGACCTAGTCACATGCTTACAAGCTAACTAGATGACATTCCACCGAGAGGGCCCAGAGCATATCTATCCGCCATATAGATGGAAAAATCCCAATCTTGGTCCATGCGCTTCAACACATACTTTCAGAATACCCAATGACACCTTTATAACCACCCAGTTACGAAGCGGTGTTTGATGTCATCAAAGTACCCATCCGGTGATGGTGATTAACATAACCTCATGGTCGAAGGATGAGGTTACTATGCATTTGAAAGCTTATAGTCTGAACTTAATGACTTGATCTTATGCTACGCTTACTATGGGTGTGTGTCCATCACATCATTCTCCTAATGATATAACCTTGTTATTAATGACATCCAATGTCCATGATCAGGAAACCATGATCATCATTTAATCAACAAGCTAGTTCCACAAGAGGCTTACTAGGGACTCTTTTATGTTTACAAAACACACATGTATTAGTGTTTCCTTATAATACAATTATAGCATGGGATGTAAACATTCATCATAAACACAAAGATATAATAATAACCACTTTTATTATTGCCTCCTGGGCATATCTCTAACAGTCTCCCACTTGCACTAGAGTCAATAATCTAGATTACATGGTAATATACCTAACACCCATGGCGTTCTGGTGTTGGTCATGCTTTGCTCTAGGGAGAGGTTTAGTCAACGGATCTGCCACATTCAGATCGGTGTGTACTTTGCAAATCTTTATGTCACCATCTCGGACATACTCGCGAATATCATGGAAACGTAGCTTGATGTGCTTCAGCTTGCTATGTGACCTTGGCTCCTGTGCATTAGCTATGGCACCTGTGTTGTCACAGTAGATGGCCATCGGGTCCAATGCACTGGGAACCACGCCAAGTTCAGTAATGAACTCCTTCATCCATATGGCTTCTTGTGCAGCCTCCGAAGCAGCTATGTATTCCGATTCTGTTGAAGATTTCGCCACAACGCTTTGCTTGGCACTCCTCCAACTCACTGCGGCACCATTCAAAATAAATATGTATCCAGACTGTGACTTCGAGTCATCTGGATCGGTGTTCCAACTAGCATCAGTGTAACCATTTACAACAAGTTGTTCATCACCTCCATAAGAAAGAACCATATCCTTAGTCCTATTCAGGTACTTTAGGATATTCTTGACCGCTGTCCAGTGTTCCATTCCAGGATCACTTTGATACCTGCTAGTCAAACTAACAGCATGTGCTATATCCGGTCTTGTACACAACATGGCATACATGATAGAACCTATGGCCAAGGCATAGGGAATATTATTCATCTTTTCTCTATCTTCTGCCGTAGCCGGACTTTGAGTCTTACTCAAGGTCTTACCTGACAACATGGGCACAAACCCTTTCTTGCTCTCTTCCATTCTAAACTTCTTTAGAACTTTGTCTAAGTATGTACTTTGTGAAAGCGCTATTAGGCGTCTTGATCTATCTCTATAAATCTTGATGCCTAGAATATATGCCGCTTCGCCAAGATCCTTCATTGAAAAACTATTATTCAAATAGGTTTTGACGCTATTAAGAAGTTCTATATTATTCCCAATCAACAATATGTCATCTACATATAGTACAAGGAATGCTACAGAGCTCCAACTCACTTTCTTGTAAATACAAGCTTCTCCATAAGTTTGTATAAATCCAAAGTTTTTGATTACTTTATCAAAACATTGATTCCAACTCCGGGATGCTTGCTTCAGTCCATAAATGGAGCGCTGAAGTTGGCATACCTTGTCAGCATCACTAGGATCGACAAAACCCTTGGGTTGTACCATATACAACTCTTCCTCAATGTCACCATTAAGGAACGCCGTTTTGACATCCATCTGCCAAATTTCATAATCGAAATATGCAGCGGTTGCTAACAATATCCTCACAGACTTTAGCTTCGCTACTAGTGAGAAAGTCTCATCGTAGTCAACTCCTTGAATTTGTCGGAACCCTTTCGCGACAAGTCGAGCTTTATAGACAATAATATTACCATCAGCATCTGTTTTTCTTTTGAAAATCCATTTGTTCTCGACAGCCTTACGGCCATCCGGTAAGTCCACCAAAGTCCATACTTGGTTTTCGTACATGGATCCCATTTCGGATTTCATGGCTTCTAGCCATTTGTCGGAATCTGGGCTCACCACAGCTTCTACATACGTTGCAGGGTCATTAGTGTTGTCCACCAACATGACGTTCAAGGTAGAGTCATAGCACTCAGGAGTGGTACGAACCCTCGTTGACCTGCGAGGTTCAGCAGTAACTTCGTTCGAAGTTTCATGATCACCATCATTAGCTTCCTCTCCAGTTGGTGCAGGCGGCACAAAAACATCTTCCGGTGTTGCGCTACTCTCAACTCTGAGAGAAGGTTCAATAACCTCGTCGAGTTCTACTTTCCTTCCAGTCACTTCTTTCGAGAGAAACTCCTTCTCAAGAAAGGATCCATTCTTGGCAACGAAAACTTTGCCTTCGGATCTATGATAGAAGGTATACCCAATTGTTTCTTTAGGGTATCCTATGAAGACCCATTTCTCCTCTTTGGATTCAAGCTTATCAGGTTGTAACTTCTTTACATACGCTTCGCAACCCCAAACTTTAAGGAACGACAACTTAGGTTTCTTACCAAACCACAATTCGTATGGTGTCGTTTCAACGGATTTAGATGGTGCCCTATTTAAAGTGAATGCGGCTGTCTCTAATGCATAGCCCCAAAATGATAGCGGTAAATCTGTAAGAGACATCATACACCGAACCATATCTAAGAGAGTTTGATTACGACGTTCGGACACACCATTACGCCGTGGTGTTCCCGGCGGTGTCAACTGTGAAAGTATTCCACATTTCTTTAAATGCATGCCAAACTCATAACTCAGATATTCACCTCCACGGTCAGAACGCAGAAACTTAATCTTCTTGTTACGATGATTTTCCACTTCACTTTGAAATTCCTTAAACTTCTCGAAAGTTTTGGACTTATGTTTCATAAAGTAGACATACCCATATCTACTTAAGTCATCCATGAAAGTGAGAACATAACGATATCCACCATGCGATGCTACACTCATTGGACCGCACACATCGGTATGTATTATTTCCAATAAGTCCGTAGCTCGCTCCATTATTCCAGAGAATGGAGTCTTAGTTATTTTTCCCATTAGACATGCTTCGCATCTTTCAAGTGATTCAAAATCAAGTGATTCAAGAAGTCCATCAGAATGGAGTTTCTTCATACGCTTCACTCCAATGTGACCAAGGCAGCGATTGCGGATGTATGTAGAATTATCATTCAATTTTATTCGTGTAGCATCTATGTTGTGAACATGTGTATCACTACTATCGAGATTCAATAAGAATAAACCATTCATCTCAGGTGCATTACCATAAAAGATATTACTCATATAAATCGAACAACCTTTATTCTCAGACTTAAAAGAGTAACCGTCTCGCAATAAACAAGATCCAGATATAATGTTCATGCTTAACGCAGGCACCAAAAAACAATTATTTAAATTTAAAACTAATCCCGAAGGTAGATGTAGAGGGAGCGTGCCGACGGCGATCACATCAACCTTGGAGCCATTTCCAACGCGCATCGTCACCTCGTCTCTTGCCAGTCTTTGTTTATTCCAGCTCTGTTTGAGTTACAAATATGAGCAACCAAACCAGTATCAAATACCCAGGCACTACTACGACTACTAGTAAGATACACATCAATAACATGTATATCGAATATACCTTTCTTCTTGATGTTGCTATTCTTCAGATCCGCCAGGTACTTGGGGCAGTTACGCTTCCAGTGACCAGCACCCTTGCAGTAGAAGCACTCAGTTTCAGGCTTAGGACCAGCCTTGGGCTTCTTAGAAGGTGCGGTAGCTTTCTTGTCGTCCTTCTTGAAGTTGCCCTTTTTCTTAGGCTTGCCCTGTTTCTTGAATTTGGTGGTCTTATTGACCATCAACACTTGGTGCTCCTTCTTGATCTCCACTTTAGTAGTTTTCAGCATGGACGATAGTTTAGGCAACGTCTTGTTCATGCAGTGCATATTGTAGTTCATCACAAAGTTCTTATAACTCGGTGGCAGTGATTGGAGGACACGGTGAATCCCTAACTCATTAGGAATCGTTATCCCCAACTCTTGGATCTTGTTTGCATGCCTAGACATGGTGAGCACGTGCTCGCTAACGGAGCTTCCCTCTTCCATCTTGCAGGTAAAGAACTTCTCGGAGGCCTCATAGCTCTCCACGGCCGCGTGAGTCTCAAAAATGAGCTTGAGCTCCTTAATGATCTCGAACGGGTCGTGGTGCTCAAAACGCTTCTGGAGCTCCGTTTCTAAACCGTACAGGATAGCACACTGAACTGTGGAGTAATGATTTTTCTGAGTGGCGTAAACATTCTTTACATCATCGGTGGCATCATCTGCAAGTGGGTCACCTAGCGGTGCTTCGAGCACATAGGTCATCTGACCAGCCCTAAGGACAATCTTCAGACCACGGAGCCAGTCCGTAAAGTTGCTTCCATTGTTCTTAAGCTTTTCTTTCTCTAGGAACCCATTGAAATTGATGGAGAGATTCGCCATAATCTACAACAAATTTGCAAGTAGTTTAGACTAAGTTTATGATAAATTGAGTTCTATTTTAATTCTTAAATTAACTAGGTGAACTCCCACTCAAAACAACATCCCTCACATTGTCTTAGTGATTACACGAACCAAGTCCACTACACCATGTCTGATCTTCACAAGAGAAGATGTAGTTTCATCGGCGAACAATCTTCATGTTCATCATATCACTTATATGATTCATGCTCTACCTTTCGGTATTCCGTGTTCCGAGACCATGTCTGTACATGCTAGGCTCGTCAAGATTAACCTTAGTTTCCGCATGTGCAAATCTGGCTTGCACCCGTTGTATGCACACGTAGAATCTATCACATCCGATCATCACGAGATGCTTCGAGACGACGAGTCTTAGCAACGGTGCCAACTAAGGACGAACACTTCATTACTTGTTATTTAGTGAGAGGGATCATCTTATAATGCTACCGTCGCGATCTAAGCAATACAAGATGCATAAAGGATTAACATCACAGGCAATTCATAATTAGTGTGATATGATATGGCCCTTTCTTCTTATGCCTTTGATCTCCATCACCAAAGCACGGACATGATCTCCATCATCACCAGCATTGCGTCAAGGTCAGTGGCGCCGCTTCATGGTTGTCCATCATCACCAGCAACTATTACAACTACTTGGAATAAAGCTATTACAAGATGAATAGACACGCAGGTCGTAACAGAATTAAAGACAACCATTAGGCTCCTGCCGGTTGCCATATTACAACAAGGATCATTGCATACATCAAATATAATCACAATCACATGATGGCCATATCACATCACAAAACCCCTGCAAAAACAAGTTAGACGCCTCTAATTTTCTTTGCAAGTTTTACGTGGTTTGGGGCTTTCGAATAAGAACGGATCTTACCTACAAAACTGAACCACAACGTTGATACAAGTGCTATCAAGTGCAAAGTGTAAATTGGATCTATACTATGGTGGAAGAGACAGACACCCGCAAAGCCACTTGTGCAAAGCAAGTTACACATCAATCGTGGAGCAAGTCTCATGTGCGATGACATGTAAGGTTAGCCCGAGCCGCTTCATCCCACCATACCGCAAGATGCAAAGTACACAAAGCAAAAGACGGCACGAGCACCAACGCCCACAAAACCATTGTGTTCTACTCGTGCAACAGATCTACCCATAGACAAGGCTCTGATACCACTGATGGGTTCATAGCATGGAAAACAAAAAAATTCTACCACAAGCACGAACAAAACCCAGATCTAATCTAGATAAAAGCCAATATCTAATCTATTAGACATGTGCAACGAGATAGATCTATACTAACCCTCGTAGAACCGAAAGCGTTACGAGATTAGATCTCGGGGTTGATGTAGTCGATCACTTGCCAATCTCAAGATCGTGTGGACGATCCTTCCGGCGCCGCGTTCCGGCAGCGCTTCCGCAGTCGGTCACACGTGCGGAGTCGAAGCAGACCTTCCTCTCCCTGTTCCAGCGAGCAGCGGAGGTAGTAGATCTTCTCCACGGAATCCCAGCGACCTGACGGTGGTGGTGGTGGTGGAGTAGAGAATTCTGCAGGGCTTCGCCTAAGCCGGAGCAGAGCGAAGGAGGAGGAGAGAGGCGGCGACTAGGGTTTGTTATGGGAGAGAGCTAGGGGGTGGCGCCCCCTCCCCTCTATTTAAAGGAGGGAGGCACCATGGGAGGGGGAGTCCTAGTAGGACTCCCCTCCCTCCTTGGCAGGCGGATTGGGAGGGGGGAGGAATCCTCCTCCCCCACGAATTCGTGTCTTACCCCACAAAGACTCCTTGATCCTTTCTTGGTTTTCAAGCAAACTCCAAGAAATCTTCTAGAACCTTCCAAAACATTCCGAAACCTTCTAGAATCTCCATACAAACACTCCGGAACATTGCCTAACTTAGAAAATGATCCCCAATATATGAATCTCATTCTCCGGACAATTCCGGATCTCCTCATGATGTCCCGGATCCAATCCGAGACTCCGAACAACATTCGGTCTCCAACGCATATTCCAAATCTACTTAAAACAACTTCGAACCTTAAGTGTGTCACCCTACGGTTCGTGAATATGCAGACATGATGAAGACACCTCTCCGATCAATAACCATCAGCGTGATCTGGAGATCCATAACGGCTCCCACATACTCAACGATGACTTCGTGATCGATAGAACCATTAACATACGAAACCAATTCCCTTTGTCACACGATATTCTACTTATCCGAGGTTTGATCATCGGTATCTCCATACCTAGTTCTACCTCGTTACTGATAAGTACTATTTACTCGTTCCATGTTATGTCATCCCTTGTGACCTAGTCACATGCTTGCAAGCTAACTAGATGACATTCCACCGAGAGGGCCCAGAGCATATATATCCGTCATATGGATGGACAAATCCCAATCTTGGTCCATGCGCTTCAACACATACTTTCAGAATACCCAATGACACCTTTATAACCACCTAGTTACGAAGCGGTGTTTGATGTCATCAAAGTACCCATCCGGTGATGGTGATTAACATAACCTCATGGTCGAAGGATTAGGTTACTATGCATTTGCAAGCTTATAGCAATACGAACTTAATGACTTGATCTTATGCTACGCTTACTATGGGTGTGTGTCCATCACATCATTCTCCTAATGATATAACCTTGTTATTAATGACATCCAATGTCCATGATCAGGAAACCATGATCATCATTTAATCAACAAGCTAGTTCCACAAGAGTCTTACTAGGGACTCTTTTATGTTTACAAAACACACATGTATCAGTGTTTCCTTATAATACAATTATAGCATGGGATGTAAACATTCATCATAAACACAAAGATATAATAATAACCACTTTTATTATTGCCTCTTGGGCATATCTCCAACAAGTTAGCCCCTAGATATATCGGGCCCTTCAAGATTCTGAACCGTCGAGGAGAAGTATCGTATCAACTGGAACTTCCTGAAGAGATGTCAGGCATCCATAATGTGTTCCATATCTCGTTACTTCGCAAATGCCTGGAAGTGCCCGAGAAGACTGATGTTTTCAAGAACATCAATCACAGAGCTATGGAAATCAACAATGACCTAACCTATCAGGAAGTGCCCATCCGTATCTTAGAAGAAGCCTACAGAACCACCAGGACCAGGAGCATCAAGTTTCTCAAGATTTAGTGGAGTAACCATACCAAAGAAGAAGCCACTTGGGAGCGTGAAGATTACATTAGGACAGAGTTCCCAGATCCCTTTAGTTCCTAGTTTTCTTTGTAAATCTCGGGACGAGATTTTGTTTAAGGGGGGAAGGTTTGTAACATCCCAAAACTTAAATCCAAGCTTATCAAGATCCAAATCATCAAAATGAGGGTTAACAAAAACGTTTCCAAATTAAAAATGAAAGCATTCATGTGTATGTGCATCTAATTTAGGAATTGATTTGAATTGCCATGGTTCTGTGATCCTTTGCTTGTAAAATGTTTCTTAGGTGAAATAAACAACATCTAAGTCATTCCCAAGATTTTCCCAAAGAAAAATAACTCATAATGAATATTTGAAGTGAATGGTCATTTTGGCCAAATTAACTCTCATGTCTACTTTGGCTATTCCTAGTATTCAAAACTTAAATGAAACATGTGTGGATCTTTGAACCCCTTGATAGTACACATAATGAGGTACCAAGGCCCACTTTGTGATCTGCAAAAATCTTTCAAATACAAATTTTAAATGACAGTTTAAAATTGAATCTATTTCATATGGGAAGATCCCACTTTTTCAAAACCACTCAAACAAGCTCAATTTTTAAAACCCAAGCACCCACAGAGTCTCAGGCTTATTCCTAGCAAACCCACCAAAAATCTTTTCAAAATTCAAAAGTTTATTTCATGCGGCAATTTCATTAAACACTTGGCATGCATGATTTACACCCTAATCCTAGCTCACTGTTTTGAATAGGGTTTTGCCCCCATTTGATCTCCATTTAATCCCTGTCCCCCCAGGGTCTAACCATGCCATTAGCACCTCACCCCCTGGTCCCTAGTGGCAGTGCAAGGCCATGGCGAGCCACCCCTCGTCGGCCGACCATGCACTCGCCCTAGCAGACCACCTCCCTCTCTCTCGCCATGTCTAGGAGGTAGCCAGGACCTCACCGCCACCCTCTGTCCCCTGCCCGAGCCAACCCAGCAGTGGACCACCGAGGAGAGCCCGTGCCCAGTGCCACCGCACCATGCCGAGCATGCGCCAGAGCGCCGCACCCCGCACGCGTGCACAAGCCGCCTCTCGACCGTAGCCCGTGCCTACCGCTCCGCCACGACCCAGGGAACATGACGGACACGCCCGTTCGCCACCCAACGCACCACAGCCACCGCTCGCCGTGGACGCCACCGCCTCTGCCGCTCAGAGCGACAGCTCACCCCGACCGCATACCACCGCCCCTACACCCGCATTCACTTCCTAGAGAACCGCCAGGAGACCGCCCGTCGATCGCCACCCTCAGCCATGCCGCTAGCCGCCCGTAGCCATGTCGCCACCGTCGCCTGCCCATCCCTCTCGGTCTCGCTGTCGAGCCTATAAAAGGAGGGCACCCCTAGCCCGTTGAAGCACACCACTCCACTCCCCTCACCTCACTGACCGTCCCACACCACTAGCTAGAGCAAGGGGAGCATCAGCTCACCGGAATTGCACCGGAGCAGGCCGCCTCTGGAGGAGAAGGGCGCCGCTGATTGCGACCACCCCCGGAGCTGCCTCGACCGTCCCTGAGCTCGCCGTCGACCACCAGTTCGTTTGCCCACCTCGCCATCGTCGCTAGAGCCCTGGTACGCCCCCTATGCACCCCCACCGAGCCGCTAGGGTTCGAGCTCGCCGGCGACCTGTTCGTCGTTGACAACGATCCCCAACCGTAGATCTCAGTTCTAATCTAACGGCCCACATCACCCCGTACTGCTTCGCGCGTTATGAGCCGCTGACTTGTGGACCCCCCCTGTCAGTTGAGCCCCGCGCCGCGGAGTGACACTGGGCCGGCCCGTTAGAGTTTCCCGCGCGACCCAGTTAGTTTGAATTAGGATTTTCCTTTTTAGTTTAAACTTAGTTGTGTCTCTGAGTTTGAAAATCAATTCAGAGAGTTTGACAAATCCAAATTGCATGAAACTAATTTTGCTTGAAAGGTATGGAAATGATCTATCCAAGCCCGTTGGATTTAATTCAATTAGAGTTATAGATCTCTCCTAGTAAAAATAACAAAACAGAAGCTTTTGCAACTTGCAACATTTTTATAAAATCAAACAAGATAGGTTTTGAGTTGATTCCAACTCTCAAAATTCACATTTCATCATACCTATCTGAATATGTAATAATATTAAGGTTTACATGCAGTGACTTTGGACTAGTACCAAAATAATGCTAGATAGGCATTTCTAGTCACTTTAAATCATTAAATAATAAACTTAAACCAAAGTAATATTGATTCAACCTTTAAATCCCATTCCCACATGTTAGAATATGTGGTGAGGACATGTGTCCACATGATCCAATATTTTAGGTGATGAATATTAAATCTTAGTTAATTTTCAATGAGTAGAAATTAATTTTCTAAATTATAAAGAGTGAAACTATTAAATTAAACTTGTGGTGCTTGAGATGATAATAGATCATCGAATGTGTGTCTTAGAATACTAATTAGACTAGTTAAGTATTGTTTGGTGATTGTGTACTCCATATGTATTTATAGACGATAGTACCGACCAAGCTTTCGAGGAGGAGGAGTTCTACCAAGAAGAAGAAGAAAACTTCAACCACTTCACCAACCAAGGCGAGCCACCATGACCAATGCAAGCTGACACTTGCAAGTATAATGCTTAGAAAGCTAGGATTAAACTAGATGGTTTAGCAAAGATGCTTTAGGCATGCTTTGGTCACACTACCTTGACTATTAGTACCCCAAGTCTTATTTACAAGCTTTACTTCCTTTACTTTACCCAAAGTTCTTTACTTGTTTTGAAGGTAGCATAAAGAGTATAAAACTTGACCTATTTATAAACCCTTTAGATGTCATTCTACGGCATGAGATTGAACCCATCTTTTCCACCTTAGTGAACACTCTTAACTTAGTAGTTTAGAGTAGATCAAAAACCTGAGTCACTTTAGATGGGAACACATGGTGAAAATGGTTTATGAAAACCTTGGAATGATGAGTCATTCTAATGATATGTTTTGACATGTGTTGAGAAACACAAATTGTTTATGATGGTGAAAATGTTGAGGCATGAGCCTTAACCCTTTTATAAAACTGATGGTTGGATTCGGATGCGATACCATTCCAAATTACCGTACAACCACACTACCTGAATTGGGTAAGGCTTAGATGGAAATTTGTATGCATTTGTATTAGTTCCCTCGCGGGAGAGGTTTGAGCTAAGGCTACCTCTTAATGTTGTCCACCTATGCAGTGCCCAAGATGACTGATGGTCATGGTTGGGAGGCCATGCTCATAGGAGAGGTGCTTATACTAGGGTGTGTAAAGGGAAGGTTATGTTTGATTATCTGGATACTAAGTATGATGATTCAGGGTTATCCCTGACAGATGTATCGAATCTTGTGGTGAAAGTGTACCACCTCTGCAGAGTGTCAAACTATTCGAATAGCCGCGTCCGCGGTTATGGATAGTTGGAATGGCCATACTGTTTCGTTGTCAGATGTTTTCCAAACAACTTATGAAATGAATGATGAATTTTGACTTGACCAACACAGGGTTGTGTTTATGACAACAGCTTCCCCACTTAAGTGATTCTAGAACTTTATTTTATCTTCCTTTGCTTCTGAACTCAGCTTAGGTTTCAAACTTAACTTTAGAGTTAAACTTAGATTTATCACTTTAACTTAAAACTATATTACTTGTTAGAGGTATTTTGCGAGTACTTAAAGAGTACTCATGGCTTTTGTCCCTGGCTATTCTCATGGCCAGACTATGAAGGAGACTATCAATATGATGGCCAATAGGACGGCTATGATAACTAGGACTATCTGCCTTCGTCAGCATTGCATGTGCCCCTGAAGATGGACCCCACCGCTACGCTTATCTTTTATTTCCGCTACTTGTTGTATTAAGACTAGATCATGAGATCCTTATTTGTGTAAGACCTTATGTATGGTTTGTAATGGATGATGTTCTATGATATCCAATCCGTTATGTCTCGCAAAAATGATAATCCTGGGATTGCGAGGTATGGCATAACGGGCATTTGGGATTAAAAATCCGGGTGTTGACAGCCTTGGTGGTCCAGCCCAACTTTCCTTCTGTTTGCCTCATGCTTCCACCCAAAAATGAGCTCTGGCTAGATGTTTTCTTTCTCTTCCATATTTTAGGCTGCCCAAGTGCTAAATAACTTAGACTAGTAAAACTTTCACATGTTACTAGCCAAATAACATCTATCTAGTGTCATGCAAGGCCTAATTAATTAGGTTGTAGGAATAGCTCATATGGAACTTGGTTTCGTTGACTCGATTCCACCATAATCTATAGGATTCAAAGGATTTCCAAAGAAATTCTATAGGATTCCAATCCATAGGAATTTTTTAAATAGAATGTGTTTGTTTCAAAGGAATAAATCCTACAAAACTCCTATGCATTGCTTCCCTACACTATAATCCTTTAGGATTTATAACAAGAGGTGAGACCTCTTGGAAAATGTCCTATGTGTCCATCACATGTACCTAAACGTATAAAATTTCATGTGTTTTTCATACGGTGCAATCAAACACCTTATCTTATTGATTCCTACATGTTTCATTTCTATAGGATTATAAGTGAGAACGAGGCAATATCCTTGTGGTTGGGTCTCAATTGGCGCATCCCAATGACTAGAGTTCGATCCCTATTAGGGACCAATTTCTAGAATTCTCATGCCGACCCGCTTCTACAATATCAAAAAGTGTCTAGTTCCTCCTAGCACTGTTTCATCTTTTTTTATAAGTGTCATGTCATTCTATTCCTGCACTTCTCCTATTCCTATGTTTTACAAATCCTTTGAATTGAACAAACCCCAAATACATGTTGTACACGCCCTACTATTTTACTTATAGCATGCTGACTAGTCCTTAGAGAAATTCCAATAGTATAGCCAACAACTTGCTTGTACAATACACTAGTTACCTCTAAAGGTTTACTGTACTTACACATGACTACTTTATGTGTAAATGACCCACCTCACATACTCACAAAGTGCCTAGGAGAAATATGGCCAACCATGTAGTAGGAACATACTACCTTGGTTGGCATGAGGAATGATAAACACGAGTTTTGGTAACTTCCGTAAAAAATCCTTCGCAATATGGCCTATTGGCCTACCATGTAGGAACATACCTTGGTTTGAAGCCAAACAACCAAGGTATGACCATATTTACATCGGAATTTATGATAAGGTCCCCTTATTCAATATATTGGGGCATCTTGGCATGGTAAACAATGTTTATTACAATTATAATTTTTCAACTTTTATGACTAGAAAAATCAGTTACACTTTTCCAAGTAACTATTTTTGTAAGAAAGCACACGTGGAATAAGTCCCATATGACAACCCCATTTTTTCACACATAGTGCACACAATTTTATGGGCATTTCTCAAGTTACATGAATTTACATGCTAGCTAATTTTGCCACTTAACTCCCTCTATCGATGTACCAAAATTATGTCAAACTTGAACTATGATCGTATGATAGGTTGTTCCCTCCTAAGCTTCTTCTACAAAGTGGCGGATCTAAATGGTGGATAGGGCGGTGAATGGACCACCTTAAGATTTCTAAATAGCCTATATATTATACATAAAAAATAAAAACATTATTAAATGAAAATTTTCCCTGTTGGACTGTCCTCACATGTTGAGCTGGATGTAACATCCCAATTTCAGAAACCTTGATTAGTTGTCCAGAATGCAAAAATCAGGGGGAACAAAAACTTTTTCTTGATTAGTGATACAGTGTTTGCTTGTTGTTTGCTTGTGCTTGTGCTTGTGCTTGTTCATCTGAGTGTATACCATATGATATGCTCCTTACCTCACCATCAATTCACAAAACCTAGTTAACAAAACTGTCTTGACTCATTTTACATATTCCCAAATGTTCTGGCATTTCAAAAACCTGAGCCAAGGTGCCTTTGCAACCCTAACTATTTTAGTAGCTTCTATTGAAAAAATTATGGAGATCTATATGATATAATCTCCTTATGTTTTCAAGACAGACCTTTCAACTACTCTTACCTCTAGGTGTTTCTAAAACCTTTTTATAAAGCTTTTGAATTATACTCTTGGTAGAAATACCAAGGACTCTCAACTTATTCAAACTCCACCCTTTCTACCCATCGTTACCTCAATCTAGGCTTGGAGGTACCCATGGTAGTATATTTGTTCTGTTTGTAAGATGAGTTGTCTTGATCTGCTAAGACGAATTGCCTTGATCTGCTGTTTGACTTGGTTGCTTGGAAGTAGTATGAGATACTCTAGGAGATCATCCAATAGGATCAAGATGTCTTAATATCACAACACCATAAGAAAGAATACAAAGCTAGATATGATCTGTAGCCACTAGGTGATCATCTAAAACCCCTAACAAGATTAATTCTGAAGTGATCCATTCTAGAAGCTTCAAAGTCAATGAAGACCAATATCAAGCATGGATCTACCCTACTCAACCTATACTTCATCACCATCTACTTTATGATGATTTGGAACCTTGTATCCTCTCAAAAGCATTCCCCTACTTTGGAAGAAGCTCACACCTTCATCCTATCTTATTTGGACCAACTCCTGGAATGATTGTGTTCTAATAATAAAGGTCTATCAATCCCTACTTCACTTGTTTCAATTGGACCCTTGTGCTTCTAAAACCCACCTGGTTTTGAAGGCTATTTGATAATATGTTTTGGCACCCTTATTTTATTCAAAGTTTGGTATCAATCCTAGGAAGGTTCAATCCTTATCAACCTCAACCTTATGTACCATGGTGATCTACCTCACTTGGTCTATCCATCCATATAGCCCATGACCCAAGGGGAACCCTGAGCTCCAAGATCCAACAAGATTTTGATGGTATTAAAATAACATCACCCTAGATTCTTTATTCCTTGTTTCCTACCAAAATCAAGTGGGATTCTCAAAACCCGAGGTTGCAAATAATATATAAAATTTGTTGACATCATATACCTTGGAAATATAAATTTATCAAATATTTTCCATAATTAATTTGGACCAAAACTATTTAAAACCTCTCCTTTAACAAAATCTCAAAAACTCCAACTATAAAGGAAAGTTTGGTTTCTGCCAAAGAACATTCCCAACTTAAGGCACATTTGATGCATATATATCCTATCCTTCTTCCCACCTCAAAAATAAATATTTTTGAGATGCTTTATTATTTGTTTTTTCCCTTTTTCCTAAATGATAGAAACAAGAAAAAATTGCTTAAGAAATACTTTCCTATCTCAATAAATTCTAGGAAAATTCTGCAAAGTGTGAACTCATATTTGGGACCATCTCAAATCAAAAACCCACCTAGTCTATTTCAAAAATATCAAATAAACTTTTGAAATCCATTTCAACACTTATTGAAAATGGTATAATAAAGGGATCTATACTCATAGGAAAAATCCCAAACAATTATCCCTAGTACACCTTCATCATACCAACCTACTAGCATCAGCTCCCCATCTTGCCAATACTAAGTTTTGAAACATCCCTTGATGATCATCATCATGACACATTTTGACACTTTACTAAAACCTTGGTCTAAACCATCCAAACCCCATCAAATCTTGCACCATACTTCTCCACAACATACACACACCCCTCCTGGTCATGCTCAACTGTAGCATAGCACTGTAGCAGCATACACCCTCCTTGTCCTTAGTGTTTGGATATTGGAGAGACAAGAGATCTTTCCATATATAGTCATTCACTCCTTGCCACTATTGCACCCCTATCTCTTTACCTTTCTGCAGCACCAAAGAGCCCCCAAACGACCTCCCCACCGCCAGCATTGCCCAACCATGGCTCTCCTCTATCTCTCTCTTTCCCTAAGTGGACAAGGTCCACCATGAGCCGTTTCAACTCGAGATAAATGGCCAGAGGCCAGACAACCCTGATCCCCCTAGCTCATTTCCTTCCCCCACTTCCCTACTCTCCCCTCCTGCACGCCCCATCCCTCTCACCCACTACGCACCCAAAGAGAGGAAGAATGGTGGTGAGGTGCTGCCGGCAAAAACATACAGGTTACCATCATTTACGGTCGTCCCAGATCCATCTCTACTCTCAGATATACTCCCCTATCCCTGATACACCTCCTCCGTCCTCCCCTTTCCTTGCAGGAACGCTGAAGACACCCATAACCTTGCATGACCGACATGGAGCTCCACCAGGGAAACTAACCCCTTTGAGCGCATGCAGCTGTGCCAGAAACTCCCCAGAACCAAGTAGAGGCTCCACCCCTCCCTATGTCTTCCTCCATCGACATGCATGCCCTCTCGGAGCTTCCCTAGTTTGCTCCTGAACGTGCTCTTCGGCCGCTGTCATGTGAGCCGCTCTTCGCCATGGAACACCCCTCTTACGCCCCTTGTTTGGCTTCCCACGTCAAGCCGCTTCGTCTCCGCCACATCCTAGCCTCCGGCGAACCCCTAGGTGAGCACTCCGACCAACCCCCAACGCTCCTAGGGTATTCTCCATGCCACCTCGTCGAGAGGAAGAAGACGCGCCCCTGGCCGTTGATTTCTTTTATATCGGATGATCCCTAGCGCCCCTTACCCTTTTGGGAGACACCGCCACTAACCGCGGGCCCCGCCTGCCAGCGACTTGAATCGCTGTCCCCGAGCGCGTGGGCGTGGCGCTAAACCAGCCTCCCTCTGCGCGACCTGCTTTCTCTCATATCTGGCCAAGTAGCTCTCTTTTCCTTTTCTATTTATTAACCTATTTCAGATCTGCAGAATACATGGTGGTTTAAATCTAGAAAAAATGGAAAATGGAGTAATATGTCCAGATATAATTTTTACCAAGTTCCCTAATGTTTTATATACCATGCAGTACAAAAATCTTGGCCAAAATGATAATACTTAATTTCTGGATTTTAATCCACTAGATAGTATCCTTTTTCAGTAAATAATTTACACCATGAGTTCCACTGATCCAAATGAGCCATTTAAAATTTTATATGTCAACTCTGGAAAATACCTATCATATGGCTATGGTCTTAGGACAAGGTGAACCATGGTTGCACATTGGTAAAAATAACAAAACTAATCCCGTTTGTGCTTTATGAAAATTCCCTAGGCCAAAATGTAGCATGTTTTGAGTTGATTCCAACTCTCAGATATGTGGTACACTAAATACTTCCAAACCCCAGGAGCTCCATATTTATTGAGCGATTGATAGTTTGTAGGGAATTAAAAATCTCTGCCTAGTATGGTTTCACTCAATAAATCCTAGAAGAAGCTTTGTAACTCCAAATGAGATGATTCCAATTGATACTAGAAGGTATTCAAAATACCTATCCACTATACTTGATGTCATTTGGACCTATAAACTAAATCTGGTTAAAAAGACAAATTTACTACAGAATGGACTTTGGGATTTTCCCAAGGGCATTTTGGTAATTATTTTGAGATGAATCCAACTCTCAAAAATCTTAAATACCAAAGTCTACTAAAACCTCTAAGTAAAATTTTTATTCGAGGTCTAGATCTTTTCTAGTGATTTATTCACCTAAACGAGAGGTTATTTCACTAGAAAAATCATAACTAAATATAGAAAATTGATAAAACCATGAAACCACTTTTGGTGGCCTTGTTTTATTAATACCTATCTGTTGATATCATTTTTGTATATTGATATCATACATGACCAAGCCTTAGTTCTAAACCCCTTTATTAAGTGGTTTTGGCAAATAAATCCTAAAGGAAATTCCACAAAGGCAATTTAAGTAATTCCAATTGCTACTATCTCAATCTATCAAAACTTAATGAAGTTACTAAGGTGTTGCATGTTGGTTTGTTGTATGGTATTGATAATTGTATGTCTTGTATTGATTGTGCCCTTTGTTTGCTTGCATGTGATCCATATCGACGATAGATGCGATTATATCGGAGACCAGAAGAAGATGGTTATTATTATTGGTTACTATGGTATTCTAAGAAGAAGTCCAGGGACATATATTGCCAGTTTCCTGATCTCAGGCAAGCCACCTTCTTGCTCATAAGCCTTGTCCTACTATTTTACTTATGCATGTTTTACCTGCTATTTTATGAAAGCTGCATTGTTTTATTATATGATGATCTATATCTGGTAGTGGCTTGGCTCCTCAAAACCATTACACATGTGTACTACAAAATACAACCCCTTGACGACACATATTTGTCCGTAGAATGGTAGATGGTGTACAACATCATAACCCTTTGGAGACCCTGTTTTAGCCGAAGTAAAGCAATAGGATGGGAAGACATGAGGCTCTAGAGTGAGAGGGATGAGGATGATTTCCAAGGCATGTCATGGATCTGATGCAGCCTGCCTCCATTCTTCGTCGGCGCTACTCCGGCGTCGGTGCCCACCCATGGCTTCTCCGGTAGGCAGATGGTTGACCTCGTTCATAGGGGTCAGTACTGATGGTAAGTTCATGGATGGATCTTTGGCTCTCTCTTCTGATGATTGGCTGGTTCTTCTCAACTCCGAAGGTTCTCCTTTGGATAGCAAAACTCTAGAAAATGGGGTGAAGATCCTGAGAGAATCTATCGTGAGGTTCCCCTCTCACTTGGCTCGTGCAAATGAGCCCATATCTATTGGATCTCCTTCCCCTATTGGCTCTAATGTGGATTGTTCTTTGAAATGACATTCTCTTTATTTTTCCCATGGCAAGCAATTTCTGGGGTTTTTGATTCTCAACCCTAATGCCAAGAGACTGGTTCTTCTAAATCAAAATGAAGTGGTTATTGATGCTAGATATCTGCTACAAGATGAGAAGGTTTTTCCGCGTGCTTCTTTAGATCTACCAGTGTTGAAAGTTACGGTTGGATCTCAAATTTTGGCCGAGGTCAAAGGATCATCCTCTATGGAAAAGAAGAATGTTGTGATTGAAAAAGCCCATGTTGGAAATTTTGTCTCTAACGTGAAAGTTGAGGATCCAAGTGTTTCAATTGTGGGAAAAAGTATCCAAGGTAACCCTGTGCCATTTCTCTAGATTTCAATGTGGGGTTAAAATTTGATCAGAATGTTCGGGATAAATTTGGCCTCTCTATGAATTTTCAGCCTGGTTTTCTAAGAAGGGCTCTCTTTCTGGTGTGTTCTTTTGGTCGAGCTAATTTCAAACTTGATGTTCAAACAGTGAGCATAGCTCTTCAAGCTTGTTTTGGAGGGATGGCTTCTCTCTTTCAAGTTAAACACTTACAAGATAGATCTTTCAGATTCTCGATTGCTTCTAGAGTAGTTGCGTTTGAAATTTACAATATCTCTAGATTCTCTTTTGATCATTCTTTTATGGTTGTCAACCTCTGGGGAGAAGGTGGCCCAAATTGGCAAGCTGAACAAAAAAGTATTAATGTTAACAAGATCAAGAATGGAAAATTGTTTCTCACAAAGAAAGCTCTCCCGGAATTTTGTTGCATGCCAAGAATTCAAAAATTGTCCATTTGAGCGCTAACTCGGTCTTTGACCGGTTATAGTTTCCTTAGTCAATGGCAGTTTATCCCCCATGGAGGAATAGACCAATTGATTCAACAATTAATTCGCTTTCATTTCCTGAGGTGGTGAGTAGGGGAAAATCTGACCAGGGGCAATCTCCTTGACAATCAAAGTCGTGCGATAAATCTGGAGAAATTAATTTGCCCGGTCTGCTCCCTTTTTTGCGCTTTCCTTCCTTTCCTAAACGAGATTGGCCCAATGATTCTTACCATAATTGGTTCAAAGCCCAACAACCCACTACTCGTTTTCAGCCCCAGGTTTTCCACTTGTCAAAAAGATTTGGTAGTTTCTTTTGCAATGCTAAAAGCAGAGTGCCCCGTCTCCTCAACTCCCTCTCCTGTGAAAACCCCAACCTCCGCTACTCCTTGCTTGGTCTCGCCGTCGCCGGTGAGCTCTGTGGAAATGGCCAACATCCCCATTGATCATGTCCCTTTTTTGCCGCATGGATTTGAGATTATGCACATTAAGGGAACGGTTGGTCTTAGAAGGGTGGTGGTTCCTCGTTGGCAACGCCTCCATGAATAGTATGCCATTGGAACCATTGATCCCATGTCCCCAGGTCAGGTACCTTTCCAGAATGTTCAAGATGTTCTTCTTGATTTCCTTCACAATGAAGCTAGATTTGGTTTTGGGGAGATTCAAGACTACCCCTTTGGTGCGGCTTATGTCCAGTTTACGGATGTCAGCAAAAGAGATAGGTTGATTTGGAATAGCCCGATTGCATTTCAAGATGTGCATGTGTCTTTTGTCACGCATAATGAAGGGATTAACTGGCGTACAATGCAATTTAACAATGAGTGTTGGGTCATTCTTGTGGGTCCACCACTTGACCACATGAACACTGAATATCTCAATGCTATTTTTGATAGAATTGGCAAAATGCTTCTTTGGGAAACGGACCCACTTCACAAAGGGGAGATTATTGCCAAGGTTAGGGTCACTGATCTTGCTGACATCCCAAAAAGTGTTAGGTTAACTCTTGGAGAAAGTGAAGATTCTAAATCCTGGACTTTCTCGGTTGAGCTGTTATTTAGTAACCTGCTTGGGGGGTCCACAAGATGAAGATCCTGCACCTAGAGATGGAGTAGACCCTCATCCTGTACCTGGAAATATTGCTGCACCTTTTGTACCTACCCCACCTCCCCTCCCCCACATGTCAATGGTAATGCTGGTGGATGGGGTCCTTGGGCAGATGAGAATGGGGCCCAAAATGCACCTGATGCTCCTGTGAATAATGCTGATGGTTGGGACCAATGGGCGGCTGGAAATGCCCAAAATGCTCATGATGCCCTATTCTTGAAGATGGAGAATAATTAACACCTGACAACCTGCATTCTCCTCCTCATGCCACTCACAGTGGAATCCATGCATCCATTATTGAATCTATTCCTATTATTGCTGAGGGTGGGAATGCACAACTGGGTAATATTTAGGAACAAGAGGTTGATCAACCTGAGTTTTTCCATCTTCAGGATGTTGGAATTGGTGATGGAATTTTAAACATCATCGAAGCTTATCCAGAGGAAGATGATGAGGATAACAATCCTGATGCTGACAGAGATTCTGATAGTTTTGGAGATCATTTAATGGAAGATGTTGGCTTACTTGACCCTGAACTGGCTCATCTGCAAATTGGAATGGCACTCACTCATTTCATGGCAACACCTGATCTAATGGATGTGCAGCACAAGTTCTCCAAGCAAGGGCTTAACATACGGGATATATTTTTTGCACCACATATCCTGGAGCACTCTTTTGCAAAAGGAATGTATCCATATGAGATACCGTTAAGTTGGTTTAACTTCATCACTCTTATGCTTGTTACTCCTGAAAAATTCTCATGGACAAAGAATTTACTTGCTTCACAACTATGGGATATAATAAAAGAGCCAATTGCAGAAGAAGCCACTATTTCCTTTTTTATTCCTAATGATTGTGTGGCTCAGGTCCCACCAAAATGCATCCAGGACTCTCATGAATTTGGTTCAGACGAAATAGCCCCTTCTGCTCCATCAGAGAAAAGGAGGGGAGTGGGACATATCAACGAATCTGAGGTGATAAGGAGTCCAAGAATTGTGGAGCTCAATTATGGTCTCAAAAATCACTCCAATTTCTCTGATAGTAACTGTCTTACCTGTAATGGTGCACCTCCAAATCTCAATACTAACGTTGTCAAAAATCTGGCAGTTACTTTTTGCAAGGTGGCTGAAGAAGAAATTGAGAAAAAGTTGCAGAAAAGGAGTAGGACTGCAGATAAAGCTATTAAGCCACCAGTTGCTGCCAAGAAAAATGTTGAAACTGCTCCAGGCCCTAGTTTGGGGAACAAGAAGAAAAAGGAGGCTGATGGGCCCTGTGGACAGCAAGCTAAGAAGAAAATGAACAAATAAGTTTCCAATGTATGTAAACTTTAATCATCTAGTGTCTCCTTTTAGATCTATTTACCACTGGAATGCCTGTTTGTGGTGTCTAAAATAATGGTACTGGAATGTTATGTGGAAAAAACCATGCTTTTATGATCTATTTCTATATTTACTGGTGGATTGTGTTCTCTGGGTGTGCTGTTTGGTGGGTTGTACATCATACTTTGATGTTCAACAACTTATCCCCAAATCACATTGTTTCCATGGATAGAAAAAGAATATGGAAAATTTTAAACTTGAATTTAACAGGGAATGGGTGGCACTTTCACAGAAAAATGAAGAATCTAGATGTGAAATAATATGCATTCAAGAAACCAAGAGAGAAATCTTTGACATGGAGTATATTAAAAAATTCTCTCACCAAAAGTTTAACAAATTTGTGTATCTGCCATCAGCGGGGGCATCTAGTGGGATAATCACTATCTAGAATGGGAATCTCTTTGATGGTGAATTGGGTTTTCAAAATGACTTCTCCTTCTCTATCAAATTGACTTCTAAATTGTCCAATGCATCCTGGATTTTGACAAATGTTTATGGTCCATGTCAACCAGACAAAAAAGCTCTATTTCTAGACTGGTTCTCCAATATTGATATGCCTGATGAGTTGGACTGGTTAATCATAGGAGATTTCAATTTCATAAGAAAGCCCTCAGATAGAAACAAGGATGGTCGTGATGTTAATAACATGCTTCTCTTCAATAAGCCATTAGCAATCTTGGATTGGTGGAGCTTCCCCTAAAAGGCAGGAAACTCTCCTAGAGCAACATGCAAAAGGATCCTCTTCTTGAAAGGCTTGACTGTTTTTTCCCTCAACATCTTGGACAACCTCCTATCCATCCTCCTTTGTTTTCCCACTTTCAAAACCAACATCTGACCACATACCTTTTGTGATCTCAATTGGCACCAAGATTCCCAGAGCTCAAATCTTCAGCTTTGAAAACTATTGGTTGCAACATAGTGATTTTAAACAAATTATTCAGAATGCTTGGAATATAACTGTAGGATACCTGGATTGTGTTAAAAAAATCAATGCTAAACTCAAAAATGTTAAAAGGAGTTTGAAATTATGGGAAAAAAACTTACCCTGTCTCAAGAAGCAGATTCTCAAAGTGAATTGAACCATTGATTTCCTGGACTTAGTTGAAGAATTGAGGACTCTAAGCATCTATGAATGGAACTTAAGAGATATTCTGAAAAGCCATGTAATTACTCTGATTCAAAACCAGAAGGCTTACTGGAAATAAAGTGGCAAGATCAAATGGGTAAAACTTGGGGATGAAAATACCAATTTTTTTCATGCTAAGGCAACCATAAGCTACAGAAACAACTACATCTCCATGATGAAGGATCAAAACCTCATTGATATTCATGATCGTGATGGCACAGGTCATATTCTTTGGAAATCCTTTAAAGAAAGGATGGGAACTTCTCAAAATCTAAAAATTTATGTCAAACTCTCTGAGTTCTATAACATAATGGATTCTAAAACTTCTACATCTCTAGAGGTTCCCTTCACTGACAAAGAAATTGAGGATGTGATAAATGAACTACAAAATGATAAGTCACCAGGTCCTTATGGCTTCAATAATGAGTTTATCAAATCTTGCTGGTCAATTATTGGGAAGGATATCAAGGATTTAATCCAAGATTTCTTCCATGGAAAACTGTCCCTTGAAAGCATTGATTCATCTTTCATTACCCTTATTCCCAAGGTGGATTCTCCAACAACCCCTGCTGATTTCAGGCCCATCTCTCTACTAAACAGTGTGCTAAAAATCAAAACTTAGCTGCTTGCTAATAGACTCCAAAAGATCATCCTTAAGCTTGTTCGCGAAAACCAGTATGGCTTCCTCAAGAAAAGATCTATTCAAGACTTCTTAGGCTAGGAATTTTAATTTATATTTCAGTGTCACCAATCAAAGGAGGACATTGTAATTCTTAAGTTGGATTTTGAAAAGGCCTTTGACAAAATTGAACATTCAACAATTTTGAGCATCTTAAAAGAAAGAGGATTTGGTGATAAATGGATCAATTGGATAAACATGATACTCCAATCTGGATCCTCATATATTCTATTGAATGGCATACCTGGGAGGAAATTCTATTGCAAGAGAGGTGTCAGGCAGGGTGATCCTCTCTCACCACTGCTTTTTATTCTGGCTGCAGACTTTCTGCAATCTATACTAAATTTAGCAATGAACAAAAATCTTATTAATCCCGCAATCAAATATTCTGCATGCCTAGACTTTCCTATCATTCCATATGCTGATGATACCTTGGTGATTATGAAACCAAATTCCAAGAAACTTCTCTGCCTGAAATCAATTCTCAATACTTTTGCTTCCTCCACTAGATTAAAGGTTGATTATCACAAATCAAATATGATTTCCATAAATTTGGATCCTGACAAGATGGACCATTTTTCTAATACTCTTTGTTGTAATAAGGGGAGCCTCCCTTTTACCTATCTTGTCCTACCTCTTAGCTTGACAAAGCGTCCCCTAGAGTATTTTCTTCCTATGGTAGAAAGAGTTCAATGCAGACTTGGAGGAATTGCTGATTTCCCGAATTATGGAGGCAAACTTCAACTGGTCAAGTCTGTTTTATCCTCTTTACCTCTCTTTTTCATGAGCTGTCAGGAGGTTCCCATCTCAATCAAGGAACAAGTGGTAAAATACATGAGACATTGCCTATGGAGAAAAAAATAGATGATGTTCAAGCAAAAGGTTCAGCTCTTGTGGCCTGGACATAGGTGTGTGAACCAAAAAACCAGGGAGGTTTGGGTGTTCTAAACCTGAATATTCAAAATAATGCTTTGCTACTCAAGAACCTTGACAAAATTTTCAATCACCATGATACTCCATGGGTACATCTGATTTGGAACACCTATTACTCTCAAGATCACCTACCTGGATACCAAATTGAAGGATCATTCTGGTGGAAAGCTCACCTGAAGCTCATTGATGCATATAAAGCCATGGCAAGATGTCAACTTGGGGATGGGAAAACAGTTTACTTGTGGACAGATTTATGGAGGAATGAATGTCTACAATTTAAAATTCAACACCAACTATCATATGCAAAAAATACTAAAATTATTGTACATGAAGCAATCCACACTGAGTACCTTGAAGACCTTTTCAACCTCCCCATGTCACAACAAGCTTTCTCTGAATTTGAAGAGTTGTAAGACATCTGCCAACAATCCCTGATTAGCAGCCAACTTGGACACCCTAACAAATGGAGATACATCTGGGGCTCTAAAGAATTTTCTTTTAAAAAGGCATACATGGTTCTAGCTAGCCCCGAACCTGCCCCACCTCCCTTCACATGGATTTGGGCTTCTTCATGTCAAGCTAAACACAAATTGTTCTTCTGGCTATTGCTCCTTGACAGACTAAACACAAGGAATCTTCTAAGAAGGAAAAACTTCTCCCTGCCTGATTACAACCGTGCAATTCTAAATTGCAACACTGAAGAGACACTAGTTCACCTCTTTTGGGACTGTCCATTTGCCTCTGATTGTTGGGATTATATCTGCCCTCAAAGAACTAGAAACCATTCAGTATTGGAAGCTTTCCAAGATATCAAAGCAAAATTAAATCTACCTTTTGTAGTAGAAATAATGGTTATGGGCACTTGGGGAATCTGGATTTGCAGAAACAGGAAAATATTTGATGATACAAGGCCAAGATTTGCAAACTGGAAGGCAATCTTTCTTCAAGATATGAGATGGATACAATACAGAATGAAAAATATGTACTCCCTATAGTTCAATAACTGGTTTCAAAGACAAGTCCATTAGAAGTTTCTTTTGTATCTTTATAGCTTAGTAACTAGAATCCATGTAACTTGTATCTTTTAACCTATACTTAAATTATATAATAAAAAAATGCAGTGGGGGATTTTCCCTACTGTTCTACCCTCAAAAAAGGATGGGAAGACCCCGGAAAAGTTTTACAAAGAGTTTTGTGATAAAACCGTGGTGAGGTTGACCTACCAAGAGAAGTTTGAGAAAGAAAAAGGTTTTCGTTTTACAAAAGATGCTAAAAGAAAGATGGAGGAAAAATGTTTACGAAAATGCACCCGGTTCTTTGTAGCTTTAGCTATAACAACTTAACCCGTGCAACCACACTACTCTAGAATGGGACAGGGCTGCGCTCGAAGTTTGCTACTCTTGTGTGGTAATTCTCATGACTCCTGAAGGGGGGTCATCTTCCTCTAATCCTGGGCTTCCTTTATAAAAAGGGTCTACTATTAGACAGTCACCTGGAGGAAGTAGGATCACCCATGTGAGTGATTGGGGGATACTATGAGCCTCTCATTGAAAGTGCCCACTCTGGAGGAGTCAGAATGCACTCTGGTTGGTCTATGGCCCCGACGTCCCGGTGTTGATAGGAACAACTCATAGGGTAGGGCCTAGACTAGAGTGTCATCTGGAGAGTTTTGATCGGTTACTCGACCCACGATCAGTATGGATTAGGGCAGGGTACTCGGATGTCTGGGTAAAGTGTACAACCTCTACAGAGTGTAAATATATTCAAATAGCAGTGTCCGCTGTTATCGACGGGTTGGACAAACTACTGTAGATCGGTGATGGTTTTGATTTCAAAAAGGACTTCAAAAAAGCAAAGGCTTTGGAAATGATTTGACCATTGGATGGTCGGAAAGGAAGGAAAGGAGTTTGGCCATGAGATGACTGGAAGGAAGAAACAAATGGGTGACCCATTCCTACTATTTTTCCAAAACTCTTCAAAATGTTTTCAAATGGTTTTACAAAAAATTTCAACAAAGATATGTAGATGACATATCTACAAGAGAAGATATTTGATAAAAGAACCTCTCTTGGAGCCCCCCTACTCAATAGCTATATTGCATATCCTCTTATTGTTATTAGCTTAAGGTGGTTTGAGAGTACATTCAAAGTACTCACTAGCATTGTCCCTATCTATTAACTTGGTCAGATATCGAGAAGAAGGTGAAGTTGACGACTATGCGAGCTAGGATGTTCTCCCAATCAGTTGCCTATAGGTTAAGACATGGCTTGGGCTCTACGCTTGACAAAGTTCCGTTGATAAGTAAGGTATGACATGTATCTACTTAAGTAATGGATGTTTACTTTGATACTTGTCGGTTATATGCCACGACTAATTGATCATGGGATCGTGGTGTATGCATAACAGGGATTCTGGGAGGGTTAATCGGGGGGGCCCACACTAGATCCACGAAATCGATTTAAGGGACCCAAGTTAGTTAATACCTTAAGATTTCTTTGTAATATGGCATACCATATATGAACATGTTTGGGTTTCAAAACAAATGGCCATGCTTATGTGATAATAATGCATGTATTCTGTAAATGCGCATCTAGGCATGATATGGTAAATAATGTTTACATTTGTAGATTAATTAACAAAGTACACGGTGAATAATTAAGGCTCATAAATCTAGTTACTAGCCTTCCATTTTTACATAAAAGAGGACCATGTATGGGAAATTCTCCAATTACATGAACTTTTGACTTTTCTAGCTAAGTTCAACCACTTAAAGTATTTGTTGCTAAATTATCAAAATCAGATCAAATTTTAACTATGATTGCATGATAGGTTGCTAGCTCTCTAATTTCATGTAAAATCGCTTTAAGGTACTAGAGTAGTCAATCTATAAAAAACAACTAGAGGTTTGAAACCATCAAGTTCTTTCGAAGAATTATGCAACGGCTGACAAGATTGAACTAGTTATGATTTTTTTAAGAAAAATCAAAATAATGTATAACTTGTGCTTCACGTTCTCTTGAGTGTACTAGTTGTGATAAGTATGAGTTTTGATTGCTTTCGAAAACCATGTTTTGCAATATGGCCTACCATGTTATGAATATGCTTAGCTTCCAAATCAAATGACTAGGGTCATGGCTATATCTACATTGCAGTAGACGAACATTGTGCCCATATTTAGTAGATGAGCGCATGTTGGTTGGGAGAATATGTTTACAATCGTAGTTTCCAATTTTCACGAAAAAAAAATAGTTTTCTATTTTGTAAGTGATATACAATGTTTATTTGTTAAGTTAGTATACGAAGAATAAGGCCCAGAATAGTAATACCCCATTATTCGCACATAGCAGACCATGTTTATGGGCTATTTTTAAGTAATAACATGATTTCCAATCTGTCTAGTAGTTATTTCCGATTGGAACTACTTCATGTTGATCTACCAAAATTATATATATATCAAATTTGCACGACGAGTGCGTTATAGCTTCCGCAATCGTTTAGGGTACCCAAGATTTGAATATATAAAAACCACCATCAGGTTTGAAAAATTCAACTTCTTGCAATGTCTATGCACACAAAATTCATCACTATTCGTCCTTACAATCACCATAATTATGTCCTCATTGTCGAACTAGAAGGAAAATCATCATACATCCCTGCTCTTCCCTCTCTTTGCTACCTGTCCCCTCTTAGAAAGCTTCATAGCACCCATCAGGTACGCGTAGTGCTTTCATGCATGATTATAGTTCAAAGAGTACTAGTCTGGCGGTTCTACTACATATGAAGCCTAGCGGTAGAGAGAAAGCAGACCCCCATCATGTGAGCCATGTTTTTTCTACGAGATAAAATCTAGCATAATCCAAAAAGTAATCTCCCAATCCTCATATTTGATTTTTATTCTCAAATAAGATCGCATAGAACATCACACAAACATTTAGTTTTTAGCTGTGGAGCTGCATCAAATCTTACCTTAATAAAATGTACGCATAACATTGAATATTCAACGTTGGATCAAGACTCGCAAATCCTAACATTGCCAACCGTTGGATCTTCTTTTCCAGTCTAGGATCAAGAAGATTCTATTGATAGTGTTTAGCAGAATGACTATGCGTAAACCTGAAAACACACTTCTCGATCATTCTATCTCCTCCGTCATTTCTCTAGACCATGGTCCCAAAATTTTCAAGTATTAGGTAGCTAATAAACGTTTATTTATACACGATATAAAATACAAGAACCAAACATACACCGTTACTTTATAGATGTGGCTCTTTTTTGAGCTTTACCTATTACAGAGCATATTTTATATAGTGATGATATGTCTAACGCGCACTTTTGGCTATCGCGTGCTACGCACACTCATACTTTGAAAAATTAAGAAATAATTAGAAAGTGGCTTAAAAAATTCAAACTTTTTTGGAAATCAAAGATGACCAGGTATGCTACTTGTATAAAAATATTTTCCTAGGAAATTATTTTCATTGTATCCTGAGCAAAAAAACAAAAATATGATGAATCAAAGGTTAATAGTACCTGGTTATGTAGCATTTTGAATTTGTTTTTTTCAGGATACAATGAAGATAATTTACTAGGAAAATATTTTTATACAAGTAGCACACCTGGTCATCTTTGGTTTCCAAATTTTTTTGAATTTTTAATCTTTTTTTAATTATTTTTTTATTTTTCCAACTATGGGGGTGTGTAGCACCCGGGAGCCACACTGTAATTCTTTGATATGTCATACTTTATTATTATGTGAGTCTCACATGCAAGGCACGTGCAACTTACTAATAAAAGGATGGTGCACAAATACAAAGAGGCCGCTAATTTTGTCCAACTAAACCAGGAATTTGTAGATAAGGCCTCAAAATATATAAAAAGTACCCTAGTACAGAAAGGAAAGGCGCAATCAGGTAGAGCTTTATTGATTATCAGCGGTGGTATATAAAATAAGGGCATGGCTCAAGGCCGGATCAGAGAGTCCTCATTTCCTCCCACCCAAATCGCAATGCTTGGGACGGTCACTCTGAAGATGGAAGCCACCGTTCTCAACTGTTCCTCCTGCTCCCAACCCCTCAAGACTCAGCGGGTCTACAAGGTCTCTCCATTTCTACATTACAATCCATTGTTTTTTCTTTTGTCGGTTCGTCTGTGCAACTATTTTATTTTTCAAACTTCCTTTTCTACAGTGCATGGATATTCATCTAGTCTGCCACTGCTATGTCTACAAGATCACCTCATGACATAAATGCAAGCACCCTAGCAGCGGATTCACCCACGAGCCCTCCATGGACAATGTCCTATCAGCGGCTAGGGTCGAGTGCGCCCACAAAGGCTACAGTACTTTGATGCCCTACTACGAGCTCCACGAGCACGAAATCACGTGTCGGTATGCTCCGTGCACTTGCACGGAGACTGGCTGTGACTTCGCCGCCTCGCTACCAGTGCTCATCGCCCACCTCGAAGTGGTCCACTCGATCCAAGTGCACAAGATCCAGTATGCCACCACCAAAGCATTCCAGGAGGTGGTGCCATTGTCGGTCAGGGCATCCTGCCAGCTCATCCTCATCAGGGAGCAGGACGGCGCCGTGTTCGTCCTGATGATTGGCATGGTAGGCATGGTCCCCCTCGTGTATGCGGTCTGTGTTAGGGCCGCGATGTGAGACTTGCCAGTGTACAAGGTGAGGATGTGAGTGGAATGTCCGCCGCTGCTCTCCTAGACGGACGACATGAGGAGGACCGGCATCTTGATGGTGGAGCTCGACGCGTCGATCTTCGCTAAGCCGGGTGACATCATGTTTAAGGACCGTACGTCTTACCTGGCGGTGCTGCCGCATTACCTGGTCGGTCCTGCTACGTCAAAGCAGCTGCGATTCTTCTTTTGCGTCGAGTTTTAGTGGTGATCTAAGCTGCAGTTAATTGGTTTAATTGCAGAAAGATTGTTTGCATACCAGGAATGGTGGATTTTGTAGTAGTACTCTATCTCCATCCCAAGAAATAAGGCTCCCCTATTTTTCTTGTTTTTTGTTTGACCAAGATTTACTCTAAATATATATAAAGAATGTTGGTACTATACAAAATTAGCATCATTGGAAAGTGTGTTTTAATACGAATTCAACGATTCCAATTTTACATAATATAAGTAAATTTTAGTTGCTCTATTTATTCGGTCAAACTTTACTTTGGAGTGTGCATGCACCTTATTCCTTAAAACGAAGGTAGATGAGTTCGGTGGATGTACTCTCCTGAGTATTTTTCATGAAGTTTTAACTTCTAATGGGTTGGGTGGATGTACTCTGCTGAGTAGTAAGCTAAATAGGATTATAAGGCTCTATGTTTAGGATTATAAGGCCAGAGGGCCAATGTAGATGAATTATTCACTCTAATTAATTATGCATGCACCACTAGTTTTACATGCATGAGATGCTAGATAAAAAATAGGGGACATGATGAGAGATGAAACAACATGCATTGGGAAATTAAGAGAAAAGAGAGATATCTAAATTAATGAGTCACGGAAATTAAGACAATAAAGAAGATAGGTCTTATAACAATTTTAAAAAGCTCTCTGGCCTAATAATCCTAAATATAGGTAGGAGTACTGCTCAACATACATTTGGGAGTACTAGTACATAGTAGTAGTAGTACAATACTGGAATATGGTAGCAGTACTCCCCTCCGATTCATATTAATTGTCACTGGATTGGATATACTCGTATCTAGCACTAAAAATGTCTAGATACATCCATTTTCGCGACAAGTAAATTTAGCCATTTTAGAGTAGTACTAATTTGGTTGGAAGAAATCATATTCTTTCCGCAGTAGGGATGGTGATTTTTTGCTAGTAGTAGTACTAGTACATAGCAGGTAGTATTACTATATAGGTTTATACTGTACTACTCAAAATATATTTGGGAAATCGACAAAAGTTCATCTTGTGGTTTTACTGCTACAGTGATACTAGTAGTTTTTCAGGTGCGCATTCATCCTCTATCTTTCAGCAGTACTCCGCCCTTCAGCAGTATAAATGGAATTACTCAAAGAAAGTCTCTACCACTATAAAATTATAATCTTCCATGGTTGTTGATTGACAAGACAATTCATTGAGGTGGGATAGGGGTGAGGTTGTGTGGGATGGGCTATAGGCGTGCTACGATGCCTACTCCTACTATCACTCTACAGTGAAAATAAAAGAAATAGTTGTGATTCCTTGCATTAATTCTTGCCTTTGCCCCTTGCATGCCTATAGTATATACATGCATTAACTTCTGTGAGTAGTAGTACAAGTAGGAGTAGTATCAAGCAAGGATATACTAAAACGCAAAGATATACTCATAGGTCACATGGTGTACCATTCTGAGTCTTCGTCTTATTCTTCTTCTTTGGTTTGCTTGTGCTTTCCCTTGCCCTTCTTCCTTAGTTCTTTTTTTTGTTGAACATTTCGAGAGTTTGTTAACCCCTCTCGAAGTTCACTATCCGCCTGTATACCTCATAGGTCACGTAGGCGTCGAGGCTTTCATACTGGATCTGCTCTTCGGTCAGGGGCATGTTCCCCCACTTCTTGTGGTCTACATCCTTATTCTTCTTCTTCATGGCTTTTTAACAGATGTCTATGAGGGCCAACGCATAGTCAGCCAAAGAATCCTTCTCATTCATGGAGCCAGCAGGCTTCCACCTCTTTTGGATGTCCACGAAGTTCGTCACTGGCACTAGATAACGCCTAAGCCTGATACCATCGTTGCCGATGTCGACGCCTGCAAAGGAAATGTTAGGGTTGACGAGGAACTCTGCTAGCTTGAAGCATGGCTGGTCGGCCTAGCAGATCTGGTAGACCAGACAATCCATGCCCACACATAGCTGGACAACAACAGCCTTCTACATCGATGATTGCTTGTTGGTATACTCGACGTCGAGGCCAACAATCTTGTCGACCGTTGCCTCCAGGAGATTTTGGATTTTTTCGATGTAATCGTTCACCACTGATGCTCTGTTGGTATACGCCATGAACGGTGATTGGCGCCTTTTTTTGTTTTGTAGAGATCCGGTCGAGTGACAGAAAAGGAATGGGATCGAGAACAAAGGAACTGCTAGGAAGATCGGGAGATGCATCCATGAGCAGTTCTGGAGACGAAAGGGCATGCAGTTTCCCCCGGCCCCGCCCACGTACTCCTATAGAATAAAATTAATTTATGGATCAGTTTTACGAACGCAGATTATTTAGGTAGCTATAGGTTGATTTCTAGATTATACAAAAAGTACAAGAACCAAACACACACGATACTTTATGAACGTGGCTCGAAATTATAAATATTTTTTAAGTTTTACCTACTATAATTTTATATAAAAAATGATATGTCATACTTCTATTATCTGATTGTCACGTGCAAGGCACTTGCAACTCACTAGTTATTTCTTATCTTATCTTACAACTATATAGTGTACAAATAACTTTGAATATTGACCGTTGGATCAAGACTCGCGAATCCCAACATTCCCAGCAGTTCGATCTTCTTTTCATTCTAGCATCTAGAAGAATCTATTGATAGTCTTCATCACAATGAATGCTATGCATAAAGCTCAAAACACACTTCTCCATCATTCTAGAATCTTCTCCCTCGTTTTTCTAGACCATGTTACCAAAAATTTCAAGTTTTAGATAGCTAATAATCGTTGACTTCTACATAAAATACAAAGTATAAGAACCAAATATACACCCAAACTTTATAGATATTGATCAAATTTATATTTTTCTGTTTACCTATTATAATTTTATATAGTGATGATATGTCAGACATCTATTATCTGAGTCTCACGTGTAGGGTACGTGTAATTTATTAGTTATATATAGTGTACGAATAACTTCGGATATTTAGCGTTGGATAAAGACTCTTGAATCCCAACATTGCTAGTAGTTGGATCTTCTTTTCCATTTTAGCATCTAAAAGGTACTACTCCTTCCGTCCATAAATAACTGACTTGGGTTTGTCTACATTCGAATGTATCTATACACTAAAATGCATCTAAATACATTCGAATCTAGACAAAACCAACTCAGTTATTTTCAGATGGACGGAGTACTTTTGATAGTATTTAGCACAATGTATGCATATTAGTACTCCAAGTTACTTACCACTCAGACTAGCCTTAGAGCATCTCTAGCATGGAAAAAATAGCGTGCTATTTCACACTATTTAGCGTGGTATAGCGTAGTTGGAGAGTCCACGATATTTTTTCAAGATTTTGCTCGCTATGGCGCTATTTTTTAAATAGCTTGCTATATCGCGCTAAAACATCATAGCGTTAGCGCTATTTCAATATACCATATGATGAATGTATCAAGTAAGCAAACATACGATGAAAATTTTGATTGTTAAACTTAAGTGATCGCGTCAAGCCGCCGCCTCCTCCTGTAGCACCCCGCGATGTACCTAGATTTAGCCCTGACGGTTCTCCTCCAACTTGGGTAGCACCGGAATTGATTATGCATGTACAAGTATTACTCTAGGCAATTCATTAGATGCTGAAATCCTTTATATTCATGATATACCTGATATATTTTTAAATTTTTATAAAACAATGTTTTGTAAAATAGCACGTTATTAGCATGCTATAACTTTCATATCGTTTGGAGAAAAGCCACGCTAAATTAAAAAGCACTGATGTATTTTTTTTCCTTGATATCTAGTGGCTTGTCTAAATTTCGTAGTCTCTTAGAGCATCTCTAGTGGCTTGTCTAAATTTGGTAGTCTACATCTTCACATAGATAATGGTGTAAAATTTTCCTTTTTACACGACTTTAGTTTTCTAGTGGATAGTCTAAATTTAATAGTCTAAATGTCCATCTACACACAAAAGTCAATATACACAGCAAATCAACAAGTCAATATACCAACTTTGCTTTAGACATAGTGGCTCGGTTGTCCAAATATGGACAACGAGTAGCTAGTTTGGAGGATGTCTAAATTTTAGACCACTAGATACACAAGCCACCGGAGACATTTTTTGGTCCATGGTGGTCTATATTTGGCTTAGACTACCGGATACACTAGCCACTAGAGATGCTCTTAGGCTGGTCATAATGGGAAACATACTAGTTCATGTTACTACCTTCATGTGTGTACGTAATTAAGCCGAAGGAAGAGACCCTATTTTTTCTGAAATGGCTCCAGAAATACTCAATACCTAGAAAGGCTTGGACATTAAAGTAAATTATTTTTTCTAGTCATTAGACTATAGCTACTCCTAGGATAGGATATTATTATTCTATATCTTTTGAATTGTATAGCCAATTTCAAAATCCCACAGCGGCAAATTCTCCTGCCTCACCTCCACCGAAATATTTCGAGTGGTCACACGCCCCAAGTTTTAGCCATAAGAAATTCCTTTTCTACCCCTGACAATGGCCTATCTACTAATGTTGGGGCGTGGGTATGGTTTGTAATCCCCTCCCCCAGGGTCCCCACAGCTCTGAATCTAGGTAGTCCAACTTCCACCGACGTCATTTCCCCCATAGCACTCCAAAAAACCCTAACCCCTATCTCACCTCCGGCTCCTGCACCACCCCATCGGAGCATCCTCGCAGCGCTTCGCCGGCCTACACGCCACCCAACCCCCTCTCACCTCCAACACATGTACCACCGCACCGTAATCATCTCCGCCGCACTTCATCGACCTACACACCACCCAACCCCCTATCTCACCTTCAGCTTGTCAACGCCCAGATTTTTAATCCCAGATGCATGTTATGCCATACATCGCAATCCCAGGATTACCATTTTTGCGAGACATAACATATTAGATATCACAGTACATCATCCATTACAAACCATAATAAGGTTTTACATGAATAAAGGATCTCATGATCCAGTCTTAATACAAACAAGCAGCAGAATAATAAGTGTAGCGGTGGGATCCATCTTTAGTGTCACAGGAAATGCTGACGATGGGAGATGATCCTAGTTGTCATAGTCGTCCCGCTATCCTTCCTCCTGGTAGTCCTCCTCATAGTCTGGCCATGGGAATAGCCAGGGACAAAGCCATGAGTACTCTTTAAGTACTCACAAACTATCACTAACAAGTAAAGTAGTTCTACTAGGACACTAAGCTCTAAGTTTATTTGCAAAGAGCCATATTTATCTAAACTGAGTTCAGAAGTAAAGAAAGCTAATTTAACATTCTAAATCACCTAAGTGGGAACTTAGTTTTCATAGTCACAACCCTATTGTGGTCAATTCAAAGTCACAATTCATTTCACAAGTCGTTTTGAAAACATCTGACGACGGTATGGCCACTCCAACTATCCATGACCACAGACGCGGCTATTCGAATAGTTTGACACTCTGCAGAGGTGGTACACTTTCACCACAAAATTCGATACATCCATCAGGGATAACCCTGAATCATCATACTTAGTATGCGGATAATCAGTCATAACCTTTCAATTACACACTCTAGTATAGGCACCTCCCCTATGAGCTTGGCCTCCCAGCCATGGCCATCTGCCATCCTGGGCACTGCATAGGTGGACATCATCAAGAGGTAGCCTCAGCTCAAACCTTTTGAGGCCCGCAGGCCGGGCCTGGGCTCTAGTTCTGCAGCCCGAAGATGTCACGGGCCGGGCTCGGGCTTCATGAATGCGTAAAATAGGGAAAGGCCCGGCTCGAGGCCCGACGGCCCGAGGGAAAACGTGTATCATGGGCCGGGCCTAGGCTTGATTTTTAGGCTCGACAGCCAGGCCGGGCCGGGTTCGGGCCTGGGATTTTCACGGGCGGGCTTGGTCAGGCCCGGCCCGAGCCTGGCTCAGCCCGAAAAATGCCTAGGTATAATACTAATGCATATTAAACTTCCGGCTAAGCCTTACCCAATTCAGGTATTGTGGTTGTACGGTAAAATTAGAATTTTATCGCATCCGAACCCAACCATCAGTTTTTATAAAGGGCTAAGGCTCAAGCCTCAACATTTTCATCATCATAAACCATTTGTGTTTCTCAACACATATCAAAACATCTCAATAGAATGACTCATCATTCCAAGGTTTTCATAAGCATTTTCACCAAGTATTCCCATCTAATGTGATCAATGTTTATGCTTAGCACTAGCCACTAAGGTTAAGAGTGTTCACTAATGAGGGGTACTAATCTTCAATCTCATGCCATAGAATGACATCTAAGTGTAACTAGATAGTCCTAGTTTTATACTCTTTATGCTATTTATACTAAAAAGTAAAGAACTTTGGTAAAGTAAAAAGTAAAGCTTGCAAGTAAGACTTGGGATGGGTATAAATCAAAGCTATATAACCACAACATGCCTAAGGCATCTTTCTTAGGTTAACTTTCATCTAGTGGTGGCTTGCAAGTGTTATCTTGCCTTGATTGGTGTAGTGATTGAAATTCTCCTCGTCTTCTTCGGGGAAGAACTCCTCCTCCCTGTAGACTTGGTCGGTGCTATCATCTATAAAGGAATACGGGGTACACAATCACCAAACAATACTTATATATTGCTATATAGCATACTAAGGCTCACGCTTGATGATCTAGCATCATCATAATCATCACATGAATTAAAGAACTAGTTTCATTATTTTATTTGAGAAAAATAATTTCTACTCATTGAAATTAATTAAGATTTAATATTCTCCAAATAGAATATGGGATCATGTGTACACATGTCATCACCACATATTCTAATACATGGGAATGTGATTTAAAAGGGTTGGTCACATTTTATAAAGTTTAAGATTATCATTTAAGTGATTTAAAGTGAGTAGAAATGTCTATATAGCATTATTTTGGTACTAGTCCAAAGTCATTGCATGCAATCCTAGATATTTTTACATATTCAGAAAGGTATCATCAAATGTGATTTTTGAGAGTTGGAATCAACTCAAAAGCTATTATGTTTGATTTTTTAGAAATGTTTGAATGTAGAAAAGTCTTTGTCTTGTTATTTTTGCTATATATGATCTATAACTCCAATTGATTTAAATCCAACGGGCTTGGGTAGATATTTTAATTATCTTTCTAACCAAATTTGAATCATGCATTTTAGTTAAGTCAAACTCTCTTAATTGATATTTGAATAAGTGGACAGAATCTAGTTTTAACTAAATTAGAAAAAGATTATTTGAATTAACGGATCTGCGCGGGAAGGAAATGAATGGCCAGTTGCAGCTGCTGGCTGTGACAGGGGGTCCTACACATTGGCTGTTTACGCTGTTACTATGCCGAGCGATCTGGGCGCTATGATTAGAATCTAATCTAATGGCTAAGGCTCGTCGTCCCCGGTGAATAGGTCGCCGGCGAGAAAGAAACCTAGCGGCACGGTGGGGGTGCGTTGTGGCTCACCTGGGCTCTAGCTACGGTCAGCGATGGGGGCGTTCAAGCTGGTAGATGACGGCAGTTCGAGGCGTGGTCGCGGTAGCTCCTGGGGCGGCTCCAATCGACGGCGCCTCTTCTCCTCTGCAGCGGCGAACTCCGGTGAAATTCCGGCGGACTGAGGCTCGCCTTGCTCTAGGAGAGTGTGGGAGGATCAGTGAGGAGAGGGCAGTGGAATGGTGTGAGGAATTGAGTGGAGGAGGCCTCTATTTATACAGCGGCGAGGGGACCGAGCGGCGTGGGCTCAGCTCGTTGGTGGCGACGCTACAGGCAGCTAGCGGCGCAGTTGGGGGTAGGAGACGGTGCGTGGTCTCCTGGCGGTCATCTCTGGCTTAAAGGCGAGGCATGGGGCGGTTGCATTTGGTCCGGAGCGGGCGGCGCTCTGCGCGGCAGAGGCGATGTTCGATGCGGCGCACGGTGGCTACGGGTCGAGCGGCAGCGAACGGGGATGTCTGGGTGGCTGCTGGGGTCATGGCGGAGCAATGTGCACGGTGTGGGGTTGAGGCGCGGCGTGTGCGAGGTGGTCGGGCATGGCGCTCTGGCGTGTCCTCGGCATGGCGCAGACGCTCTAGGAGCCGGTTTGCTGGGGTGGTCCATGGCTTGGCTTCGCTCGGGGAGTGGACAGGGGGCGGCGGTTTGGTCACAGCTACCTCCTAGACATCATGGGCAAGCTCGGGGCGGTCTGCTATGAGCTGAGCTTGATCAACCGGCATGGTGAGGTTCGGGCGGCATGGCACTAGCACCAGCAGTGAAGGGGGCGAGGCTTTGATGCTTTGGTTGGTGCTGGGGTGACCAGAGGACAAAGATTGAGCCAAGTGGTGGACAAAACCTTGATCAGTAGCAGTGATTGTTAGGCAGGTTTTACTATGCTCACTAAGTGTTTGACATAGTGCCCGCATGAGATTTAAATTTGAATTTTTGGCTGAGATTTGGTGGGTGTGTTGGTCACAATCTTGGGCATCTGTGGTTGATAGGGTTTGCCAAGGTGAACTGGTTTGGTTGGTTTTTGAGAAATGGCCATCTATACATGTGAACTTAATTCCATTTCCTAATGTCTCTCATTTGAATTTGAAAATAGTTTCTGAAAGTTTGTAAGTGGGCTTGGATTCACTTTTACTTGGTCTAGCAAGGGGTGAAAGAATTGAGAAAGTTTCTGTTTGAAATCTTCTTCTAGGAACACCTAAAGTAGCCTAGTGGTTAACTTTGGTCAAAATGACCATTTGATCTTTTTATTTATATTTGATTTCTTTTTCTTTGGATTTGTTGGTAATTGGCCTAGATGATGTAGCATTCATCTTTAAACCATTTAACAATATTTAGAACAATCAAGCATGGCATTTTCAAACAATTCTACACTAATGCAACACACACATGCAACACACAAATGCATTCTACTACTACTACTGCTGCTACTACTGCTGCTGCTACTGCTGCTACTACTACTGTTGTTGCTGCTACTACTACTACCACTACTATGACTACTACTACCACTACTACGACTACGACTACTACCACTACTACTACCACCACTACTACCACCACTACTACCACTACTACCACTACTACTACCACTACTACCACTATTACTACCACTACCACTACTACCACTACTACCACTACTACCACTACTACTACTACTACCACTACTACGACTACTACTATGACTATGACTACCACTACGACTACCACCACGACTACGACTACCACTACGACTACCACCACGACTACCACCACCACCACCACTATCACTACTACCACTAGTACCACTACCACCACTACAACCACTACCACCACTACCACCACTACCACCACTACCACTACTACTACTACCACCACTACTACCACTACTACTACTACCACCACTACTACTAGTACTACGACCAAGCACAGCGTGAGCCATTACTAGACGTGGCTAAGAAATATACGTACTAGACTTTTTTCTGAATCTAACAAAAATTTACTAGACTGGCCTGCAAAAACCAATCCTAAAGATGGGACCCACTTAGTACAGCGAAAACCATTTGATTGCACAAAGTATATCGTTAAATTTATCCATAAGCTAGGACCGAGCTATCATCTCACACATTGTTGTGATTGGAATTTGTTTCTATTCCTATTGTTATCTAATATAAAGAGAAAAATATAGAGGGAGGCGACACCGTGCGTGCTCAGGTCGGGGGCTCAACACCACCGTCGGCCCAAGGCCATCCCAGGAGCCGGCCGAGAAGCCTCAGGTCGGGGGCCGCCTCCTCCCGAGGCCCAAGCCCACTAGTCGACAAACAAAATCACACTTATAGAATGCGTGTCCTAATATTTCAACGAAGGAAGCAGTGCTGCAGTGGTTAGGAGCATAGGGTGTGGAGTGGAGGGGTGCGAGTTCGAGTCCTGCCTTTGGCAGCTTATTTTTGGGGTTTAATCCCCATCGAGGAGGCCTGCATGGGTCCCGCTTGTTGTTTGTGGTGGGGGCCTGCGTGGGTCCCGTGAGTCATCATGGATACATGGACAGAAATTGACATGTAAATATAATACATAAGTAAAAAATTACATGTAGATATAATACACATACAACAATTTGACATGTGGACATGACACATAGCTAAAAAAATTAACAGATGGAAAGAAATTGACACGTGGATATAATACATAGGCAAAAATTGACACGTGGACATGACACGTAGGTGCAATTGATTAGGTGGCAGTATTAGCAGTAATGATCATTTAATTTGGTCGTAGTGGCCTAAAATTAAGGTCATATACAAGTGTTGTCTATGTTATGACCTATTGGTGTAATCAAGTTATGACCTTTCTAACACAAAAGGTCGTTGTTTTTCAAGGTTTGGATCCCTCCAAATGGCCTACGACCATTTGGATTAAAATGGTCATAGATCTATGACCAAACAATCCATGGTTGTTACGAGAAGGTCACTAGTTGACACATTTCTTGTAGTGGCAAGCAGTTGAAATCTCTGTAGGAACAATGATAGACATATGCTTATACGATGCCTCGACAATAAATGTCGGAGTACAAGATAAAAAACTCAGTACGAGAATGCAGTGAAACAAGCGATGAACTACTTTCAGACATCAAATGTGTAAAGAGCATATGAAGTGTATGGTGACAATCTTTGTGACCACGATTACGCAATTTCCTTCCCGTGCCTTTGTTGGACTAATGGTGAGCTACGACCTCGTCGTTCGCCCTTGAGCGGGTTTTCCTCCCCATCTCTCTGGCACCGTGGACAAGGTCGAGGAAGGATATGGTGTTGTGGAGTCGGGGAAGTGGATCCAACGAAGCTGTGACGGCATTGCTGAGCCGGCTCCGGCGCCGTGGACCTCGTGTACAGATGAGCTGATCTGGTGCGGGCCGGCGTCGGGAGCTGGTAAAACGTCTTCGCGGTCGCTATGGTGGCATGTCGGTGGAGAGGTTGTGAAGGGGAGATGGGATGGAAGGAGCACGGCCGTGGTCATGCAAGGTGATCTCGCGGGATTTGGCCCGAAGGGCGCGGGTGGTACTAGTATGTTTGAAACTTTGAATTGTGTGGCACGTGGGAATTTACAAGAGAAACCATTTTGAGGAATGGACTTTTGCGCGTTGTTTCTGGACTTAAGGGCGAGTTGAAAATTTAGTACCGTTTGAATTTTGGACGCAGGAGCCCATTGTGGCGGGTGTTTGTGGCGCACTACTTGGTGGAAGAGGTGATTTCGGCTTGTGTTTTGTCGCTCAGTTGATTTTTTTGTAATCGATCTACTACTGCAGTCTAAAAGTTTGACTTTAGGGCCACACAAGTATATAGTGCACGAATTTATTCATGGTAATGGGCATGAACTACCTTTCATGGTAATGTGTTAATTTTTGGCAAAACGTGTTTCTACAGATCTAAACAAAAGTGCAAAATAAGGCTTTTCCATTTTCCGAATGGCTAGAATGAGACTGGGATACATTGTCCAGATGCAGCAATTAGGTACAGTATAGTTTCATACAACGTGCCAAAGAAAATATTAGGCTGACAACACAACGAAAGTCATCCTCATTATTCGAAATAACAGTCTATTCACATGGTAGCTCTTTCATCACCCTTCAAAAATCATCTGCCTGCAAAGATGCACGGAGAATCTCCGCTCGTGATTTCACCTGTTCCAAAACCGTCACGTTGATCTCATTAACATCTGCATCATCCGAATTGGGAACATGATTTTTAGCGACTAACTTCTGAAGAACAGCGGCAGCATCAAGGCCATCTTCAATAGTACAAATCCATCCTCGGTTCAATTCTCTGATCTGCCAAGCGGTTGTGTCCAAATCCTTTTGGAGAAGCCTAATCTTAGCTTCGGCCATGCACCATACTTTGGTTTGGTTCATAGAAATGGATGTATCACTAGCACGTTGAATATCTATGCTGCAAACCTCCTTGGCAGGGACATGATCATGCACTTGCTTCTGCAAATTGCAATGCAGCAAATCAATCAGTAAATAACACGCAAGATGCAACAAATAGCCATGTTTAGGACACTCGACCAGGCCATGTTTCTGTACCAGTTGTGTTGTGACGAGCGGGGTTAGATCCGCATGTCCAAAACTCTTCAGGATTCCTTGGCAAGACAGGGCATGTTTCGGCAGTACATCATCTTCCATGCCTTACGAAAAATATATACTAGTATGACAAGACAGGGCAAGCAAAGGCTGAACTACTCTCAAAAATAAAATGCATAACAACAGTGTGCGTATATGCAAAATGGAGGCAAACCATTGTCTGGGGAGGATTGTCGGGGGTTATCATTTGGGCTAGCGAGGCTTCGTACTAGTGCAAGATAACCAATTTGGCTTGACGACTAGCAGTTGCCTTCTTTTCTCTTTGAACCGATCCTGCAGTACTGCAACTAGCATGCATTAGAAATAATTGATAACGAGAAGGCACAGTAAGGAAGCGATGAACTACATTCGGAAGTAGTAGTAAAGTGCAAGGAAAGCGGGCATAGTAAGTGTGCAGCAACCTTCGTCTCGGTTGTACAGAGTTCTAACCATCGCCCTGGTGAGGGGTCCGTGTGGCGTACGCATCTCTCGGTTGGGGTGGTGGGAAGCTGGCACTCTAAGTGGGGGAAGCAAATGTGACGAAGCAACGACAGTAGCATGGATGACGGCGTCGCTGAGTAGACTCCGGCGACCTGGAAGTCGGCTAAGGAGGGATGGGATATAGGATGATGTGAGTATGGATTGTGGAGTCGGCGGGCGAGCGAGCAAGAGGCCCCGTCAGTATGGAGGTAACTTGCGTTTTCCGAGAACTGAGAAGTGAAGGAAGGGTTAAATTTTGGGAAAGGTAGAAGAGGGTCCCGCCAATAATCCTCTAAAATTTTGAACTAGAAGATCCTGCCAATATCACGCGAAAATTTAGTGCTGAATCGCGCTTGGCTCACCTCCCGAGTAGTATTGAAATGAAGGCTCGAAAAGCAGCACGCATCGAATGCGATGGGACGGTAGCATGTGTAGCTTGTGAAGAAAAGTCGGAGTGTAGTACGGTGGCGGATAGATGAAAAATAAAATTGGGGTGGTGCTGGCTGGCAGCCGGGGCCCTCATAAAAAATAAATAAATATTTCAAATTCATGTAAATACATCAAATAATTGATCCAACTCTCAGCATTCAAAGTTATTTGTATGAATGGGGCCCATATACTGTAGTGAGCGAAACGGCTGAGTGAACTTGGGTTTCTTAGCTAAACGGTGCACATATGAATATGCCAACTCATTTGAACTAATTTAGGCAGACAACACTGTAATTTAAGTGGTTTAATTTAGCTGTGAATCATAAAAACTCATAGAACCTAGGAATCACAAGGAAAACATTAATGCTCCGTAATATCCGGAAACATGGCACGCTTGTCGCATTCCGAGCCGAATTCTTCTAATTTTCTTTACAAGTACAAAACATCCTCATAATCACTTAGAAAAGTGAAAAATGTTCTTTCATAATTGTCTGAAACTCCCACGGTCAACATTGTTTACTATGCCAAGACGCACCCATCTACCCGATGTGAGAACTGTATCATAAAGTGTAGCTAGGGTATCGATATATATGGCCATGACCTTATTGGTCCTTCGGACTGAAACCCAAGAATGTTCATACATTGAAGGCTACTAGTAAATTGCATGTGAGACTCAGATAGTAGACATGTGACATATCATCATTATATAAAATTATAATAGGTAAATCACAAAAAATTATAAATTTGATCAACATATATAAAGTATGGGTATATATTTGGTTCTTGTACTTTGTATCATCATGTAGAAGTCAAAGATTATTAGCTACCTAACACTATTTTTGGTGACATGGTCTAGAGAAACGAGGGAGAGGATTCTAGGAGTATGATAGAGAAGTGTGTTTTGAGGTTTGTGCATAGCATTCATTCTGCTGAAGACTATCTATAGAATCTTCTAAATGCTCGAATGGAAAAGAAGATCCAACGGTTGGAAATATTGGGATTCACGAGTATTGATCCAACGGTCATTATTCAAAGTTATTCGTATCTTACCACTATTAGTAAATTGCACATGCCCTACATGTGAGACTCAGATAATAGACGCCTGACATATCATCATTATATAAAATTATTTCTACTATTATAATTCAGCAGTTTTGAATTGGATCCACAGCACCAATCCTGATCGTTGGGCTGTTAGATCCAATGGTTCTAAGCAGCTAGATTCGTGTTAAATAGTACCTAGAGCAAACTCCACCATGTTCTAGAACCATCATTTCACCATCCCCAAAATTTCATAGCATAATAGGTTGTATTCTCAATATGTGTAGATAGTTATTATTAGTAGACTTAATTTATGCATTTTGGGGGTAGTGACATGATGGTTCTAGAACATGGTGGAGTTTGCTCTGGGTTTGTACTATATATTCAACACGAAACCAGTTGCTCTGAACCATTGGATCCAACAGCCCAACGGTCAAGATTGGTGATATGGATCCAATTCAAAACTGCTCCACTACAGTAGTAGAGAGAATACAACCTATTGTGCTCTGTAATTTTGGGGGTGGTGGCATGATGGTTCTAGACCATGCATGGTGGAGTTTGCTCTAGGTACTATTCAACACGAATCCAGCTTCTCTGAACCATTATTGGATCTAACAGCCCAACGGTTAGGATTGGTGCTATGAATCCAATTCAAAACTGCTCCATTATAGTAGTAGAGATAGAGATATCTTACCACTATATAGTGTACGAATAACTTTGAATATTGACTGTTGGATCAAGACACATGAATCCCAACATTTCCAGCTGTTGGATCTTCTTTTCCTTTCTAGCATCTAGAAGATTCTATTGATAGTCTTCAGCATAATGAATGTTATGCACAAACCTCAAAACACACTTCTCCATCATACTAGAATCTTCTCCCTCGTAGCTAATAATCGTTGACTTCTACATGATCTTATGTTATCTTATCTTAACACTATATATTGTACGAATAACTTTGAATGTTGATCGCTGGATCAAGATTCACGAATCCCAGCATTTCTAGCTATTGGATATCATGTAGAGGTCAACGATTATTAGCTATCTAAAACTTTAAAATTTTAGTAACATGGTCTAGAGAAACGAGGGAGAATATTCTAGGATGATAAGTGTTATTTGATTTTTGTGCATAGCATTCATTGTGATGTAGACTATCAATAGAATCTTCTAGATGCTTGAATGGAAAAGAAGATCCAACGGCTCAAAATGATGGGATTCACGAGTCTTGATCCAATGGTCAATATTCAAAGTTGTGCGTACACTATATAGTGGTAAGATCATTTAGAAGTTAACGATTATTAGCTATCTAAAACATGATTTTTTTTTGTAACATGGTCTAGAGAAACGAGGGAGAAGATTCTATAATGATGAGGAAAGTGTGTTTTAAGTTTTGTGCATAGCATTCATTGTGATGAAGATTATCAATAAAATCTTCTAGACCATTCAAAAATAGAATCTTCTAGATGCTATAATGGAAAAGAAGATCCAACGGCTGGAAATGTTTGGATTCGCGAGTCTTGATCCAATGGTCAATATTCAAAGTTATTTGTACACTATATAGTGCTGAGATTATAACAGGTAAAGCAGAAAAATATAAATTTGATCAACATCTATAAAATATGGGTGTATATATATATATTTGGTTCTTGTACTTTATATATCATGTAGAAGTACGTCAACGATTATTAGCTATCTAAAACTTTAAAATTTTGGTAACATGGTCTAGAGAAACGAGGGAGAAGATTCTAGAATGATGGAGAAGTGAGTTTTGTGCATATCATTGTAATGAAGATTATCAAAAGAATCTTCAAGATGCTAGAATGGAAAACAAGATCCAACGGCTGGAAATGTTGGGATTCGCGAGTCTTGATCCAACGGTCAATATTCAAAGTTGTTCGTACACTATATAGTGGTAAGATCATGTAGAAGTCGATGATTATTAGCTACTAGAAAGGTGCACGTGCCTTGCACGTGAGACTCGAATAGTAGACGTATGACATATCTATATACAATTATAATTGGTAAAGCACAAAAAAATATAAATTTGATCAATATCTATAAATTATGGGTGTATATATTTGGTCCTTGTACTTTGTATCATCATGTAGAAGTCAAAGATTATTAGCTACCTAACACATGAAATTTTTGATAACATGGTCTAGAGAAACAAGGAGGAAGATTCTAGTATGATGGAGAAGTGTGTTTTGAGGTTGTGCATAGCATTCATTATGCCTAAGACTATCAATAGAATCTTCTAGATGATAGGATGAAAAAGAAGATCCAACAGCTCGAAAAGCTGGGATTTGCGAGTCCTGATCCAACGGTCAACATTCAAAGTTATTCGTACACTATATAGTGGTTTGTAATCAAGAATATCAATGAATCTTCAAGATGCTAAAATGGAAAAGAAGATCCAACGGCCAGAAATGTTGGGTCACGATTCTTGATCCAGCGGTCAATATTCAAAGTTGTTTGTACACTATATAGTGGTAAGATCATGTAGAACTCAATGATTATTAGCTACTAGTAAGTTGCACATGAGACTCGGATAGTATATGTATGACATATCATCATCACTATATACAATTATCTTATCACTATATAGTGTACGAATAACTTTGAATGTTGACTGTTGGATCAAGATTCGCGAATCCTAGCATTTCTAGCCATTGGATCTTATTTTCCATTCTAGCATCTAGAAGATTCTATTTGTAGTCTTCGGCATAATGAATGCTATGCATAAACCTCAAAACACACTTCTCCATCATACTAGAATCTTCTCCTTTTTCTAATAATTGGTAAAGCACAAAAAAATTGATCAACATCTATAAAGTATGGGTGTATATTTGGTCCTTGTACTTTGTATCATCATGTAGAAGTCAAAGATTATTGAGCTACCTAACACATGAAATTTTTGATAACATGGTCTAGAGAGACAAGGGAGAAACTTCTAGTATGATGGAGAAGTGTGTTTTGAGGTTTGTGCATAGCATTCATTATGTCGAAGACTATTAATAGATTCTTCTAGAAGCTAGAATGGAAAAGAAGACCCAAGTTCTAGAAACGCTGGGATTCGCGAGTCTTGATCCAACGGTCAATATTCAAATTTATTCGTACACTATATAGTGGTAAGATAAGATAAGATAATATCATGTAGAAGTCAATGATTATTAGCTACTTCGTACTAGGGAGAAGATTCTAGTATGATGGAGAAGTGTGTTTTGAGGTTTATGCATAGCATTCATTATGTTGAAGACTATGTATAGAATCTTCTAGATGCTAGAATGGAAAAGAAGATCCAATGGTTGGAAATATTAGGATTCACGAGTCTAGATCCAACGGTCAGCATTCAAAGTTATTCATACACTAGATAGTGGTTATATCTCTACTACGATAATGGAGCAGTTTTGAATTGGATCCATAGCACCAATCCCGACCATTGTGTTGTTAGATCCAATGGTTCAGAGAAGCTGGATTCATGTTGAATAGCACCTAGAGAAAACTCCACCATGCATTTTGTAGAACCATCATGTCACCACCCCAAAATTTCATAGCACAATAGGATGTATTCTCTCTACTACTATAATGGAGAAGTTTTGAATTGGATCCATAGCACCAATCCTGACCATTGGGCTCTTAGATCCAATGGTTCAGAGTAGCTAGATTCGTGTTGAATAGTACGTACCTAGATCAAACTCCACCATGTTCTAGAACCATCATGTCACCAGCCCCAAAATTTCATAGCACATTATTAGGCTATATTCTCAATATGTGTAGATATAGTTATTATTAATAGACTTAATGTATATGCATTTTTTATCTAACAAGACTATTGGTTAATAATAACTCAATTTTTGTTAAATCACATTTCATACATTAGAGAAAAAATGCATAAATTAAGTCTATTAATAATAATTATATACCCATATTTAGAATACATCCTATTGTGCTATGAAATTTTGGGGGTGGTGACATGATGGTTCTAGAACATGGTGGAGTTTGCTCTAGGTACTATTCAACACGAATCTAGCTGCTTTGAACCATTGGATCTAACATCCCAACGGTCAGGATTGATGTTATGGATCCAATTCAAAACTTCTCCATTGTAGTAGTGGAGTTCTAAAACATGAAATTTTTGGTAACATGGTCTAGAGAAATAAGGGAGAAGATTCTAAAATGATGGAGACGTGTGCTTGGTTGCTCGTGAGGATAAACTATGATGTGGATATGTCCACGGCCTTGTGAGGTTGCTCGGCCTAAAACTTGTTCATAAAAAAACAAGATGATTATTAATCCAATAGATGGCTTGAATTTCAAGGGGGGAGGATTGCTGGAAGTAGATTGGTGTGGACGAGGAAGAGACAAGCCGGACTATGCACCCGCGGCTGCAGAAAAGAGATCGATGGAGGATGGATGGTGAGAGCCAGCGAAGGAGAGAGAAAACACAACTTGTTTTGCGTGTATATTACTACTAGTAGGTCCATATATTTACAACTAGTGGAGTGTACCTCGTGTCAGTAACCCATCATAGCTTTCGTCTGACATCGCAGCACCGTACGACTCCTCCTCCCTCTGCTCTCATGCTGCCTCCTTTTTTTTGGAACGAGTCGCCTCCATTTTCGAGTAGTACTACTACGGAAGTGGAGTACTTTGCTTTACAGAGAAAAATATTTCCGTCGCTTAGAAAATTGGAGTTGTTACTTTTCCTAGTATTTAGGAACTCCCATTAGCAAAGCTGTTTACCAATGCCAAGATGTGCACATCTACTTTCTTGTAGTACTACTACAAAATTCCCATAAACATGGATATGTCCATGACCTTGCTTGGTCGCTCGTCCTGAAACCTGTTAATACTTATACATGGTAGGTCATTTTTGTGAAGCGGCTTTTTTCAAAAGTTGTGAAAAACTCATGTATATTATTTTCATGGCAGGTTGTACAAGCAAAAGGACACCATGCATGAGTCCCCCTATTTTTTGGCCTATTTCTCTATCTTTTTTCAAAGCAGGGTCAACTTTGCCGGCATGCAAAGTCTAAAAAGAAGTTGAATCTTTGAAAACTCCTGGTTGTGTTCTCGATATATTGGCTGTCTGGTGGGCAACTTCAAAAGATTTTTGTGAAATTTAAAGAGCAATTGGCAGCTCACATGTGATTCGATATAATTTGACCTAATTTCGACAGACTCACTCCGATCCATATTAATGTTCATAGATTCATCAAGATTCAAATGTATCTAGTCATGTTTCTGTGCTAGATACATATATCCGAATCTAGACAAATCTGAGAATATTAATTTGAATCGGATATAGTAGTGTAATTTAATTGGGTTAATTTATCTATGAACCTTGAAAACTCAAAGAACCCAAGAATCGCAAGTAAAACATGGATGGTTCGCTATGTCCGGAAACATGGCGTGCTTCTCGCATTCAATGCCACATTCTTCTGATTTTCTTTACTACTAGTACAAAACATCCCCATAATCAGTTGGAAAAGTGAAAAATGTTTTTTCCTAATTGTTCAAAACTCCCACGGGAAACATTGTTTACTAGGCCAAGACGCACCTATCACCCGATGTCAGAACCCTATGTAAAAGTGTAGCTAGGGTATACATCGATATAGAAGGCCATGACCTTATTGGTCGTTCGTGCTGAAAACCAAGAATTAATAATGTTACATCATGCTGGGCTATAATGTGAATCCGTTTTCCCTAAGGTTATCGAATCTTATGTTTATCATTTTTCTTGGCAATTAATAATACTACTAGCAAATGTACCATAATCATAATGAAGTCTCATGTTTTTGTTTTACGCTTTATTTTATTTGAATGTTTTCCATACGCGGTCAAATTTGTCGATATGCAAATACTAATCAGTAATGGCATTTTTCAAAACTATTGTTGGCCCATGATATATTGGCAGCCTGGGTACCTTTAGAAGAATTTTGATATTTTCAAGAGTAATAGTCTATCACGCTCACATGTATTCAAGTTTAACCTAATTTCATTTAATAGACTTAGAGTCATGCATTTAAGTGCACGTGGAGCTTTAGCTTGGAAGTTTAAAAAATACTTAAATTGGGAATTGTAAGAAAGAATTATCCACTTTGTACGAAAATTTGGTGGGGCCATTCTTTCTTATTTTTCTACCAGTAAAAGTACTTGAAAAACTCACACATCTGGTATTACCTACTATATCATGTACTACTATGTATGAACTTTCTTGGGTTTAAAGCCAAATGACCAAGGTCATGGACATACCCTGTCTTCATCCAGATAATGACTGTGTGCCCATATTTTGGTATAACTAGGTCGGTGCATGTTACCATGCATGGTAAAGAAGTCAAAGTATTTTTGGAAGGAAGTGCGATCAATATGGCTTAGAGTTCATAGCATGTGCCATTTATTTACAATAGTACATAAAGTGGTTGGATAAATTACATGTTATATTTTTCAAGCTTAATTTTCTATCTAATTTCACCCACTCAGACAACTTTCTGTCGATTTGTCGAATTAGGTCTAAATTAATATTCTACAAGTGCATGAGAGCTAGTTCAATAGTATAACCGAGTGTTAGGTATAATAAAGTGACACGTCATCTATTGTCGGCTTTATACCAGCATGTATAATACCTAACATTTGAACTATAGAACAACTAGCATTACATGCAGCAACCTCATCAAAAAGCAAGAAGATTAAACAGGAATAGAATTAAAAACATTTCTATGCCCGCTTGAAAAATCCTAAAACTTGGGAATTGTAAGAAAGCATGGAACACTTAGTCTGAAAATTGGGGCAGTGGCATTCTTTATTTATTTTTTGGAACCTGGGTACCGTAGGTCCTGAAGGAGCGAGACACTCCAATTAGCGCACTAGGGTTTGTAGTCGTCGCAATGTGGTCTGAGGACCTTTTTGTAATTATTATTATTACTTTCGAGACTTTTTGTATTGGTGTAAATGATTATTAATCCAGTAGATGGCTTGAATTTTGGGGGGGAACGGTTGCTGGAAGTAGATTGGTGTGCCGTACCAAGTCACACGTGTGCAGTGCCATGCTGTGGACGAGGAAGAGACAAGCGGGACTGTGCACCCACGGCTGTAGAGAAGAGATCGATGGAGGATGGGTGGTGAGAGCCAGCGAAGGAGAGAGAAAACGCAACTTGTTTTGCGTGCATATTTCTACTTGTAGGTTCATATATTTACTACTAGTAGAGTGTACCTCGTGTCAGCAGCCCATCATAGCTTTGCTCTAACATCGCACCGCCTTCTGACTCCTCCTCCCGGTGCTCTCGCGTGCCTCCTTTTTTTTGGAAGGAGCCACCTCCCTTTTCGAGTAGTACTAGTATGTTCCATCACATGGAAAATTGGAGTTATTACTTTTCCTAGTATTTGGAAACTCCCATTGGCAAATCTGTTTACCAACGCCAAGATGAGCATATCTACTTTCTTGTAGTACTACTACAAAATTCCCATAAACATGGATATATCTATGACCTTGCTTGGTCGCTCGTCCTGAAACCTATTCATAGTTATACATGGTAGGCCATTTTTGTGAAGCAGCTTTTTTCAAAAGTTGTGAAAAACTCATGTTTATCATTTTTCATGGCAGGTAGTACAAGCAAAAGGACGCCATGCATGAGTCCCCCTGTTTTTTTGGCCTATTTATCTCTCTTTTTTCAAAGCAGGGTCAACTTTGTCGGCATGCAAAGTCTAGAAAGAAGTTGAATCTTTGAAAACTCTCGATCGTGCTCTCCATATATTGGCTGTCTGGTGGGCAACTTCAAAAGATTTTTCTAGAATTTAAAGAGCAATTGGCAGCTCACATGTGGTTCAAAATAATTTGACATAATTTCGACAGACTCCCTTCTATCCATATTAATGTTCATATATGCGTCTATATTCAAATGTTTCGAGTCATGTTTTTGTGCTAGATACATATACCTGAATCTAGACAAATCTGAGAACATTAATTTGAATCGGAGACAAATCATATAAGAGACGTCTGACATATCATCACTATATAAAATTATAATAGGTAAAGAAGAAAAATATAAATTTCATCAACATATATAAAGTATGGGTGTATATTTGGTTCTTCTACTTTGTATCGTCATGTGTAGAAGTCAAAGATTATTAGCTACCTAACACTTGAAATTTTTGGTAGTAACATTGGTCTAGAGAAACGAGTGATAAGATTCTAGTATGATGGAGAAGTGTGTTTTGAGGTTTGTGCATAGCATTAATTATGCTGAAGACTATCAATAGAAACTTCTAGATGATAGAATGGAAAAGACGATCCAACAGCTGGAAATGTCGTTCGGATTCACGAGTCTTGATCCAACGGTCAATATTCAAACTTATTTGTATTCATACACTATATAGTACTTGGTAAGATAAGATTGCACGAATAACTTTGAATGCCGACTGTTGGATCTCAATACTCGCAAATCCCAATATTTCCAACTGTTGGATCTTCTTTTCCATTATAGCATCTTGAAGATTGTATAGATAGTCTTCAGCATAATGAATGCTAGGCATAAACCTCAAAACACACTTCTCCATCATACTAGAATCTTCTCCCTCGTCTCTCTAGACCATATTACCAAAAAAATCAAGTGTTTTGGGTAGCTAATAATCTTTGACTTCTACATGATGATACAAAGTACAAGACCCAAATATACACCCATACTTTATGTATGTTGATCAAATTTATAATTTTGTGTGCTTTACCTATTATAATTTTATATAATGATGATATGTGATACGTCTATTATCCGAGTCTCACGTGTAGGGCACTCCTCTCGCTGCTCTCGTGCTGCCTACCTTTTGGAGTAGCAGTACAGAATGAGGTGGAGTACTTTGCTTTATAGAAAAAATATTTCCATCGCTTAGTAAAGTTGTTACTTTTCCTAGTATTTGGAAACTCGCATTGCAAAGTTGTTTACCAATGCCAATATGCACACATCTACTTTCTTGTAGTACTACCAAATTACCACAAACTATGATGTGGATATGTCCATGACCTTGCTTGGTCGCTCGTCCTAAATCCTGTTCATACTTATACATGGTAGGCCATTTTTGTGAAGCGGGTTTCTTCAAGAGTTGTGAACACTCATGTTTATTATTTTTCATGGCAGGCAATCCAAGAAAAAGTACGCCATGCATGAGTCCCCCTGTTTTTGTTGCCTATTTCTCTCTCTTTTTCCAAAGCAAGGTCAACTTTGCCGGCATGCAAAGTCTAGAAAGAAGTTGAATCTTTGAAAACTCCCGGTCGTGTTCTTGATATATTGGCTGTCTGGTGGGCAACTTCAAAAGATTTTTGTGAAATTTAAAGAGAAATTGGAAGCTCACATGTGGTTCAATATAATTTGACCTAATTTCGACAGACTCCCTCCGATCCATATTAATGTTCATAGATTCATCTAGATTCAAATGTATCTAGTCATGTTTCTGTGTTAGATACATATATCCGAATCTAGATAAATCTGAGAATATTAATTTGAATCGGATACAGTAGTGTAATTTAATTGGGTTAATTTATCTACGAACATTGAAAACTCAAAGAACCTAGGAATCGCAAGTAAAACATGGATGGTTTGCTATGTCCGGAAACATGGCGCGCTTCTCGCATTCAGTGCCACATTCTTCTGATTTTTTTTACTGCTAGTACAAAACATCCCCATAATCAGTTGGAAAAGTGAAAAATGTTTTTTCCTAATTGTTCGAATCTCCCATGGGCAACATTGATTACTATGCCAAGACGCACCCATCTACTCGATGTGAGAACCCTATGTAAAAGTGTAGCTAGGGTATACATCGATATTGAAGGCCATGACCTTATTGGTCGTTCGTGTTGAAAACCAAGAATTAATAATGTTACATCATGGTGGGCTATAATGTGAATCCATTTTCCCTAAGATTGCCGAAACTCATGTTTATCATTTTTCTTGGAAATTAATAATACTACTAGCAAAAGTACCCTAGTCATAATGAAGTCTCATGTTTTTGTTTTACGCTTTATTTTTTTGAATGTTTTCCATACATGGTCAAATTTGTTGGTATGCAAATACTAATCAGTAATGGTATTTTTCAAAACTATTGTTGGCCCATGATATATTGGCCGCATGGGTACCTTTATAAGAATTTTGGATATTTTCAAGAGTAATAGTCTATCATGCTCACATGTATTCAAGTTTGACCTAATTTCATTTAATCGACTTAGAGTCATGCATTTAAGTGCACGTGGAGCTTTAGCTTGGAAGTTTGAAAAATACTTAAACTTGGGAACTGTAAGAAAGAATTGGCCACTTTGTACGAAAATTTGGTGGGGCCATTCTTTCTTATTTTTCTACCAGTAAAAGTACTTAAAAAACTCACACTTCTGGTATTGCCTATTATATCATGTACTACTATTTATGAACTTTCTTGGGTTTCAAGACAAATGACCAAGTTCATGGACATACCTTGTATTCATCAAGATAATGACTGTGTTCCCATATTTTGGTATAGCTAGGTAGGTGCATGTTTGCATGCATGGTAAAGAAGTAAAAGTATTTTTTGGAAGAAGTGCGATCAATATGGCTTAGAGTTCATAGCATGTGTCATTTATTTACTATAGTACATAAAGTGGTTGGATAAATTACATGTTATATTTTTCAAGCTTTATTTTCTAGCTAATTTCACCCACTCAGACGACTTTCCGTCGATTTGTAGAATTAAGTCTAAATTGATATTCTACAAGTGTGTGAGAGCTAGTTCAATAGTATAACCAAGTGTTAGGTATAACAAAGTGACACGTCATCTATTGCCGGCTTTATACCAGCATGTACAATACCTAACATTTGAACTATAGAACAACTAGCATTACATGCAGCAACCTCATCAAAAATCAAGAAGATTAAACAGGAATAAAATGAAAAACATTTCTATGCCCGCTTGAAAAATCCTAAAACTTGGGAATTGTAAGAAAGCATGGTACACTTAGTCTGAAAATTGGGGCAGTGACATTCTTTATTTATTTTTTGGAACCTTGGTACCGTAGGTCCCAAAGGAGCGAGACACTCCAATTAGCGCACTAGGGTTTGTAGTTGTCGCAATGTGGTCTAAGGACCTTTTTGTAATTATTATTATTACTTTTGAGACTTTTTGTATTGGTGTATATGAGTATTAATCTAGTAGATGGCTTGAATATTTTGGGAGGAAAAAACGGTTCCTGGAAGTAGACTAGTGTGATGTACCGAGTCACACGTGCGTAGCACCACGCTGTGGACGAGGAAGGGACAAGCCAGACTATGCACCCGCGGCTATAGAGAAGAGATCTATGGAGGATGGATGGTGAGAGCCAGCGAAGGAGAGACAAAACACAACTTGTTTTGCGTTCATATTAATACTAGTAGGTCCATATATTTGCTCTGACATCGCCCCGCCTTCCGACTCCTCCTCCCGCTGCTCTCGCGCTGCCTCCTTTTTTTTAAGGAGCCGCCTCCCTTTTTGAGTAGTACTAGTACGGAAGTGGAGTACTTTGCTTTATAGATAAAAATATTTCCATCGCTTAGAAAATTGGAGTTGTTACTTTTCCTAGTATTTGGGAACTCCGATTGGCAAAGTTGTTTACCAACGCCAAGATGCGTACATCTAGTTTCTTGTAGTACTACTACAAAATTCCCATAAACATGGATATGTCTGTGACCTTGCTTGGTCACTCATCCTGAAACATGTTAATACTTATACATGGTAGGCCATTTTTGTGAAGCAGATTTTTTCAAAAGTTGTAAAATACTCATGTTTATTATTTTTCATGGCAGGTAGTACAAGCAAAAGGACGCCATGCATGAGTCCTCCTGTTTTTTTGGCCTATTTCTCTCTTTTTTCAAAGTAGGGTCAACTTTGCCGGCATGCAAAGTCTAAAAAGAAGTTGAATCTTTGAAAACTCTCGGTCCTATTCTCCATATATTGGTTGTCCGGTGGGCAACTTCAAAAGATTTTTTTGGAATCTAAAGAGCAATTGGCAGCTCACATGTGCTTCGAAATAATTTGACATAATTTCGACATACTCCCTCTGATCCATATTAATGTTCATAGATTCATCTAGATTCAAATGTATCTAGTCATGTTTCTGTGTTAGATACATATACTCGAATCTAGACAAATCTGAGAACACAAATTTGAATCGGAGACAGTAGTGTAATTTAAATGGGGTAATTTATCTACGAACCTTGAAAACTCAAAGAACCTAGGAATCATAAGTAAAAGATGGGTGGTTCGCTATGTCCGGAAACATGGGAACCTCAAAATACTTCTCCATCATTCTAGAATCTTCTCCCTCATTTCTCGAGACCATGTTACCAAATTTTGAAGTTTTAGATTAGCTAATAATCATTCACTCTACATGATATACAAAGTACTAGAACCAAATATACACCCATATATTATAGATGATGATCACATTTATATTTTTTCTACTTTACCTATTATAATTTTATATAGTAATGACATGTCAGACGTCTATTATCCGAGTCTCACGTGCAGGGCATGTGCAACTTACTATTTTACTACTAGTACTACATGAATTTGTTGGATAAATTACATGTTATATTTTTAAAGCTTAATTTTATACTCCCTCCGACGCAAATTAGTTGACTTAGTTTTATCTAGATTCGGATGTATCTAACACTAAACAAGTCTAGATACATGAATCTAGACAAATCTAAGTCAACTAATTTGGATCGGAGGGACTAGCTAATTTCACCCAAAAGTGCATCATGCTTCAACCAACACATTGAGTAGAATTAAAAGCTTACATCAAAAAATAGAAAATTATATCCAAGTCCATAAAATTGGCACAAAGGCCCCTAAAAATTAGCCTCGAAATGCAGTTGGGTCTGGCTCAATTTCAACCGAGCAGCTGAGCCATACTCTTGCTACTACTGTTTGCTTCACACACGAAACACAACGCGCACCTGCATGTTTATCATGGTCGAAGGGACGAGATTGCTCGGAACATGTAGAGGAACACACTGCCCCCCTACCGAGTCGATTCCTCTAGCTGCACCTTCGTCGACCGCAGGTTTCTCGCGCTCGAGCTCGAACTTGAGCATGTCCTGATGGTGAGCAAGGGCCAGCATAGGATCAATAGGCTTGAGGGGACCTATGATGGTGTCGTCTGCCACAACCACGGCGACCTGGCGCCCACCTGAGTTGTCTGCCCCGGTCGCATGCTCGCTTGCCACAGGTTCCTCGCGCGCGAGCTCGAACTCGAGCATGTCCTGGTCATAAGCAAGGGCCAGCATAGGATCAATAGGCTCGAGGGGACCGGGGACGGTGTCGGCCATGACCATGGTAACCTGGCGCCCACCCGAGTTGTCTGCCCCGGTCACATTATTGCTAGCTGCAAGTTCCCGGTGGAAGGATTGGTCGTTGTCTCGCATGGGCTTAACTTGGGCACGGTTGATGTCTAGCCAGAGCGCCTGCCCGGACGCAGCTCTGTCACAGTCGAAAGGGAGGCACATCAGGACCGGTGCTTTGTTGTAGAGGTCCACTTTTGTTTGTCTGCCGTGTTGACGCCTATGTGACACGGCCAGCACAGAATCGGTAGCCTCGAGGGGCCCAAAATCGCGCCATCGGCCGGCAGGGACAACGCACGTTTATTGCAGGCGACCAGGCGCTCTACAGAGGCGGCTCCAACAGCGGCTCCAACGGCGGCATGTTCCTGCCGGATGAACTGTTTTGGGGCCTGGCCTCGAGCCAAAGCAGACCTCCGAGGACGACGCAGCCAATCCACCGAGATTCCTTCAAGTATTTGTGAGGGTAACATGCCTTTGGTAGAATAAAGAAATTTTGCCGGAGAGTAGAATGAAGGATAAAGTATAGTACTAGTAGTACTACTAGCGGTGCTACTCAGTTTTGACCCAGCATTTCTCCAAGGAGTACTTCTTTTAGATGCTCCAAGGAGTATGCAGAGCAACCGCTTAGCAGCGCGTGAGTTTTTTTCGCAGTCGATGGTTGTCCGGGGTATTAAATCACAAGAGAAATGTCATATTGGTACTTGTAGCGGCTGTACTTTTAGCTGGCCGCGGTCTAATCAGATAGTAGGAGTAGTAGTACTATACACTCTCGAAACAGAGGTGGCGAGCAGCTGGCAGCTCGAGCAACGAGTCTGGTAAATTCTTGGAGTATGTACTCCAGTATACAGTAGTAATAAGTTGCACATGCCTAACCTTACAGTATGTCATATTATCTCAACTACTCCCTCCGATCCATATTACTTGTCGCTAAAATAGATGTATCTAGTATTAAAACATGTCTAGATACATTCATTTGAACGTCAAGTAATATGGATCGGAGAGAGTACTATAATGGAGCAGTTTTGAATTGGATCCATAGCACCAATCCTGACCATTGGGCTGTTAGATACAATGGTTCAGAGTAGCTGGATTCGTGTTGAATAGTACCTAGATCAAACTCCACCATACATGTTCTAGAACCATCATGTCACCATCCCAAAAAATTGATAGCACAGTAGGTTGTACTCTCTCTACCACTATAATGGAGCAGTTTTGAATAGAAATGATCCATAGCATCAATCCTTATCGTTAGGCTATTAGATCTAATGGTTTAGAGCAGCTGGATTCGTGTTGAATAGTACCTAGAGAAAACTCCACTATGTTCTAGAACCACCATGTTGAATAGTACCCATGATATGCCATACGTCTATTATCTGAGTCTCACGTGCACGGCATGTGCAACTTACTAGTCATTATATAGAAGTACTCCGACACGTGAGACTCGCATATTCATATTTTTTGAGATTTACCTATATTATATAATCTTACCACACTATATTGTGTACGCAGTACTTTGAACTTTGAAAAATCGATCAAGCCTGGCAAATCCCAACATTGCGAACCGCTGGATCTTCTATCCATGCTAGCATATAGAATCTTTCATTGATAGTCTTTATCACAGTGAACGCTATGCACAAACCTCAGAAAGCACTTCTCAATAATTCTAGAATCTTCTTCGTCATTTGTCTCGATAATAACGAGTAATAGGTAGCTAGTAGTAGTAGGTTGATTTTTACATGACACAAGGTACAAGAACCAATTATGCACTCTATACTTTATGGACGTGGCTAAAAATTATAATTATTTTTCAGTGATACCAACATAATCTCTTTCATCATTATAGTAGGTTGATTTCTACATGACACAAGGTACAAGAACCAATTATACACCCTATATTTTATGGACGTGGCTCAAAATTATATTTTTTTAGTGATACCAACACAATCTCTTTCATCATTAATTGCCGTGACACATAAGCATTCTCCATGCATGTAATAAGGACTTTGACAATGGGGGAGTCTCTTAGCGCGGCATATGGCTGGTCCTAGTGGGAGTATCATAGCTAATATCATGCATGCCATGTTGGCAAAAATTTGATGTGGCACAACAATTAATGAAGAAAGAGAGGGTTAGAGTATCATAGAAAGATACCGTATCATAGAACGTAAAACTAGAAAATCCTCATGCAAATAAATCATATACACAATTTTGCATTGAGATTCTACAAACCACTAAATACAGTACTAGTATGATATTACCATATAATATCATGCACTATGAAGATAGTATCATACACTAGTATCATATGCATGATACTAGTAGTATGATACTACCACTATGACCAGCCTACTAGGCAAAATGGTTCCGTGGCATGTCAATTAAGGAGGAGAGAGGGTGTTGTTGTATCTTACTAGTTCCTAGTAGCTAAGATACACCCCTTGCACGTAATCATAGGTAAAAATAGTTGATTGCCCAATAAAATGCATGCATGAGAGAAAAAACATTAAATTAAGATACAAACTCTAAAATACAATGCATTGGAGAGGTTGTCTATTAGATATTTATAACTCCTGTGGTAACGTGCTACGCTACATCCCATTGTGAAAGGCCTACTGCATGATACATTATGTACCACCTGATATCCCCATTGGGGCTTGTCTCATACTCTCATCCCAAACAGAGGTAGAGTACTAGTACTAGTACCTCCATCCCGGAGTAGTACTGGAGTACAGTATTTAGTCTTCCACGTGGCCCTAGGTCGTCAAAGTGACATGTACACCGGGTCAAAGGGAGATAATTAATCGGGGAACACAGCGCTTCCCTTGTTTTCTCCGTGCAAGTCTCTTGCCAAAGAGATAAGGTATCGGTTCATGGCCGTTGAATTTGGATGGACGGACGATATTTCCTAGAGTGAGATGAGGAGTCTAGTACTCCTAGTATTTAATTATTGTACCAGTCTCTCTCGCTCGCTCTCATCAACCCTCTCAGATCTGCGCTCCTCCCTCTACTCTCTCGCTCGGTCTCAAAATCCCTCTCAGATCCGCCGCAGTTGAAGAAGATGGCTCTATGGCGGACGAGTGGTTTGAAGCTATGATTGACATGAGTGCAATGAGGCAGGTCTTCATCTGCATGCTGTGTTCTCAAATTGTTCGTCGTCCCGCGTGCATGGTTATTACTACTTCTTTCTTCATGATGTTTTCCACACTGGTTCGATACAACTCTTGTTTTTGGGCTAAATCTCTTTCCCTCGCACGAGCAGTGCTTTGGCAAGGCCACGGCGCACATTGCATGCGCACAATGTGTTGAAAAATTGTCCGATGGCCAGTGTCCGGGGTGTGAATACGGAGGCGTCTTCGAACCAACCACTACCGTGGATCAGATGTCCTCGGGAATGAAGCTCAAGTGCAGCAACAAAGGTTGTGACATAGCTAGCAGCTTCCTCGAGTTCATCGAACACCAGACGGCATGCCCGCACGGGCAGAGGGCGACATAGGTTCTTGAAAAAAAAGAACTATATGATATTCGGGTGTCTATGTGTGTGTTGATTCTGTCTAGAGTATGGTTTAGTTTCTGTCGTGGTTGTGTTGTACCTATACTAGTTATGTTATGTACAAATTGAATCATCATCACATCCATATAGTTTCTCTCTTTTACCGATAGCAAGGGGAAGTACCACTAGCCTGTGCATCTACATAGTTGCTCTCTTTTAGCTAAAAAGCTTGGAAATCCGTAGAACTTGGGTGGCCCTCCACAGCGTATGCAAATATCGGTGCCCAAACCACTTCTCATCCATCCGGCAGTGGTGCCTATGCTGCATAGACGATGCCACAAAAAAATCAAGGATATGTTAAAATATTGGTCTTCCCTGTCCAACTCAACAACCCTTCCTCTATTTAACGCAGAGACAACATCCACCCCTCTCGTCACGTGGGAGTAGTAACTTGCATGTACATGCAATGCCAACTAAGAAAATTAGTGACATGACATGATAATTAATGATGAAAAAGAGGGAGGTATTACCATAACATCACACATTTATATGAGTCTAGAACCTAATTAATTAGGTCTTGCATGACACCACACACATGTTATCGCCCACTATGAAGACAGTAACATATGCAAGTTACTAGTATATTTAGGCTGGTCATGGTGAGGAGTAACTTAACATGCATATGTTATTAGTGTAAGTTACTACCTCCATTTTCGCAAAATAAAATAAAATAAGTTACTACCTCCATAGTGGAAAGTAACATAGGTGTGGTATCATGCAAAGTCTCATTTATTACAATGTAGACTCATTTTGTCTTGAAATTCTGCCGCAAGTTGTAACACCCTCGAATCGGCCCTATGCAAGTTTTTGCGAATCCCGCCAAAACCCGCATAGAAACGATTCAAAGATGCCCACCGGGCACTTGCGTGAGGGTGGAAAACAAAGCAATATCATTACACAATAGTCCATGATGGAACCACAAAACATATATATACAAAAATGACTCATTGAGTCAAGAATACAGATATAGTACGAAGATCCAAATCACCTTGAAAACGATACAACATCTGAGTACGGATAAGAAGCAAATTGGTCTAAGAGCCCTGAAGAATAACCAATGGCGTCCATAACCCTGTCCAGGCCAAGCCGAAAGGGTAACCCTACTAACGACATTGATCTCAAACTTGCTACAACGAAAGGGGTGTCGACAAAGGGCAAAGGAAAAAGAGAGCGGTCAGTACTAAGGCCAGTACATGGAGAGTCTAGAATTCGGCGGCTCTCGCCTACATAGGTATGGTGGACTGTAGCGGCAGCGCATCATGCACTAAACAACCTATAGAGGCTCAATACAACTGTCGGCTATTGGAGAGAGACAAGAAAGACCTATTCAGATCCAACCTGATTCTAACACCAATCATACCCATCCTGGTATATCCCCCTTGAGACCAAACGAGGAAGTCAAACCGAGGAACTCACACAGCTGGCAGTTTTATTTATTCCATTATAATTGCAGTACTTACTAGTCAGATATAGATAGCATGAGTCATCCTAATATCATAAGCAGTGGGTAGTTTTAGTTAACCATTCTGTTGTGGTTGCAATATTTACTAGTCAGATACCATTAGCAGGAGACATCCCAAATCCAGGAGTTGTTGGCACTTTTATTTACTCATTCCATTATAGTGTAGCTGATTACTAGTCATTCCATAGTCAAATTTATAGCACTACTTTAGTTATAGTTGTCTATGATCGAGATACTGTGCTCCAAGTCCTCCATAACCACGGACACGGCTTTCAGAAAGTTTTACCCTATAGGGGTGCACAAATAGCAACACACACACGATCAACCTCGGGAAGAACCAAATAAAACGCAACGAGGCCTCACAACAAAGCAATCATAGGATTCATCAATCATTTCAGGAGGCCACCCCACTAAGCTACCTGCAACGAAGTTGGCCGGCTCTAAGACAGACCCAGGGTTTATGTCAATGGCTGTAAACAACTGGGAACCTGAAAGTGTGACTGGTCTTGTCGATATCGCGAAAACATTCCACGTTCCAAAATAGTATAGGTGCTCCACGCACAATCGTTAGTAAAGAAGTAAAGCATGGCATACGTACAGGATAGTAATCAAGCCCCAAACTACTTTGTGGCCCCCAAGAAATAAAGTTTGAATCAAGCTCAGGCAAAGGGGAATCCATAGGGTCTCCCGTATGTGGACAGTGCGAATAGCCAAGGAACAAGTATCAAGTACTCGGGGCCTACGGGACACAAGTGAGTGTGGAATAACCAAATATTATCTATTGCCCACTGGTGCCTCTGCATTAGTTATATCTATTCCCAGCATTTTAATATTAAATTGTAATTAAATTCATGATCATTTCCACCATTAAGCATCTCCATCATTAAGCATGTGTCAACCTTCCATCAACGGTGGAACGACAAGGATGCAGCACCAGAGCAAGCAACTACGACTCGCAAGGCCGACTGTCTATCAAACAATATGCAATAGGATGTGTCCAAGTCAATATAGAGGTTGCAAGGAATATAAATGGTGCACGAAAACTAAAGCATCGCAATACGAATAGCAATAGATCAACAGGAGGAAGTAAAGACTATAAATACAAAATAGGTAGATAAGGGGAGATTGCTCGTCTGGAAAACATAGCTGAAGATACATTATCCGACGAACTTGTCGATACTCGCATCAACTCAACAGCCTAATCCTCAAAGAAGCAAAGCACTATAGAAAACACCGGATGCACTATTTAATACTATGGCAAAAGATTCGACATGATGTATGTATGATGTATGACATGGCAAAGGTGTGATGCAACTAGGCAATATTAAGCGGAACCGGTGGCCCGATAGTTAATTTTAAGGTTCAAGTTATTTAGATACCTCGCAATTTAATTATTGTAATAACAAAGCAAAACATGCCATCGGTTCGCTACACAAATTTAAATGGAGGCGGTATAAGACAAGAATAATCCGCATATGGGCTCCATATTTAAATATAAGGTGAATCGACATAATGCCCCCAAACCACAACAATATGTATGTAAGCATGTTCAATTAGGATGCAACAAGTATATGTATGGAAATTTATAAAATAGGACTCAGAAAAGAGGATCACACATTAGGGTCAAAGATCTTGGGGTTCGGCGAGATCGGGTTCGATCTTCGGGGTAACGACCTTCGGATCCGTGATGGAAGACTTGGGGGTTCTGGCCTCTCGTGTCGGTACTGGACCATGTGTGGTCTTTGTGTACAAGATCTTGGCATTCTTGTCGGTGAACTTGGTTTTCGGAGTTGATGGTTTTCAGGTTTCACGTCAGAGGTCTTGTCCGAGCTTGTGAATCTTGTGCACCGTCATATCCCAAACATCTTGGCGAGACAATATATCCCAAGGTCAACACCATCTTGTCTCAACGAACCCACACAGTAGCATCTGCAGCACCATACTACTCCATCATCACCTTGGTACCAGCTTCTCATCAGGTTTGTGCAGACATCTATCTTCCACCAATACTTCACAACATACCTGGCCACTGGGTCGTGCCTTCATGGGCCGGCACGTGGGCACGCGTGCTTTGGCACGCCACGGACCAGCCCGGCACGCCACTTAAGGGGTCGTGCCCGGCCCGCGGCCCAGCTGGGGCCATGCCTGGGCCGCTAGCCCAAGCCCACGTGCCAGGACGGCATGGCCCGTTAAGGGTTTTTTTATTTTTTTTCAATTTTATAGCATTATTTCTATTTTTTATATGAATTTTAGTAAAAAAATAGTATAAAAAGACCTTAACGGGCTGGCACGTTAGGCCCGTTTAGCTAATGTGTCGTGCCTGGGCCTTGAGGTGAAGCCCACGGACCAGCATGGCACGACCCGTTAGCTTAACGTGCCCAGGTGGGCCGTGCTGTGCTAGGCACGCTAATTCCTTAGCGGGCTACTTCGTGCTGTGGGCCGGCCCGTTGGCCAGGTATGCTTCACAATACATCCTCACCGCAACAGCACTATGTTGGAGATATGCCCAAGAGGCAATAATAAAGTGGTTATTATTATATCTCTATGTTTATGATAAATGTTTACATCCCATGCTATAATTGTATTAACCGGAAACATTAATACTTGTGTCTTTTGTAAACATAAAAGAGTCCCTAGTAAGCCTCTTGTTAAACTAGCTTGTTGATTAATTGATGATCATGGTTTCCTGATCATGGACATTGGATGTCGTTAATAACAAGATCATATCATTAGGAGAATGATGTAATGGACACACACCCATAGTAAGCATAGCATAAGATCAAGTCATTAAGTTCGTTTTGCTACAAGCTTTTCAAATGCATAGTAACCTAATCCTTCGACCATGAGGTTATGTTAATCACCATCACCGGATGGGTACTTTGATGACATCAAACGCCGCTTCGTAACTGGGTGGTTATAAAGGTGACATTGGGTATTCTAAAAGTATGTGTTGAAGCACATGGACCAAGATTGGGATTTGTCCATCCATATGACGGATAGATATGCTCTGGGCCCTCTCGGTGGAATGTCATCTAGTTAGCTTGCAAGCATGTGACTAGGTCACAAGGGATGACATATCATGGAACGAGTAAAGAGTACTTATCAGTAACGAGGTAGAACTAGGTATGGAGATACCAACGATCAAACCATGGATAAGTAGAGTATCGCGTGACAAAGGGAATTGGTTTCGTATGTTAATGGTTCTATTGATCACGAAGTCATCATTGAGTATGTGGGAGCCGTTATGGATCTCTAGATCCCGCTAATGGTTATTGATCGGAGATGTGTCTCCATCATGTCTACATGTTCACGAAACGTAGGGTGACACACTTAAGGTTCGAAGTTGTTTTAAGTAGATATGGAATGTGCGTTGGAGACCGAATGTTGTTCGGAGTCTCGGATTGGATCCGGGACATCACGAGGAGATCCGGAATTATCCGGGGAATAAGATTCATATATTGGGGATCATTTTCGAAGTTAGGAAATGTTCCGGAGTATTTGTATGGGGATTCTAGAAGGTTTCGGAATGTTCCGGAAGGTTCTAGAAGATTTCTTGGAGTTTACTTGAAAACCAAGAAAGGATCAAGGAATCCTTGTGGGGTAAGACAAGGATTCATGGGGGAGGACTCTCCCCATCCTTGATCCTGGCCAAGGAGAGGGAGTCCTACAAGGACTCCACCTCCCCATGGCGCCTCCCTCCTTTAAATAGAGGGTGGAGGCACAAAACCCCTGCCCTTCTATTCTCTAGATCTCAAGTTGCCTCTCTCCTCCTCCTTCCCTGCTCGGCTTAGGCGAAGCCTGAATTCTCTACTCCACCACCACCACCACACCGTCGTCTGCTGGGATTCCGTGGAGATCTACTACCTCCGCTTTTCGCTAGAATAGGAGAGGAAGGTCCGCCGACTCCACGTGTGACCGATCATGCGAGCGTTGCCGGCGCTGGAAGGAGGATCGTCTACTCGACCTTGAGATCGGCAAGTGATCGACTTCATCAACCACGAGATCCGATCTCGTAACACTTTCGGATCTACAAGGGTTAGTACAGATCTATCTCGTTGCACATGTCTAATAGATTAGATCTTGGCTTTTATCTAGATTAGATCTGGGTTTTGTTCATTCTTGTGGTAGAAATTTTTTGTTTTCCATGCTACGAACCCATCAGTGGTATCAGAGCCGTGTCTATGCGTAGATCTGTTGCACGAGTAGAACACAATGGTTTTGTGGGCGTTGGTGCTCATGCCGTCTTTTGCTTTGTGTACTTTGCGTTGGTGCTTGGTGGGATGAAGCGGCTCGGGCTAACCTTACATGTCATCGCACATGAGACTTGCTCCATGCTTGACGTGTAACTTGCTTTGCACAAGTGGCTTTGCGGGTGTCTATCTCTCCCACCATAGTATAGATCCAATCTACACTTTGCACTTGATAGCACTTGTATCAACGTTGTGGTTCAGTTTCGTAGGTAAGATCCGTTCTTATTCGAAAGCCCCAAACCACATAAAACATGCAAAGAAAATTAGAGGCGTCTAACTTGTTTTTGCAGGGGTTTTGTGATGTGATATGGCCATCATCTGATTGTGATTATATTTGATGTATGCAATGATCCTTGTTGTAATATGGCAACTGGTAGGAGCCTAATGGTTGTCTTTAATTCTGTTAAGACCTGCGTGTCTATTCATCTTGTAATAGCTTTATTCCAAGTAGTTGTAATAGTTGCTAGTGATGATGGAAAACCATGAAGCGGCGCAACTGACCTTGACGCAATGCTGGTGATGATGGAGATCATGTCCGTGCTTTGGAGATGGAGATCAAAGGCATAAGAAGAAAGGGCCATATCATATCACACTAATTATGAATTGCATGTGATGTTAATCCTTTATGCATCTTGTATTGCTTAGATCATGAAGGTAGCATTATAAGATGATCCCTCTCACTAAATATCAAGTAATAAAGTGTTCGTCCTTAGTAGGCACCGTTGCTAAGACTCGTCGTTTCGAAGCATCTCGTGATGATCGGGTGTGATAGATTCTACGTGTGCACACGACGGGTGCAAGCCAGATTTGCACATGCGGATACTAAGGTTAACCTTGACGAGCCTAGCATGTACATACATGGTCTCAGAACACGGAATACCGAAAGGTAAAGCATGAGTCATATGGATGATATGATGAACATGTTGATTGTTCGCCTTTAAAGCTACATCGTCTCACGTGATGATCGGACTTGGTGTAGTGGATTTGGTTCGTGTAATCACTAAAACAACTCGAGGGATGTTGTTTTGAGTGGGAGTTTATTTGTAATTTGGATTAGTCAAACTCAATTTATCATAAACACAATCAAAGTGAATTTGCATAGTTTGTTGTAGTCATTGGCATACGTTCACCACCTTACGCTTAGTTATAGTGGAGATAGTGGAACTATAGAAATTCTGGATATTTGCTTTACGAACTGGTATCGTATTGTTTTGAGTGTCAATCTAAAGTTTAAAAGTCCTATTGCAAACTTTCAGCAAACTCCGTTTACTCTGTGAAGTTTAATAAACAGTATTAAATCAAGAGTAACAATTCCAGTGTTAGTATCTAATGTATCATGTTTGCCTCCATGATTCTTGATACTCAAAAGATTGTTTTTAATATCAAGTTTATCTAAGAGCTGAAAGCAATGTTTCAGAAACCATCATATGTGAAAGGTATTGTGATATCTAAAACAATGTGTTGGTTACAACATGATAGAGTATATGTCCTCATATTTGATGAGAATTTGTGAAGGTTGGAGACGCTAGTCGTCCTAATCCTCCAAAAGGTTTTGGAAAAGAAACATTATACTCGCAATTCACCTTTATAAGCTATAGCAGCTTGATCATGAAAGTTGTCATGATAAGGATGAATAGAAGATGTAAGTAAAATGTTTACTACACTAAAAGATTACTAAAGAATGGAATTTTGAAAGAATGCCAAACATTTGATGAAGGTGATCCACTTCAAAGTGCAAGTTCAAAGGTATTAGTATTTGACTATACACACTTTGTACTATGTGTCATGTGAATGACACCACTATTGATGTTGATAGATTCTTTTAAAAGAAAAGGAATTGTTGAAAGAGAATCTATAAAATATTTGGCAGAAAAGAAAAGATTGGAGATATCCAACTTAGGTATATAGAAGATACATGTTATGGCTGTATTCCTTGGTTGTTAAACAATGTGGTTCTGCGGTATTGGATACCGAATTGGTTGGTATGAAGTGTCATACAGGACAACACAATTCATGAACTGCAATGGCCTAAGTAACTAGCAAGAGAATATGTGATGATGTTCATCGAAAACAAACAAAGGGTTGTTGTGTTGCTCGTTAACATCAAAGCTTACCTTCAAGATTTGTTTCAATAATTGTTATTTTGATCAGGTATTATGACGACAAAAGGTTGTTCAAATAATTACCGTATTCCATAATAGATGGATGATATACAAGACTGGTTGGAGAAATAACGACCATAAAACTAATGCTAAAATGTCGCAAGACAAATGATTGAAAGATCACTTGCGAAGTGACATCACTGTTTAAATTATATTAGGGATACATGAAGAAACTCCATGTTGATGGATTTTTGGAGTCTTTGATTTTGATCAAATGACGCTTGTGATACTTTCTTGGAGATAATTAAAACTTTGTTCGTAGGCCAAAAGAGGAACGGACGACTAACTGATTGGAATTTGTACATATTGATGTATATAGTCCATTATGTGTAGTCGTGGGCGATGGATTTCAACTTCATATGCTTTCTCCGAAGATTTGAGTGAGTATATGTATATACTTACTCAATAAGGAAGAAGTATGAAACATTTGAAAATGTTCAAATACTTTCAAAATGAAGTGGAAAATTATTGTAACAAGAAAATAAAAAAAGTTTATGATTGGATCATAAAGATGTTTGAGTTACAAGTTTAGCAAAACACCTAAGATTTGAGGAATCGTTCCATGGATTTGCATTTCCCAAAACACCATAGGAGTATGGAGTGTTCAAGATATGTAATGAAACCTTGTTTGACATGGTAAGATCAAAGGTGTCATTTATAAAAATGCCATTATATTTTAAAGATTAAAGCTTCAGTGACTACCGCTTTTACACTGAAAAGAGCTCCATCGTGATCCGTTGAAATGACACCATATAAGTCATGGGTTGGGATAAAACCCAGGTTGTCCTTTCTTAAATTTTTGGTATGCTAGGCATAAGTAAAATGTTTACAACCAAAGTCGGATGAGCATATCTTTGTAGGTTATTTCGAATAACCATTGGGTATTCCTCCATAACACCGAAGACAAAATTGTTTGTCACTTAGAATGTCGAGTTTCTTGAGAAGGAATTTTTGGTGAAAAGTTAAGTGGGAGGACAATAGAACTTTGACAAGGTTGTTGAACCTTGGCTAATATGTGCTGAGTTGCACAGCGTCGGTAAGTGTCCCGGAGGCAGCAACAATGCTCATGGCTCACGTGCCTCAAAGGATGTGGTCACGGGTATCTAAGTTCCTATTGAACCAAGTAGGTCGGGTAAGTAATCAAATGCCAAGATTTGAGAGTTAAATCATTGTTGTTTGATAATGATGAACCGACTACATGCAAATAATCAATGATGGGCCCTGACTTTGTTAAGTGGCTTGAAGCCATAAAATCCGTGATAATTCCATACACGAGAAATAAAGGTTTGAATTTGAAAGATCCTCTAGAAAGGTGCAAGACCTTACAGTCGTATATGGATCTATAAAGAAATAGACATGGATGTTTTACATCTATGAAATAGTCGACATGTGAGAAAGAGTTTACGACAATGTTCAAGGAATTGACTATGATAAGATTTGATCTTTCATAGCGATATTTAGTCTGGACGGATTAATGTAGCAACCACTACATATATTTTGGTATATGGTAGTTGAACAAACAAAACAAGTTCTTCTAATAGAATGGTTACCTAGGATGTGTCCATGACATGATCCAAAGGGTTTTGTTAATTCAAAGGATGCTAAAAGAGTATGCAAAACTTCAATGGTTGAAGTGAGCATCGCGGAGTTGGAATCTTCACCGTGATGAAACCGTTAAAAGGTTTAATTTCATCAGATACGATGAAGATGTTTGCATTTTTGCAAGAAATTAAGTGGGAGTGCTAAGACATATTTCTAATACATTATGTGAAAGACATATTGTTGATTAGAAATGATGTATCTTTTATTGACACAGGTTAAGAATTTCATTTCGATGAAAGACTTAGGCATAACCCAAGAATTAGGCATCAATGTCTATATGGATAGATTGAGGCGCTAATATGGTTTTGCCAAATGTACATAGATAAGATGTTGAATGAGTTCAATATGGAAACAACAAGAAAGGTTCTTGACGCACGAAAAGGACTGAATCAAGATTCAAGTGTGTTGACACGAGATTCAAGTATTTTGACACTTGGTGAAATCACAAGAATATTTTGATCAATCATTTTTTGAGATGTACACATCCAGATATGTCCTATGCTCTAAATGTTATGAGCATATACCAGAATGACTCATAAGATGATCATTGGACAATAGTAGGGATATTCCTATGATCTTTGGAAGAACTAAGAATATATTATTTATATAGTGGTGACAAATAGTTCATTGTAAATTGTTACATTGATACTAGTTTTGTCACAAATTAAGTTTATCTCAATTTAAACTATGGGTGGCACAATGTAATGGAAAGGAAGTTCCATAACGGATTTGGTTGAGTACCAAAGTTAAAACATTGTGACAGATACTACAACAAAAGGCTAAGTATATGACTACTATTGTAGCAGCAAATGAGGGCATTTGCGTCAAGTAGTTTGTTATCAAACTAGGTGTGGTTCATAGCGGGATAATACTATGAAGATACATTGTATGACAATTGTATCAACATGATTTAATCCCAAGGAACTAAAGGTCTCACCAAAGGACCAAATTTATACAATGCCATCTCATTGGAGAATGAGTAATGCGTAGAGACGCAAGGACATGCAAATACACACGGACCTGGAAGTGTCAGATCCAAAGATTATGTTTACCACTAACAATAGTGTCTATACAACATCAGAAATCCATAGGTGTTGAATGCGCAAGTTTTTAACTAGTTTATTGACTCTAGTGCAAGTGGGAGACTGTTGGAGATATGCCCAAGAGGCAATAATAAAGTGGTTATTATTATATCTTTATGTTTATGATAAATGTTTACATCCCATGCTATAATTGTATTAACCGGAAACATTAATACCTGTGTGTTTTGTAAACATAAAAGAGTCCCTAGTAAGCCTCTTGTTAAACTAGCTTGTTAATTAATGGATGATCATGGTTTCCTGATCATGGACATTGTCCCTAGTCAACACCATCTTGTCCCAACGAGCCCACACAGTAGCATCTGTAGCACCATACTACTCCATCATCACCTTGGTACCAGCTTCTCATCAGGTTTGTGCAGACATCTAGCTTCCACCAATACTTCACAATACATCCTCACCGCAACAACTCTAATACCACATCATCTCTCCCTATCAGTACATCACCAAAAACACAACGAATGTGGGCTGGCAAGCAGAGAAACATCAGCAGCATGGGCGGGCTTGGCGCAGCACATAGCCGAGGTCAACATGCTGCGAGGAGGACGGAGGCCAGCCCACACTAGGGCACTGCCGGATGGCGAGGAGGCAGTCAGGCAATGCGGGACAAAGAGATGTGGTTGGGGAAGTCCCTGCCTAGGCGTCATCCAGGCGACCTCTGCTAGCGGTGAGCAGGGCATCGAGGGAACGGGCGAGCTTGGGGCGCGCGGCGGCGGTACCACGCGAGCAGGGGGAGGCCGCGGAAGAGAGGCGAGATTCCCGCGCAAGGCAGAGGCGCACGGCGGCGGCGGAGCACCACGCGGGACACGAGGAGGTTGGCAGCGGCTTGCTCACAGGGAGATCAGAGGATGACGTGGGGCTCGCTAGTGCTGGCTGGCGAAGGCCAGAGAGGGTCGGCGTGGCGCAGCCAGGGACGAGGAGGCAGATGGCGCGGCGACCGAATCAAGGAGACGGGTGTGGCAGGGCGGTCGAGGTCACGTCGGGAAGACGACAAGGCTGGGGAGTGTTGGCTACTGCTAGGGACCAGATCGGGTGTGACCCTGGCGGTGGAAGGGGCTAACTATAAAAAGACCAAGGAGTGGTTGGTGGATAAAAGTGTACGCGTGAGATGCGGTGTGGGGTCAGGGAAAGTAGGAGCAGGGCTGGATCAACGTGGTCGGGTGTTTGCCACGCGTGGGTGGGCTCCTGGGTGGTGGCGGCGGGTAGGATGGAGGGTTTGGTCTGGGGTGTGGTGGCTAGGTAGGTAGGGTTAGGGTTAGGCAGATTAGGGTTTGGTCTAGAGTTTGGTCAAGTTTTAGGACGGAGGTGGCCGGTTGGGCTTTTGGGCCTGGCTGGCTGCCTCCCAAAAATAATATAAATTTTTGTTATTATTTAAGAGACTTTTTTAAAAAAAATTAGACAAACAAAATATCCGGAAGAGGCTGGGGTTTTAATTTGAAATAAAGACAGGGGATATTTAGAAAACAAATATAGGCTTTTAGAAAATAGTTTAGACAAACATATGCATGCAGACATGAAGATGCTCAAATGCAATGTGGCATGATGACATGAGCATGCGGTCATGATGATGCACAAAACAGAAACACCAAGCGATTTTCTACTAGTGATTTTATCGGGGTGCTACAATTCGACACCACTAACAATGGATCTCGCTCTCGAGATCCGCCTCATGGTATGGTGAACAAGGCCGGCGATCTGAATCTTCTCGCTTCGTGTAGATCCTCTCGACACCACTAACAAGGATTGTTGCTCCATCTTGAAATTGGCGACACCACCAACAAGGGGTCGTTCCTCATGTTCGTCGAGAGAACACTCCAAAGAAACACAAACGAAGGTAGAGGTCTCAAAAGATAAGGCCACCACTTACTTCTGTGGAAGGAGTAAAATTGCATTGGTCCACCAATTCAATGTACAAAGCGAATGATAAGAGTAGTCGGATGGGGATCATCCCATCGCACACCGAAAGCATTACTCCGTACATGAATAGGAGAATTATGCAACCAACTCTCAGAATCATACTGAAGGTCTTGACAAGCGAGGTTTGAAAACAAAGGAGTGATGCAGACTCTTCATCGGATCTATTGTAGCTAATGATGATGTCGTCTTGGAAACACCGGAAGATACTTGGTCTGCTAAAAGGTACAACAGATGAAATATTCATGAGATAACATGAAGACCGGATGTAGCAACACCATTACAAGAGGAAGGAAGCAAAACTCTAAAGGTACGATGGACACCCAACCACCAGAATACCTGGACTCGAAGAAAAGGTAAGAGAGAATATTTGAAACACGCAAAGGTAAGAGGAGAAGAGCATAGAGGCACGGAGTAAAAGCAGACCTAATCAGATCTATCCAACCAATTTTGCAAAATAGTTTTGACACTCTACTTCATCCGTTTTCTAGGTTATCCTACAGGCTGGACCTGTGGGATATCGCAACTGCTAAGCTCTGATACCACTTTGTAACACCAACGAATCGGCCCTATGCAAGTTTTTGCGAATCCCACCAAAACCCGCATAGAAACGATTCAAAGATGCCCACCAGGCACTTGCGTGCAGGTGGAAAACGAAGTAATATCATTACACAATAGTCCATGATGGAACCCACAAAACATATATATACAACAATGACTCATTGAGTCAAGAATACAGATATATAGTACAAATATCCAAATCACCTTGAAAACGATACAACATCTGAGTACGGATAAGAAGCAAATTGGGCTAAGAGCCCTGAAGAATAACCAATGGCGTCCATAACCCTGCCCAAGCCAGGCCGGAAGGGTAACCCTGCTAACAACGTCGATCTCAAACCTACTACAAGAAAAGGGGTGTCAATAAAGGGAAAAGGAAAAAGAGAGCGGTCAGTACTGAGGCCAGTACATGGCGAGTCTAGAATTCAGCGTCTCTCGCCTACATAGGTATGGTTGACTGTAGCGGCAGCGCAGCATGCACTAAACAACCTATAGAGACTCAATACAACTGTTGGCTATTGGAGAGAGATAAGAAAGACCTATTCGGATCCAACCTGATTCTAACACCAATCATACCCATCCTGGTATATCCCCCTCAAGACCAAATGAGTAAGTCAAACCGAGGAACTCACACAGTTGGCAGTTTTATTCATTCCATTATAATTGTAGTACTTACTAGTCAGATATAGATAGCATGAGTCATCCTGATATCATAAGCAGTGGTAGTTTTAGTTAACCATTCCATTGTAGTTGCAATATTTACTAGTCAGATACCATTAGCAAGAGACATCCCAAATGCAGACATGAATATGCTCAAATGCAATGTGGCATGATGACATGAGCATGCGGTCATGATGATGCACAAAACAGAAACACCAAGCAATTTTCTAGCAGTGGTTTTACCGGGGTGCTACCCAAGTTCACTATGTAGTGAGGAGAGAGAAACAATGATTTTCTAGTTCTTATGGTCGGGCCATACTGGTATGGTTGACCATGAGGTTTCTTAGCTTAAGAGCAAGTGCTACAATGTTTAAATTCCACTAAGGTCGACCATAGGTGTCTTATATCCGACCTTATTTTCACATTGGAGACGCCCTTATGGTAACATAGTTAGTTACCTCAAGGATCTCTCTCATCATTTAATTGCATGCCATGTCATCTAAATGCTTAGTTAGCAATACATACAGGACTATGTACTACCCAAATTACTCCCACTAGCACTATGATGAGCCTAAATAGAACAATGAAGAGAAGACAAGCCTGGGATGATGTTTGGGAGTGACGAGGTAGCACGGCCCTACCTTTTGTTCGAGTAGTCCACTATCATGGTCCATTTGATTCCCAGGATTTCCCTAGGAATTTTGTAGGATTAAATCCTATAGGAAATTTTCCTATGACGATTGTTTGATTTGTAGGATTGATTTCCATACGATTTTTTCCTAAGGATTCCTTTGTATAGTACTAGTTTTCATAGGAAATCAAACATTCACCCATACCTCTTTTTTAGATTCCTATGGTGGAATCAAACACACTTTGGTGCATACTAATTCCTATAGGATTGGAGTGAACATGATAATGTAATCCTACATTTTTCCTATTCCTACGATTTTCCTATCCTACAAATCAAACAGGCCCTCACCCATTTCCCCTGGCCACTTCCCCCTCATCCAGGCTAGCACCATGGACTAGCCCCTGCCCCCCTCCCGTCCCCTCCCCCTCCCCCCAAAAAAATCCCCAAATGGCGGCGCCGCCAGAACTAGAGCGCTCCTCACAGGAGCGCATCATCGAGTCTAGCCCCCATGTCTTCTGTGCCTACCGCGTCTCCACAGCCATAACCGACTTCTCTGTCTTCGAGCCGCAGTTATTTAACGAGGCGATGCCGTACACAATGACACTGGATATCTTATTCTCGAGGGCATACGAGGTCAAGAGGATGCCTGGCTCCATCCCAGCCCCTCTGGAGGAGGACGATGTCGCGACCACACCCTGCGAAGAGGAAGTGTTGAATCTCAGCCTGCCTCCTAGCAAGTTGCGAAGAGCGAGCAAGGTCGTGGGAACTGTGCGCAAGGTTCTTGGTCATGTATGGCTGCTGAAGAACCTGCAACTCACGGCGGAGGAGTGGGACATCATCATGCCGTACGACATTCTGCACTGGCTCTGGCTTGAGGCGTGTATGTGGGTCAACGGGTTCCACTTCGACCTAACCCTCAGCCTGAATCTCCGGCTCATCGTCAACTTGCCGGCGCTTCAAGACAGTTGGTACCTGGTTGAGCAGGAGGATGGCCACTGCAGCATATGCATGCAGGCGCTGTCGAAGCTCATAACGGTGCGTCTCCGGGATTCAACCATATGAAGCACTGCAAGTGCATGTTCACTTGGTTTGGGACCAACGCCAGCTGCCCTATCTGCCGACACAATGTGCTCGCCCATCTCTACTGACACGAGGTGCATATGCCCCCTTCTGTATGAAACTGGTCACGTGGTTGATAATTAATTAATGTACTGAACCAATGTTTCTGCTGCACGCCAAGTGAACATGTTCTATATATGTTTGCACTTGTCGAATTAAGCTTAATCCAATTTAGACAGTAAAAACAATTAGTCTAGGATTACAATCCAACAGGAAATTGTCATCATGTCTCATACATTTTACAAAAAGAATACCAATACGAATAATTTTTCATCATATCACTACATAATATGAAACAACATTCTAATCATCGTCACCATCATCGCTTTCTGCACCGCCGCATTCCAGATCCATATATTCCCAGTAGGTTAGATCTTCTTCCCCTTTCCATTCATCATACATGTCCTAAGATTCATCAGGTAGAACCAGTTTATTCCTGTCTTTGTCGACTACACTAACCTTGACAGTGAAATCTACTTGTCCATCATGCGCAGAGCCGCCTCTGGCAATCAAATTTTCATCGATGTCAGCCAGTTCACTTACCATACAACCACTGGGATCATCTTGGTGGGTAACATCTGTGGTGACTGGCTCGTCATACTCATTCACATCATAGGTGCTCCTTTCCTCAAACTTTTGCACATATTGCCTGTCCTTATTATCTTTGCCATCCAAGAAAATTACCTTGGAAGCTTGAGTTACCAAAATATAAGGTTCCTCCTTGTACCACTCAGCAGTAGTATTGATCGATATGAAATTCCCATCATTTTTGGGGCCTCTTTTCTTGTTCGGATCTTGGTCGTACCAATAACACTTGAATAGAACCACAGATCAACCACCAGTACTGTCGTTATAATTCAACTCAATAACCTCTTTTATGTGACCATAATGATCATAGTCATCTGACTTCTTCATTTTAGTTGTCAAGTGCTCTCCATTGGTCGTGATGCCACTTTTTTGTGTCTTCAGATATTTCTCGCGCTCATAAGTGTTGTAGTGGATACCATCGTCATTGCAAGCTGAAGCTGTCTGCACCCTCTTTATCGGACCACGTGATAGGGCATAGAGACCATCACTAACATCGCCCGGATTCTCTTCACGCAGCTTCGTGATCTGCAGTTATACAAAATAATCAAGAGGTCATCTCATGTGCACAATTCGTATGCAATTCAAAATTCAATTGACCATCTTACATGATTCCTAAACCATTCCTGAAACCCACCCCCACATTCTGGTGCCGCATAATATTTTCCTTTGTTTGCTTTAAATAACCTACAAAAAGATACTCAAGTAAGACATCTGAACATATCTTGCTACAAGTTTCATTTCATATATGTGAGGATATGTATGAATAGTGCTCACGCGACAAAGTTTTCAGCCTCATCAGTGTTATTCAGCACACACCAAGTAAGTTGGTCATATTTGTGCTACATTAATGTTCTATGTTACTTCTTTCCTACTAGGCGAACACCATGGTTAAAAACAGATTTTTCAACTTCTTCAATTCTGCCACCCATACTGGATCTCATTTTACGATCAGGAATGTATCTTGAGAAAAATGCAAATGCTTCAGCAGCAATGTATGCCTCTGCAATGCAAGCCTCTGCTCTAGCCTTGTTCCTAACAGTACCCTTGAAAGTGCAAAGTCGAAGTTATATAGGGTACATCCATCCGTACTGTACGGGACCTCTATAAAGTGCATCTTCAGTCAGATGAACAGCCAAATGCACCATCACATCAAAGAAGGCTGGTGGATATATTAGCTCAAGCTTGCACATGATTTCTGCTATGTCCGTCTAAAGACGCGCTACAACTCTTTTGTCTAGAGTTTTGCTACAGATTTCCCTAAAGAACTTTCCCAACTATGCAAGCACATTGTACAAATCCTTGTTCACTAAACCTTTAACGCCAAGAGCTAAAAGCCTTTGTTGTAGGATGTGGCAATCATGAGTTTTCAACCCTTGGACCTTGTTCCCCTCTACATTGATACAATTTGCAATGTTGGAAGCAAATCCAGATGGGAACTTCACACCTCGGAGGAAGTCACAAAATAGTACCCTTTTATTCATCGGCAAGGTAAATTATGCACCTCGAAATTTGTAATGTTTTTCACCGCCCTTATCAACCGTATCTTCAGGATGCAGCTTCAAGTTGTTGTTAACATTGAGTTTTTCGCAGTCAAGCCTAGCACTATAGCTATCTTTTGTCTTAGATGAACTATTGAGTAATGTGCCTATAATGCTGCACATATATTTTTCTCCATGTGCATGAAATCAATATTATGTCGAAGTGTCTTACCAGCCTAATACGGCAAGTCCCATAGAGTGGATCTACGCTTATAAAATATTTTCGATTCCTTTTACTCCCCTGCTGCTACTGCTTCCGCTCTCTTCCTTTTGGATGATGCTCCTACTGTCGGTGCATCTTCTGTATTCTTTCTTTTACCTCGTCTGGCAGCTGGTTGTTTTCCTGGTTTGACATTTCTAACCTTTTATAAATGCGTCTACAACTCAGCTGCAGTGAACTTTTGTGGTGTAGTGCCATATTTAGTCCTCTTTCCATAGAACTGCAATTTCAAGTTTTTTGGGAATTTGTGGCCTTGAGGAAGAAAAACCTGGTGGCCAAGGAAATCAGTCTTATTTTGTAGCCTCACTGTGACCTGTTTTGTCTCACAGCGAACACATGCGTTAGAACCTGCTATCACTCTGCCTGACATAGTGTCAAGAGCTGGAAAATCATGGGTGCAGAATAACATAGCAGCACGCATAGGGAACTTGGCATCTTCATGGTAGGTGGCAAGGATATCAGGAGTCATGACACCCTTCCATAGTTCCTTCAAGTCTCGTATAAGAGGTTGCATGAACAGATCAAAATCCTTCCCAGGTGATTTGGGACCTGGGATGAGTAAAGCCAGCAAGCAGTTCGACTGATCAGTGCATGCCCAAGGAGGCAGGTTGTAAATTGTAACAAGTACTGGCCACATGCTGTACGAGTTACTCATGTTGCCAAATGGGTTAAATCCATCTGTAGCTAGGCCCAGTCTCAGGTTCCTTGGATCCGCTGCAAATCCTAGATGGGCCTTATCAAAGTTCTTCCATTCATCGCCATCAGCTGGATGTCTGAGTAAGTAATCATCTGGCTTGAGAATCTCTTTGTGCCATCTTGTTTCCTTAGATGTTTGTTCTCACTAAAACAACCTCTTCATTCCATCTATAATTGAAAATATCTTAGAACCTTACAAGGATCTTTCTTCTTTTTATCACCATTTTCCATCTTGATTCGTTACATACTGGGCATTCATCGAGGTTTTCATAATCCTACCAGAACAGTACACAGTTATTTGGACAAAAATGGATCTTCTCATATGATAGTCCAAGTACCTTGATGTACTGTTTCATCTCATAAAAGGATTTTGGCAGTCCTTCCCTAGGGATTGACACGATGTACACCTTAATCACTGAATCGAAAGCTTTGTTGGTAATCTTGTTGAATGACTTCTCCTTCAGTAATTTCATTACCAGTTCGAATCTTGAGAAACTAGAATCAGGGTCCACTGAACACTTGGCATCTTCTATCAGGTTAGAGAAAAGTGATCTTTTAAGAGAAGGAGCGCCTTTTTTGATTACAGTGGGGTACAGGTCCCTTAACAAACCAGAAAGGTCCTCATCCTCGATCTTATGAGCTTTAGGCGGATCAGCATCAGCTAGAGGATCAAGAACATGCTGATCATATGGTTCACCATGTTTAGTCCACCTAATATATGTGTGTTTCATCCCATTAATGAAAGTATGGTCTACGACTGTGCTCTGACTCAGCTTTTTATAATTAAGGCATTGTCGGCGTGGGCAAAACACATCCGAGTCGTTGTTATGATGTCTAACAAACTTCATGAAGTCATTAACACCTTCCCAATATGAAGGTGTTACTTTTTTCCATTCAGTATCCAATATCTATCCATCTATTGAGGATAGAGATGGTTAGAAGCTTTCAAGATGTTTCACTGGACATGTTGATTACAGATCTAATTAAGCCAAGATATCTGAGCAACCTGGTTGAATATAGAACTATAAATGCCACATAATTTTAGCTTATTTCAGAAATTGAGTGCAGAACTATGTTACATATTTGAGAGAACAGATCAACCGAGCACAAAATGACAACCAATTCGAACAAACAGATCAAGTGCAGAACAATGTCAAACAAGCAGATCGAGTACAAAACTACTTCTAGGGAATGATTGAGTGAACTAAGAATATTATAAGCGTACTGTGGGGATCGACCAGCTGACAGCCGGCCCGTGTACGTCTTGAAAAGAACGGCGCCGCCAGCAATGGTGTCAGGCCGCCCCGGCTGATAGACGGAGTGTGAATGTTTTGGTGCGTGGCTTGTGGTTTTAACCGCTTGCACATCTCCAGAAGAATGGCGCAAAGAGACAGTAGCTGGCTGCTAGAGTGAAGGCGCGAGTTGGAAGGCGCGAGTGGGAAAGTTTTGGCATGCGTGGGGTATGTGTCCTGGTTGTCAACAATTTTCATGCGAAAATATCAGCCAAAATTTTCTCCCTCGTTTTTTTATTCCTTGTTGAGGTCTGGAATTTTTATTACTGAGCCCATGAAATTAGCCTACCAGGCCCAATCATAGCCCAAAACCTTCAATTCGGCCTTTTCATTGTCTTGTGGCCGCCGACCATAGCTCATTCAGTTTCAGAGTGAGCCCAGGAAGAATAGGGCATCCGCCCCCAGTTATCCTAGAATCTTTTTAATTCGGCCTTTATGGTCATCCCCTTCCCTAGGAGAATATCATTTTGCAGCCCAAAAGTTGGGGTGTATAGGCAACGCGGTACCCAAGTTTCCTGAAATCAGCCGGGAAGACTATATGTGGCGCCCCGCAAAAACCACTACTAGAAAATCGCGTTGTTTTTGTGCATTGCATCATCATGACCGCATGCTCATGTCATCATGCCACATTGCATTTGAGCATCGTCATGTCATTTTGCATTTGTTTGTCTAAAACTATTTTCAAAACGCCTAGTTTTGTTTTTCCAATATTCTCGTCTTTATTCAAATTGAAACCTGGGTCTCCGGAATATTTTGTTTCGTCTAGCAATGGTTTACAAAAGCCTCGTTTGTAATAAATGAAATATTTAAATTATTTTTTGGGAGGCAGCCAGCCAGGCCCGAAAACCTAGCCGACCACCTCCAGATAAAAATCCTATCTAACCCAGATCCCCCAAACCCTTTTCTACCTAAACCTAGCCTACCCACCCTTCCTCCACCTCACACAGCCACCTCACCCCTCCACTCCCTGAGCGCCACATCACCCCCACACAGCCCCAGCTGCTTTTTCTCCCTCCACGGTCACCTGATAGCCACCATCCTCCACCAACCGCACGACTCCCCTCCACCTGGTCCCCGCTAGCCCCACCTCGGTCCACCCCGCCCACGCGTCCCCAGACCCTGGCCCCGCGCCCCACGTCGCCCACCTCCTCTCTCCACACGCGCCCGCGCGACCGCCCCCGCTCCGCCTCGGTTCTCCCTCCGCCCCGGAGCTCCGCCGCCCTGGCCGCCGCTGCTCGAGACCTAGTCGGTCCTGCCGCCGGCCGTGCTCCTCCAAGCCCCGGGCCCCGGCCGACCCTGCTCCGGCCGGCGCCTCGCCGCCTCGCTGCCTCCTCTCCCGCGGTTGACCGTTGTCGCCGCCTCTTCCGTCGGCCATCGTCTTCCTCTGCTCACCGCAATCCGCCGGGCCCCACCTCCCGCTCCCCCGTCCGTACCCCGCTCCCTCGCCTACCAACCATCCCGAGCCGCGACCGCCTGAGCCTCGGCCTCCGCCTCACCGGCCGTGCCCCGCCTCCTCTCTACACGGTGCCCCGCCACCGCGCGATGCCTGTCTCTGCGCCCCAAGCTACCGCCCCGCCTCTGTCGAGCTTCACGGCCACCTCGCCTCACCGAGCCCCTGCCGGACACGCGGTTGTGCCGCCGCTCCTTCCCGCCAACCCCTACGGCCCCACGCTCGTCTCCGTAGCGTCCTCACCAGCTCCTCCCGCGAGCGTCGTCCCTCTGCAGCAGTACACAAGTTTTGCCTGGTGTTTGGTTGTTGTTGCCCTGTGGTTGAAGTGATGATGGTGTGGCTATTCGAGATCTACCGCGAGCTAGTACGACAAGATCCACCCGATGAACTGAAGGCCCCAACATCGGTCCATGATCATCAAAGGCGCTTGAAGCCGTTCCCGAAGGGGGTGACTTCCAACCAAAGAAAACCCTGACAAGAAACCGACGACAAGATCTCCTACCCGGAGAAACAAGATCGTCACATGTACGCCAAGTTCGTCGAGATCCCAAAGACCCGAACCCGGAGATCGTCACTGACAATCAAAGCCGAAAAACACAAGATCTTCCTCAAGGGAGGCAAGATCGTCAAACGGAGAACCGAAGACCCGAAACACCAAGTACGCCGACACGGAACCGACAAGTTCTACATCATGAAATCGAAGGACGCCGGATGCCAAGATCTTCTTCCCGGACCCGAAGACCCCGAGTCCTTCATCATGGATCTGATTGAAGCGACCCCGAAGATCGAACCCAGGAACGACAAGCGCTTCATCTCGGAGCACCAAGACCTTCTACATGGATCTGAACATCGAACCCTCGGACGCCAAGTCCTTCTTCCTAGAACGCCAAGCTCTCCTTCCGTTGCCCAAGACCGATCCCGCTGACCCGTCGAACCCTGAGCCCCAGACCCGAACTCCGGAACCCAAGATCTTCCGAACCCAGATGTGTGATCCTAAGCCCTTATTTTTATAAAATATGACATTCATCTGTTGCATATTAAATTGTTCACACATGCATACATATTTTGTGGCTCCGGGTTATTTATCGATTCACCTATAATTAAATATGGAGTGTTTATGCTGGATATCTTTGTCTTATTCCAGACTCCATTTAAATTGGTGTAGCGAACCGATGCCATGTTTTGTCTTGTTAATACAACTTGTAGGGTAGATAAATAACTTGAACCATATAATTAATTGACGAGACCCCCGGTTCCGCTTAATACTGCCTAATTGCACCGCATCTGTGCCATGCCATGCATCATATCATAAGCATGCCGGATCTTCTGCCGTAGTATTAAATATTGCATCCAGTGTTTCTTCTAGTGTTTGCTTCTTCGCGGATTAGGCCGATGAGTTGATACGAGTATCGGCAAGTTCTCCGGATATGAACCATCGGCAGTGTTTCCCAGGCGAGCATCCCTTCCCCTTCTACCTATTTTGCATTTATAGTCTTTATTCCCTCCTATTGATCTATTGCTATCCGTGTCGCGATGCTTTAGTTTCCGTGCCCCAGTTATATCCCGTGCAGCCTCTATATTGCCTTGGACACCTCCTATTACCTGTGTTTGGTAGATAGCTGGCCTTGCGAGTCGTAGTTGCTTGCTCAGGTGCGATCTCGTGTTGTCAAGTACCACAGTTGTTGGAAGGTTGGCAGATGCAAATTGGTGGAGATGCTTATTGTTGGAGCTGATCATGACTTTAAATACAACTATTAAAATGCTAGATATAACTAATGCAGAGGCATCGGTGGGCAATAGATGTTATTTGGTTCTTCCACGCTCACTTGTGTCCCGTAGGACCCCGAGTACTTGATACTTGTTCCTTGATTTTTCGCACTATCCACATTCGGGAGGTCGTGGACCCCCCTGAGCCAGAGCTTGATTCATTCTTATTTCTTGGGGCCACAAAGTAGTTTGGGGCTTTATTACTATCCTGTACTTATGCCATGCTTTACTTCTTTATTTAAGATTGTGCGTGGAGAACCTGTACTGTTTAGGATCGCGGAGTGTTTTCGCGGTATCGACAAGCCCAGTCACACTTTCGGGTTCCCAGTCGTTTACAGCCATTGACGCAAACCCTGGGTCCGTTCCGGAGCCGGCCAACTTCGTTGCAGGTAGCTTAGTGGGGTGGTCCCCTGAAATATTTATGAATCCTGTGATCGCTTTGTCGTGAATACCTCGTTGGGTTTTGAGTTGGTTTTTCCGAGGTTGATCGAGTGTGTGTTGCTATTTGTGCACCCCTGCAGGGTAAAACTTTCTGAAAGCCGTGTCCACGGTTATGGACGACTTGGAGCACAGTATCTCGTTCATAGACAAGCATAACTAAAGTAGTGCTATAAATTTGACTTAATATATGACTTAGTAATCAGATTCAACTATAACAGAATGGATATTAAAAATGCCAACAGCTGGTGGATCTGTGGTGATCTGTGTCATACTATACCTGCCTAGTAAGTATTGCAACTCCAATGGAATGTGATAAAAGTGCCAACAACTGCTGGGTTTTGGGATTCCTCGGGACAATTTATATCTGACTAGTAAATGTTCCAACTACAACGGAATGGTTAATTAAACTGCCCACTACTTATGCTTCAGGATGACTCATTCTATCTATATCTGACTAGTAAGTGCTTCAACTATAACTGAATGAATAAAACTGCCAACTGTGTGAGTTCCTCGGTTTGACTTCCTCGTTTGGTCTCGTGGGGGAATACTAGGATGGGTATGGTTGGTGTTTCTATCAGGTTGGATCCGAATAGGTCTTTCTTATCCCTCTCTGATAACCGCTAGTTGTATCGAGTCTCTATAGGTTGTTTAGTGCCGCTGCGCTGCCGCTTCATCCCACCATACCTATGTAGGCGAGAGCCGCCGAATTCTAGCCTCGCCGTGTACTGGCCTCAGTACTGACGCTCCTCTTTTTCCGTTGCTCTTTGTCGGCACCCCTTTTGTTTTAGCAGGTTTGAGATCGACGTCGTTAGCAGGGTTACCCTTCCGGCATGGCCTGGGCAGGGTTATGGACACCATTGGTTATTCTTCAGGGCTCTTAGCCCCATTTGCATCTTGTCCATAGTCGGACGCTCTATCGTTTTCAAGGTGATTTGGATCTTTGTATTGTATATTTGTATTCTTGACTCGATGAGTCGCTGTTGTATATATATATCTGTTTTGTGGGTCCCATCGAGGACTATTGTGTAATGGTATTACTTTGTTTTCCACCCGCACGAAAGTGCCTGGTGGGTGTCCTTGAATTGTTTCTATGCGGGTTTGGCGGAAAGGGCTAAAACTTGCATAGGGCTGATTCGAGGGTGTTACACTATAGTTGGTGTGCCAAATACTCAAAGGGCCTTTTTGGCACGAATTCAACTTTACGTTTCAATACAAAAAAAACAGGCTAACGGCCGTCAAGTTGGGCCTCCTGTTAGTTCTCGCCGTTATGTCGCTCCGTCGCTTAGGCGCGGTGGCTGTCACGTAGGCTTGCAGCGTTGGCACAGTGGATAGGACAACACCCTCTACCTAGTGTATTGACGTGACAAAACAGGGCACATGTATCGGTGTTATAATTATTTTTTGTTTACTCAGAAGCTGGAACGGCCACCGCCATGTGTCTCTCCTTGGACTTCCGTCCCAATCGTTAACAACTACCTTTAAAAGCGCATTGATGGTTCCACCATTCCCCTGCCTCGTAGAAACCACTCTTCTTCTTCCTGTCATCTATCTTCTTGCCGTCTTCTCCTTGCCGCCATGGAAGATCTACACACTCTAGAGACAAGCTTCACTACCCATGACAATAAGAAGATAGATGTTGTCTACACCAACGAGGAGATAGTGGTGCGTGTCCTGAGGATGTACAAGGGTTGGCTTGGGATAGACGAGGACAAGTTTGTGGGATTGGACCTCAAGTACACCCCAGAGCACCCATATGAAGGGAGTGAAGTCGTCGTTGTTCAACTGGCCATGCGGAAACACGTCCTCGTCTACCACCTCTCCCGGTTTGTATATCTGCTCTCTGTAGCTAACCGCTTTTAGGGTTTTCTCCTCTTGTTCTTTATCCACTTGCTCATCTTGCAACTACTGGATTTTATTTAGGACCAAATAAATTAGGGTTTGCCTATGTCTCAATCGACTGAGATTTTCTTTAGTCTCAATCACCTAAGAAAAGTGCAACCGTAGTTATCAGAAATGTGCAACTCGTTCAGTTGACTGAGAAATAGCAAAACCGAATAAATTATGACAATACAATGTTGAGAGTCTTGATCTTGCATTTACTAAACTTTTCAAAATTATATTGAGATGATGAACTACATACTTTCAGGACTGACAGGAAATGTCCGGCGCTGCGCCAGTTCCTTGTAGAAAAGGGAATTGTTTTCTGCAATGTCGACACAACAACTGATTTTTCGAAATTTTATCAAGAGGAAATTATAATTCCTGCGCACAACTGGATCGATATTCGGAGTCTTGTCAAGATCCTAGGGGGCTCGAGGAAGGATGGAATGGCATCACTCGCAACTAGAATCCTCGATGAGTCGTACGACAAAATGAAGGAAGATTTCCCTACGGATAGGCACGATTTCTGGGATGAGTGGCTGTTGTCTGATATAAACCTGAAGTATGCAGCCATAGATGCTTACGTGACCTACCAGCTATACAAGAATATCCAGTTTTTCTATGTTACCTCGTGTTTTGCCCTATTTGCAAGAGGGAAGACGAGCTTAGGGGAGCCCTTTGTAGAAAATGCAGAATAGTTGAGTTTGAAGCTGCATATGCAAAGAAAATGGCTGCATCTGACAGAGAGAGGCTATAGTGAAAGAGAGCTTGCAAGAAGGTATAATCGACAGAGAGGCTGCAGCTGAAGCAGCAAAAAGAGAGGCAGCATCTTCTAGCGGCAACAATCAGGCCTGTGATGCACCACTAATTGTGCCGCAGGACGCTGAAGATAGGGAAGCCAAGTTAGATCCCAGGTCGGATGAAGCATTTCGTGAGCTGTGGAGTACCTGGAAAGGTTGCAATTTTTCGCCTAGGAACGATGGCAAGCGCCTCAAGTGGTCTGATGAGAAGTGAATTAAATTTTACTTGTTAGTGTTATGTTTCTGTTTTGTGGAACTCAGTTAGCTTGTCAAGATGTCTAGCGCCTCAAGTGATACTAGTAAAATAAATTTAACCCTCGTTGTGTTATGTTTATGTATGTGTCTTGTAGCTTGTCAAGATGGTAGCTTGTTAACTGGCAGTTTGAAAGAGTGCCCTTTTCCTCTCTCGCTAAACATATATGTTTCATTTTGCCCAAATTGGTAGCAAATCTAGAGAATATTCTCACTTCGATAATTCGATCTCTTTTGGACCTCTTTTTGCCTCCGATCAGGTAGCAAATCTAGAGCAGCAAATCACACCAGGCAGAATACATTCATTCAGAAAATAAAAAAAATGTAGATATAGTTGTGTGCAGCTAAATAGGATATAGCGATAGAAAGTAGGTTGCTTAACGAGGTTCGATGCATTCAGCCAGAAATAGGATATAGCTAGAAAGGAGCTTTGGCGGCGTGAGGCTGCACTGGCAGTGCACATCTCGCAAGCGCCCGCGCCTCCGCCATCTCCCTCTGTGCTTCCGCCACTTCTTGCTGCCCAGTTCTTGGACTTGGGGCCTTGGGCCTGATTAGAGGCATGCGACCCTCTTTGATGGCCACCACTGGAGGTTTGAGGTGAATGCAGAGCACGGTGTTCAGCGATGTAGGCATTGATGTTCGCGGCTCGGGCTTTTGCTTTGTGGATCTTTGGCCCAGCCTGCCTATGCTTGAAGAAGGTGTTCAAGATGGTGCACCGCCAAGCGACTCGTCAGCGATGAGCGCTCCCCTTGCAGAAGGGGCAGCTGTAGTCGCCGTGCCTGAGGAAGCCGTCGTACTTGCCAGCCCGCAGCCTCCTCAGCACCTGACGAACCTTGGTGTGAATGGACTCGTCATCACTGGAGACGTCGCTGCTGGAAACCTATTGGAAGAAAAGGAAAATGGGGGAGTAGATGATGTAAGAAGATCGAGCAATCGAAATGCGAACAAGCGAATCCTAATAAACCAAGATCTAGCATCCAACAATGGGAATGGTAGAAGAACCAGGGGAGGGGAGCAAACCCTAGTTACCTCTGACTATGGGTCGTCAATGCCGGTGTCATAGGGGTTCAGCAGAGCGATGTACTTATCTGGATCGTAGGTGCCCAAGAAGTGCTTGATCTGCTTGTGACCAGCGGGGGCACCTCTTCGGCGGCTCCGTCATTAGCGGGGACGGGGGCCTAGACAGGAAAGGCGGCTGCCATCGATGCCTCGACTGGGGCCTGGACAGGGACGGCGGCCGCTTTCAACATGTTGAGGGGGACCGGCGAGGAGACGAGGGCCTCCTCGCTGGCAGCCACGGAGGCGACGATGGCCACCTTATCCTCCTCGGCCATCGCCGACGCGGTATTCTCGGGAGTTTGTGGGTGCTGGTGGGATAGTGGAGAGGGTTGCGTGAGGATAGTGAGTGAGAGTGAGAGTGGGTGTGCGGAGTGGGGCTCTATAGTTAAGGTGGATGGAAGCAAGGCATGTTTCGTTGCACCACCGTGCAACGTGCCGCACAGTCTACTGCACCATGCACCGCGAAACGCGCATGGTACATCACGTTTTTTCCCGGGCCATGCATGGCAGTTCTGTATTGAGCCGCATGCAAAGGGCGCACACACAATTTCTATGTACGAAGTTTGACACGGCCCTAAAATTGGCGATAGTTAAAAGTGGAAATGTAGAGGGGAAGGTAGGTGGCTGTACGGTGAGATTTGTGGGGTTGTGATAGATTCGGTAAAGGGATGTGTTGATGGCTACAAGTGACTTGATGAAGCCGGAGACGTTAGGTCTCGTCGAGCTCAGCTGTTCGGCCTCTGGCTAGCGCGTGCAAGCTTCTTACGGTGGGCACCAGTTGGAAGTGAGATTGAGAGCCGCTGCGTAAAAATGGGATGTGTCTTATTAAAATCAAGTGGCAATAAATTGCAGTTGTCCATCGAGGACCATGCACTCGATGACGCATGTGTTGTGGCGTAGTAGTAGCAGTAGTAGGCTTTTTAGACTTGACTAAACGTGACATGACCGCTCGACGACTTTTTCCATGGACGGCATCGTGTTCCTTCTTCTAGAGGGAGACGTCAAGATGGGGCCTCATCAAGATGGTAGCTCGTTAACTGGCAGTTTGAAAGAGTACCCTTTTCCTCTCTCGCTAAACAGATATGTTTCATTTTGCTCAAATTGGTAGCAAATCTAGAGAAGATTCTCTCTTCGATAATTCGTTCCCTTTTGGACCTCTTTTTGCCTCCGATCAGGTAGCATATCTAGAGTAGCAAATCACACTAGGTAGCATACATTCATTCAGAAAACAAAACAAATGTAGATATAGCTGTGCGTAGCTAAATAGGATATAGCGATAGAAAGTAGGTTGCTTAACGAGGTTCGATGCATTTAGCCAGAAATAGGATGCAAGCAAAATATAGAAAATCAAAAGAAGCTGCTTAGCAGCAGCAGCCGCCGCAGCAGCAGGTACATTCAGGGAGACATCCAACCCGTTCATTCGCCAGTGCCTCCACCTTCCTCCGGCGCCTCCGCCACTTCTTGCTGCCCAGTCCCTTGATCCTGGGGGGCTTGGGCCTGATTGGAGGAATGCGACCCTCTTTGATGGCCAACCGCTGGAGGTTTCGGAGGTGAATGTTGAGAGCCCGGTGTTCAGCGATGTAGGCGTTTGATTTTCACGGTCTCGCACTCGCCACCTTTGTTGATGCCGGAGCCCGCGGCCTCTGCATGCTTCATTAAGGAGATGAAGTCGGTGCCACCGGCGAGAGTCACACAACAGAAGTTGATCCCCTTGCGGAAGGGGCAGCGCCAGGGGCCGCCCCTGAAGAAGGCGTCGTACTGGCCAGCCCGCAGCCTCCTCAGCACCTGACGAGTCTTGATGTGTATGCACTCGTCATCGCTGTAGACGTCGCTGCCAGAAACCTATTAGAAGAAAAGGAAATGGGGGAGTAGATGATGTAAGAAGATCGAGCAATCAAAATGCAAACAAGCGAATCCTAATAAACCAAGATCTAGCATCCAACAATGGGAACAGTAGAAGAACTAGGGGAGGGGAGCAAACCCTAGTTAACCTTGACCATGGGTCATCGATGCCGACATCGTAGGGATTCAGTGGAGCGATGTACTTATCTGGATCGTAGGTGCCCAAGAAGTGCTTGATCTGCTTGTGACCAGCGGGGGCCTCCTTGCCGGCGGGGGGATCCTCTTTGGCGGCTTCGTCGGTAGCGGGGATGGGGGCCTAGACAGGAATGGCGACTGCCATCGATGCCTCAACTGGGGCCTAGACAGGGACAGCGGCTGCTTTCAACGCGTCGAGGGGGACCGGTGAGGAGACGGGGGCCTCCTTGCCGATGGCCACGGAGGCGACGATGGCCACCTTATCCTCCTCGGCCATCGCCGGCGCGGACGGGGTATTCTCGGGAGTTTGCGGATGCTGGTCGGACAGTGGAGAGGGTTGCGTGGGGACAGTGAGCGAGAGTGGGAGTGGGTGTGTGGAGAGGGGCTCTTTAGTTAAGGTGGATGGAAGTAAGGCACGTTTCGTTGCACCACCGTGCAACGTGCCGTGCGATCTCTTGCACTGCACCACGACGCACGCCGCATGCGTCACTTTTTTCCCGGGCCATGCATGGCAGTTCTGTATTGAGCCGCATGCAAAGGGCGCATACACAATTTCTATGTACAAAGTTTGACACGGCCCTAAAATTGGCGATTGAGAGCCGCTGCATAAAAATGGGATATGTCTTATTAAAATCAAGTGGCAATAAATTGCAGGTGTCCATCGACGACCGTGCACTCGATGACACATGCATTGTGGCGTAGTAGTAGCAGTAGTAGGCTTTTCAGACTTGATTAAACATGACATGACCACTCGCCGACTTTTTCCATGGACTGCATCGTGTTCCTTCTTGTAGAAGTCTCGTTGAGGGAGACGTCCGTGCTGTCTCACGCTGTACTGTGAAGGGCACGACATTTGTAACAATCATCGTTGGATCGCAAAGAATCAACAGTTGGTGCGTACGATCCGCGTGACAACTGTGACAACCAATCGGGGAGTAGCAGACAGGGTGAGCACAGGTTTGTGCTTCTATGAAAGATAGAGAGGGGGGCAAAACTGAGTAGTACCACATAAAACCAAGGGCAAAACTGAGTAGTATAAAAATGGAAAGTGAGTGTCTTGTACAATGAAATACATCGTGGCATACATCAAATTATGCAAAGATAGATCCACTAGAGTTCATTGGATGTGTGTTCTTCTCATAAACCACATGGACCCACTAGAGTTCATTGCATGTGTGTTCTTCTCATTAACCACACATGGATCCACCAGTGTCATTGCATGTCTGCTCTTTTCATTAACCACAGTTAGAATCATTGCATATCTGTTCTTTCCACAAACCACATATCACCAGTGTCATTGCATGTGTGTTCTTCCCATAGACCACACATGGATCCACCAGTGTAATTGCATATGTGTCCTTCTCACAAACCACATATGGATCCACTAGTGTCATTGCATGTGTGTTCTTTTCACAGACCATATATCACCAGTGTCATTGCATGTGTGTTCTTCTCACAAACCACATAAGGATCCACCGGTGTCATTGGATGTGTGTTCCTCTCATAGACCACACATGGATCCACCGGTGTCATTGCTTGTCTGCTCTTTTCATGAACCACATCTAGAGTCATTGCATGTGTGTTCTTCCCATAGACCACACATGGATCCACCAGTGTCATTGCATGTGTGTTCTTCTCACAAACCACATATGGATCCAGCAGTGTCATTGGATGTGTGTTCCTCCCACGGACCACACATGGATCCACCGGTCTCATTGCATGTCTGCTCTTTTCATGAACCACAGTTAGATTCATTGCATGTGTGGTCTTCTCACAAACTAGATAAGGATACACCAGTGTCATTGCATGTGTGTTCTTCTCATGAACCATAGCTAGAGTCATTGCATGTGTGTTCTTCTCACAAACCATATCATGAACCACACCCAGTGTCATTGCATGTGTGTTCTTCTCATTAACCACATATGGATCCACTAGTGCCATTGCATGTCTACTCTTTTCATGAACCATAGTTAGAGTCATTGCATGTCTGTTCTTTTCACAAACCACATATCACCAGTGTCATTGCATGTGTGTTCTCCCCACAGACCACACATGGATCCACCAGTGTCATTGCATGGGTGTCCTTCTCACAAACCACATATGGATCCACCAGTGTCATTGCATGTGTGTTCTTTTCACAGACCACATTTCACCAGTGTCATTGCATGTGTGTTCTTCTCACAAACCACGTAAGGATCCATCGGTGTCATCGGACGTGTGTTCCTCTCATAGACCACACATGGATCCACCGGTGTCATTGCATGTCTACTCTTTTCATGAACCACATCTAGAGTCATTGCATGTGTGTTTTTCCCACAGACCACACATGGATCCACTAGTGTCATTGCATGTGTGTTCTTCTCACAAACCACATATGGATCCAGCAGAGTCCTTGGATGTGTGTTCCTCCCACAGACCACACATGGATCCACCGGTGTCATTGCATGTCTGCTCTTTTCATGAACCACAGTTAGATTCATTGCATGTGTGATCCTCTCACGGACCACACATGGATCCACCAGTGTGATTGGATGTGTGTTCTTCTCATGAACCACAGCAAGAGTCATTGGATGTGTGTTCTTTCCATGAACCACAACTAGAGTCCTTGCATGTGTGTTCTTCTCACAAACCACATAAGGATACACCAGACTCATTGCATGTGTGTTCTTCTCATGAACCACAGCTAGAGTCATTGCATGTGTGTTCTTCTCATAAACCATATCATGAACCACACCCAGTGTCATTGCATGTGTGTTCTTCTCATTAACCACACATGGATCCACCAGTGTCATTGCATGTCTGCTCTTTTCATGAACCACAGTTAGAGTCATTGCATGTCTGTTCTTTTCACAAACCACATATCACCAGTGTCATTGCATGTGTGTTCTTCCCACAGACCACACATGGATCCACCAGTGTCATTGCATGTGTGTCCTTCTCACAAACCACATATGGATCCACCAGTGCCATTGCATGTGTGTTCTTTTCACATACCACATATCACCAGTGTCATTGCATGTGTGTTCTTCTCACAAACCACGTAAGGATCCACCGGTGTCATTGGATGTGTGTTCCTCTCATAGACCACACATGGATCCACCAGTGTCATCGCATGTCTGCTCTTTTCATGAACCACATCTAGAGTCATTGCATGTGTGTTCTTCCCACAAACCACACATGGATGCACAAGTGTCATTGCATGTGTGTTCTTCTCACAAACCACATATGGATCCAGCAGTGTCATTGGATGTGTGTTCCTCCCACAGACCACACATGGATCCACCGGTGTCATTGCAGGTCTGCTCTTTTCAAGAACCACAGTTAGATTCATTGCATGTATGATCCTCTCACGGACCACACATGGATCCACGAGTGTCATTGGATGGGTGTTCTTCTCTTGAACCAAAGCTAGAGTCATTGGATGTGTGTTCTTTCCATGAACCACAGCTAGAGTCCTTGCATGTGTGTTCTTCTCACAAACCACATAAGGATACACCAGACTCATTTCATGTGTGTTCTTCTCATGAACCACAGCTAGAGTCATTGCATGTGTGTTCTACTCAAAAACCATATCATGAACCACACCCAGTGTCATTAAATGTTTGTTCTTCTCATTAACCACACATGGATGCACTAGTGTCATTGCATGTCTTCTCTTTTCTTGAACCACAGTTAGAGTCATTGCATGTCTGTTCTTTTCACAAACGACATATAACCAGTGTCATTGCATGTGTGTTCTTCCCATGAACCGCACATGGATCCACCAGTATCATTACATGTGTGTCCTTCTCACAAACCACATATGGATCCACCAGTGTCATTGCATGTGTGTTGTTTTCACAGACCACATATCACCAGTGTCATTGCATGTGTGTTCTTCTCACAAACCACGTAAGGATCCACCAGTGTCATTGGATGTGTATTCCTCTCATAGACTACACATGGATCCACCGGTGTCATCGCATGTCTGCTCTTTTCATGAACCACATCTAGAGTCATTGCATGTGTGTTCTTCCCACATACCACACATGGATCCACCAGTGTCATTGCATGTGTGTTCTTCTCACAAACCACATATGCATCCACCTGTGTCATTGAATGTGTGTTCCTCCCATAGACCACACATGAATCCACCGGTGTCATTGCATGTCTGCTCTTTTCATGAACCACAGTTAGAGTCATTGCATGTGTGATCCTCTCACAGATCACACATGGATCCACCAGTGTCATTGGATGTGTGTTCTTCTCATGAACCACAGCTAGAGTCATTGGATGTGTGTTCTTTCCATGAACCACAGCTAGAGTCCTTGCATGTGTGTTCTTCTCACAAACCACATAAGGATACACCAGACTCATTGCATGTGTGTTCTTCTCATGAACCACAGCTAGAGTCATTGCATGTGTGTTCTTCTCATAAACCATATCATGAACCACACCCAGTGTCATTGCATGTGTGTTCTTCTCATTAACCACACATGGATCCACCAGTGTCATTGCATGTCTGCTCTTTTCATGAACCACAGTTAGAGTCATTGCTTGTCTGTTCTTTTCACAAACCACATATCACCAGTGTCATTGCATGTGTGTTCTTCCCACAGACCACACATGGATCCACCAGTGTCATTGCATGTGTGTCCTTCTCACAAACCACATATGGATCCACCAGTGTCATTGCATGTGTGTTCTTTTCACATACCACATATCACCAGTGTTATTGCATGTGTGTTCTTCTCACAAACCACGTAAGGATCCACCGGTGTCATTGGATGTGTGTTCCTCTCATAGACCACACATGGATCCACCAGTGTCATCGCATGTCTGCTCTTTTCATGAACCACATCTAGAGTCATTGCAAGTGTGTTCTTCCCACAAACCACACATGGATGCACAAGTGTTATTGCATGTGTGTTCTTCTCACAAACCACATATGGATCCAGCAGTGTCATTGGATGTGTGTTCCTCCCACAGACCACACATGGATCCACCGGTGTCATTGCAGGTCTGCTCTTTTCAAGAACCACAGTTAGATTCATTGCATGTATGATCCTCTCACGGACCACACATGGATCCACGAGTGTCATTGGATGGGTGTTCTTCTCTTGAACCAAAGCTAGAGTCATTGGATGTGTGTTCTTTCCATGAACCAGCCTAGAGTCCTTGCATGTGTGTTCTTCTCACAAACCACATAAGGATACACCAGACTCATTTCATGTGTGTTCTTCTCATGAACCACAGCTAGAGTCATTGCATGTGTGTTCTACTCAAAAACCATATCATGAACCACACCAAGTGTCATTAAATGTTTGTTCTTCTCATTAACCACACATGGATGCACTAGTGGCATTGCATGTCTTCTCTTTTCTTGAACCACAGTTAGAGTCATTGCATGTCTGTTCTTTTCACAAACGACATATAACCAGTGTCATTGCATGTGTGTTCTTCCCATGAACCGCACATGGATCCACCAGTGTCATTACATGTGTGTCCTTCTAACAAACCACATATGGATCCACCAGTGTCATTGCATGTGTGTTGTTTTCACAGACCACATATCACCAGTGTCATTGCATGTGTGTTCTTCTCACAAACCACGTAAGGATCCACCAGTGTCATTGGATGTGTATTCCTCTCATAGACTACACATGGATCCACCGGTGTCATCGCATGTCTGCTCTTTTCATGAACCACATCTAGAGTCATTGCATGTGTGTTCTTCCCACATACCACACATGGATCCACCAGTGTCATTGCATGTGTGTTCTTCTCACAAACCACATATGCATCCACCAGTGTCATTGAATGTGTGTTCCTCCCATAGACCACACATGGATCCACCGGTGTCATTGCATGTCTGCTCTTTTCATGAACCACAGTTAGAGTCATTGCATGTGTGATCCTCTCACAGATCACACATGGATCCACCAGTGTCATTGGATGTGTGTTCTTCTCATGAACCACAGCTAGAGTCATTGGATGTGTGTTCTTTCCATGAACCACAGCTAGATTCCTTGCATGTCTGCTCTTTTCATGAACCACATAAGGATACACCAGTGTTATTGCATGTGTGTTCTTCCCATGAACCACATCTAGAGTCATTGCATGTGTGTTCTTCTCACAAACCTTATCATGAACCACACCCAGTGTCATTGCATGTGTGTTCTTCTCATTAACCACACATGGATCCACCAGGGTCATTGCATGTCTGCTCTTTTCATGAACCACACTTAGAGTCATTGCATGTCTGTTCTTTTCACAAACCACATATCACCAGTGTCATTGCATGTGTGTTCTTCCAATGAACCACACATGGATCCACCAGTGTCATTTCATGTGTGTCGTTCTCATAAACCACATATGGATCCACCAGTGTCATTGCATGTGTGTTCTTTTCATAGACCACATATCAGCAGTGTCATTGCATGCGTGTTCTTCTCACAAACCACGTAAGGATCCACCGGTGTCATTAAATGTGTGTTCCTCTCATAGACCACACATGGATCCACCGGTGTCATCGCATGTATGCTCTTTTCATGAACCACATCTAGAGTCATTACATGTGTGTTTCTTCCCACATACCACACATGCATCCACCATTGTCATTGCATGTGTGTACTTCTCACAAACCACATATGGATCCAGCAGTGTCATTGGATCTGTGTTCCTCCCACAGACCACACATGGATCCACCGGTGTCATTGCATGTCTGCTCTTTTCATGAACCACAGCTAGATTCATTTCATGTGTGTTCTTCTCATAAACCATATTATGAACCACACCCAGTGTCATTGCATGTGTGTTCTTCTCATGAACCACACATGGATCCACCAGTGGCATTGCATGTCTACTCTTTTCATGAACCACAGTTAGAGTCATTGCATGTCTGTTCTTTTCACAAACCACATATCACCAGTGTCATTGCATGTGTGTTCTTCCCACAGACCACACATGGATCCACCAGTGTCATTGCATGTATGTCCTTCTCACAAACCACATATGGATCCACCAGTGTCATTGCATGTGTATTCATTTCACACACCACATATCACCAGTGTCATTGCATGTGTGTTATTCTCACAAACCACGTAAGGATCCACCGGTGTCATTGGATGTTTGTTCCTCTCATAGACCACACATGGATCCATCGGGGTCATTCCATGGCTGCTCTTTTCATGAACCACATCTAGAGTCATTGCATGTGTGTTCTTCCCATAGACCACACATGGATCCACAAGTGTCATTGCATGTGTGTTCTTCTCACAAACCACATGTGGATCCAGCAGTGTCATTGGATGTGTGTTCCTCCCACAGACCACACATGGATCCACCGGTGTCATTGCATGTCTGCCCTTTTCATGAACCACAGTTAGATTCATTGCATGTGTGATCCTCTCACAGACCACACATGGATCCACTAGTGTCATTGGATGTCTGTTCTTCTCATGAACCACAGCTAGAGTCATTGGATGTGTGTTCTTTCCATGAAACACAACAAGAGTCCTTGCATGTGTGTTCTTCTTACAAACCACATAAGGATACACCAGACTCATTGCATGTGTGTTCTTCTCATGAACCACAGTTAGATTCATTGCATGTGTGATCCTCTCACAGACCACACATGGATCCACCAGTGTCATTGGATGTGTGTTCTTCTCATGAACCACAGCTAGAGTCATTGGATGTGTGTTCTTTCGATGACCACAGCTAGAGTCCTTGCATGTGTGTTCTTCTCACAAACCATATTATGAACCACATCCAGTGTCATTGCATGTGTGTTCTTCTCATGAACCACACATTGATCCACCAGTGTCATTGCATGTCTGCTCTTTTCATCAACCATAGTTAGAGTCATTGCAAGTTTGTTCTTTTCACAAACCACATATCATCAGTGTCATTGCATGTGTGTTCTTCCCACAAACCACACATTGATCCACCAGTGTCATTGCATGTGTGTTCTTCTCAGAAACCACATGTGGATCCACCAGTGTCATTGCATGTGTGTTCTTTTCACAGACCACATATCACCAGTGTCATTGTATATGTGTTCTTCTCACAAACCACGTAAGGATCCACCGATGTGTCATTGGATGTGTGTTCCTCTCATAGGCCACACATGGATCCACCGGTGTCATTGCATGGCTGCTCTTTTCATGAACCACATCTAGAATCATTGCATGTGTGTTCTTCCCACAGACCACACATGGATCCACTAGTGTCATTGCATGTGTGTTCTTCTCACAAACTACATATGGATCCAGCAGTGTCATTGGATGTGTGTTCCTCCCACAGACCACGCATGGATCCACCGGTGTCATTGCATGTCTGCTCTTTTCATGAACCCCAGTTAGATTCATTGCATGTCTGATCCTCTCGCAGACCACATATGGATCCACCAGTGTCATTGGATGTGTGTTCTTCTCATGAACCACAGCTAGAGTCACTGGATGTGTGTTCTTTCCATGAACCACAGCTAGAATCCTTGCATGTGTGGTCTTCTTTTCACAGGCCACATATCACCAGTGTCATTGCATGTGTGTTCTTCCCACAGACCACACATGGATCCACCAGTGTCATTCCATGTGTGTTCTTCTCACAAACCACATATGGATCTAGCAGTGTCATTGGATGTGTGTTCCACCCACAGACCACACATGGATCCACCGGTGTCATTGCATGTCTGCCCTTTTCATGAACCACAGTTAGATTCATTGCATGTGTGATCCTCTCACAGACCACACATGGATCCACTAGTGTCATTGGATGTGTGTTCTTCTCATGAGCCACAGCTAGAGTCATTGGATGTGTGTTCTTTCCATGAACCACAGCTAGAGTCCTTGCATGTGTGTTCTTCTCACAAACCACATAAGGATACACTAGTGTCATTGCATGTGTGTTCTTCTCATGAACCATAGCTAGAGTCATTGCATGTGTGTTCTTCTCACAAACCATATCATGAACAACACCCAGTCTCATTGCATGTGTGTTCTTCTCATTAACCACACATGGATCCACCAGTGTCATTGCATGTCAGCTCTTTTCATTAACCACAGTTAGAGTCATTGCATGTCTGTTCTTTTCGCAAACCACAAATCACCAGTGCATTGCATGTGTGTTCTTCCCACAGACCACACATGGATCCACCAGTGTCATTGCATGTGTGTCCTTCTCACAAACCACACATGGATCCACCAGTGTCATTGCATGTGTGTTCTTTTCACAGACCACATATCACCAGTGTCATTGCATGTGTGTTCTTCTCACAAACCATGTAGGGTTCCACCGGTGTCATTGGATGTGTGTTCCTCTCATAGACCACACATGGATCCAACGGTGTCATCGCATGTCTTCTCTTTTCATGAACCACATCTAGAGTCATTGCATGTGTGTTCTTCCCACAGACCACACATGGATCCACCAGTGTCATTGCATGTGCGTTGTTCTCACAAACCACATATGGATCCAGCAGTGTCATTGGATGTGTGTTCCTCCCTCAGACCACACATGGATCCATCGGTGTCATTGCATGTCTACTCTTTTCATGAACCATAGTTAGATTCATTGCATGTGTGATCCTCTCACAGACTACACATGGATCCACCAGTGTCATTGGATGTGTGTTCTTCTCATGAACCATAGCTAGAGTCATTGGATGTGTGTTCTTTCCATGAACGACAGATAGAGTCCTTGCATGTGTGTTCTTCTCACAAACCACATAAGGATACACCAGACTCATTTCATGTGTGTTCTTCTCATGAACCACAGCTAGACTCATTGCATGTGTGTTCTTGTCACAAACCATATCATGAACCACACCCAGTGTCATTGGATGTCTGTTCTTCTCATTAACCACACATGGATCCACCAGTGTCATAGCATGTCTGCTCTTTTCATAAACCACAGTTAGACTCATTGCATGCCTGTTGTTTTCACAAACCACATATCACCAGTGCCATTGCATGTGTGTTCTTCTCACAAACCACATATGGATCCAACAGTGTCATTGCATGTGTGTCCTTCTCACAAACCACATATGGATCCAACAGTGTCATTGCATGTGTGTTCTTTTCACAGACCACATATCACCAGTGTCATTGCATGTGTGTTGTTCTCACAAACCACGTAAGGATCCACCGGTGTCATTGGATGTGTGTTCCTCTCATAGACTACACATGGATCCACCGGTGTCATCGCACGTCTGCTCTTTTCATGAACAACATCTAGAGTCATTGCATGTGTGTTCTTCCCACAGACCACACATGGATCCACTAGTGTCATTGCATGCGTGTTCTTCTCACAAACCATATCATGAACCACACCCAGTGTCATTGCATGTGTGTTCTTCTCATGAACCACACATGGATCCACCAGTGCCATTGCATGTCTGCTCTTTTCATGAACCACAGTTAGAGTCATTGCATGTCTGTTCTTTTCACAAACCACATATCACCAGTGTCATTGCATGTGTGTTGTTCCCACAGACCACACATGGATCCACTAGTGTCATTGCATGTGTGTCGTTCTCACAAACCAAATATGGATCCACCAGTGTCATTGCATGTGTGTTCTTTTCACAGGCCACATATCACCAGTGTCATTGCATGTGTGTTCTTCTCACAAACCATGTAAGGATCCACAGGTGTCATTGGATGTGTGTTCCTCTCATAGACCACACATGGATCCATCGGGGTCATTCCATGGCTGCTCTTTTCATGAACCACATCTAGAGTCATTGCATGTGTGTTCTTCCCACAGACCACACATGGATCCACCAGTGTCATTGCATGTGTGTTCTTCTCACAAACCACATATGGATCCAGCAGTGTCATTGGATGTGTGTTCCTCCCACAGACCACACATGGATCCACCGGTGTCATTGCATGTCTGCCCTTTTCATGAACCACAGTTAGATTCATTGCATGTGTGATCCTCTCACAGACCACACATGGATCCACTAGTGTCATTGGATGTGTGTTCTTCTCATTAACCACAGCTAGAGTCATTGGATGTGTGTTCTTTCCACGAACCACAGCTAGAGTCCTTGCATGTGTGTTCTTCTCATAAACCACATAAGGATACACCAGACTCATTGCATGTGTGTTCTTCTCATGAACCTCAGTTAGATTCATTGCATGTGTGATCCTCTCACAGACCACACATGGATCCACCAGTGTCATTGGATGTGTGTTCTTCTCATGAACCACAGCTAGAGTCATTGGATGTGTGTTCTTTCCATTACCATAGCTAGAGTCCTTGCATGTGTGTTCTTCTCACAAACCACATAAGGATACACCAGTGTAATTGCATGTGTGTTATTCTCATGAACCACAGCTAGAGTCATTGCATGTGTGTTCTTCTCACAAACCATATTATGAACCACACCCAGTGTCATTGCATGTGTGTTCTTCTCATGAACCACACATGGATCCACCAGTGTCATTGCATGTCTGCTCTTTTCATGAACCACAGTTAGAGTCATTGCAAGTCTAATCTTTTCACAAACCACATATCACTAGTGTCATTGCATGTGTGTTCTTCCCACAGACCACACATGGATCCACCACTATCATTGCATGTGTATCCTTCTCAGAAACCACATATGGATCCACCAGTGTCATTGCATGTGTGTTCTTTTCACAGACCACATATCACCAGTGTCATTGCATGTGCATTCTTCTCACAAACCACGTAAGGATCCACCGGTGTCATTGGATGTATGTTCCTCTCATAGACCACACATGGATCCACCGGTGTCATTGCATGGCTGCTATTTTCATGAACCACATCTAGAGTCATTGCATGTGTGTTCTTCCCACAGACCACACATGGATCCACCAGTGTCATTGCATGTGTGTTCTTCTCACAAACCACATATGGATCCAGCAGTGTCATTGGATGTGTGTTCCTCCCACAGACCACACATGGATCCACCAGTGTCATTGCATGTCTGCTCTTTTCATGAAGCACAGTTAGATTCATTGCATGTCTGATCCTCTCACAGACCACACATGGATCCACCAGTCTCATTGGATGTGTGTTCTTCTCATGAACGATAGATAGAGTCATTGGATGTATGTTCCTCTCATAGACCACACATGGATCCACCGGTGTCATTGCATGGCTGCTATTTTCATGAACCACATCTAGAGTCATTGCATGTGTGTTCTTCCCACAGACCACACATGGATCCACCAGTGTCATTGCATGTGTGTTCTTCTCACAAACCACATATGGATCCAGCAGGGACATGGGATGTGTGTTCTCCCATCCACCACACATGGATCCACCAGTGTCATTGCATGTCTGCTCTTTTCATGAAGCACAGTTAGATTCATTGCATGTCTGATCCTCTCACAGACCACACATGGATCCACCAGTCTCATTGGATGTGTGTTCTTCTCATGAACGATAGATAGAGTCATTGGATGTGTGTTCTTTCCATGAACCACAGCTAGATTCCTTGCATGTGTGTTCTTCTCACAAACCACATAAGGATACACCAGACTCATTGCATGTGTGTTCTTCTCAAGAACCACAGCTAGAGTCATTGCATGTGTGTTCTTCTCACAAACCATATCATGAACCACACCCAGTGTCATTGTATGTGTGTTCTTCTCATTAACCACACATGGGTCCACCAGTGTCATTGCATTTCTGCTCTTTTCATTAACCACAGTTAGAGTCATTGCATGTTTGTTCTTTTCACAAACCACAAATCACCAGTGCATTGCATGTGTGTTCTTCCCACAGACCACACATGGATCCACTAGTGTCATTGCATGTGTGTCCTTCTCACAAACCACATATGGATCCACCATTGTTATTGCATGTGTGTTCTTTTCACAGACCACATATCACCAGTGTCATTGCATGTGTGTTCTTCTCACAAACCACGTAGGGATCCATCGGTGTCATTGGATGTGTGTTCCTCTCATAGACCACACATGGATCCACCGGTGTCATCGCATGTCTGCTCTTTTCATGAACCACATCTAGAGTCATTGCATGTGTGTTCTTCCCACAGACCACACATGGATCCACCGGTGTCATTGCATGTGTGTTGTTCTTACAAACCACATATGGATCCAGCAGTGTCATTGGATGTGTGTTTCTCCCACAGACCACACATGGATCCATCGGTGTCATTGCATGTCTGCTCTTTTCATGAACCATAGTTAGATTCATTGCATCTGTGATCCTCTCACAGACCACACATGGATCCACCAGTGTCATTGGATGTGTGTTCTTCTTATGAACCATAGCTAGAGTCATTGGATGTGTGTTCTTTCCATGACCGACAGCTAGAGTCCTTGCATGTGTGTTCTTCTCACAAACCACATAAGGATACACCGGACTCATTGCATGTGTGTTCTTCTCATGAACCACAGTTAGATTCATTGCATGTGTGATCCTCTCACAGACCACACATGGATCCACCAGTGTCATTGGATGTGTGTTCTTCTCATGAAGCACAGCTAGATTCATTGGATGTGTGTTCTTTCCATTACCATAGCTAGAGTCCGTGCACGTGTGTTTTTCTCACAAACCACATAGGGATACACCAGTGTAATTGCATGTGTGTTATTCTAACGAACCACAGCTAGAGTCATTGCATGTGAGTTCTTCTCACAAACCATATTATGAACCACACCCAGTGTCATTGCATGTGTGTTCTTCTCATGAACCACACATTGATCCACCAGTGTCATTGCATGTCTGCTCTTTTCCTGAACCACAGTTAGAGTCATTGCAAGTTTGTTCTTTTCACAAACCACATGTCATCAGTGTCATTGCATGTGTGTTCTTCCCACAGACCATACATGGATCCACCACTATCATTGCATGTGTTTCCTTCTCACAAACCACATATGGATCCACTAGTGTCATTGCATGTGTGTTCTTTTCACAGACCACATATCACCAGTGTCATTGCATGTGTGTTCTTCTCACAAACCACGTAAGGATCCACCGGTGTCATTGGATGTGTGTTCCTCTCATAGAGCACACATGGATCCACCGGTGTCATTGCATGGCTGCTATTTTCATGAACCACATCTACAGTCATTGCATGTGTGTTCTTCCCACAGACCACACATGGATCCACCAGTGGCATTGCATGTGTGTTCTTCTCACAAACCACATATGGATCTAGCAGTGTCATTGGATGTGTGTTCCTCCCACAGACCACACATGTATCCCACGGTGTCATTGCATGTCTGCTCTTTTCATGAACCACAGTTAGATTCATTGCATGTGTGATCCTCTCACAGACCACACATGGATCTACTAGTGTCATTGGATGTGTGTTCTTCTCATGAACCACAGCTACATTCATTGGATGTGTGTTCTTTCCATGAACCACTGCTAGAGTCCTTGCATGTGTGTTCTTCCCACAGACCACACATGGATCCACCAGTGTCATTGCATGTGTGTTCTTCTCACAAACCACATATGGATCCAGTAGTGTCATTGGATGTGTGTTCCTCTCACAGACCACACATGGATCCACCGGTGTCATTGCATGTCTGCTCTTTTCATGAACCCCAGTTAGATTCATTGCATGTGTGATCCTCTCACAGACCACACATGGATCTACTAGTGTCATTGGATGTGTGTTCTTCTCATAAACCACAGCTAGAGTCATTGGATGTGTGTTCTTTCCATGAACCACAGCTAGAGTCCTTGCATGTGCGTTCTTATCACAAACCACATAAGTATACACCAGACTCATTGCATGTGTGTTCTTCTCATGAACCATAGTTAGATTCATTGCACGTGTGATCTTCTTACAGACCACACATGGATCCACCAGAGTCATTGGATGTGTGTTCTTCTCATGAACCACAGCTAGAGCCATTGGATGTGTGTTCTTTCCATGAACCACATCTAGAGTCCTTGCATGTGTGTTCTTCTCACAAACCACATAAGGATACACCAGTGTCATTGCATGTGTGTTCTTCCCATGAACCATGGCTAGAGTCATTGCATGTGTGTTCTTCTCACAACCCATATCATGAACCACACCCAGTGTCATTGCATGTGTGTTCTTTTCATTAACCACACATGGATCCACCAGTGTAATTGCATGTCTGCTCTTTTCATGAACCACAGTTAGAGTCATTGCATGCTTGTTCTTTTCACAAACCACATATCACCAGTGTCATTGCATGTGTGTTCTTCCCATGAACCACACATGGATCCACCAGTGTCATTGCATGTGTGTCCTTCTCACAAACCACATATGGATCCACCAGTGTCATTGCATGTGTGTTCTTTTCACAGACCACATATCACCAGTGTCATTGCATGTTAGATCTTCTCAGAAACCACGTAAGGATCCACCGGTGTCATTGGATGTGTGTTCCTCTCATAGACCACACATGGATCCACCGGTGTCAATGCATGTCTGCTCTTTTCATGAACCACATCTAGAGTCATTGCATGTGTGTTCTTCCCATAGACCACACATGGATCCAACAGTATCATTGCATGTGTGTTCTTCTCACAAACCACATATGGATCCAGCAGTGTCATTGGATGTGTGTTCCTCCCACAGACCACACATGGATCCACCGGTGTCATTGCATGTCTGCTCTTTTCAGGAACCATAGTTAGATTCATTGCATGTGTGATCCTCTCACAGACCACACATGTATCCACCAGTGTCATTGGATGTGTGTTCTTCTCATGAACCACAACTAGAGTCATTGGATGTGTGTTCTTTCCATGAACCACACCTACAGTCCTTGCATGTGTGTTCTTCTTACAAACCACATAAGGATACACCAGACTCATTGCATGTGTGTTCTTCTCATGAACCACAGCTAGAGTCATTGCATGTGTGTTCTTCTCACAAACCATATCATGAACCACACGCAGTGTCATTGCATGTGTGTTCTTCTCATTAACCACACATGGATCCACCAATGTCATTGCATGTCTGCTCTTTTCATGAACCACGGTTAGAGTCATTGCATGTCTGTTCTTTTCACAAACCACATATCACCAGTGTCATTTGATGACCCACAAGTATAGGGGGTGTATCGCAGTATTTTCAAGGGAAGTGAAATACAATTTATTGATTCGACACAAGGGGAGCCAAAGAATATTTATAAGTCTTAACAACTGAGTTGTCAATTCAGATGCACCTGGAAACAATCTTGCTCTTAGCAGTTTATCAGTAGCAACAGTTCTGTAGTAGGAATAGTAAAGTAGCAACAGTAGTAAAGTAAAGACAGCAGTAACAATAGCTGTAAACAGTAGGATTCGAGTGCGGTAGGCATGGGGATGGATGGATGGGCGTAGCATGGACAAGACAATTCACATAGCAATCAGAACATAGGGCAATTGCAGATAAATAAGATAAAGCATCCAAGTACTAGATAATCCTAGGCATGTGTTCCATATATAGTCATATGTGCTCGCAATGAGAACTTGCACAACATCTTTTGTCCTGCCAGCCCGTTTGCAGGAGGGCCTCAAGGGAACTACTGGCAATTAAGGTGCTCCTTTTAATAGAGCACCAGAGCAAAGCATTAACACTCCATGAACACATGTCATTCTCACATCAAAGCCATTCCCTCCGGTTATCCTGATTTCTATCACTTCGGAGCCATTGGTTCCGGACAACAACGTGTGTATACAACTTGTAGATAAGACCATAAACAATACTATCATAATGAATCAATAACATGTTCAGATCTGAAATCATGGCACTCGGGCCCTAGTGACAAGCATTAAGCATAACAAGTCGCAACAAAGTCATAAAGCACTAATAAAAGATACTAGGCACCATGCCCTAATAATCTGATGCCATTACATGAGCAATCTCCTCCAATCCCTACCATCCCCATAGCCTACAGCGGGGGATTACTAACTCATAGATGGGGGAAACATGGATGGTCGATGGAGAAGCGATGGTGATGATCTCCTCCAATTCCTCGTCCCGGCAGGGTGCCAGAACGGAGTTTCTGGTGCTGTTTCATGGAATCTGGAGGTGGCGGCGGAGCAGAACTCCTTCTGGAAAAACGTCAAACCCCCCTGGAGTTTTTAGGTCAGAAGGCTTCTTATAGGCGAAGAGGGAGACCGAGGGGGTGCGGGAGGGGCCCACACCAGCCCCTGGCGCGGCCTGGCCTGGCCCGCGCCACCAAGTGGTGTGGCCACCCCCTGACCCTTCTCCGTCTCGTATTCTGGCTCCAAGTGTCCCCCGGTAAAATAATAACTTTGGCTTTTGTCCCGTCCAATTCCGAGAATATTCATTTTCTGACTTCCTGGAACCAAAAACAGCAGAAAAGCAGGCGGTGGCTTGTGGCTCTTGTTAATAGGTTAGTCCAAGAAATCATATGAAAAGTACTCCAAAGTGTGGACAAAACACAAGAAAGTAGATAAAACCAAGCATGGAACATCAAAAATTATAGATACATTTGCAATGTATCAACATCCACAAGCTTAACTCCTGCTCGTCCTCGAGTAGGTAAGTGATAAAAAGAAAGAATAATTTTTGAGGTGACATGCACCATCATAAACTTGATCAAAGTATTTGCAAAACATTCAAGGCTAGGATCATAGTACTTCAATCATAACATGAAAGAAAAAGTTCTAGCAATAAGACAAAGAAACTATGATGCAACATGAAAAGGCACAAACAAGAGATTCATGAATAACAATGCTTTGCAAGATGTTTGTTTATTTCACATAAAGAAAACATAGCATAATAGTATTCAGCTTGTCCCTCATAGAGTAGCAAATATAAATGCATAGGACACCTTCAAAGTTCGTAAGAGTGACTAGATACAAATAGTTTAAAACAAGCAATATCAAGTTATGCATCAATCAACAAATCTTGGGACAATGCACATAGAACTAAGAATGGCCACTATGCTCTCAAGAAAGTGCTCATAGAATGTGTGGAGACTCAACAAGGAAATGAACAGGTTTTGAAAAGTTTGAAAGGCTTCCAAATGCTGAAAGTATGGTACTCGTTAGCTTTGAGCTCTCATTGCCCCTATCATAAGCATCTTTAAGTGGTTAAGGTTAAAGTGACATAACTAAGAGGATATGCTTGACAAGTTATAAATCGAAGTCTCATGCCCCTTACTTACGAAGACCGATCCTCATGCTACTCAACTTCAGTCACGAGTAAGCTCTTATCATTGTAAGTATATACGTATTATAGAGAACCGCCAATGTGGTACCTCTTACACATGATACAGGAGCTATCCCATAATCAAAATGACAAGGCAAGCAGACAATGAGCATCTCAACGATCTTTTTATTTACTATGTGCATAGATTTTTATTGAGGATGCTTCATAGAATGCTCATTATGGTTATGCTGGAAGTTTCCACCATGATTAGGCATGGCTTAGGCTAGCGGCCCAGGCGTTTCTCTAACATACATACAAACTCCATGATCTTACAAGTTCCACTTTTATTTCACACCGCCGGGATCCATAAGCAAAAGAATCATGATATCAACGAGGTACAAAGTACCAGTGCAATGTTGAAAACGTTCCCCATGATACATGGTTCTGCTAACTTCAACTTATAAAGCGCAAGCATATACGCAACAAAGAAGGACGCAATGGTTCAGGTTTATTAAGTGCAATAAAATAAAGTGTGCCATCAAGTTCGTGAGAGCTTTACTAACTAACTTTCTCATAACAAGCAAACATTTTATTCGGAAGAAAACAAGGCATACTTAATATGCACGGAATAGCAAATGATGCTAATAGGTAGGTATGGTGGACACTCTTGGCAATATTGGTTTTGGGGATTTGGATGCACGAGTAAAGGTTATACTCAGCACAAGTGAAGGCTAGCAATAGAAAGGGAGCGACAAACAAGAGAGCAATAATGGCCATAATCATGCAAAGTGACAAAACATCATTAATCAAAGCATAGAGTGATACTACAAGTTGAAACCTAAAGGATCATAAAGGCTAACGTGACTTGGGATAGTCATAACATGATGTGAGCATGTGCCAAGTCAACCCAAATAAAACATCAAAGGAGAATACCACAATACTATGCTTTAATATGCTAAAACAACGCATGATTCTTCAAAGGCACATTAAGCAATCTCAATTGTTTATAACAAGTCATGCTGCAGCAAAGAATACTAAGCATAAAGCCAAAACAATATCAAGCATGGCATGACAAAGTATAGGCCACAGTTAAAAACAAGCTCTCTTTACCACTTAAGCATGAACTTTCCTACTCTTTTCCAAACCAAACCAAACTATTTGAAAACCAACGTATGAAAGAGGGGGTCCAACCAATTTATTCATTAACCAAACCAACAAAGAAAACGAAAACGAAAAAGAAGACGCTCCAAGAACAACACAACTGTGCATGAAACAATAAAAATGAAGCGTTTGGAAGAAACCTGGGATTTTTATTGATGAAGAAAGGGATGCCTTGGGCATCCCCAAGCTTTGACGCTTGTACTTCTTGGATATTTCTTGGGGTGACACGGCTGGCATCCCCAAGCTTGAGCTTTAGTCCATCATTCATCTTATTACTCATTCCTTCCATACACCTGAAATTTTTCCTCCATACAAAACTTCACACAATCTTTATTAGCAACATTAGTGCACTCAAGATAATAAGTCTTTTAGGTTCAGTTCTAACACCAAAAAAATTCCATTAAAACACAAGCTACTGTAGCACTTCCCTCAAAAATCTCAATTCCCCAAAATAACTCAAAAAGGAACAACAAGAAGCAAATACAGAAAATGGCAGAAGTCTGTCAAAACAGACCAGCAGGTAAAGACGATTTTTTTCGAAGACCTTCTGTTACTCAAATCAAAAAGTATTGAACTAACGAAAGTTAGATAACAACCAGGGGCAGAAACACAAAAATTCACACCTCAAAAAGACGTACATATATTTTACACGAATTTTTATGGTGAAGCACAGAAATCTGTTTCGGGACAGCAACTTTCCCAATCATTACTTCTCTCTCATTAGTAGTTACTCTTGGCACAAAAAGCAAATAAAAAGGATAAGGAGTGGCTTACAAGACTCATCTAAAACTTTTGGGTTATCTCCCAATAAGTACTTTTCTTTAACGCCTTTAAGTTAGGCATAAGCAAAAACTAAAATGGATAGAATAGAAGTAAGCGGAGATAATCATGGTGAAAACATTGTTTTGTTCAATGAAATCCTTTTGTTAACAAGGTTGATCAGGTCTTGTTACCAAAACAATTTCATATGAGACAAAACTTTGTATTCCACTAATGATTATGTTACCTCAACCTTGATAGCAATGGTCCCAATCATAATAGTTTCAATTTTTTCTCTTGGTATGGGACAATATATTTCTCCAACTTGAATGCCCTCAACATGTTCAATTGAATTCAAAACCATAAGTCCTATCAAACTTCTTGGGGAAATAGACAGTATGTTCCTTGTCATTAACATTGAAGGTCACCTTCCCTTGATTACAATTAATAACAGCTCCTGCAGTATTTAAGAAAAGGTCTCCCAAGAATAATAGACATACTATCATCTTCAGGCATGATAGTTTGAGAGGATGCTCACATAAGAAATATGAGTTGAAGTAAAAGAGAGAATCAAGAAGAAAATTCAAAACACATTTAAGTCTAACCCACTTCCTATACATAGGAATTGTGTATGCAAATAAATTCACAAAGAACAAAGTGACAGGCATAGGAAGATAAAACAAAAGTAACTTCAAAACTTTCAGCACATAGAGAGGTGTTTCAATACCATGAAAAAATATACAACCATATTTTCCTTTCTCATAATAATTTTCAGTAGTCTCATGAATAAACTCAACAATATAACTATCACATAAAGCATGCTTTTCATGATCTACAAGCACTAGAGCTTTATTATAAACATCTTCAAAAGAATCCTCAGGAACATAACATTCATCCTTCTTTAGTACGCATGGGGGACAATCAAATAATGTAAGGGATAAAGAGTTACTCTCATTAGAAGGTAGGCATGGGTAGCTAATCCATTCTTCCTCCTTTTGCTCATCACTCTCCTCCTCTTTTTCATCTAATGAGATTTCAGGTTCATCAATTTCTTCTTCCATAGGATCCTGCAAGGCATTAGTCTCTTCCATTTGTGGAAAGCATCTATTAATATATTCAAGAATATAGCCATTTTCTTCCTTGTAATTATCAAAGAAAAATTTAAGTATACCATAAACCTCATATTTGTAAGGTGAATCATCAATATTTTCAAGCAAACTAGCAAGTTCAAAAGCACCCTTCCAAGCAATAAATTCTTCAATTTGTTTCGCATCATAAAAGTCATAAATTCCTTTAACATAAGAAGGTATGGTAACATTATCATTATACTCATATTGAAAAGGGAGGTGGTTATACCTCTTACAGCAACAAGATTTATCAAAGCAATAAGTAACATTATAAGTAGAGCACGCGTTTCTAGCAATGGTATACAATTTATCAATTTGTTTCCCATAAGTGGTTCCCTTTTTGTGACAAGCGGTATTCCTTATAATAATATTTTTGATCTTCCGTGAACCCACCTTCCAATAAGATTCAGTTTCAAAGAAACCAACCATTAACAGCAAGCATCATAAAGCAAGACAATAACAGACCAACGAAAATAACAACTAGAGTAGGAACTAATTTTTTTTGTATTTTTGATAAAGAAACAAGCAAACAAGGCGGAAATAAACTAAGCTTGAACAATAGTGAATCCAAGTGGACTTGATAAATAAAGATATGCTCCCCGGCAACGGCGCAAGAAAATAGTCTTGATGACCCACAAGTATAGGGGGTGTATCGCAGTATTTTCGAGGGAAGTGAAACCCAATTTATTGATTCGACACAAGGGGAGCCAAAGAATATTTATAAGCATTAACAACTGAGTTGTCAACTCAGCTGCACCTGGAAACATTCTTGCTCATGGCAGTTTATCAGTAGCAATAGTTTTGTAGTAGGAATAGTAAAGTAACAGCAGTAGTAAAGCAAAGACAGTAGTAACAAAAGCAGTAAACAGTGGGATTCGAGTGCGGTAGGCATAGGGATGGATGGACGGGCGTTGCATGGACAAGACAATTCACATGGCAATCAGAACATAGGGCAATTGCAGATAAATAAGATAAAGCATCCAAGTACTAGACAGTCCTAGGCATGTGTTCCATATATAGTCATACGTGCTCGCAATGAGAACTTGCACAACATCTTTTGTCCTGCCAGCCCGTTTGCAGTGGGGCCTCTAGGGAACTACTGGCAATTAAGGTGCTCCTTTTAATAGAGCACCAGAGCAAAGCATTAACACTCCGTGAACACATGTGATCCTCACATCAAAGCCTTTCCCTTCCGGTTATCCCGATTTCTGTCACTTCTGGCTCCTGGAGTCTTCTGGAAAAATAGGCACTTTGGCTTTTGTCCCGTCCAATTTCGAGAATATTCATTTTCTGACTTTCCTGGAACCAAAAACAACAGAAAACAGGCATCTTTGTGGCTCTTGTTAATAGGTTAGTCCAAGAAATCATATGAAAAGTACTCCAAAGTGTGGACAAAACACAAGAAAGTGGATAAAACCAAGCATGGAGCATCAAAAATTATAGATACATTTGCAATGTATCAACATCCCCTAGCTTAACTCCTGCTCGTCCTCAAGTAGGTAAGTGATAAAAAGAAAGAATAATTTTTTAGGTGACATGCACCATCAAAGACTTGATCAAAGTATTTGTAAAACACTCAAAGCTGGGATCATAGTACTTCAATCATAACATGAAAGACAAAGTTCTAGCAATAAGACAAAGAAACTATGATGCAACATGAAAATGCACAAACAAAAGATTCATGAATAACAATGCTTTGCAAGACGTTTGTTTGTTTCACATAAAGAAAACATAGCATAATAGTATTCAGCTTGTCCCTCAATAGAGTAGCAAATATAAATGCATAGGACACCTTCAAAGTTGATAAGAGTGACTAGATACAATAGTTTAAAACAAGCAATATCAAGTTATGCATCAATCAACTAGTCTTGGGACAATGCACATAGAACTAAGAATGGACACTATGCTCTCAAAGTAAGTGCATAAAGATAGAAGGTGGAGACTCAATATAATGGTGGAAGAAAGGCCTTTTGTAAAAGGAAGTAGGGATTCAAGTCTCATAAAGAGCTTCCAAAAATTATGGTACTTGTAGTTTTCAGCTCTCATTGCCCCTATCATAAGCATCTTGAAGGTGATTAAGGTTAAAGTGACACAACTAAGAGGATATGCTTGACAAGTTATAAACCGAAATCTCGTGCCCCTTACTTACGAAGACCGATCCTCATGCTACTCAACTTCAGTCACGAGTAAGCTCTTGTCATTGTAAGTATATGTCTATCATTAAGAACCGCCAACGGGGTACCCCTTGCACATGATACAGGAGATATCCCATAATCAAAATGACAAGGCAAGCAGACAATGAGCATCTCAGCGATCTTTTTATTTGCTATTTGCATAGGTTTTTATTGAGGATGCTTCATATAGTGTTCATTATGGTGATGCTGAAAGTTTCCACCATGATTAGGCATGGCTTAGGCTAGCGGCCTAGGCGTTTCTCTAACACACATACAAACTCCATGATCTTACAAGCTCCACTTTTATTTCACACCGTCGGGATCCATAAGCAAAAGAACATGATATCAACGGGGTACGAAGTACAAGTGCAATGTTGAAAGCGTTCCCCATGAAACATGGTTCTACTAACTTCAACTTATAAAGCGCAAGCATATACGCAACAAAGAAGGACCCAATGGTTCAAGTTTATTAGAGGAAATAAAGTAAAGTGTGCCATGAAGTTCGTGAGAGCTTTAATCACTAGTTTTCTCATAACAAGTGAAAGATAGACAAAAGCATGAATATACTTGGAATAGCATAAACTAATAGGTGGGTATGGTGGACTCTTTGGAATAACTTGGTTTAGGCAGTTGGATGCATGAGCGGAACTCGTACTTGGTTGTGGAGGCTAGCAAAAGACTGGGAGCGATAAACTAAGAGAGCAATAATGGCCATAATCATGTAGAGCGACAAAACATCATTGATCAAAGCATAAAGTGATACTACAAGTTGAAAACTAAAGGATCATAAAGGCTATGGTTACTTGAGATAGTCATAACATGGTGTGAGCATGCGCCAAGTCAACCCAAATAAAGCATCAAAGGAGAATACCACTATACTATGCTTTAATATGCTAAAACAACGCATGATTCATCCAAGGCACATTAAGCAATCTCAATTGTTTATAACAAGTCATGCTACAACAAAGAATACTAAGCATAAAGCCAAAACAATATCAAGCACGGCATGACAAAGCATAGCCATAGTCAAAAACGAGCTCTTTTTACCACATAAGCATGAACTTTCCTACTCTTTTCCAAACCAAACCAAACTATTTGCAAACCAATGTATGAAAGAGGGGGTCCAACCAATTTATTCAGAAAACTAAGCAAACCAAGCAAACTAAAAACGAAAACAAAAACGAAAAAGAAGACGCTCCAAGAAAAACACAACTGTGCATGAAACAATAAAAATGAAGCGTTTGGAAGGAACCTGGAATTTTTATTGATGAAGAAGGGGCATGCCTTGGGCATCCCAAAGCTTTGACGCTTGTACTTGTTGGATATTTCTTGGGGTGACACGCGTGGCATCCCCAAGCTTGAGCTTTAGTCCATCATTCATCTCATTACTCATTTCTTCCATACACCTGAAAATTTTCCTTCATACAAAACTTCACACAATCTCATTATTAGCAACATTAGTGCACTCAAGATAAATAAGTCTCAAGGTTCAGTTCTAACACCAAATAAACTTCCATTAGAACACTAGCTACTGTAGCATTTCCCTCAAAAAGCTCAATTCCCCAAAGGAACTCAAGAAGGAACTAACAAGAAGCAAATGCAGAAAATGGCAGAAATCTGTCAAAACAGACCAGCAGGTAAAGGAGAATTTTTTAGAAGACCTTATGTTGCTCAAATCAAAAAGTGTTGAACTAACTAAAGTTAGATAACAACCTGGGTCAGAAGCAAAAAAATTCACGCCTCAAAAAGACTTTCAGAGATTTTACACGAATTTTTACGGTGAAGCACAGAAATCTGTTTCAGGACAACAACTTTCCCATTCATTACTTCTCTCTCATTAGTAGTTACTCTTGGCACAAAAATCAAATAAAAAGGATAAGGAGCGGTTATTACACAGGTAATAACTTCCAAGACTCATCTAAAACTTTTGGGTTATCTCCCAATAAGTACTTTTCTTTAACGCCTTTAAGTTAGGCATAAGCAAAAACTGAAATGGATAGAATAGAAGTAAGCGGAAATAATCATGGTGAAGACATTATTTTGTTCAATGAAATCCTTTTGTTAACAAGGTTGATCAGATCTTGTTAACAAAACAATTCCATATGAGACAAAACTTTGTATTCCACTTATGATTATGTTACCTCAACCTTGATAGCAATGGTCCCAATCATAATAGTTTCAAATTTTTCTCTTGGTATGGGACAATAAATTTCTCCAACTTGAATGCCCTCAACATGTTGAATTGAATTAAAAACCATAAGTCCTATCAATGTTCTTGGGGAAATATATAGTATGTTCCTTGTCATTGACATTGAAGGTAACCTTCCCTTGATTACAATTAATAACAGCTCCTGCAGTATTTAAGAAAAGGTCTCCCAAGAATAATAGACATATTATCATCTTCAGGCATAAAAGTTTGAGAGGATGCTCTCATAAGAAATATGAAGTGAAGTAAAAGAGAGCATCAAGAAGCAAATCCAAAACACATTTAAGTCTAACCCACTTCCTATGCATAGGAATCGTGTATGCAAATAAATTCGCAAAGAACAAAGTGACAGGCATAGGAAGATAAAACAAGAGTGACTTCAAAACTTTCAGCACATAGAGAGGTGTTTCAATACCAGGAAAACTTCTACCACCATATTTTCCTCTCTCAAAATCATTTTCAGTAGCCTCATGAATAAACTCAACAATATAACTATCACATAAATCATGCTTTTCATGATCTACAAGCACTAGAGCTTTATCATAAACATCTTCTTCAGAATCCTCAGGAACATAACATTCATCCTCCTTTAGTAAGCATGGAGGACAATCAAATAAAGTAAGGGATAAAGGGTTACTCTCATTAGAAGGTAGGCATGGGTAGCTAATCCATTCTTCCTCCTTTTGTTCATCACTCTCCTCCTCTTTTTCATCTAATGAGATTTCAGGTTTATCAATTTCATCTTCCATAAGAGCCTGCAAGGCATTAGTCTCTTCCATAGGGTCCTGCAAGGCATTAATCTCTTCCATTTGTGGAAAGCACCTATTAAAATATTCAAGGATATGGCTATTTTCATCCTTGTAATTATCAAAGCAAAATTTAAGTATACCATACACCTCATATTTGTAAGGTGAATCATCAATACTTTCAAGCAAACTAGCAAGCTCAAAAGCACCCTTCTAAGCAATAAATTCTTCAATTTGTTCCGCATCATAAAAGTCATAAATTCCTTTAGCATAGGAAGATATGGTATCATTATCATTATACTCACATTGAAAAGGGAGGTGTTTATACCTCTTTCTGCAACAAGACTCATCATAGCAATAAGTAACATTATAAGTAGAGCACACGTTTCTAGCAATGGTATACAATCTATCAATTTGTTCCCATAAGTGTTTCTCTTTTTGTGACAAGCGGTGTTCCTTATAATAATATTTTTGATCTTCCGTGAACCCACCTTGCCAATAAGCTTCAGTTTCAAAGGAACCAACCATTGACAACAAGCATGATAAAGCAAGACAATAACAGACCAACGAAAATAACAACTAGAGTAGGAACTAATTTTTTTTATTTTTTTGATAAAGAAACAAGCAAACAAGGAGAAAGATAAACATAGCTTGAACAATAGTGATTCCAAGTGAACTTGATAAATAAAGCTATGCTCCCCGGCAATGGCGCCAGAAAATAGTCTTGATGACCCACAAGTATAGGGGGTGTATCGCAGTATTTTCGAGGGAAGTGAAACCCAATTTATTGATTCGACACAAGGGGAGCCAAAGAATATTTATAAGCCTTAACAACTGAGTTGTCAATTCAGCTGCACCTGGAAACAATCTTGCTCATAGCAGTTTATCAGTAGCAATAGTTTTGTAGTAGGAATAGTAAAGTAACAGCAGTAGTGAAGCAAAGACGGTAGTAACAAAAGCAGTAAACAGTGGGATTCGAGTGCGGTAGGCATAGGGATGGATGGATGGGCGTTGCATGGACAAGACAATTCACATGGCAATCAGAACATAGGGCAATTGCAGATAAATAAGATAAAGCATCCAAGTACTAGACAGTCCTAGGCTTGTGTTCCATATATAGTCATACGTGCTCGCAATGAGAACTTGCACAACATCTTTTGTCCTGCCAGCCCGTTTGCAGCGGGGCTTCTAGGGAACTACTGGCAATTAAGGTGCTCCTTTTAATAGAGCACCGGGGCAAAGCATTAACACTCCATGAACACATGTGATCCTCACATCAAAGCCTTTCCCTTCCGGTTATCCCGATTTCTGTCACTTCGGGGCCATAGGTTCCGGACAACAACGTGTGTATACAACTTGTAGATAATACCCAAAACAATACTATCATAATGAATCAATAATAACTTCAGATCTGAAATCATGGCACTCGGGCCCTAGTGACAAGAATTAAGCACAACAAGTCGCAACAAAGTCATAAAGCACTAATAAAAGATACTAGGCACCATGCCCTAACAATCTGATGCCATTACATGAACAATCTCATCCAATCCCTACCATCCCCATTGCCTACAGCGGGGGAGTACTCACTCATAGATGGGGGAAACATGGATGGTCGATGAAGATGATGGTGGAGATCGATGGAGATGGCTCTAGGGGCACTTCGCCATCCCGGCAGGGTGCCGGAACAGAGATTTTCTGTCCCCCGAATCTCCCCTTTGGTGGTGGTGGCGCAGCGAATCTTTTTGTGGAAAAACGTCGAACCCCCCGAAGTTTTTAGGTCAGAAGGCTTCTTATAGGCGAAGAGGGAGACCGAGGGGGTGCCTGGGGCCACCACACCATGCCCTGGCGCGGCTAGGCCTAGCCCGCGCCTAGGGGTGGTGTGGCCCGCCCCTGGCCATCCTCTGTCTCGTATTCTGGCTCCTGGACTCTTCTGGAAAAATAGGCACTTTGGCTTTTGTCCCGTCCAATTCCGAGAGTATTCATTTTCTGACTTTCCTAGAACCAAAAATAGCAGAAAACAGGCAGTTGGCACTGTGGCTCTTGTTAATAGGTTAGTCCAAGAAATCATATGAAAAGTACTCCAAAGTGTGGACAAAACACAAGAAAGTGGATAAAACCAAACATGGAGCATCAAAAATTATAGATACATTTGCAATGTATGATACAACAGTGTCATTGCATGTGTGTTCTTCCCATGAACCACAGGTAGAGTCATTGCATGTGTGTTCTTCTCACAAACCATATCATGAACCACACACAGTGGCATTGCATGTGTGTTCTTCTCATTAACCACACATGGGTCCACCAGTGTCATTGCATGTCTGCTCTTTTCATGAACCACAGTTAGAGTCATTGCATGTCTATTCTTTTCACAAACCACATATCACCAGTGTCATTGCATGTGTGTTCTTCCATGAACCACACATGGATCCACCAGTGTCATTGCATGTGTGTCCTTCTCACAAACCACATATGGATTCACCAGTGTCATTGCACGTGTGTTCTTTTCGCAGACCACATATCACCGGTGTCATTTCATGTGTGTTCTTCTCACAAACGACGTAAGGATCCACCGGTGTCATTGGATGTGTGTTCCTCTCATAGACCACACATGGATCCACCGGTGTCATTGCATGTCTTCTCTTTTCATGAACCACATCTAGAGTCATTGCATGTGTGTTCTTCCCACAGACCACACATGGATCCACCAGTGTCATTGCATGTGTGTTCTTCTCACAAACCACATATGGATCTAGCAGTATCATTGGATGTGTGTTCCTCCCACAGACCACACATGGATCCACCGGTGTCATTGCATGTCTGCTCTTTTCATGAACCATAGTTAGAGTCATTGCATGTGTGATCCTCTCACAGACCACACAAGGATCCACCAGTGTCATTGCATGTCTGCTCTTTTCATGAACCATAGTTAGAGTCATTGGATGTGTGTTCCTCTCATAGACTACACATGGATCCACCGGTGTCATTGCATGTCTGCTCTTTCCATGAACCACAGTTAGTGTCATTGCATGTGTGTTCTTCTCATGAACCACAGCTAGAGTCATTGCATGTGTGTTATTCTCACAAACCATATCATGAACAACACCCAGTGTCATTGCATGTGTGTTCTTCTCATTAACCACACATGGATCCACCAGTGTCATTGCATGTTTTCTCTTTGCATTAACCATAGTTAGAGTCATTACACGTTTGTTCTTTTCACAGACCACATATCACCAATGTCATTGCATGTGTGTTCTTCTCACAAACCACATAAGGATACACCGGTGTCATTGCATGTGTGTTCTTCTCATGAACCACAGCTAGAGTCATTGCATGTGTGTTCTTCTCACAAATCATATCATGAACCACACCCAGTGTCATTGCATGTGTGTTCTTCTCATTAACCACACGTGGATCCACCAGTGTCATTGCATGTGTGTTCTTCCCATGAACCACACCTAGTGTCATTGCATGTCTGTTCTTTTCACAAACCACATATCACCAGTGTTATTGCATGTGTGTTCCTCTCATAAACCACACATGGATCCACAAGTGTCATTGCATGTGTGTTATTCTCACAAACCACATATGGATCCATGAGTATCATTGGATGCGTGTTCTTTTAATAAACCACATATGGATCCTAATTAACCTTAGGAGAGCCCTAACCTTAGCGTTAGACCGAGTCTTCTAGAAGACACGCCCTAACACAGTTGTTCTGCTTGATGATTGTTACATACCGTTCGATCGGGGCGCTTGGACGATTGGGATGGTTTTCGTGAGATCGATCCGCGAGTAGTCTGTTCTGTGGCATGATTGGCCACGCTTTCTCTGGACAAACTAGCAACACCAGGGGATCCCCTGTTGCGAGTGTCACGACTCACGAGTGGAGTGGGCCATATCCCAGTGTCACGTCCCCATTACTTCTCTTCCTCCCCGTACTTATCTTCCTTCCCCTCGAAGCCACTTTCCCCACTTCACTCCCATTCTGTCGTAGCCGCAAGCCGACGGTGCCTCCATCCCAATCCCCTCTCCGGCATCCACCCCCCCCCCCTCCCCTCTCGCCACGGGTTCAAGGGGAGATGGCGAGGAAACGCGTCGTGATGACATGGACGGTGATTTCGATGTGAGTCGTCTCACCTCTATCTCTATCATCTGTGGCCAGTTATCTATTTTTTGAGCCAGATCTACTCCGTTTACTCATGCGCGTATGATGTGTTAGGCCAACCAGACGATGTATGACGCCGACTATCACGGTTTAGCGGATGAAGACAGTCCTCTGGTATGTAAACATGGATATGTGCCTGCTAAATTTGTAGCGTTCGAAGGAAGAAACGTAGGCATGAGGTTTCTACGGTGTCAAGGACATCATGCAATGATGTGAGGCGAAAGTTGCGGTGTTGTCAAATGGGTAGATCCAGAGTGGCCCAAATCGATGCAGAAAACGCTGGACAAACTATGGGAAATGACTGTTGAGTTGAAAGAATCCGCATTCAGCTCACTTCTTGATAGTGTTGAGATGAAGCTATGGGAACTAGTTGACACGACCAAGCATAAGCAAGATCTCAGGTGGGTGGAAGACAAGGTTAGCAAAGTCGAGAAGGAGAGGGACGTGGTGTTGGCCCTAAAGGCTAAAGCAGAGCAAGAACTGACTCAAGCAAGGAAGGATCTTCACCAGGCCAAAGTCATGCAGTTCACAACTACGAGTATTGACAAGTGCATGAGGAAAAATGCAGAGAAACAATTGAAGTTGTGCAAGGAAGATGCTAAAAGGAAGGAGCAGACGATTCGATCCTTGCTCTCGCAGGAAGATGCGCATCGGGCTAAGATTAGGAAGATCAAGGAGATGTGTGATAACTAGTTCTATTTAGCTTAAGCTCCGTGCCTTTTTTAAGTTGTAATAGTTGTACTTGTTGACCTAGCGGTCTGAACTATTGGCCCTGGAGTCTTGGGAGTAAAAAAATTGGTTGCCCGTTAATCTGTCTTAACCCTGCATTACTTCCTTTTGTCTGACCGATGCCCTTTGGATATTCCTCCCGTCGTTTCGTCTTCCTCGTGTACAAATAGGAGGCACCACAGCGCGTCGCATCGTCGCCCATCCCCTCGCCCTCTCCAATCTCCACCGCGTCGTCGCTTCGTCGTCCACCCCCTCTCTCCCTCTCTAATCTCCACCGTGCCGCCATGGAGATGCCCTCGCTGAACTTCTACGAGGCGGTGATGTTCGCACACTTTGACATCCTCGCGCCGCCAGCCATGACGGTGCCCCACGGATGGCGCATCAGCTATGTGGGGGTGCTGGTGGCTTCCTCTCGCCCGGCAGAGCCGTGGAAGAGCGAATTCAAGGGCGCGCGCTGCCAGATGCAGCGTGGAAGAGGCGATGCCAGACGCTGCAGCAGCCATCGGGCCGGTGCTATTCAAGAAGGAGCGGAAGGCCAAGATTGGCAACCGCATCGTTTACGGGCGTGTGGTGCACCGGGATCTCCACAACCGAGAAGGGAGGGAGAGGTTTTGGTCCGTCCCTGGACGGACCAAGTACACCGTCATCGCCGATACTCGCCGCGAAGAGGTGCTCCATCTCGCGAACAATGCGGAAATCGTGGAGGTTCCGTCCGACGACGACAAGGAAGCCGGCGGCTCGGAGGACAGCGGCAGTGGAAGTGAAATTGTTGACTAGTGGTTGAATTAATGTAGGATGTGAAATCACACCTTTGTTTAGAAGAATTTGTGGTTGAATTAATGAAATGCCTCAATTTAGATCTCTGTCTCGATTAATTTGTGGAAGAATTGTGATTTAGATCAATTTCTGCCTCGATTTAGATCTCTGTCCCGGATTGGGAACGTGATCGTGGACCAAAGACCCCTTTTCTACTAGTGTATTCTGACATTGGTGGTTTGTTTAAACATAATCTATGTGGATTTGGCCGCATGCAAATGGCACAACCACAATTTATAAAGTGGAAGCACGTACACCCGGTTACTGGAGGTCCGGGAGCTTCGCTAGATGTAGGGGATGTAGGAGCAGAGAGGCGGTGAGATAGACGGGCTCAATATTAGGCCAGAAAGTGGTACCGATTTCCTCCTCATCTGGGCATTATCGGTGAGAACATTGCTGTTTATGTTGTCATGTCGTTGTGCAGCATCTGAAATAAGTTGCTGCTTCGTGGAGTGTGGCATCTTAAATAATTTATTTCTGTGCCACTTACATTCCGTCGTATTTGGAGACCTCCTACCCCTCAGCAATCGTGGAACCGGTGGATCCTTGTTTTCAGATAGCAGTGGCACAATCACAATTTCGGATTCAACTACTGACTCGGGCGTTTCCAAACCCTAAGACGCGATATATTTTACTCAGAGACTCGTGGGTAGATTGTTTCGCCCAGCAACATGCCACACACAGAGCTCCATAATTTAACAGAATTACATATATAGGTTCAAGTTCAACACATTACTATGCATCTTCATTGCCAGCAGCCTTCTTCCGCGGCCTAGGTGCCAAGCCTTCACGTCCACTGACTTCTTCATTTTCTGCCTTCTTCCTCTTCCTCGGTGCCAATTTTCTTAGCTTCACGTACTCTGCATCGCCGGGACAATGGGCACCAGAATCGTGTCCAACATCATCTTTCCACTCGTTTTTAATTTCTTCGGGCAGCAAAATGACTGACCCGGCAGTCATGTTTCTAACCTTGCGGCGCTTCCTGTCAAAGAAACAAGACTGTTGCATAACTGCCCAATATCTACAGAGTAAATAAAACAAAAATTACAATTCAGCACAAACATGCAAACCCCAAGCGACCTTTTCTTACCAGGAGCTAATTGGATTCGAGTAACCACCCTGTCCAAGAATAGAAGGGCGACTCCCAGTTGTAGCAGCTTCCACATCCAGTACATCACATTTCAGCTCAAACATGGCAGCCAAAGCATACCTTTTCATCAACCCAATTAGCTGACTGTCACATGTTATAGGAACCACGATGCCATGTTCATCCATGAAGCTAAACTTTGCTATCTTCTTCTGCCATAATTCAACATGATTACGCAGAGCAGCAACCATACCAGATATAGTGCAGATCTGCGCAAGCGCTTCTTCCATCGTGAAACAATGGTGTCCATACCACTTGCCCTTAGAGTCGTACCTGTAGAGGACTACCGTAACCACGTAAGGGGGGTCCGCGTAGATCCCACTTGACAGAAAACTATGGATAAAATATGTTTGTCAGCGTTGGGCTAACAAACAATTTGAGGTTCAGTAGCCAGCTAGTAGTTATAATTAGTGCGAATAGCAAAGAGAAGGGTAGCTCACCCGCTTGTAGCCAGAACTTCTTCTTCCTTGATAGTAGGATCTGCCATCCTCCGAACTGCTCGGCTCGTCAGCAGAGGAGGCGGGCTAGGGTCTCGCAACGACAGCTACGGCATGCGCCATTGGAGCTCGGTATCAGTGACTGGGCACAGCAACTGGGCGTAGCAACTTGGTCCCAGAATTCAAATGTCCGAAGGGATCGTCCTGCCTAGAGGGTGGATTCCGACGCCGCCGGTGCTAGGGGAAAGCTGGGAATGGATTTGTGAAATTGGTCAACGCATCCAATCCACTTAGCTGCTCGATTTGCCCAAGAGGTGGCGGCGTTGGTGCCCGTGTCACGGACAGATGACCGACATGAGGTTCCCGACCGTCTACTTCACGGGGCGTTTTAATGGAATGTTTGAATTTAGCAGGGGTGAGATGAGTTTGCCTCGAAATGGCCCCTCTCAGTAGTTGCCGACCCAACTTTTCGAAATGCGGTAATTTCAGGCAACTTAGGTACCGCCATGCGCTGGCCTGCGAACTTTGGTACCGTAGATGAACAGGCCCCTTCCCCAGCCCCCCCAGAAAAAGCTCCACCCAACTATGTTGTTTTGTTGAAACTACTGCATTACTAGTAAGTTCCACGTAGCCTGCACGTGAGAATCAGATAATAGACATATGACATATCATCACTATATAAAATTATAATAGATAATTTTCAAAAAAAAATTGATCGACATCTATATAGTATGTGTGTATATTTGGTCATTTACTTTGTACCATGTATATTTAGACCTAGCAACGGACGGATGTCAAAACAGCGGACGGGACTAAAAAAAGTCCATCATGCACACATTTCATTTATAGAGAGGCTGACACATGGGACCCAGCAGCGCGGCCTTATAGAGATGTTGCATCAAGCAACATTGCCAAGTTCGAAATAGGGAGGCACGAGCGAGAAAAAAGTCCAGCGTGGTGAGAGGCTTACATGAAGGACCCAACAACGTTATCAAGTTTGACCCGAAAAAACAGTCCAACATACACATACGCCTTTTCAAGGTTAGGGAACTGTTTTTTTAAGCGCAGGGTCAGGGAACTACTGAGCACAGGCTATTGAAATTTGATAAAGGATCCCATGGATCATAGGCAAGAATATTTTAATTCGGCCTTATCAGGGTCAAGGGACTGCTTAGCACAGCCCAGTGAAATTTAAGAAAGGAGCCCATGGAGTATAGCGCATGTAGATGGACCATGTAGAATAGCCCAAAATATTTTTAATTTGGCCTTTTGAGCATTGCCCCCGCCTCTTAAAAAAACTCCGCCTCCACCTCTTAAAAAAACTCCGTTATATTTTTAAGAAACTAGTCCATTATATATGTGGTATTTTACAAATTAAAATGCCAGGAGGCTGCCCTTTTATTTTTTAAAATATAAACACGGGCACATGACATCTTTTTAAAAACATTAAAACATAACTTTAAGGTACTAAGGAATGTTTAATAATATATTTTCTATAAATATCTTTGGTGTAGTAACGACACACACAGTTTAAATCTATTGGAAGTTCAAAACAGCAGACGCGGCCGAAAAAAAGGTCTATCATACATACACACATTTCATTTAAAGATAGACCGACATGTGGGTCCCACCAGCGAGGTCTATACAGGTGTTGTATCGAGCAATGTTGCCAAGTTCGAAATAGGAAGGCACGAGCGAGAAAAAAGTCCATCATGCACACATTTGTTCTAATGAGAGGCTAACATGGGGGGACCCAGCAGCCTGAAAAAATGGTTGATGCAGCGAGCAACGTTATCAAGTTCGAAACACGGAGCACGAGCAGAGAAAAAAGTCAATCATACAATTGATCCTTCTAATGAGAGGTTGTCATGTGGGACCTAGCTGCGTGACCAAATGGCAGATTTGTCAAACAACGCTATCTAGTTAGGAACAGAGTGGCGCTAGAGTAGGAAAAAAATGTCCGCCATACCCACGATTCTTCTAATGTGAGACTGGCATAAGGAACCCACCAGCACACGGCTGATGCAGCGAGAAACGCTATCAAGTTTGAAACACAGAGGTGCGACCGAGGGAAAAAATTCTATCATACACACGTTTCTTCTAATGAGAGGATGACATATGGGGTCCAGGAGTTTGATTAAATGGCTGATGCAGCGAGCAATGCTATCAAGTTTAGAACACGAAGGCGCGATAGAGGGTAAAAAATCCATCATACACACGTTTCTTCTAATGAGAGGATGACATGTAGGGCCCACCATCGTGATTAAACAGTAGATGCATCGAACATCGCTATCAAGTTTGAAACAGGGTAGCGCGAGCCAAGGAAAAAAATCCATCATACACACGTTTCTTCTAATGAGAGGATGACATGTGGGGATCAGGAGGTTGGTTAAACGGTAGATGCTTCGAGCAGCGCTATCAACTCGGAACGGGATAGCACCAGCGGAGGAAAAAATTCCATCATACGCACGTTTCTTCTAATGAGAGGATGACATGTGGGTCCTAGGAGGTTGATTAGGCAGTAGATGCATCGAGCGGCACTATCAACTTCGGAACAGGGTAGCACGAGTGAAGGAAAAAAATTCAATCATACACACGATCCTTCTAATGAGAGGCTGACATGTAGGACCTAGCAGCCTGACTAAACGGCAGACGCCTTGAGCAACCTTATCGAATTCAAATCAGGGAGGCGTGACCGAAAAGTATGGTCCACTAGAGACACTGACGTCCGGGACCCAAACGCCTCAAAAGACTTCGGCGAGTCAACATCGCGCGAGGAAACGAAAATCTTGCTTCTGCCACGCGCCAGCCGAGCTTCCTCCATGTTTTTAGCAGATCCGTTGTAGTAGAGGGCCGCGAAACCGAAAAAAAAGTTTTCCATCGGTCACGGTCGAGCCGATAATTTCGTCGCGGAAGATGTGCCTTCTACGACGACCGTCGGGCCAATTCATTGCGGAAGGAAACGTTTCTTGTAGTGTCATGTTCCTAAGGGCATAGGATGAATTGGCTATCATTTCCATATAATATGCAATGAGTATTTGGTCAAGTTTATATCTTTTATGTTGTTCTAGGATGGTGATGTGCGAACATCGACTGCATATCACTTCACCTATATGGGCTCATGGGGCTGCACTTTAATGCAATGAGGAGGGTTAGAAGGGATGGGATGATAGCAACCATTTTCAATACTTTGAGTTGCATTGGAGGGATTTATATCGGGGACCCATAAACTTACTGCTATGGTGGGACATTTATGTCTTAATGATTCCTATGTTTTCTCATGAAAATGGCCATATGACCCATCATAAGGGGTGTTCTTGCCCATATTTATGGTTGCACCTAAACTAGGCTCCGTCCTAAGAGAACTAAACTTGACAAGATATTCACCATATTGTGTAGAAATCTATATGCTAAGTAAATGCATGGCACCCTCAGGAATGCCTGTCACATATAAGAACACACACTTGAGCTTGTCCTTTTGTTGCGTAGAGGATTGGGCTTTCTCTTATTAAGAGGATCTATTTACTAAAATTTACTTTCAACAATTTATATTACCGCAAACTATAAACATAAAATAGAAAACCACTGCATCTTTTATTTCTTTACTTGTCAAACTTGCTAACCAATACCTTCAGATCCTCAAGGGTTCGATAACTTGTTCTTATTGAAAGGTACTACAATTGATATCCTGCACTTATGAGTCATCAAGATACTTTTATGGCACTGTTGCCGGGGAGCGTCGCGCTATTGGTAGGTTTGTTTAGTAAGGAAACTTGAAAGTTGTTTTTAGTTTTGCTATTTTATTTTATCATGGATTTCCTTGGACATGAAAGTATGAAACTTTCTTTATATGACTATGTTAATGCTATTAATAATAAGGTTTATAAACCTCCTGAGCTAGAAGTGGAATATCAAATCCCTATTGGTATTTCCAAAGAGGTTATGAAACAAAATTTTACAGGAGATGGAAGTAAAACTGCTCAGGGACATATACAAATGATTGAAGATATGTGCTCTCTATTTATCTCTTTCTGGTAATGCTCGCAAATGGTTTAGATCTTTGGATGATAAATATCGTATTGATTGGGAATTTTTGAGATATGTGCTCTCTATTGGGATCTTGACAAAGGTAACAAACCTCATTTTGAATATGAATATGCATATGTAGAGAACTTCTATAATGTTTGAATAGTTAAGTAATAGGTTTGGCCTTTATCCTTATCTTTTAATTGAAGTTACTAAAACTTTTTTAATCATATTGATGTTCCTAAAAAGGATTTGATGTTTGTGTTTAGCGTGTTAAACACTATATTGTTGTGCCAAAAGTTATCAAGTAGGTTAATCAAGTATCATCTACTAAATTTGAAGAATATGTTGAAGCTCCTCCATACCCAAGTAAAGTGAAGGAAAATTTACTCACTACTGTTGCAAACAAGAGTGCTAGAAGATGTAGTGAACCATATGAACAAATTGAAGTTCAACATCAAATTTCTGCTATCAAAGAACTAAACGAAGAAAATCCTTGTGATGTTTATTTATGTGAAAATTCCACCAAGGTAATTCAAGGGAAAACCACCAAAGTTGGTAAACCTATTATATCATGTGTTATTAGAACTTCATGTTATCATGGTGTTTGTGATATTGGAGCAAGTATAGGTGTGATACCATGTTCTCTATATCTTGAAATCAAGCAAACGTTAACCTCATACACATGGAAGAGACAAGTATAACTATACAACTTGCTAATAAAGAATATATTTTTCTTCTTTGTGTGGTTATATATGTTGAATTACTAGTAGAAAAAATAAATACCCCGTAAATTTTATTGTGTTTGGTTGCTCCCAAAATTCATTTTGACCCATCATATTTGTTAGACCATTCTTACATACTGTGGGTGCTGAAATTAGTTTACCTCAAGAAAAAGTGTTCATTAAATGTGTTGGTGAAAGATTAGAGTTTAACTTTTCAAAGTTTACTAATAAGCATTTAGAAAAAGAAAAAATGGTAGAGATATAGTGGAGACTCTTGCTTCTATGGCAGTTGCTTCATCGGACGCGATGGAGCGATATGTGCTTAACCAAGAGGAACCTTTTACTAATGAAGAAAAAGAATCTTTAGAACAAATACTATCTCAACAACCACCTCAATTAGAATTACATATTTCACCTAATGATTTAGGAGAATTACCTCCACCTAAGAAAGATCCTAGTTTTGAACTTAAACCCTTGCCTGAAGATATGAAATATGCTTTCCTTGATGAAAAGAAAATATATCTTATTATTATTAGTGCTAACCTTTCAATTGAAGAAGAATCCAAGTTACTTGAAGTGCTTTAAGCTCATAGGCCAGCCATTGGCTATTCACTTGATGACTTGAAAGGTATAAGCCCTGATTTATGTATGCATAAAATTAACTTGGAAGAATATGCAAAGCTTGTTGTTGATTATCAATACCGTATTCATCTAAAAATGAAAGAAGTGGTAAGGAAAGAGGTAATCAAACTCATTGAGGCAGGTATTATGTATCCCATGGCTAATAGTAAATGGATTAGTCATGTTCATTTTGTTACTAAAAAGGGTGGAATAAATTTTGTTGCAAAAGATGAAAAGGAACTCGTAGCTCAACCAACTATTCAGAAAACTTAATAAATATATTCGTAAAGATCATTACCCTTTTCCATTCATTGATCAAATGCTAGAAAGGTTGTCAAAACATTCACACTTTTTCTATCTAGATGGTTACTCAGTGTCAACACCTGGATTTTTAATCCCAGATGCATGTTATGCCATACATCGCAATCCTAGGATTACCATTTTTGTGAGACATAACAAATTGGATATCACAGTACATCATCCATTACAAACCATAATAAGGTCTTACACGAATAAAGGATCTCATGATCCAGTATTAATACAATAAGCAGCGGAATAATTAATAAGCGTAGCGGTAGGGTCCATCTTCAGGGTCATATGCAATGCTGACGATGGAAGATAGTCCTAGTTATCATAGCCGTCCTGCTGTCCTTCATCTTGGAACTCCTCTTCATAGTCTGGCCATGAGAATAGCCAGGGACAAAAGCCATGAGTACTCTTTAAGTACTCGCAAACTATCACTATTAAGTAAGGTAGTTCTAGTAGGAATGCTAACTCTAAGTTTATTTGCAAAGTTAAAATTTGAAACTTAAGCTGAGTTCAGAGACAAAGAAAGATAAAATAAGGTTCTAGAATCACTTAAGTTGGGAAGCTAGTTTCATAAGTCAAGTCAAAGTCATCATTCATTTCATAAGTCATTTTGAAAACATCTGACAACGGAACAGTATGGCCACTCGAACTGTCCATAACCGCGGACGTAGCTATTTGAATAGTTTGACACTCTGCAGAGGTGGTACACTTTCACCACAAGATTCGATACATCTGTCAGGGATAACCCTGAATCATCATACTTAGTATGCAGATAATCAGACATAACCTTTCAATTACACACCCTAGTATAAGCACCTCTCCTATGAGCTTGGCCTCCCAGCCATGACCATCTGTCATCCTGGGCATTGCATAGGTGCACAACATCGACCTCATCTCAAACTCTCCCGTGAGGGAACTAATACTAATGCATATAAACTTCTGGCTAAGCCTTAGCCAATTCAGGTAATGTGGTTGTACGGTAAATTTGGAATGGTATCTATCCAAACCCAACCATCAGTTTTTTTTAAAAGGGCTAAGGCTCATGCCTCAACATTTTCATCATCATAACCATTTGTGTTTCTCAACACATGTCAAAACATTTCAATAGAATGACTCATCATTCCAAGGTTTTCACAAGTCATTTTCACCAAGTATTCCCATCTAAAGTGATCAAGTTTTTGGTTTGGCTCTAATCACTAAGTTAAGAGTGTTCACTAAGGTAGGATGCTAAAGTCAATCTCATGCCATAGGATGGAATCTAAATCTAACTAGATAGGCCAAGTTTTATACTTTTTATGCTACCTATAAACAAGGTAAAGAACTTTGGTAAAGTAAAACAAGGTAAAGCTTGTAATAAAACTTGGGGTAGGTATAAGTCAACATATATAACCAAAGCATGCTTAAGGCGTCTTGCTTAGGTCATCTAGCTTGCAAGGTTTAGCTTGCATTGTTAATGATGGCTTGCATAATTATAATACTTGCAAGTGCTAGCTTGCCTTGTGTAGTGTAGTGGTTGAAGTTTTCTTCCTCTTCTTCCTGGTAGAACTCCTCCTGCTCGAAAGCTTGGTCAGTACTACCGTCTATAAATACATACGTAATATACAATCACCAAAAAATACTTAACTAGTCTACTTAGCACACTAAGGCACAATTTTGAAGATCTAGTATCATCACAAACATCACAAGGTTTGAGAAAAGTAATTTCTACTCACTGAAAATAACTAAGATTTAATATTCTCCAATTAAAATATGGGATCATGTGGACACATGTCATCACCACATATTCTAACATATGGGAATGTGATTTAAAGCTTAGATCACATTTTAATAAGTTTAAGTTTAATTTTTAATGATTTAAAGTGACTAGAAATGCCCATATAGCATTATTTTGGTACTAGTCCATAGTCACTGCATGCAAACCTTAATATTATTACATATTAAGATAGGTATGTTCAACTGTGATTTTTGAGAGTTGGAATCAACTCAAAAGCTATTATGGTTGATTTTAGAAAAATGTTTGAATGTGAAAAAGCTTTTGTCTTGTTTTTTTAGTAGGAGATATCTCTAACTCTAAATGATTTGAATCCAACGGGCTTGGATAGAAATTTAAAGTACCTTTCCAACAAAATTGAATCACTCAATTTGGATTTGTAAAACTCCCTGCTTTGATTTTTAAACTAAGGGACAAAATTAAGTTTCAGCTAAATTAGAAAACATATATTTGAATTACTGGGTCAGCGCGGGAAACTAAATGGGCCAGCCCGTGTACATGCCGCAGCGCTGAGGGCTGCTGACAGGGGGTCCCGCCTGTTAGTGACTCATTAAACGCGAAGCGGTATGGGGCGATAAGGACCACACGATTAGATCCTGGATCAACAGCTCACAGTCGTCATCAATGACGAACACATCGTTGGTGAGACTGAACCCTAGCACGGTCGGTGGGGGTGCAATGGGAACGTACCGAGGCTCCAGCTAGTGCGGCGAGGCGGGCAAACGAACAAGTCGACAACGGCGGTTCTCCTGGTACTGGCGGCGGGGGCTGAGGTGGACGAAATCAACGGCAACGTCTCCTCCTCTGCGGCGGCGGTCTCTGGCTCAATTTTGGCGAGTGGCTACTAGAACTACTCCGGCGAGAGGTGGGGAAGGACTGGTGGAGAGAGGGGAGTGGAATGGTGTGGCGATTGAGGCTGGGGAAGGCCTCCTGATATAGGGGAATGAAGGGTGTGGGCAGAGCTCATCGATGACAACGGCACAGGGGGCTACTGGCGTGGGCGAGGTAGGCGGATGGTGGGCAGTCTGCTGGCGGTCCTCTACAGCGTAATGGCTTGGCTAGGGGCGGTGGCAATTGGTCGGGGGCTGCCCACACTCTGAGGGACAGAGACGGTGCTCGACGCGGCTCTCAGCGACTGTGGGTCGCGCAGCGGTGCACGGCCATGTCTGGCGGGGTGAGGGGGTCGAGGCGGAGCGACGTGTGCGGTTTGGTGTCGAGGCGCGGGGCCGGGCGTGGGCGGCGGTGAGGTCACGCCTCACTCCCTAGAGCGGTGGAGAGGGGATGGCAGTCTGCTGCGGCTCGGGCATGATCGGCCAGCGATCATGGCTTCGGGGCAGCGTTGCACTGGTGCCAGGGGCTCGGGAATGGGGTGGTTTTGGTCTGGTTGGGTCTGGGGGAGACCAAGGTGATTAATGTGGCTCAAATGGCTCGACAAGTTTTGATCCAAAATAGTATTAGTTAGGCCATAATGATTTTGCTCACAAGGTGCTCGATCAAATGGCCGCATGAGAGAAACTTTTGAATTTTTTAAAGATTTTTGGTGGAGTGGTTTATCTTATGCTTAAGCATCTAGGTTTTCTTGGAATTTTGAAATGGAGTTCATTTGGATGGTTTTTGAAATAGTGGGATCTTGACATATGAACTAGATTCAATTTTCAAATGTCATTTAAAATTAGAGTTTGAATGTTTTTGGAAGATCACAAAGTGGGCCTTGGCACATCACTACTTGTACTAGCAAGGGGTGAAAAGATCCATAATTGTTTCTATTTGAATTTGAGTGCTAGGAACGCCCAAAGTGTCCTAGTTAGTTAAAATGGCAAAAGTGACCATTTGCCTTATTTAATTCTTTTTGATTTCTTTTTCTTTGGGATTTGCTTGGGAATGATCTAGATGATGTGCAATTCACCTTAGAGTCATTTTACAACCATTGGATCACTCAATCATGGCATTTCAAACAACTCCTATTTTAAATGCACACATATATGAAAGCTTAAAGATTTTTAAATGGAAAAGTTTTTGTTAACCCTAAATTGGGTAGATTTGATCTTGATTAACCTTGGATTAAAGTTTTGGGATGTTACACTCAGGTTTCTCCCAAATTCCTGTGCATAAAGATGATTCGTAAAAGACAACTTTCACATGTCCCTTTGGTACTTTTGCTTATAGGAGAATCCCATTTGGTTTATGTAATTCTCCTACTACTTTTCAAAGATGCATGAATGCTATATTTGTTCATTATATTGAGAAAATTATGGAAGTATTCATGAATGACTTTCTGTGTATGGTACCTCTTTTGATAATTGCTTGCTCAATCTTAACAAAGTTTTGCATCATTGTGAGGACCAACGCTTAGTCCTAAACTAGGAAAGGTGGCATTTCATGGTGACAGAAGGTGTTGTTCTTGGACACCGTGTTTCAGGAAGAGGCATTCAAGTGGATCGTGCCAAGATAAAAGCCATAGAAAAGCTACCATATCCCAAGGATATCAAAGGTATAAGAAGCTTCCTTAGACATGCAGGTTTCTATAGAAGGTTTATTAAAGAATTCTCTAAAATATCAAAGCCTCTAACTAACCTTTTCAAAAGGATGTTCCATTCTCTTTTAACGATGATTGTGTAGAGTCATTTAATGTTTTAAAGAATGATTTAATAAGTTCTCCTATAATTCAATCTCCTAATTGGAATTTACCATTCGAAACCATGTGTGATGTTAGTGATTATGTTGTAGGGCTGTTTTAGGACAAAGAGTTGATAAAAAATTAAATGTTACATACTATGCTAGTAAAACACTTGATGGTTCTCAAAGAAACTATGCTACTACTGAAAAATAATTCTTAGCAGTAATCTTTGCATGTGATAAGTTTAGATCTTACATTGTTGATTCTAAAGTCATTGTGCATTATGATCACTCTTGTATTCAATATCTCATGAACAAGAAAGATGATAAGCCTAGATTAATAAGATGGGTTCTTTTACTTCAAGAATTTGATTTGCGCATTGTTGATAGGAAAGGTGAAAATAATCTGGTAGCTGGTCACTTATCTAGAATGGAAAACATTCTGGTAGACCCTATTCCTATTAATGATAGCTTTGCTAATGAACAACTTCCAAACATTAATATATCTAGGGCTAGAGTAGCATCCCCTTGGTTTGCTGATTATGCTAATTTTGTTGTTGGAAAAGTCATGTCACCACACTTCACTTCCCAACAAAGAAATAAATTCTTCTATGATCTTAGACATTACTTTTGGCATGATCCGTTCCTTTATAAGAAAAGTGTAGATGGTATTATTAGACGTTGTGTGCCTGAATTTGAGAAGTAGGATATCATAAGATATTATCATGACAACCCTTATGGAGAACATCATGCAGGATACCGCATGGTTGCAAAGGTATTACTGAAGGATATATGCCCTATAGGCAAATAATAAATAGGTTTATTATCATATCTCAAATTATTTCATAATACTTTCATACTGTGCTATAAATATACCAAGAGGAAACATTAATACGGGTGTGGTGTGTAAAGAAACCAAGTCCCTAGTAGCATCTATTTAACTAGTTTGTTGGGCAACCGATGATCAAGGTTTCTTAATCATGGAGCATTTGTGCCAGTTGACAACAGAGTCATATCATTAGAGAATGATATAATGTCCATTACCCACTTAAGTATTGCAATGTGATCAAGTCACATGATTTATCATTGCAATAGTTAGAAACTAAGTGACCTTCTCCCTAGACCGTGAGATTATATTAAGCATTGTCTCCCACGGCTTCTTTAATCATATAAACCATTATGTCTGTAACTAGGTGGTCATAAATGTGTCTATTGGGTATTCTAGAGGAACAGTTGAGGCATATGCATCAAGAGTGGGATTTGTTCGCCTGCGTGACGGGAAGATACACTGGGTCCACTTAGTGAGATTGTATCCAATAGGTTGCAATCATTGACTAGGTCAGGGGATACAATATCATAATAATGAGTTAAGTGGTCTTGTCGGTAATGATATAAGTATGGTGATACCAAAGATCAAATCTCGGACAAGTCATGTATCAAATAAACAAAGGGATAGGGACATAGAGTTTATGGTTCAAAACATTAGAGTTTCGTGGAATGCATGGGTGTCATTTATGTACATCCTGGTCCTCTATTGATCATTGATCAGATAGAGATCTCGATCAAGATTGTGCCATTCCCGAACCATAGGGTAACACACATAAGGGTATGACAACGTTCTAAGATCACTATGGAAGCGAAGGGATCACCGATGAGAAAGAGAATCAGAATTGTTTTGAGAGAGAAGACTATGGAATAGTTTCAAAGAGGATCTAAAGTTGTTCAGAGAAGGAATAAGCCAAAAGGTGTTTTGGATTAATAGAGATTTATAATATGCATTTATATATGTTAATTATGAATTAATATATATTAAATAAATATTTTAAATAATATTAAGGGGGCAACTTCCTCTACTAGGCCAATTCACCGGAGGATATCAACCTAGAGGGAAGTCACTCCAGAATGGGTAGCAAACAGTAGCCACCATTGTTGATAGGCCACCTCGACCAGACCCACGCGAGCGGGCGGGTGCTATAAAGCACACCTGTGCATGGTGCATAGTTGGCCGCCGCCGTGGAGCTAGTGGGACCAAGGCCGGCCTTTTCTGGGCAGTAGGCGCGGGCGCGCAGCGGGCCGTGGGGGCAAGGCCCACCCGGCCGCAGCCTCCTCGCTGGCCGCCACCTGGCTGCGGGCTGGGCTGGCATGCGCGCGGGTGGCCCACTCGGCCGCCGGTTGCTCCCCTTCTCCTCTCCTTTTTCCTTTAGTCCCACCCTAGGACTTTAGGGGTGGGAGTCCTTCTTTTTTCCTATATATAGATGTCTATATTGGTAGGAAAAGAACACACAAAAATAAAAGGGATTTTCTAAGGCTATTTTCTTAGGGAATTTTCCCTCCTCTTCCTCATTGTCTTCTACGGTGGGGCGGTCCCTAGAAGGACTTTACACGTAAGAGACGACACCACCGGCACGCTGTCGTGCTGATGGATCCTAGTTCTAGAGGGTCTACTTCTGCATCCCGGCTGGATCAAGTATAACAGGGGTCGTCATTGGACACCGTATTGTACGATACATCAGGAGGCGTTGCCACTAGTGGCACTGGGTTGCCATGCAAGGACCAGGAGGTGATGTACGAGGAGCTTCGTGACCTTGAGGTCGGGAGAGTACGACTACTTCATCCATATTCCCCGCGGGACGTTAACCGTGTTCGGTCTACAAGGGTATGTAATCTAATATCTATCCCCATTACTGCATTAGCTGATATATACACTAGAACATGGAGCTCGAGCGCTGGCGCTTATAGATACCGAGGTACAGCCTTAGTCGCCACGCTCGTGCTGGCGCAGCAAAAAATAACTGCCAAGGATAACTGCATCGGGGATTCTGAAATGGTGGCGGATTTTTTGGCGCGGCACAATGATAGCTCCAAATTTGGACTCTTTTTATCAAGGATTTTCCATTGGTTTTCACCGGGTTTCATTGATTTTAATCTTTCTACTAATGCTAATACTACAAGTTAGCGAAACCTTGTTCTCTTGTGTTGGTTTTCAGGTATTGGACACTTTTGGAAGATTTGAGAGCATTTATGGGCTAATTACACTTAATTGAGCAAATCCCCAGTTGAATACTTTTCCATTGGAAGGCTACAGAGTCTTTAACAACCAATGATACGACCAGAGGTCACCCGTACGGTCTACCCGTACTACCTTATGTCGCTTCTGTTATATCAATACAAGCAACTTTCATGAAGGAAATGAAGATGAAATACGAACACAGTCACCTCAAACAGTTCTAGAAGAGAGGAGATCAAATCTGAAGAAGGAGAAGAACACCACCTCATCCCTCGAAGATCCTGATCCTCTTGATCATCAACTCCACCATAATTCCCCATTCATATTGATAGAGAGAGTTTTGCACTTGTAAGATTAGGGTTTGAACCTCTATTCCTACTTTGGTTTGTATTTAATTTGATATCCAACGGTATTTTGGTTTGCTACGATAAAGTTGAGATGATTTCCATTTGCAATGTGATTATATCTTTGATATTTTCTCCTCTCATGTTTGAGTAAATCCCCATAGGTGTGGGATATGTAGGGACTTGGTGAGATGTGTTGTGCCCACTATATTTCCATCCATTTCAGATTATTGTTGTGATTATTATATTGTGAGAATGACTATCTATGTTTGCCTAATTCTTGTTATCCAATTTAAGGGATTGGGTAACATGATCCTGAGATCTCATAGATATGAACTTGTTTACTAGCAAATCAGCGACCCCCCGACTGACACGGCTAATATCAAAGAGGAGCTAGTATAACTCGAGGACAACAAGGAATCACCAAGTTTAAAGCCTTGATCTGGTCGGAAGACCTTAATTGATGTGATGACCATGACTTTGGTAGCAGGCAGAAGGATCTTTGGGATCGAGAAGAATCTACCAAGAGGACTCTCTATCGGTATACGGGTTGCTTGCCTACTCACATATGAATAAGAAGTATCATAATCACTTATTCCATTTTACTCACCTAGCACATTCACTATCACCATGAACTGGTTTCTCTCCACGCCTAACTTCTCATCTATAGGAATCTCGAACAACTTCTTTACTTTTACTTTTATGTTATTTACTTTCCATATTATTCAATACTTAAATCTAACTCCTTTTCACTCACCCACTTACACTCTCAACACTTGTAGTCAATTCACTCAAGAGAAAGTGACACCTTCAGTGTGACAGAAACACCTCAGTTAAACACTTTCCTAGGCGCCTTATTGGGACCGATATAAAACTGGAATTAATACTTCCACGAAAACATGCTCTAACGAACATGTGCTCTTGCAGGCTATCAAGCTATTTTCTGGCATTGTTGCTAGGGAGCTAAGTGTTAAGTGTTTGTTTCCTGACATGTAAGATTAGGGCTTGAACCTCTATTCTTACTTCGATTTGTATTTGATTTGATCTCCAATGGTACTATGGTTTGCTACGGTAAAGTTGAGATGATTTCAGTCTGCAATATGATTCTATCTTTGATCTATTCTCCTCTCATGTCTGAGTAAATCCCCATATGTGTGGGAGATGTAGGGAATTGGTGAGATGTCTTATGCCTACTCTATTTCCATCCATTTTTGATTATTTTCATGATTATTATATTATGAGAATGACTATCTATGTTTGCCTAATTCTTGTTATCCAATTTAAGGAACCGGGTAACGTGATCCTAAGATCTCATAGATATGAACTCATTTACTAGCGAATCAGTGACCCCCGAGTGACATGGCCGATATCAAAGAGGACCTAGTGTAACTCGAGGATAAAAAGGAACCACCAATTTTAAAGCCTTGATCTAGTCAGAAGACCTAAATTGATATGTTGACCATGACTTTGGTAGCAAGCAGAAGAATCATTAGGATCGAGAAGAATCTACCAAGAGGACTCTTGATCGGTATACGGGTTGCTTGCCTACTCACATATGAATAAGAAGTATTATAATCACTTATTCCATTTTACTCACCTGGCACATTTAGTATCACCATGAACCAGTTTCTCTCTGCACCTAACATCTCATATGCAGGAATCTTGAACAACTTCTTTACTTTTACTTTTAATTTTTTTACTTTCCATACTGTTCAATACTTAATTCTACCTCCTTCTCACTCACCCACTTCCACTCTCAACACTTGCATTCAACTCACTCTAGACAAAGTGACACCTTGACTGTGACAGAAATGCCTCAGTTAAACACTTTCCTAGGCCCCTTATTGGGATCGATATAAAAACTAGAATTAATACTTCCACGAAAACATGCTCTGATGAACCTATGCCTTTGTAGGCTATCAAGCTATTTTCTGGCGCCATTGTCAGGGAGCTAACTGCTAAGTGTTTGTTTCTTGGCATTTGTAAGTGCTGACACCATCCATGATCTTAGTTGAAGACATAGGTACTACACGTTCTGGAAAAACTTATTTACCTCCTTACGTTGAACGAATACCAACTAGAAGACACCTAGAATTTATTGAAAGATTTTCTAAATCATGTTCAGTAGAAGAGAATAGTTTGATTCCCTTGATGGAAGATTTTACCATCACCCAGAGGGGGAAGAGCCTGAGAAATCATTGGGAGATTATGGGAATCCATCTACGCACCACAGAAAAATGCATATTCTCTATCCAGAAATTGAAATCCCAGAATTTGAAATTGATCCTGAGCTAATATGTATGATGAAAGAAATTCCTTTTGCAGGAAAAGAACATGAAGATCCAAGTGATCATTTGACGAAGGTTTATGACCTTTGCAACACTCCTAAACCAGCAGGGATACCAAAGGAGTTTGCGCTTCTTAAACTTTTTCGCTGGTCATTAAAAGATAAAGCTTTTACTTCGTTACAATCCTTGCCTAATCACACTATAAAAAGTTAGGAGGATTACATCCGAGAGTTTATGCAAAAATATTATTCTTTCACTAAAATTATGCAAATTAAGCGTGACATAACAAATTTCCTTCAAAGAGTGGGAGAACAATTTTCTCAAGCATGGAAAATATTTTATGGAATGGTCATGAAAGTCACAAATCATGATTTTAAAGAGCATTTGATCATTCAATACTTTTACAATGGGCTAACTAATGATTTGAAACATATGATTAATTTAACTATAGGAGGATCTATTAGTAATCTGATGCTATCCGAGTGCATAAACCTTTTCGAGGTAAGATGACCCTATTGAGGATACTAGCCCATGGAAGGGTGTGTTTCATATACCTCCAGAACTTATGCTTGAAGTTAAAAGATCCATGGAAGAAAAAGGAATAGCAATGGAACTTGGTAAAGAAGATAAAGTGGATGCACTCCAAACTTTTGTTCTAGAGGATGAAATGAATATTATAATGCAAAACTCCAGACATCAACATTGTCGATTCCATGATAAATATTATAAGCGTGTAAATGGCTAAAAGAAAAATATAGAAAAATTAACCATAGTTTTTGATGATCTAAGATATGCCACAAGTCATGGATCTGGAATAGAAATGAATGATAGATTAGCTAAAGGGGAATGAAGAAATTAGCGAAACGCACTTTGAAGAAGGGATAACAAACATGGACATGACCGATAGAGGACTTCACTAACGGTTGAGAAGATCGGGCAACTTGACCAACTATGGACCACTTGTGTGTTCAGAGTGAACATTAGGGAAAGCCCAGATGAGATCCAGGGGTCGGATTGGAAAGAGGGAGAACAAATGAGATATAGTGTTTGGAGGGGAAAGAAGGAGAGGCTAAGATCTAGGTTAGAAGTGGACTGTGTCGGCATGGAAGAAGAGGATGTGGTCCATAGGACATGCTTGGTGGATGTCGATATAGTTAGTTTTGTGGGCTCGATGGGCCTCACTTGCGGTACAATCGGTACACAAACAAAGAATTTAGCAAAAATAATATTTCCATTATTGGTGTACAGAACAAAAAACATAGCAGGAAGCCTAGAAAAACTTCACAAATCTTACCGACGCTTTAGAAAACTTTAATTGCATCCTTAAATAATTATTCGGTGTACAAAACATAGAAAACAGTAAAAATAAATTATTTTCATTTATTTGGTGTACAAAACAGAAAACACTTCAGAAATCTTAAGCACCTTAATTATTTGGTGTACAAAATGTAGAAAATAGCAAAAATAACTTCTTTGCATTTATTCGGTGTACAAAACGATGAACAAAACAGGAAACACTTCACAAATATTAAGTACTTTAATTATTTGGTGTACAATCAAAACGACGAACAAAATAGGAGAACTTCACAACAGGAATCACATCAAACATATGTAGCCAATTCCTCTAGCTTATCCTGAACTAGTGTCAGCACATCGACTAAAGCCAAGCACGACGACTTAATCACGTTTACCTTATCTTGCCCTTCCTACCTTCCTTCTTCTAGATTCTGCTACAACTCTTGGTCAGCCACCTTCCATTTCATGGGCTGGGTAAGCTTCCACATCGCTAGCAACGTACAAGACAGCTTCGAAGAGTGCGATTCATCAATCTAGTCCACCATGTGGCACTTAGGTGATTTATAGTGGCAACTCACAAACTTGTGGCCAGTGTCCATGCCCTCGTATGCCACGAGCCGATGCAGGAACAACCCGCGGTCGCACTGCCACCATGTCACATCTATGCCATTCTAGTGCTTGTTATGGATCCATTTAGGCACTTTGCCGGTCTACGAAGAATAGCCCCAATTGTTCCTTTTTGAGATATATAGAATAATCCAACAATAATAGTTATGGATGAAGAAAACCAATAAATGAAGGATAACGTATGATGAAGCTGCGCTCAACCTTACTATCGCAACCGCACACCATTGTGTTTTCACTCCAACGCTGGCACCGTAGCTATAGCCGATTCCTCGCCGAATGAATCAAATGTCCACCACGCGATATGGGCTGCTACGGTACATGGAGAATGATGATTGGGTCAGTACGCATGTGAGGGGTAGTCGATGGTGGTTTATAAGGAGACAACAACTCGTGGTAGTGCACACATGTCAGAGAGATAGGTTTCAGCGGTAAGATCCGTGTGAACGTCTTGAAACAAACACAACGCAAAATTAAATGCCTATATTTCCATGGCGCGGCAATCACAGACGCTGTTATTACGTCCAATGTACCACAACACTCCAATATGCCATGGTGTATAAGTGTCCACCACGACAAAATGGTTCCACAATAGCCCATCAGTCGCATAACCAATTTTTGTTGGTTCTTTTTGCTTATGTCGCCCCAAAAATCCGTCGGGTATGGGGGTATTTTTGTACTGATAGATCCTGAGCATGTGGTGTGTTCCACCATAGAAAAAAATTATGCTACCAAACCCCTTCAATTATAGTCTTGTCTTTACTAGCCTACTTTATTTAAGGATTGTGCTAACTATGTTAAAGCATGTGACAAATGTCAAAGAGTTGGAAATATTGGTAAAAGAAATGAAATGCCTATGAACTATTCATTGCCACTTGAACCATTTGACGTGTTGATATTTGACTTTATGGGGCCAATCCTACCATAAACAACAAAACATACTCACATTTAGAAAAGTATGATGTTAATCATAGAGTAGCATCTCCATATAATCCTCAAACTAGTGGTCAAGTTGAAGTAATAGGGAAATCAAACTCATATTGGAAAAGACGGTTAATAGAGCTAGGTAAGATTGGCCAACTAACATTAATGATGCTCTCTAGGCTTATAGAACTTCTTTTAAAAAATCCTATGGGTATGTCTCCTTATAAGATGGTTTATGGTAAAGCTTGTCATCTCCATGTAGAATTAGAACATAAAGCTAGGTGGGATGTTAAGCAACTAAACTTTGAATTCAAAACTACTAGAGAGAAAAGAATTCTAGACCTTAGATGAATGGAGGAACGAAACTTATGAAAGTGTTAGGTTGTTTAAAGAAAAAAGTTAAGATTTGGCATGATAGGGAGAAAGGAGTTCAAAGTAGGTGATTAAGTATTATTGTTCAACTCTCATTTCAAGTTTTCTGCAGGGAAGTTGACATCAAAGTGGCAAGGTCCATTGGTTGTGTAGGAGGTATACCATTCTGGAGGCATCTGCCTTCATGGAGACTACAAAGGTAAACCTCAACTGGTCAATGAAAAACATCTTAAACATTATATTGCAGGAACAAATGCATTGTAAAGGTGGAAGAGTTGAATGTCCAGAGTCCCGAGGCCATAATGGCAAATAAATATCCTCTACCAGATATCAGAAAACATTAAAAAGCAACTTTCAGGTACGTAATCATCTCAGAATATCGATATATTCTAGGAAAGTCATTATTTTTCGAAATTTAAGGCATGTAGTGAAAGAATTGGACGAAACGGAGTCCCGAAGAGGGAAAGAGGACAGGTGGTGCAACCCCTACTAGTGCACGTGCCACCTGGGCTCTTTTTCCCCTCCGAACCTCGTTTTCCTCTAGTTTCTACTCCAACTCTTTGTCTTACCCTAAAAACTATTAATATATACCTCTCCTCGCCGATCTAATCTTGCTTCAAGTCTTTTCAAGGCGAATATTGTTTTCTGTCCCTATCTCCCAGATCTCATCTCTGCAACTTGACCATGTCTTCGCGGTGGAGCACCCCAATGGGAAGATTCCCATGTGCAGACACTAGAACATCATGGTGGAGCTCTCCACCAAGGAGCCAGACACAAAGGGAAGAAGGAGCCCCTAGGGATAATGGCCATTGGAGTCCCCAATTCGAAGAAGGAGCAAGGAGGATGAGGGAGATTGAATAACCACACCTCGGAGGCTTAGCTAACCAAGATCTTGAAGCACGGTTCAACTTCCTCAACCCACAATTCACTAATGAAGAGAAGTATTCATCTAGCTCTCGTCGTCATGTTAAAATGCTACAGGATTATGAGGAGGTGGTGAACGCAAAGTATGTGAGAAACATGCAAACAAGCTCAGGGGTTTGTATGGAGACCATTGCAAGGATGGAGGAAGAGATCAAGAGTTACAAGGGAAAGCTGGAGGAGCAAATTGATCTTAAGGAGATGCATGCAGCCCTGGTGAAGATTAGGAACACTACTGAGGATGAGTTCATTAAAAAAATCGCTTGAAGATCTTTCGCAACAACTCAAGCTTCGGACAGTTTTACCTAGTATTTTATGCTTTTTAGTTAATCATATTGCATCTAGTCATGATTTGGAAGAGATGTGGTTTTGTAGGATAAAAAGTTAGGAAGAGATGGTAACAAGGGGACATGAGATACTCTTGTTTAACTTAGTAATCAATGAGTAAACTAAGGGTCATGGATATTTCAATGCATATGCTCTATAGAAAAGTGAATGAAAAGGCGGGCACCAGAGGATTGAGAAAGCCATGGAAAGTGAAAGGCAAATGATGAATAGAGTATATGAAATAATTTAAAGGTCCATAAATAAGGTTTATACTGGTTACTAGGAGGCGAGACCGTTAACTAGTGCCAGTAAAAGTGGTGAAAATATTTGACAAAGTTGAATTTAATGTCTATATTGTTGTTTTAAAAATCTCTTCTTTTAACTAGTTATTCTATGAGAGTTGATCTTTGTTGCAAAGGTAATATTAAAAATAGCACGGTAAATAGGATGGAATCAAAAATAAAATAAAATGAGGCATGTTCAATTTTTCAACATACAATGATTAATCTTGTTCAAAAGTAAAGAGTAGTTGCTAAAACTCCTTTCTATGTTGCCCTCATTTGTATGGTTGGTAGTCTATGAATCTTTTAAGACAAGTGAATATGCATAATTTGATGATGTCATTCTCATATTTTATTTTATCAACCATAAGCTCATTGATGCATTGATGTGATTTATTCGCTTATTTGCTCGAGCACGAGAAAATGTTTATTTTGGGAGTTGATACGTGCATTTTTCATCATCATAATAGAAACATATATAATCATTTTAGAATGTTATTTTCATCATTCTATCATTATTTATGCGTTTTTAGATGATTTATAGGACATTCCTATAAAGTTCCCTTAATTGGTATTTAATTTCTATGTCACGTCCCAATTTCTAGAATTGGTACTGCATATCCTTCATACAATGGCATCATGATCATCTTTGCAAATAAATCAGAGTTAAAGCTTTTCCCAAAAACACCACACAAAATCATGTTCTTATATATGCCAATTGCATGGATTATATACTCCCAATGCTTTGGTTATTGTCGAACACACCTCATGTATATCTAGGAGCATAGACAATCCATTTATGAACCCGTAGGATTTTGTTTCACTCAAATTGGAACTCTAAAACGGGAATTATGGTCATTTCGGTTTTTAAACTGAATCAGATTTAGAAGTTTCAGAATAGTAGTTCAGTTAATAGTTTTAGAAAAGAATAAAAAGAAGAAAAAAGAAGCAGTGCAGCTAGCCGGGACCGCGAGCCCATAGCGGCCCAGTGGCCCACCTAGGGTCCAACGTGCAGCCACCAGCAGCAGTGCGCAGCAAGCAGCAACCGTGCAGTGCGCATCCGCACAAGCCAGCCCACCAGTGGCCCAGCAGTTCCGCGCGGGCGTCTCTCTCTCCCCTTTTATTTTCTCTTCTTTTGTTTTGTTTTTCTTCGCTCTGACAGGTGGGCTCCGCCTGTCAGCCTCTGCGCCACCACCCACCTATTCGTTCTCGACACGGCCACAACCGTCACCGCGGGAATAACCGATTCTGGCTTAGACTCGTGCACCCCCTCGTCCCAGTCTTCCCCCATAAAGCCCACGATCTCCTCTCCAAAATCCCCTTTTTCTAACCCTAGATTGGACGCCAGGAGGCTGTTAAATCTCTCGCCAGAGTTACTACACGCCGCAGCAGCCATTGTCATTGGTACAAGCTCGAGTGTGTCACTTCCATCGTCCTCGCCCCTGTTCTACCTCGCCACCGCCACGCCTTGTGCCGCCTGTCGCCTGACCCTCGCCTTATTCTCTACAGAACACTGGAGAAGCCGCACGGAGCCACTAGAGTCTGCCGCCTACCGTCGTCGCCCGAGGGAGCCCTTGCCCACGCCATGACCGCCCCCGAAACTGCCGCCGGCCACAGCACCCCGCCGGCCACCGCACCCCGCCGACCTCACTGCCGTGCCGAAGGATCGCTAGAGTAACCACCGCCGCCAGCCGACCCTGCCGGTGAGTACCACCTCCGCCTCGCACTAGCCATCCGATCACAGATCAGTGGCGAGGATCACACGCTGACTGTGTGGGACCGCTGACCAGTCAACTACCTAGTTAGCCGCAGTCAACTTTGACCAATCTACCAAATAAAGGATTAATTATAAATTGCAGAAAATGCCTACAACTTCAAAAATTCATAAAAATATCTATTGGCCAGAAAAATACAAATAATATGTTGTTGGAATAAAAAAATATGTAGAATTTTATTCTGTAATAATATTGCAGTTCTATAGTACAGATATTTTTGAGTTTATTAAAAATCATATTGTAGTATTTTAATTATATAAAAAGATCTGTAAGTCCTTTTGGTGTGAATCTTTTTGCTCCTGGCTCTAAATCGAAGTATCTACCTAGTAATATTTTCTTCGAGATTTAATCTTGCTATTTACAATAGAGGCTTATTATTTGGAGTAAAATCATATTAACTAGATCAATAATTCGTATAAATTGGTTTTGATGCATTAAAAGATTTTCATGCATGTCATCAGTAGGTATAATGATCAGAGAACCTAAGTATGCTACTGAAGCTTTTATTAAATTGTCATGCATGCATTTGTGCATTTGTTTATGTGGTGTATGATTATTTATGTGTATGCAATTTTATTGTGTAGATTGCAAAGAGTGCAATGCTTTCTCTTGTGAGGACTGTACCTTCGACAACTGCATCCAAGGAAAGTAGATGCTAAATTTGTTCATGAATTTTTCCTACTCTTTTTTATGCATGTGTACAGTATTTTGTAGATGCATGTATAGGAACTACTACCGTTATGCTATGTCCTAAGCTAAGTGGTAGGGACCTCCTGTAGTTGAGCCACTATATGTTAGATGTGTTTATCCATGCTATGCTAGACAAGGGCTGGGTTACATCACATAAAAGTTGTTTTTAAAGTATTCATTTATGAAAACTAAAAACAACTTAATCAATGAATCTCATGGGTGTGATGGGATTGACATTTTTGGTGGTATCAATGTAGAAAGGCACCTAGGTATCTAGATAAAATGTTTGGCTTATTTATTTGGTAGCTTACATGCATAACCATGTGCCAGTAAGAAATGGATGGTTAGTTGAAATTAGTAGGTTGTGGTGACTCGAACCCACATAGCCAGAGATGTAGAATTTTGGTAGGTTGGAACAGTGTGTGTCGGGTTTGGGGAGTTACATCCCGAATAGTCTCTTCTTAGACTTATCCCTATCATAACATAATATGAGTGTGATGGTATGAGCGGGTTGACTGGGTCACATGGGTAAAGTGTATGAACCCCTGTAGGGTGTCTAATCTAAATACTTATCATGTCACCGCTTATGGAAAAATTGAGTTGTTGTATATTGAGGTTTTGACATGTTTCTCGCTCATCCCAATTTCCTAATTACCTTAATATTGGAGGGTTCACTTAATTGGGATATTTTCAAAGAAAGTCTAAAATTGTTTAAGAAAGTAGGACAAGGGTATTTGAAAATGCAAGCTAGCCAAAGCTCCACTTAGCCAAATAAGCATATATATGCTAGGTATATTGTCTCCTTACTTAGCCCTACTTGCCATATATTCAAAGTATTGATCCTTTGGGGCTGCCATGTTTTATGTTGCAGGATATTCCAATTTTGAGTGATCGACTAGGTTGCGATACTCCACTCGACACTTGTTCGCTTGTGGGAAATTTGAATATTGGATGAGTTATTTACTTATTTGATACTTGAATAAGTATGGGCTAGCCTTCAAGCTAAGCATTACTGTAATAATTGAATACTCTGGATCTTTTCATTATTTATGATGCACGGGTATTTACTTTGTTATTCATCTATGTTCTATGTAAGCCAATGAATCGATCCAGGGATTGGCATGTTGCATAGAAGCTATAGTCTTTTCAGTATTGTAGTGTTAAAGATGGTAACAAAATGTGTATTGACTATAGGATTGTGACCTAGGATTGAAATAGGAAGCCATAGCAATTATTTAAGTCTATTTTAATTATGTATTTACCCTTATGTCCTTCATTATAGTAAATTCTTATCATTGCTATTTTCACACTTCCCTGTTTATAAATGATAGATGGGAGATATCACCAATGTTGAGTATGCTCGGGTCCATTCACCAGGGCTCTTTGTGAAGCAGTTGGGAGAACTCTCACAGTCGTTGAACCTGCTGATGTCGATGTTTAAGGGAAGAAGGTTGAATGCCTATGTGTATGGATATTACATATGGGAGATCACAACCATTATTCTTGGAGATCCCACCATGTCAATCCCTGAGAACCTGATCTACACCAAGCGGTATGTTACATGGGAGCATGGAGTGGACTCAGCTATGCATGAGGTGTTGGGGATATGCTAAATGGGTATCACCATTGCATGTATCTAATCCGGCTAACCCGGGTGGCTCACAGTTGGTAGCAAGGCCCATGGCCTGCTGGGGGCCTAGTTAGGCGGATCCAGAAGGGAGGCCCATGCCGGATAAAGGAAGGCTACATTGCAGTCACCGACTTACACGGAGCCTTGGAGTACAAGACACGAAGACTAGTTAGTATTAGTGTAGGACTCTGTAACCTGTCCGGCAAGGTATTTTCCCTGTAACCCTAGGTTATGGCGCCTTTATAAGCCAGACCTGTAGGAGCCTTTAGGGCACGATTCATAACACCTCGCAGGAGTAGAGTTCCACCACCATTGTGGAACTTAAACCTGGGTAAGCTGAGTTACCTCGTACCCGTCAACTCACAGCCTTCCCCCACCTCTCTACACACGCTCTATGAGGACCCCTCCATGGCGTACTCATTGGCATTACCACGACAGTTGGCGCCCACCGTGGGGCAAGAGGAGCTTCGAGCTCTACACCAGGCGAGGTCCAATCTCTTAGCGGGAATCAGCGACAACATAGCCATTGGGTGTGTCCTCTTCTCCGACAACATTCCGATCGTCCCTCCGGACGAGTTCTGGATCCTAGAAAAGATGAACCCCACCCGCAGCTATGTTGTCCTAGTTAGGGACATCCACATCTTCATCAGTGAAACCGACTCGGGTCCTAGCTCCTAGGAAGTCAAAAACTCGTCAAGGCTCGCACGGACCACCTACGGGCAGGACAATGTTCGCGGAAGGATCTGGCCTGGATCTCTCTTTGGAGTTTGCTGGCTCAGATCGGAAAAATTCAAGGCCTACCCAAACCGCCCCTATGTAGCATATAATGCTAGAAGGACCCCACAGATCCTCTTGGCTTCCCCAAGCGTTCGAAAAGCGGAGGTCACACTTTGCTGGTGTTGTCACCATCTTAGATCTGGCTAGATGTGTTCAGAGGGATGGAGCCCCTCGTGAATACCTCGCTAGATGGTTAAGGGTGAGGGAAACCCTAGATGGTGACCGTACTAATGAACTTATCTACCACTTTGTGGAAGGGCTCATGCCCGGAACACTCCTCCGGCAAACGCTTAGGAGGCGATAGGTTGCCGGCTTGCTTACCCTCAATGATATGATCGCAACTATTAACAGTTTCGCTGACACCAACAAGGAAGTTGAGTCCAACATCGCCACCGCAATCGGAGGAGGTACCAAGAACAACAATGGCCCAGCACCGTCCCCCTCCATCTCCGCCATCAAAAACACCAAATCTAACTCTGATACAGTGCTTGACACACTTTACACCGACATCAACATGGATGGCGGCAGCTCTGACGCCAACTCGGAGGAATACGATGCTGCTATGAGGGAGATCGAGAAGGAGCTCGAGAGGGAGGAGCTTGCTAAGAAGGCTGTCACTTCCTGCTAGGTACTGGTGGCCATCGGGAACGTGATAGAATAAGACCAATAGAACCAGGTGCCCAGAAAAGCTCCGCCAGCAGCGGCGGAGGAAGGAGCTGCGACAGCAAAGGCCAAGAAATCCACTGATCCTCCGAGTTTTGCTAAGGCTATGCCGCCTCTGACTATCCCCCCGTAGCAGCCACAGGAACTCACTACCGTACCTAGCGTTGCGAACACAGCAAACATACAACCACCGCCATCCATGTCATTAGTTGGTAATCCCTTGGTTATTCCAGCCGACAAGGTGATGTACGACCCAGTCCTCGTCGAGCCAATAACCGTAGCTCATATTCGGAGCATCATGAAGCTTGATGACAAACGTGTGGACATCCTCGCGGAGGCCAAGTGCATTGCGGAGCAGGGTGCCCAGCTGGACAGGGATTTGGCCAAGGCACAACAATCGATTAAGGCGGCAAGAGCAATGGAGGTTGAATACAAGTAGTTGTTGCTAAAGTATAAGGCAAAGAAATATCCATGTTGCATCATCGAGGATCCAGGCATCCAACACAACTTAGCATGGGTTCCATCCAAACTGGCAAAAGCTACCCCTTACATCGATTTAGCTGAGCAGCAAGTCATGCAAACCCCTTCCATCAATATGGTCGTCACCAAGACACTACTCGAGAGGACAGGTCACCTACGTTAGTTGATCAGGTCTATGACCTTGTTGCCAAGGCTTGCTAGCAGCAGGAGAAGGCAACCTCACAGAGGCTAGAATCCAATCTGAAGCTTTGTCAGTACAGCATGAACAATTGATGTCTACGCACTTCTATTCTTGTAGACAGATGTTGGGCCTCCAAGTGCAGAGGTTTGTAGAACAGAAGCAAGTTTCCCTTAAGTGGATCACCCAAGATTTATCGAACTCAGGGAGGAAGTGGTCAAAGGTATTCCCTCTCAAGCAGTCATGCAATCAAGATACAAGAAGTCTCTTGTGTCCCCAACACGCCCAATACACTTTTCAGGTGTATAGGTGCACTAGTTCGGCAAAGAGATAGTGAAATACAAGTGGTATAGATAATTATAAGTGGTAACGGTGCCAGAAAATAGCTTAATGGCGTGGAAGAGACTAAAGGAAAATTGAAATAAAGATAGCAGCAAGCAAACATGTAACAGATCTAGTTGCAAATGGTGTTTCAATGCTTAGAAACAAGGCCTAGGGATCATACTTTCACTAGTGAACACTCTCATATAAATATCTTCTCTTTATGATACTACTCTGAACTACTCTCCCGTTGGACACTCTAATCCATGGTAGGGCTATAACAGCACACCTCAAAGTAATATTTTCCCATCTAGATAACCCCACACTGTCACCTTGAACACTAGATGGTTCCAACAAACACCACAATTTCATAGAAATATCCAACTCCAAATATAACTCCTAAAAAATATTTGTAATCTCTAGCCTAAGTGCAACCATGGTGTGCACGCTGTCACTTTCACACACATGGGGAGAGTAGAGATCTATTAAAGCACTTGAGTAGCAAGGTAGATCTACTTGATTACAAAGCTCATGATCACAATATGATCATGCATAGACAGAGAGATGAACACATAGCTACCGGTAGAACCCTTAGCCTCGAGGAAGAACTACTCCCTCATCATCATGGGAATCAGCAACGATGATGAAGATGGTGGTGGAGATCGATGGAGATGGCTCCGGGGGCAATTCCCCGTCCCGGCGGGGTGCCGGAACAGAGACTTTCTGTCCCCCGAATCTCCCCTTTGGTGGCGGTGGCGCTGCGGAACTTTTCGTGGCTGGAGGCTTGACGATCTAGGGTTTTTGCATCAGGAGGCATCTTATAGGTGAAGAGGCATGGTCGGTGGAGGCCGGAGGGGCCCACACCACCTGGTGGCGTGGCCAGGGCTAGCCCGCGCCACCACATGGTGTGGCCAGCCCCTGGCCCCTCTCTGTCTCGTCTTCTGGCTCCGTGAGTCTTCCGAATAAAATATCGACTTTGGCTTTTGCCTGGTCCAATTCCGAGAATATTCATTTTCTGACTTCCTGGAACAAAAAATAGCAGAAAACAGGCAGCTGGCACTATGGCATCTTGTTAATAGGTTAGTCCAAGAAAATGTATAAAAACACTCCAAAGTTGGAACAAAACATAAGAAAGTAGATATAAAACAAGCATGGAACATCAAAAATTATAGATACGTTAGCAACGTATCAACATCCCCAAACTTAACTCATGCTCATCCTCGAGTAGGTAAGTGATAAAAAAGAATAATTTTTTAGGTGACATGCACCATCATAAACTTGATCAAAGTACTTCATCATAGCATGAAAGATATAGTTCTAACAATAAGACATAACAACTATGTTGTAACATGAAAAGGCACAAACAAAAGATTCATGAATAACAATGCTTTGCAAGACATTTGTTTGTTTCACATAAAGAAAACATAGCATAGTGTCATTCAGCTTGTCCCTCATGGAGTAGCAAAACATAAATGCATAGGACACCTTCAAAGTTCATAAGAGTGACTAGATACAAATAGTTTAAAACAAGCAATATCAAAGTTATGCATCAATCAACAAGTCTTGGGACAATGCACATAGAACTAAGAATGGCCACTATGCTCTCAAAGTAGGTGCATAAAGATAGAAGGTGGAGACTCAACATAAAAGTAAAAGAAAGGCCTTCATAGAAGGAAGCAGGGATTCAAGTCTCATAAAGAGCTTCCAAAAATTATGGTACTTATTAGCTTTCAGCTCTCATTATCCCTATCATAAGCATCTTGAAGTGAATAAGGTTAAAATGAACAAACTATGAAGTATATGCTTGACGAAGTATAAGTTGGAAACCTCATGTCCCTTGAATACGAGGGCCGCTCCTCATGCTACTCAAGTTTAGTCACTGGTAAGTTCTTGTCATCGTAAGTACATGTGTATCATAGAGAACCGCCAACGGGGTACCCCTTGCCTGATGATACGGAAGAATTCCCATATCAAAATGACAAGGCAAGCAGACAACAAGCATCTCAGCAATCTTCTTATTTACCATGGGAAAATGGTGCTTTTTTCTCTCTTTCCTCTTTTCTCATATTTCTTTTTTTCTTTTCTTTTTCTCTTTTTCTCAATCTCTATCTCTTTTTTTATAAGAAGAATGCTTCATAGATAGCTCATTATGGTTACGCTGCAGGTTTCCACCATGACGGCATGGATTAGACCAGCGGCCCAAGCATTTCTCTAACACATGTACATAACTCCATGGACTTAAAGGCTCCCATTTCATTTCACACCGACGACATCCATAGACAAAAGAGCTGATATCAACTAGGTACAAAGTACAAGTGCAATGTTGAAACTGTTCCCCATGACAGCATGGTTCTGCTAATCCCCAAGATATAAGTGCAAGCATATACAACATAGATGACACAATGGTTCAGGTTTATTAAGGGCAAGAAAAGTAAAGTGTGCCATCAAGTTCGTGAGAGCTTTAATCACTAGTTTTCTCATAACTAGTTTAATTCGGAAGGTAGATAAAAGCATGAATATACTTGGAATAGCATATGCTAATAGGTAGGTATGGTGGACTCTTTAGAATAACTTGGTTTAAGGAGTTGGATGCATGAGTGGAACTCACACTTGGTTACGGAGGCTAGCAAAAGACTAGGAGTGACCAACTAAGAGAGCAATAATGGCCATAATCATGCAGAGCGACAAAACATCATTGATCAAAGCATAAAGTGATATTACAAGTTGAAAACTAAAGGATCATAAAGGCTATGGTGACTTGGGATAGTCAAACATGGTGTGAGCATGCACCAAGTCAACCCAAATAAAGCATCAAAGGAGAATACCACAATACTATGCTTTAATATGTTAAAACAATGCATGATTCTTTCAAGGCACATTAAGCAATCTCAATTGTTTATAACATGTCATGCTACAGAAAAAATCACTAAGCATAAAGCCAAAACAATATCAAGCATGACATGACAAAGCCTAGGCCACAGTCAAAAACAAACTCCTTTTTACCACTTAAGCATGAACTTTTCCTACTCTTTTCCAATCCGAACCAACTTATTTGAAAGAACTCACAAAGATAATAATAAATAAAGATCAGTGAGCTTTTCTCACAAATCCAAAAGGAAGAACTAAAAAGTTCTAAGCTGAAAGCACAAGAAAACTAAGGCTAAACCCAGTGCTAGCAAAAGAGAACACTCACAAAACAATAAGAATGCAAACTAGAGTGTTCTAAACAATAAAAGCGGAGTGTGTCTCTCTCCAAAAGAAGTGTGTTAGGATCCAACCAACTAATTCAAGCAAACCAAACAAAAGAAAACTAAAAGCAAAAACAAAGACGCTCCAAGAACAACACAATAGTGCATGAAACGATAAAAACGAAGAGTCTAGAAAGACCTGAGATTTTTATTGATGAAGAAGGGGATGCCTTGGGAATCTCTAACAACCTCGGACCCTATGCTCTAAGTTCAAGCATGGATGAACCAAAAGTGGTTAAGGGTTTTACAGCGGGGTCCAGGGCCAGGTGGTGATGGTCTAGGGAGGCTCGACCTGGTGGAGTGGCGATTAGGGTAGGAGGGGATGGGATGGGGAGAGGGTGTAGCTAGGGTTTAGAAGATCTTAGATTAGGGCTTGAGCTAGGTAGGGTAGATAGGTATTTTTGAATTTGATTGATTCAAATGAATATGACTCAAACAATAACAAAACCATCTATCCAAGATCGAGAGGTGGAGAAGGGGGCCCTTGCATGGTTGATGAGGGTGATGGAAGTGAGGTTTGGGGTAGGATTATGATGTGCACAAGGTTATGGCTAGAAGAGAGCAAGAGGGTAGCTAGAAGAGACATAAGATGGACAAAGAGAGAGAGAGATAGGAGGGTTTGTGTAAGAGCAAAGGGGATAGAGCTAAAGAGAAAAGGAATGCTCCACTTGATATATGCATGCCATATAGCTTAACAAAACCAAGAGAGGATGAGCCCTAAGATGGTTGGACTCAAACTGAGCAAGCTTGAATTGATTTCAAAGGAACCAAGCTCTACTCAAAAATCCAAGAAAACCCAAAGAAAAGAAGATGGTGGAGGTCTTGCATGGCCCATGCATGATAGTAAATGCCATGTTATTATTGTGAAAACAATTGTAAATGACCATGGGCATTTATTAACACATGCATTCCCAAATATGGAATTAAGGCCAAGCCAAAAGAGTATGGTTAGTGTCCCATGTGGAGTAGACGGAATAAGCTCATATTTGAATATAATTTGGACATGCTAGTGTGTATGTCCCACTAGATGCATAATAGCCTCAAAATATTCCAACATGAGCATACATTCAAAAACAATCCATATGGAAGCTTGGCAAGGGGTTCCACTCACATAGCATGCAAAGGTGGCCATGTGGCTCTCCACATATCAATAATGTGAAAAACAACATGATGCATATATGGGAGCATGTGGAATTGTAAGAGGATCCATCCCAACCCACATGAGCTAGAGGTAAACCCAAATAAAATGCAAAGCTCACATATAGTTGGATGGTGGAATTATGGGGTGGTGACAAAGAAAGGTGGTGGAGTTAATAAAAGATACAACTCAACTTGGGCATCAAGCATTTACCAAGAACCAAATACAATATATCAAGAGGCAAATACAATTAATAGTGCATATGAGATAAGAACCAAATGAAAAGGGTTTTATATGATGCTCAAATGCAATGTGGCATGATGACATGAGCATGATATAATTATGATGCAACAATTATATGTAGGAAGTAGCATTTTATTATTAGACCATGTAGCATTACAGATGTTAGACAGATGGGATGCTACAACTCTCCCCCACTAAATAGGAATCTCGCCCCGAGATTCTAGGAAGAAGAAGACACGAAGAGGGTAGGATACTTGGCACGGAGCTCATCCTCGCATTCCCAAGTGGCTTCATCAACAGAATGGTGCGATCACTTCACCTTGCAGAACTTGATAGACTTGTTGTGAGTCTTTCTTTCTACGACTTCTAGGATTTTTGTGGGGTGTTCTTGATAAGACAGGTCTTCTTGGAGATTGATGAGCTCATGGTCCACGGTCCTGCCGGGATCCTTAAAGCACTTCTTGAGTTGAGATATGGAAAACATCATGGACCTTGAGTTTTTCAGGGAGCTCAAGAGCATAAGCAACGTCTCCTCTTCTTCCACTAACTTTGAAAGGACCGATGTATCTAGGAGCCAGCTTTCCTTTGATACCAAACCGGTGCGTGCCTCTCATGGGAGTGACACGAAGGTAAACGAGATCACCAGGGACATACTCCATGTCCGTGTGCTTTCTGTAATAGTTGCTCTTCTGGTGACTTTGAGCAACCTTCAGGTTTTCGAGAATGATGTGAACCTTCTCCTCCGCTTGAGTTACAATGTCGGGGCCAAATAATGTTCTTTCACCTGCGCCCGACCAACCAATCGGAGTTCTGCATTTGCGGCCATAGAGAACCTCAAATGGTGCCATCTTTAGACTCTTCTAGAGGCTATTGTTGTAAGAGAACTCAGCATAAGGAAGGCATTCTTCCCACTTCATGCCGAAAGAGATGACACAAGCACGGAGCATATCTTCCAGAATCTGATTGATCCTTTCCACTTGCCCTTGTGACTGAGGGTGGTAAGCTATGCTGAAGTTCAACTTTGTTCCCAAAGCATTTTGGAAACTTCCCCAGAACTTGGAAGTGAAGATGCTTCCACGGTCTAAACTGATCTCGAGAGGAACCCCATACAGAGAGACAATTCTGTTGATATAGAGCTCAGCCAACTGAATTGCAGAAATTGTTTCCTTGACGGGAAAGAAGTGAGCCACTTTTGAGAGCCTGTCAATGACAACAAAGATTGCATTGTTGCCCTTCTGCGACCCTGGAAAACCAGTTATGAAGTCCATCTCTACTTTCTCCCATTTCCATTCTGGAGGCTTCAATGGCTGTAGAAGACCAGAAGGTTTCTGATGGACAGCTTTAACTCTGCGGCAGACATCGCACTCGGAAACATACTTGGCACAACATTGTTTCAACCCAGGCCACCAATACTGTGTTTTCAAGTCCATGTACATCTTTGTGCTGCAAGGATGGATAGAAAGAACAGAATCATGCGCCTTCTTAAGAACTTGCTCTCTCAAACCCGGATCATTCAGAGCGAACATCCGGTTTTCAAAAAATAGAGCTCCTTGATCATCGACGTGGAAGGACTCATACCTCAACAGCTGAATATTGGAAATGATGTTTTTGTTGTAAGCATCACCTCGCTGACTAGCATGAATATTTTCTTCCAAGAGAGGGGTTGCCAGCAGATTCAGAAGATACCCTTGAGGCACAATCTCAAGGTTGAGCTGGCGGAATTCCTCGCACAAGAGAGGATGTTGTTCTTCCACCATGAGGTTGTTGACATAAGCTTTCCGGCTGAGAGCATCGGCCATCACATTTGCTTTGCCAGGAGTGTAGTTGATGGTGAGATCAAAGTCATTAATTGCTTCAATCCATCTCCTTTGACGCAGGTTGTGGTCCGGCTGAGTGAAGATATACTTCAGGCTTTTGTGGTCAGAAAAGATCTCACAACAGTTTCCAAGCAAGTAGTGCCTCCATACTTTCAAGGCGAAGACAACCGCTGCAAGTTCAAGATCATGTGTTGGATAGTTGAGCTCATGAGTTTTCAACTCACGAGAGGCATAGGCAACCACTTGTTTTTCTTACATGAGGACCGCACCCAATCCTTGCAAGGAGGCGTCACAGAATATCTGGAAAGGCTTTGATGTATCTAGAGGAATCAAGACTGGTGTAGAAGTGAGCTTCTCTTTGAGTGTTTCAAAGCTTGCTTGACATGCAGGAGACCAAAGGTATTTCTTGCCTTTCTTGAGGAGATCGGTAAGTGGTTTCGCAATCTTCGAGAAGTTCTAAACTAAGCGATGGCAATAACTAGCCAAACCAGGGAAACTACGGACTTCTTTGACATTTTTGGGTGGAAGCCACTCAACAATTGTCCGAACAGTTTCTGGGTTGACGGCAATGCCCTTAGCAGAGATGAAGTGACCAAGATAGGTGACTTCGGGAAGCCAAAATTCACACTTGGAGAACTTTGCATACAGGCGGTTCTCACAAAGCTTGTTTAGGACACACCAAAGGTGTTCTTCATGTTCTTCCTTTGACTTAGAATAGACTAGAATGTCATCCAGATAGACCACGCCGAACTTATCAAGATACTCCATGAAAACCGAGTTCATAAGTCTCGAGAAGGTGGCAGGTGCGTTGGTGAGACCGAAGGACATGACCGTGTACTCGTACAGGCCATAGCGGGTGGTGAAAGCTGTTTTGGGAACATCTTCCTTGCGAATCTTGATTTGATGATATCCACTTCTCAAGTCAAGCTTAGAGAATACCACAGCTCCAGCTAGCTGATCGAAGAGATCATTAATCCGCGGAAGGGGATATTTATTCTTGATGGTTTTTGCATTGAGAGCTCGGTAATCAACACAAAGTCGATCAGTGCGGTCTCGCTTCTTCACAAAGATTGTTGGGCTGCCCCAAGAGGAAGTGCTATGTTGAATGAAACCCAACTTCTCTTGTTCATCAAGCTGACGTTTGAGTTTAGCCAACTCAGCAGGACCCATTTTATAAGGACGCTTGGAGATAGGAGCGGTTCTAGGTTCAAGCTCAATCACAAACTCGACCTCTCGGTCAGGAGGCATACCTGGTAACTCTTCAGGAAAAACATCTAGGAACTCACGGACCACCGGAACACTAAATAGCATCCATAGCATCATCATTCAGAGCAGACAAAGAGAAGAGCTGAATTGCAGAAGTCAGACTTGGAGAATAGACTATATGGCCTTGGGGAATTTTCAGAGAAACCGAGCGTTCAGCACAATCAATCACAGCTGCATTTGTTGTTAACCAATCCATGCCCAAGATAACATCAATGTCGGAATTGCCAAGAATAATTAAGGAAGCCGGGAACAAAGAACCACCAATCTCAATTTGATTGCCGTGGCTAATTTTAGAAGCCCTCATGTTTGATCCAGGAGATTGCACCATGAGGCGAGTTGGTAAAGCATCCAAAGGTAACCCATTATTCTCCGCAAACTTGTATGACACGAATGAATGTGATGCACCAGAACCAAATAAAACTCGTGCAGGAACTGATTTAACAGGAAGCATACCCATCACAACTCCAGGTGCATGTTCAACTTGAACCATGTTGACACAGTTGGCACGAGCAACAGTGGATCCGGGCTTGGTGTTGATGTTGAGAGCCCGTGGTGGAGGTGCACGAACCATAGAAGGACTTGCTGCAGGTCTTGGAGGTGGTAGAGGAAGAGCCTTGTTGTTCATGGGACAACTCCAGTGTTGATGCCCAGTGTTCCCACAAGTGTAACAAGCACCAGGTGGACGTGGAGCAGCGTAGCCAGGGACTCCGCTAGGCGCTCTAGGGTAGTTGTGGTTGTAGCCCCTAGGAGCAGCGTTGAAGGAGTTTGGTGGCCTTGCCGCGTAGCTTGAAGGTCTTGGTGGAGCCGGGAGCGGCGGTGCGGTATTAGGAACCCACACGCGGTGCTTAGAAGGAGCTGTCATAGCTGAAGAGCTTGCTGCGTCACGACTGTGTTTCTTGGACTCCTCGAACACTTGCCTACTGGCTTCTTCCTGTAGAGCTGTATGTTGGAGTTCCAGAAAAGAGCCCGGCCTTGCATGAGTGATTGCATATTTGATAGATGCATTAAGCCCTTGCCTGAACCTCTTTTGTTTCTTCTTGTCATCAGAGATCTCATCGCCACCATACCGAGAAAGATTCATGAAGTTTCTAATATAGGTGTTGACATTGTCATTGCCCTGCTTGAGGTTGAGAAACACTTCCTTCATCCTTTCCATGACAATTTTTGACAGGTATTGCTCTTTGAAAGCCCCAACGAACTGCTCCCAAGTAGGCTGAAAACCAGAGTGGTTTGCCTTCAAGTAATTATCCCACCATAGAGTTGTGTCTCCCTTCAGAAGGTGAGTGGCGCATTTTACCCATTCTTGTTCAGGAACATCAGCAGTCATCAGCAACCTTGACATCTCACGAAGCCAGTCATCAGCATCCAGTGGCTGATCAGACACCTCAAAGTGGCGCGGGTTAAACTTCAGAAAACCCTTGATGTCTCCTTGCTTGGGAGGTGGAGGTAGCGGGGCAAACTCATTCCTCCTGACACTTTCTTCAAAGCGTTGCTAGTTCTGCTGCATTGTTCCCAAGGCATTAGCAATACTTGCCAACATAGCCCCCAGTTCAGGTGGTATGTCATCCTCAGTGCGGCGTGGTGGTGCCATCCTGTGATTTATATAAAACTCAAGTCAGTACCATAATGGAGAATAATAATAATCCAAAATAGTACCAAAATGGAATTAACCAAGATTAAAGGATACAAATTACTAAGATGATATTAAAATATCAACAAAGTTCAAAGCACCTAGAAGATAGTAAGCATATCGCACACGACTGAACAAGGAGTGTGGTACACAAAGCTGTCAAAGAAAAAAATTCCGCAAATTTCGGCATTAAAATACCACTATCTGCGCAAAACCACTTAACGAAATCAAGATTGGCACTCTACCAATTCAATATACAAGAGCGAATGATAAAAGTAGTGGTATGGTCGCGACTCCATCCCGCACTCAAAGCATTACTCCGCACATGAATAAGTAAAACACATATCCCGACTCTCTTCCTTCTTAAGATGAACCTAAAGATTAGCAATTACATAAAACAAACACCCCTAACAAGATAGCGTCGGATAACAAAGAGTAAGACAGATCGTGTCGGTTTATCACGAATCAGATAGATCGCGTCGGTTTACAAAAGTATGTCAGTATGGAATGTACCAACAGTTGATAACCAAAAGGCAGATAGCGACAACAAGTTGGATGCAACAGATAGACAAGGAATTACCCACATACACACACTCACTCAACCTATGGTACTACGGAACCCAGAACACGTGAATCCTAGTTTGAATTTTTAGAAGAGGATTGAAAACGTTACACTTCCTTACTAGAAAAGGGTGGGTGGGTGGGTAAGAAGAAAAATGGAAGCAGTCCTACTCTCGCGTTTTGTTTTTCCCTAGTATACATAGCTACCAAAATATTTGCTAGACTGACAACGACCATTTTGGCTGAGACCCTGAAGGGCGGGATGGCTCTGATACCAATTGTAACAACCTTGGACCCTATGCTCTAAGTTCAAGCCTGGATGAACCAAAAGTGGTTAAGGGTTTTACAGCGGGGGCCAGGGCCAGGTGGTGATGGTCTAGGGAGGCTCGGCCTGGTGGAGTGGCGATTAGGGTAGGAGGGGATGGGATGGGGAGAGGGTGTAGCTAGGGTTTAGAAGATCTTAGATTAGGGCTTGAGCTAGGTAGGGTAGATAGGGATTTTTGAATTTGATTGATTCAAATGAATATGACTCAAACAATAACAAAACCATCTATCCAAGATCAAGAGGTGGAGAAGGGGGCCCTTGCATGGTTGATGAGGGTGATGGAAGTGAGGTTTGGGGTAGGATTATGATGTGCACAAGGTTATGGTTAGAAGAGAGCAAGAGGGTAGCTAGAAGAGACATAAGATGGACAAAGAGAGAGTGAGATAGTGAGGGTTTGTGTAAGAGCAAAGGGGGTAGAGCTAAAGGGAAAAGGAATGCTCCACTTGATATATGCATGCCATATAGCTTAACAAAACCAAGAGAGGATGAGCCCTAAGATGGTTGGACTCAAACTGAGCAAGCTTGAATTGATTTCAAAGGAACCAAGATCGACTCAAAAATCCAAGAAAACCCAAAGAAAAGAAGATGGTGGAGGTCTTGCATGGCCCATGCATGAATAGTAAATGCCATGTTTATTATTGTGAAAACAATTGTAAATGACCATGGGCATTTATTAACACATGCATTCCCAAATATGGAATTAAGGCCAAGCCAAAAGAGTGGTTAGTGTCCCATGTGGAGTAGACGGAATATGCTCATATTTGAATATAATTTGGACATGCTAGTGTGTATGTCCCACTAGATGCATAATAGCCTCAAAATATTCCAACATGAGCATACATTCAAAAACAATCCATATGGAAGCTTGGCAAGGGGTTCCACTCACATAGCATGCAAAGGTGGCCATGTGGCTCTCCACATATCAATAATGTGAAAAACAACATGATGCATATATGGGAGCATGTGGAATTGTAAGAGGATCCATCCCAACCCACATGAGCTAGAGGTAAACCCAAATAAAATGCAAAGCTCACATATAGTTGGATGGTGGAATTATGGGGTGGTGACAAAGAAAGATGGTGGAGTTAATAAAAGATATGCCCCCAACTCAACTTGGGCATCAAGCATTTACCAAGAACCAAATACAATATATCAAGAGGCAAATACAATTAATAGTGCATATGAGATAAGAACCAAATGAAAAGGGTTTTATATGATGCTCAAATGCAATGTGGCATGATGACATGAGCATGATATAATTATGATGCAACAATTATATGTAGGAAGTAGCATTTTATTATTAGACCATGTAGCATTACAGATGTTAGACAGATGGGATGCTACAACTCTCCCCCACTAAATAGGAATCTCGCCCCGAGATTCTAGGAAGAAGAAGACACGAAGAGGGTAGGATACTTGGCACGGAGCTCATCCTCGCGTTCCCAAGTGGCTTCATCAACGGAATGGGATGCTACAGAATCCCCAAGCTTTGACGCTTGTACCTCTTGAATATTTCTTGGGGTGACACGCGTGGCATCCCCAAGCTTGAGCTTTAGTCCATCCTTCATCTCATTATTCATTCCTTCCATACACCTGAAATTTTTCCTTCATACAAAACTTCACACAATCTTTATTAGCAACATTAGTATACTCAAGATAATAAGTCTTTTGGTTCAGTTCCAACACAAGTAAAACTTCCATTAAAACACAAGCTACTATAGCACTTCCCTCAAAAAGCTCAATTCCCCAAAAGAACTCAAAAAGGAACCAACAAGAAGCAAATGCAAATATTAGCAAAAATCTGTCAAAACAGACCAGCAGGTAAAAACCAATTTTTTCGAAGACCTTGTGTTGCTCAAATCGAAACGTGTTGAACTAACGAAAGTTATATAACAACCTGGGGCGGAAGCACAAAAATTCACAGCTCAAACCGACATACAAAGATTTTACACGAATTTTTACAGTGAAGGACAAAAATCTGGTTCAGGACAGCAACTTTCCCAAGCATTACTTCTCTCTCATTAGAGGTTACTCTTGGCAAAAAATGATAAGGAGCGGTTATTACAGAGGTAATAACTTCCAAGACTCAACTAAAACTTTTGGGTTATCTCCCAATAAGTACTTTTCTTTAACGCCTTTAAGTTAGGCATGGTAGTTTGAGAAGATGCTCACATAGGAAATATGAATTGAAGTAAAAGAGAGCATCAGAAGAAAATTCAAAACACATTTAAGTCTAACCCACTTCCTATGAAAAATAATCTTTTAAAGAAACAAGTCATGAAAGCAGAAAGCAACAAGCATAGGAAAGCAAAACAAGTGCAACTTCAAGACTTTCAACATAAAGAGGGGAAACTTAATATTATTGAGATACATAAGACCATGTTTCCCTATCTCATAATAACTTTCAGTAGCAACATGAATAAAATTAACAATATTACTATCACATAAAACATTCTTATCATGAGCCACATGCATAAAATAATTATTACTCTCCCTATAAGCATAGTCATTCTTATTAATCATAGTGGGAGCAAATTCAACAAAATAGCTATCATTATTATTCTCATCACCATAATCATCAAATATAGGAGTCATATCATAGTCATAATTAATTGCCTCCTCAATAGTAGGTGGGCTGAAAATATCATATTCATCATTGTAATCATCATATATTGGAGGTTTGGTATTATCATAAGCAATAGAATAGCTATCTTCCAAAGCTGGGGAACTAAAAAGATCATTTTCATAAAAACTAGCTTCCCCAAGCTTAGACTTTTCCATAGCATTAGCAATAATGGTGTCCAAAGAATTCATACTAACAACATTGCTATTAGCATGCAAATAAAGTTCCATAGGTTTTTTAATTTTCTCTTCAAACACTTCATGTCCTAACTCAAGATAAATACTATAAAGCTCTCTAATTTTTTTTTGTTTTACATTAAGCCTAACTAGTGAAAATAAAAACAAGAAACAAAAAGATATAATTGCAGAATCTAAAGGAAATAACTTCGAGCACTCACACACCAGCAACAATGCTAAAAGATAACTTAGTAGCTAGAGGATGTGAGTACCTTTTACCTTACCTCCCCGGCAACGGCGCCAGAAAATAGCTTGATGTCTACGCACTTCTATTCTTGTAGACAGTTGTTGGGCCTCCAAGTGCAGAGGTTTGTAGAATAGCAGCAAGTTTCCCTTAAGTGGATCACCCAAGGTTTATCGAACTCATGGAGGAAGTGGTCAAAGGTATTCCCTCTCAAGCAATCCTGCAATCAAGATACAAGAAGTCTCTTGTGTCCCCAACACACCCAATACACTTGCCAGGTGTATAGGTGCACTAGTTCAGCGAAGAGATAGTGAAATACAAGTGGTATAGATAATTATAAGTGGTAACGGTGCCAGAAAATAGCTTAATGGCGTGGAAGAGACTAAAGGCAAACTGAAATAAAGATAGCATAAAGCAAACATGTAACAGATCTAGTTGCAAACAGTGTTTCAATGCATAGAAACAAGGCCTAGGGATCATACTTTCGCTAGTGAACACTCTCATATAAATATCTTCTCTTTATGATACTACTCTGAACTACTCTCCGGTTGGACACTCTAATCCATGGTAGGGCTATAACAGCACACCTCAAAGTAAGCTTTTCCCATCTAGATAACCCCACACTGTCACCTTGAGCACTAGATGGTTCCAACAAACACCACAATTTCATAGAAACATCCAACTCCAAATATAACTCTTAAAAAGTATTTGTAATCTCTAGCCTAAGTGCCACCATGGTGTGCACGCTGTCACTTTCACACACATGGGGAGAGCAGAGATCTATTAAAGCACTTGAGTAGCAAGGTAGATCTACTTGATTACAAAGCTCATGATCACAATATGATCATGCATAGAGAGAGAGAGATGAACACATAGCTACCGGTAGAACCCTTAGCCTCGAGGAAGAACTACTCCCTCATCATCATGGGAATCAGCAAGGGTGATAGAGATGGTGGTGGAGATCGATGGAGATGGCTCCAGGGGCAATTCCCCGTCCCGGCAGGGTGCCGGAACAAAGACCTTCTGTCCCCCGAATCTCCCCTTCGGTGGCGGCGGCGCTGCGGAACTTTTCGTGGCTGGAGGCTTGACGATATAGGATTTTTGCATCAGGAGGCATCTTATAGGCGAAGAGGCAAGGTCGGTGGAGGCCGGAGGGGCCCACACCACCTGGTGGCGCGGCTAGGGCTAGCCCGCGCCACCACATGGTGTGGCCAGCCCCTAGCCCCTCTCCGTCTCGTCTTCTGGCTCTGTGAGTCTTCCGGTAAAATATCGACTTTGTCTTTTGTCCGGTCCAATTCCGAGAATATTCATTTTTTGACTTCCTGGAACCAAAAACAGGCAGCTGGCACTGTGGCATCTTGTTAATAGGTTAGTCCAAGAAAGTGTATAAAAATACTGCAAACTTGGAACAAAACATAAGAAAGTAGATATAAAACAAGCATGGAACATCAAAAATTATAGATATGTTAGCAACGTATCAACAACCGCTGAAGACCAAGATCTCCTTGTGATGAAGGATCCCACACGGGCTCCACGGAACGAAGGTGGAGGGATGCACGCAACAGGACCGATGCCATTCCAGTATCCTCCAGCAATGGAGATAAGGCTTACCCTCGTCGCTTGCCACCACCACCACGCTCCCAGCATCATGAGGAACCACAGACACGCCATTGTACAATCATGCCACCTCCCAGGCACCCCCAGGTTGGTATCGTTATACGCGACCAGAGGGAGCAGCCCAGGCATGACGGAGAGCGCAGCAGCAATGAAGACACATGAGAAGATCCCACAAGGAGGCACCATGTCTGATAAGCAATCACGACAAGCGTGAGGATTCGCATGGAGGGAGCAACAAGAAGGCTAACCCACCGCCGCCACCGCCATCGTAGCCACCCAGCAGCCACCATGGCAGAGGACATTGCGGGTACCAGGGCTCGCACCACAATTCTCCTCCCCATGGCGGAAAAGGGAAACAACCGGAGATTTACGATGCACGATCGTGGCTTCACAAGATCCAAGAATACAAGGAAGAGACATACTTGGGGCCACGTTGCTTTTGACCAGCCATCCAGGCCACAACTTACCCTAAGGGCCTTCGGGTTGACAAGACTATCAACCCTATGATGGCACTGTCAGGCCAGTCATGTGGTTGCATGACTACCGTGAAGCAATCGCAATCGCAGGGGGAAACCCCAATGTTGCCATCAAGTACCTCCCACTTATGCTCGCTAGCACCACCCGACAATGGATCGACGACTTGCCAGAGAAATCAATCTGCAATTGGTTGGACATGCATGAAGCATTCACCAAGAACTTCGAGGGCACGTATAAGCGTCCCTGTGCCGTCGGTAACCTACAGCGGTGTGTGCAAGTATAACATCCCAAAATTTTCTTTAAAAATCTTCATCATAGCATTCGAATCATCATGCCATGTACTACTTTGCATTAGATTTATCCTCCAAAAATTTGGTGAAATTTTGAGACTTTTTGGAGCACTTTTGTTAAATTCAAAGAAAACTAGAAAACAAATTCAAAAAGAAAAAGAAAAGGAGGGAAAAGTTTTTCAAACCGCAGCAGCAGTTCTGGCCCTTTTGGCCCAAACCGGCCCAGCTAGCCCACCCGGCCTCCCTCTCCCCCTCTCTGTTTTTCCGCACACCCCTTCAACCCACCCCCACTCACTTACCACTGGGCCCCGCGCCACGTCAACGCCACCTCAGTGTCTTCCACGCGAACGGCCGGCGCCCCCTCCACCTCCTCTGCCGTTTCGAATCGGCTCAAATTCGAGCGTTTCTTGCATTAATCCTCCACGACGATCACTCCTTCTTAATCCCCTCCTTCTCCCCAACCGTTTCCCCCCAGTCACTGCCCCTGGAGAGCCCCTAGGCTCCCCAATTGCCACCTCAAATCGCCGCCGTTCGAAGCCACTCCGGCGAGAATTCCAGTGAGCCCAGGCCCCGCCGTGACCTCCTCTCTGCTCTGTAATACATGCTGTAACCTAGCGCATGTTTTAACCCCAGCAGCGTGCTTTCTTTTGCACCAGGTCGACGACACGGTCCAACTCCGGTGAACCCCTCTGCCGCCGCCGTCAATCACCTTTTCCGGTAAAGGTAGGGTTCCCGCCGCCCCCTTTTGGTCTTTACTAGGTCGTGCAGATCCTTGCGCATCTCGCTGACCCCTTTGCTGGTTGGTTCGAGCCCCAGGTTGTCGTCTCCGACATCGAGCCACGAGCTCAGTCGTCTGTGCAACTCCGGCGAGGGATCCAGGCCAAGCTAGAGCACCCCCCCCGCACCGCAGTGTCCTCCATCGAGACCGCCACGACCTCCTCAACCTCTAGTACGTGTCCACGGTCTCCCATCCCTTGTAGAATCGCCGGAACCTCATCGGCCGAACCTCCGCCGCCGCGCGCAGTGGTCAGTGCCGCCCATCTCCGGCCAGGTCGCTAGGGACCGTTAGATCTTGTATCTGTGGCTAAGATTAGATCGTGGACGAACCAGTACGGGTTAATCTGATCCGTCTGTTGTCACTTAAGATCCAACGGCCCACAGCGGTCGATCCGACCGAACCGGTACGGGCCAATTAGATTGCGCCACGTCGCCCAAGATTATCTGTTTAAATAGAAATTAGACAGATTTTGGATTAAACTTAGAAAATCCATAACTTTTGTTCCACAATTCAGAAAAATGCAAATTTGGTGTCTATGGATTTAGAAAAATAAGACCTTTATTATAGAGGCCTTGTTTCACACTTTTGCCTTTGGAAAATTGGAATTATAGGCAGAACCTTTTTAGGAGTATCTTGCTCATAAAAATTGTTCTATAAATTATTTTGGGGTATTTCTTATGTATTTAGATGAGGTATTTTACCCTCTGTACTGTAGACTCTGTAAATTGTAGAGTTATGATCATATCATTGCATTTAGCATGCATCCATATTTTTGTAATGCTTTATTGATTGAATTATTATTGTTGTATTGTTCTTGTGTAGATTGTGTGGATTGTGAAGTTTGTTGCTGTGAGGATTGTACCTATTCCCCTAGCTACCAAGGCAAGTGATATTTCATCTCATGTCCTATTACTTTCACTATTGTACTAGTGTTATTTTGGTAGATCTTAGCATGATAGGATTATTTATATAGTATGTTATGCTACCCTATAGACTATATCTTGTTAGTATCTCCTAGTTGAAATACTTCGTATGCTAGAGTGCTTAGCCATGCTATTAGAATTCGTGGGTGGAATATACACATAAGATAGTATGGAAAGATATTATTTTGTTTAACTAAGAAAACAACTAATGTTAATGAAACACCTGGGTGGAATGGGGCTTGCTTGGATTATGTTGAGTGGTTACTCAGGGGCCATGTCTATGGTCAGCTGATGTATCACACTTGTGGATGGCCACCCAGGAACAAAGAGATTGGAGACATTCTTGTCATGAAGCTTCCAGTGCAGCCACATGGCATATGGGCTCTGCCTTGACCAACTAAGTTGCAAAAACTCAGCCAGACGGACAGAAGGTGGTAGATGCGGTAGGATGGAACGCGTCCATGGTGGTCTGAGGGATTGCTTCTGAAAGGTCTCGTCTTGATGCATGTCGAGTCTTGTGAGGAAAGTGCACCACCTCTCGAGAGGGTAAAACTAAGTACTTAGCCGTGTCCCCGGTTATGGACAATTTCTGAGCCTCAAGACAGTGAAGTAGTTCAATAATCTCCTCATCCAAATTTCTCTAAGTTAAAACTTGTGGGTGAACAAGGGTAGAGGTTTAGTGATGTCTATCATTGGTACCTTAGTGTAGAAGGAGAAAACTTTCTCTTCAAAAACTATAAGTTAAACTAGCTTTTAGCAAAGCCAGCCATAACCCCACTTAGCCATATATTCATGTAGGTGTTGGATTATACTAAGTATCTATGGTATCACTTGCCAATACAATTCCAAATGTATTGACCCTTGTGGCTGTAACTTATTATGTTGCAGGATACTCTGATGATGAGTAGGGTTGCGGGTCTACACTCGACATGCTTGCCTGTGGCACATGAAGACTAAAGACTCTATTATTATTATGATATGTAATGTGAACTTGAAGTGTCTTAGCCTTGAGCTAAGTGAGTTGTAAGAACCATTATATTCCTGGATATGCGATGTAATAATGACCTTTGTTTCTATGTACTTCATCTTAAACTGTGGGTGCTAGCATTTTTGATCCAGGGACTAGCACTGCAATCACAGGGATCTTACCTTATTATGGTGAGATCCTACAGATGGTATCAGAGCAACCTTTGTGTTGCACAGAGGTTCGTGACCCTAGAATGGATTAGACTAAGGAAAACCCTTAGGAAAAATAACTCTATATTTCAGACCTCACACTTGTCTTTTCATCTCGTAAAGCTTTCCCTAATCATCCTTCTCATCTATTTTTGTAGATGTCCACCATCAATGAATCTGTCAAGAAGGGACCGCTGATGACTATGACCCTGGAGTGTGAGACAGAATTTCCCAATGTACTCAAGAACCTCATGCTCGGCTTAGGGATGAATGGTGAAGCCGTGTACAAAGGATTTCCTGTGATAGATGAAGGACAAGAGTATTGGTGGGTGCAACTCCACTTGTACAAGAACAAGGAAGACGATCCCAAGAGTACGGGATTCTGCATGTTCACCAACTCTGAAATGCACCCGTCATTCTTTGACTCTGCAAGGAATGCTGCATGGAAAGCTATTGAGGAACTTGGGGAGAGACTCAAGTATAGAATGCTCAATACTCAGGAGGATCTCAAGGAGGAGAAGCGTCTTGTCCAAGACTCAAAGGCCACTCTAAAACGCCTAAGTAAGGATATCATCGGCCTAGCTTTGGAGCTATGTGACCAAGACAAGCAGATTGCTGCCAAGGATGCCCAAATTGCCACCTTGGTTAAGAAGGAGTGAGATATTAGTTGGACCACCACCCTTGGCGTTTTATCACGTTAGTATTTCGATCATGCCAACCTATGTGGTATGGCAAAAATAAGTTATGTCTGGAACCTTGAGTGCTTGAGTTGAATTAATGTATTGCTACTTGGAATGTTTTGTTGGTTGAATTTTCTTTTATTTTGCTACTTGTATTTTCTTCCTCTATGGTGTGTTACTAATTTTCTCCATACTATGCAAAAGATGCCGAGTTTTGTCTACAGCACGGCCGAGGATTTCAAGGGGACTCGCTTTGGGACTCGTATGTTGGATCTAGTCCAAGTGCTCGCTCTTCCAATCCCCACCATTCAGGGACTCCAGCTGAGGAAGTTTCAGAGGAAGGACTTATGGGGATTCAGAGTTACCTAGCCAGGACGTGAGACAGAGCCCCAGACTGGGGACATTACCTTCAAGATCCTCCATGATGACATGGAGAGGGGCCTCGACGTTGCTATGCAGGAGCTGTTGGGACGCCTATGTGGACGTCACTCTTCTGATATTAGGAGCCACTTCTTCCACTTCTTTCGGAGGCGCGATGAGGATGGAGAGCCTATTGTGTTGGACAAGGCCACTAAGGAGACTATCAAGCCTGTGCGTCACTACCTCCAGGACTTAGAGAGCCTTATCAGACACCTTGATTCTGATAGGACTAACATGATGCTTAGAAATGATGAACTATGAGTCCAACTCAAGGAGAAGGACAAGGCCTTCCAGGAACAGGAAAATCGAATCAAGGAAATGGAGAATAAGTTTGAAGACCAAGAGAAGAAATTCAAGAGCCAAGAGAAGAGAGTTCAGGAGAAGAACAAGAAGATTAGAGACTTGGAGACCGAGTTAGAGCTGGAGAACATTGAGCTGGAAGCGGATCACGAGGTGATAGAGAGGCTACGCACACAGAAGAGAGAGTTACAAACAAAGATCGATGCTTTGACTACAAGCTTAGAGGAATACAAGGCAAGATTCGCCGCAGCAGGACTTGCTCTAGTGGAGGAGGAAGTTGACATGGAGGAGTAGTGATACTATTCCATCTACCTATCGTTTTATTATTATTGAGTTGCATAAGTCATACCGACTTGTGGGTGACTATGTTAGTATGTCATTTTTGCAAATTCTGTTATTGTTGTGATGTTGAACTTGCATGTGCTTGTTTGTCTGATTGTTGTTTTTATCTGGGTTATCTATCATTACTTACCCTTACTAAACCCACAGATGCCTCCCCGACGCAACAACGAGGATAACAATGACAATGGCAATGGAATGCAGCAGATGATGGCTGCACAGACCCAATTGATGCAAATGATGACTCAATTTATGGCAAACCAGAATCAGAACAACAATAATAACAATAACAACAACCAGAACAATCTACCACCTCTAGATATGCTGACCAGATTTCTAAGCCTGAGACCTGCTAAGTTCTCGGGTACCACTGACCCCATGGTAGCAAATGATTGGTTACGCTCTATGAATAAGGACCTAGTCACGGTTGGATGCACGGATGCAGAAAAGGTCAGATTTGCAGCACACTTATTGGAAGGTCATGCAACTGCTTGGTGGGACAATTTCCAAATTACTCACCCTATTGAGGAAGTGACTTGGGCAATGTTTGAGGATGGGTTTCGCACCACTCACATCTCTTCTGGAATAATGGGGTTGAAGAAAAAGGAGTTTCATAACCTCAAGCAACTCCACCGCAGTATTTCTGAATACATCGAGGAGTTCAATAATTTGTCACGTTATGCACCCGATGATGTTGACACTAATGCAAAGAGGAAAGAGAAGTTCCTAGATGGGCTGAATGATGAAATTTCTATGCAACTATCTGTTGCATATGTTCCAACTTATCAATCCTTGTGTGATAAAGCTACCATCCTGGAAAACAAGATGAAGCAAGTGGAGGGTAGAAAGAGGAAGCACCATTTTGATAAGTTTGGATCAGGATCTCCTCACAAGCGCTCTCATGGTGATGGAAGTGGGAGCTCAGGATTCCACAAGAATGGGAATCATAATAACCATCGTAACAACAACCACCACCATGATGGAAACAATCATCATGGACATAACAAAAGTGGATTCAAGAACAACCACAATAATCATGGCCATGGGAACCAAAATGGTCAGAACCATCACAGTCAGCCAGCAAAGAAAGACATCAGTCAGGTGGAATGCTTTAAGTGCAAGAAGATAGGGCACTATGCTAATGAATGCCCAGAGGAGAAGACTGATGGGGCTAAGCCAAACCCATTCCAAAAGGGTCATGTGAATCACATTAATGTGGAGGAAATTCAAGAAGGATCTGATGTCGTGATCGGTAAGTTCAAGATTAATTCCTTTCCTGCACTTATCCTTTTCGATACTGGCGCATCGCATTCATTCATTTAAGAGCATTTGTAATCAAAAATGAACTCTCCACTGAAACCATTGGATGTCCCATTAAAGTAAGCTCCCCGGGTGGAGAAATGATAGTAAATTCTGGGTGCCGACAGTTAATCCTAGAAATTGGAAAGAACAAGTTTCCGGTTAGTTTAATAATCCTAGGGTCCCAAGGATTAGATGTAATATTAGGAATGGACTGGTTGACCCGTTATGAAGGGGTGATTGATTGTGCCAAGCGAACTATTATGCTCACTACCCCAGAAAAGAAAAGGATAAGGTTCAAGTCTAACTTTGAACCCAAGGGGAGCAAGGTTAATTCTCTTAAGGGGGTTAGCCTAGACAGTGTGCCAATAGTAAAGGAGTACCTAGATGTGTTCCCCGAGGAATTACCTGGCATGCCACCAGATAGGGACGTGGAGTTTCTGATAGACCTACTACCAGGAACGGGGCCTATAGCAAAGAGACCCTATAAAATGTCGGTGGACGAATTAAAAGAACTCAAGAAATAGCTGGGAGAACAGTTGAAAAAGGGATTAATCCAACCAAGTTCGTTGTCTTGGGGAGCACCAGTATTGTTTATTGAGAAGAAGGACCAAAGTCAAAGGCTATGCATATATTATCGTTCACTCAATGAAGTGACCATAAAGAACAAATATCCCCTGCCTAGAATAAATGATCTCTTCGATCAGCTAGAGGGAGCATGTGTGTTCTCAAAAATTGATCTTCGATCAGGATACTTCCAACTAAAGATTAGTGAACATGACATACCCAAGACCGCATTCACCACTAGATATGGGTTGTATGAATTTATAGTGATGCCGTTTGGATTGACTAATGCACCGGCCTACTTCATGAACATGATGAATAAGGTATTCATGGAATTCCTTAACAAGTTCGTAGTGGTATTCATCGATGATATATTGGTATATTCCAAGAGCAGCAAAGAACATGAAGAACATCTACGCCTGATTCTAGATAAACTCAGAGAACATAAACTTTATGCCAAGTTCAGCAACTGTGAATTCTGGCTGAATGAAGTGGGTTTTCTTGGACACATAGTATCTGGAAATGGTATAGCTGTTGATCCAGCAAAAGTGGCAGCTGTGACAGAATGGGAGCCTCCTAAATCAGTTAAAGAAATCCGTAGTTTCCTTGGCCTAGCAGGGTACTATCGGAGGTTCATTGAAAATTTCTCTAAGATTGCAAAGCCCATGACTAATCTGCTGAAGAAGGAGAAGAAGTTTAATTGGACAGAAGCTTGTGAAACCAGCTTTCAGGAATTGAAAAAGAGGCTAGTGTCAGCACCAGTGTTATGTTTGCCAGATCTTGAGAAAGACTTTCAAGTATACTGTGATGCATCTCACCAAGGATTAGGAGGTGTATTGATGCAGGAAGGTAGAGTTGTAGCTTATGCATCAAGACAACTCAAAAATCATGAAGTAAACTATCCTACTCATGATTTAGAGTTGGCATCAGTTGTGCATGCCTTAAAAACATGGAGGCATTATCTTATGGGAAAACGTTGTGAAATGTTCACTGATCACAAGAGTCTGAAATACATTTTTACACAGAAAGAACTCAACATGAGACAAAGAAGTTGGCTAGAACTTATCAAAGATTACGACTTAAGTTTGCAATACCACCCTGGAAAGGCGAACATCGTAGCCGATGCATTAAGCCGCAAGGCTTATGTAAATGGCCTCAATAAAGGAGAATTGCCAGAGGAGTTATGTGCCCAATTTAGAGAGCTGAGACTTGAGATAGTGCCTGAAGGGTAGCTTGCATCCTTGGAAGTGCAACCCACACTAATGGACAAAATACAAGAAGCCCAAAAGTTGGACAAAGAAATAGAAGAAATCAAAAGTAGAGTTAGTGAAGGCAAGGCAAAAGGATTCCATGTAGATGATCAAGGAATCTTATGGTACGAAAAACATATCTGTGTTCCGCAGGATCTTGAACTTAAGAAGTTGATCTTACAAGAGGCGCACAACTCACCATATTCAATTCATCCTGGAAACACCAAGATGTATATGGATGTTAAGGACAGGTTTTGGTGGAATAATTTAAAGAAGGACATAGCAGAGCACATTGCCTTGTGCGACGTGTGCAGTCGTGTAAAGGCAGAACATCAGAAACCGGCAGGATTATTAGAACCACAGCCAATACCTGATTGGAAATGGGATAAAATTCGTATGGATTTTATCACCGGACTACCCAGGACTAAATCTGGATACGATTCCATATGGGTTATCGTTGACCGCTTGACAAAAGTGGCCCATTTCATTCCAGTAAAGACCACTTATACAAGTGCAAAGCTAGCCAAGATTTACATGAATAGAATTATATGTTTGCATGGAGTACCTAAAAGTATCGTGTCCGACAGAGGAACTCAATTCACTTTGCACTTTTGGCGACAACTTCACGAGTCACTGGGAACTCGGTTAGAATTCAGCACTGCATTTCACCCGCAAACTGATAGGCAGACAGAAAGGACCAATCAAATATTAGAGGATATGCTAAGAGCATGTGTGTTAGATTATGGATCCAGTTGCGATGAAAGGCAATCATACGCAGAATTTTCCTACAATAACAGCTATCAATCAAGCATAGAAATGGCTCCATTTGAATTCCTTTATGGAAGGAAGTGTACTACACCATTGCTGTGGAATGGAGTAGGAGAAAGAAATTTGTTCGGGCCAGACCTAATCCAAGAGGCTGAAGAGAAAGTCAAGATGGTAAGGGATAGGCTAAAGGTAGCCCAATCTCGGCAGAAGAGCTATGCCGATCCAAAACGTAGAGAGGTTACCTATTAGGTTGGTGATAGAGCTTATCTCAAGGTATCACCACTTAGTGGTGTGAAGAGATTTGGAATCAAAGGAAAATTAGCACCACGCTATGTAGGACCTTTCAAAATTTTGAGCCGCAAAGGAGAAGTGGCATATGAGATAGAATTACCAGAATCTCTGTCAGCAATTCATAACGTATTCCATGTCAGTCAGCTGAAAAAGTGTCACCCAGAGATGGAAGAAACTTTGTTGAAGGACACTATACCATTAGAGGAAGTTCAGCTAGAGAATGATCTCACTTATGAACAGAAACCTATTAAGATTCTGGAGACAGCAGAAAGAATTACCCGTACCAAGACCATCAAATTTTGCAAAGTACAGTGGAACCATCACACTGAATCAGAAGCAACATGGGAGCGAGAGGATGAACTTCAGAGAGATCACCCTCACCTATTTGCTAGCCAACCCGAATCTCGAGGGCGAGATTCATCTTAAGGGGGTTAGATTTGTAACATCCCAAAATTTTATTTAAAAATCTTCATCATAGCATTCGAATCATCATGGCATGTACTACTTTGCATTAGATTTATCCTCCAAAAATTTGGTGAAATTTTGAGACTTTTTGGAGCACTTTTGTTAAATTCAAAGAAAACTAGAAAACAAATTCAAAAAGAAAAAGAAAAGGAGGGAAAAGTTTTTCAAACCGCAGCAGCAGTTCTGGCCCTTTTGGCCCAAACCGGCCCAGCTAGCCCACCCGGCCTCCCTCTCCCCCTCTCTGTTTTTCCACACACCCCTTCAATCCACCCCCACTCACTTACCACTGGGCCCCGCGCCACGTCACGCCACCTCAGCGTCTTCCACGCGAACGGCCGGCGCCCCCTCCACCTCCTCTGTCATTTCGAATCGGCTCAAATTCGAGCGTTTCTTGCATTAATCCTCCACGGCGATCACTCCTTCTTAATCCCCTCCTTCTCCCCGACCGTTTCCCCCAGTCACTGCCCCTGGAGAGACCCCAGGCTCCCCAATTGCCACCTCAAATCGCCGCCGTCCAAAGCCACTCCGGCGAGAATTCCGGTGAGCCCAGGCCCCGCCGTGACCTCCTCTCTGCTCTGTAATACTTGTTGTGACCTAGCGCGTGTTTTAACCCCAGCAGCGTGCTTTCTTTTGCACCAGCTGGTCAGCGCCGCCCATCTCCGGCCAGGTCGCTAGGGACCGTTAGATCTTGTATCTGTGGCTAAGATTAGATCGTGGACGAACCGGTACGGGTTAATCTGATCCATCTGTTGTCACTTAAGATCCAATGGCCCACAGCGGTCGATCCGACCGAACCGGTACGGGCCAATTAGATTATCTGTTTAAATAGAAATTAGATTTTGGATTAAACTTAGAAAATCCATAACTTTTGTTCCACAATTCAGAAAAATGCAAATTTGGTGTCTATGGATTTAGAAAAATAAGACCTTTATTATAGAGGCCTTGTTTCACAATTTTGCCTTTGGAAAATTGGAATTATAGGCAGAACCTTTTTAGGAGTATCTTGCTCATAAAAATTGTTCTATAAATTATTTTGGGGTATTTCTTATGTATTTAGATGAGGTATTTTACCCTCTGTACTGTAGACTCTGTAAATTGTAGAGTTATGATCATATCATTGCATTTAGCATGCATCCATATTTTTGTAATGCTTTATTGATTGAATTATTATTGTTGTATTGTTCTTGTGTAGATTGTGTGGATTGTGAAGTTTGTTGCTGTGAGGATTGTACCTATTCCCCTAGCTACCAAGGCAAGTGATATTTCATCTCATGTCCTATTACTTTCACTATTGTACTAGTGTTATTTTGGTAGATCTTAGCATGATAGGATTATTTATATAGTATGTTATGCTACCCTATAGACTATATCTTGTTAGTATATCCTAGTTGAAAGACTTCGTATGCTAGAGTGCTTAGCCATGCTATTAGAATTCGTGGGTGGAATATACACATAAGATAGTATGGAAAGATATTATTTTGTTTAACTAAGAAAACAACTAATGTTAATGAAACACCTGGGTGGAATGGGGCTTGCTTGGATTATGTTGAGTGGTTACTCAGGGGCCATGTCTATGGTCAGCTGATGTATCACACTTGTGGATGGCCACCCAGGAACAAAGAGATTGGAGACATTCTTGTCATGATGCTTCCAGTGCAGCCACATGGCATATGGGCTCTGCCTTGACCAACTAAGTTGCAAAAACTCAGCCAGAGACGGATGGAAGGTGGTAGATGCGTAGGATGGAGCAGCGTCCATGGTGGTCTGAGGGATTGCTTCTGAAAGGTCTCGTCTTGATGCATGTCGAGTCTTGTGAGGAAAGTGCACCACCTCTCGAGAGGGTAAAACTAAGTACTTAGCCGTGTCCCCGGTTATGGACAATTTCTGAGCCTCAAGACAGTGAAGTAGTTCAATAATCTCCTCATCCAAATTTCTCTAAGTTAAAACTTGTGGGTGAACAAGGGTAGAGGTTCAGTGATGTCTATCATTGGTACCTTAGTGTAGAATGAGAAAACTTTCTCTTCAAAAACTATAAGTTAAACTAGCTTTTAGCAAAGCCAGCCATAACCCCACTTAGCCATATATTCATGTAGGTGTTGGATTATACTAAGTATCTATGGTATCACTTGCCAATACAATTCCAAATGTATTGACCCTTGTGGCTGTAACTTATTATGTTGCAGGATACTCTGATGATGAGTAGGGTTGCGGGTCTACACTCGACATGCTTGCCTATGGCACATGAAGACTAAAGACTCTATTATTATGCTATGTAATGTGAACTTGAAGTGTCTTAGCCTTGAGCTAAGTGAGTTGTAAGAACCATTATATTCCTGGATATGCGATGTAATAATGACCTTTATTTCTGTGTACTTCATCTTAAACTGTGGGTGCTAGCATTTTCGATCCAGGGACTAGCACTGCAATCACAGGGATCTTACCTTATTATGGTGAGATCCTATAGCAAGAAAAGTACGAGTCTTCTTGTGCCTACCTATCATGTTGTCTTGACATGAAAAACTCATGCACGGGAGTACATGACCAAACTAATATGGCCACCTTAATCGACGACCTAGAAAAAGGAACATTGCTCTGACATATGATGAAGTGCGATTAGGACAATGGCAAGCTCGAGTTCAACTTGATGATTTCCATGGCCAGCGAATTTGTCGTCGCCGATGATGATGATCGCGGGTCATTGCCGGCACTAGCCATCCCTACCCAGGCTAAGAAGAATAATAATAACAAGTAGAAGAATCCGCTAGAAGAAAAGCACACAGCCAACATATTCGCAACGACATTCACTGGTAGAGGTGATGGCGGACAACATGGTCGTGACTGGGGGCTAGCCATGGGCTGCCGTGGAGTGACTCTACACCCACAGTGCCCCGTGTTCCCCAGATGTATGATGAGTACCGCCATATGCCGTGTTTCATCCACCTCGATGCAAATGGAAAGGGAACCCACACCAACCGCCAATGCAAGTTTGTCAATGACCTCAAGGAAGACCTTCAGTCTGACTACAAGCAAAGTCGGAAGAACAGACCTCGCAGAAAAGTCAAAGGGAAGATGAAGGAGGAAGAGTCCAAGGATTCAGATGATATGGATGAGGACATGGACCCTAAACCCGCTGACAAGGGCGATGGTAGGGGCAAAAACCCCTTTGAAAAGAAGGCTCCAGTCTACCACACCTTCCTTGGTACTCCCACCATTCGAGACCAGAAAACATCACTTAGGATACTGATGGCTACCCTCCCCCCAGTTCCCTAGTACGTCAGGTGGTCGGAGATTCCAATCACTTGGGATAGAGAAGATCATCCAGATCTCATCCCAACAGAGAACCAATATGCCATGGTCATTAACCCTTTTATTGATGGCAGTGAGTTCACCAAGTGCCTCGTGGATAGTGGAAGCAGCATCAACATCGTGTACCTAGATACACTACACAAGATGAACTTGACGGAGACCCAGCTAAGGAAGAGCAACACTGTGTTCCATGGCATCGTTCCTGGCTAGCAAGCTAATTCCCTTGGCTGCATCACCCTTCCGGTCGCCTTTGGTGATGTCAATAATTATCACCAAGAGTGCATGACATTTGAAGTGGTGCCCTAGAGCATGTACCACGTCATATTGGACGCGACATCTTCCACTCCTTCCTCACCAGGCCATGCTTCATCTACAACAAGCTCAAGATACCCGGACAAAAAGGCATCATCGCTATTGCCAGAACCTTCACAAAGGCAAGGGAGTGCAAGCTGACAGAAGTCGCCTTCATCGAAGCGGTCCTGTACGGTGAAGAATTCCAGGAGATCCAGCGGTAGGTCGATGCCTCGGAGATGCCGGCTTTGAAGAAGCAGATTTCTGACTCCAAACCTGCATTCAAGGCCACCATCAAGACCAAGCAGGTGGAGCTTTTTGAAAGAGATTCCTCCAAGACCACCTCCATTGGCACGGACCTATATCCCAAATAGGAAGGCACGCTCGTCGAGTTCCTCCGTGAGAATAGGGACATCTTCGCCTGGCAACCTGCTGACATGAAAGGTGTACCTAGGGAACTTGCCGAGCACAGCCTAAACATCGATCCTAAAGAAAAACTGGTGAAACAACCTCTACGGTGCTTCGGTGATGAAAAACGATGGGCTATAGGCAAAGAGATAGCTAGGTTACTTAAGGCTAGTTTTATCCAAGAAGTTATTCAAACCCAGTGGCTGGTAAATCATGTACTTGTCCCCGAAAAGGGTTCCAAAGAATTAAGAATGTGCATTGATTACACTGTCTTGAACAAAGCGTGTCCGAAGGATTCGTTGATTTGCCTCTCATTGACCAAGTCATTGACTCGACGGCTAGCTCGGAACTTCTGTGTTTTCTTGATACATACTTAGGATACTACCAAATCAAGATGCGAAAGTCAGACCAATTGGCCACTTCATTCATCACATCTTATATCACATACTGCTATGTCATGATGCCCTTTGGGTTAAAAAATGATGTTGCTACATACCAGCGGACGATGCAGTGCTGCCTACATGACCAAATAGGTTACAACATACACACTTATGTGGACAACATCGTGGTGATGTGAAAGAAATCAAATGATCTCATTGCCGACTTGCAGGAAACCTTTGACAATCTTTAGAAGTACAACATGATGCTTAACCCTAAGAAGTGTTTCTTCGGGGTGCCATCCGGCAAATTTTTGGGCTTCATCATTTTGCAAACGCGGAATTAAGGTCAACGCAGAGAAGATCAAGGCCATCCTCAACATCAAACGCCCAACATGCTTGAAGGATATACGGAGGCTCATAGGTTGCGTTGTAGCAGTAAGCCGGTTCATCAGCCGACATGGAGAGAAGGCTATGCTGCTCTCCATGTTGCTCAAGAAGTTGGACAAATTCGTATTGTCAGACGAAGCAGATGCAGCACTTTAGGAGTTGAAGAGAATACTCTCCTCCGCACCAATACTTGCAGCACCAGAGTCAATGGAGCCTATGTTAGTATACATGGCGGCAACCAACCGGGTTATCAGCATCGTCGTCGTGGTGGAGCGTAAGGAGCCAATGCACGAGCACGGAGTTCAGCATCCAATTTACTATGTAAGCGAGGTCTTGACGGAATCCAAGAAGCGTTACCCACACTATCAGAAGCTAGCTTATGGAGTTTTCCTTGCTTCACGGAAGCTAAGGCATTATTTCCAGGAGAATCCCATCACAGTGGTGAGCAAGGCTCTGCTGTCCGACATTATCAATAATAGCGACACTACAGGGAGAGTGGCGAAGTAGGGCATTGAACTTGCCACCTTTGAAAACACCTCAAGTGTTGGGGATATACTTTCCGGGTATCCTCACAGTTCCTCACTGACCAGGGTGGCCCACTTCGGGTTAGAGCTTTGCTTCACGGGCGGCCCAGTCAGGGAGAAAGACGGAGTCCAATCCGGCTACGGGAAGGCCTAGAAGACTTACCGACTTAGGCCCATAATGTTACTTATAGTTCAAGATTTACTCTGTAACCAACTCTTAATCGTAGCCGGATAGATCTCTCCTATAAACCCTAGGACGGATATCTATATAAGCCGTCCTAGGGAGAGCCTTTAGGGCACAACCTCAATAGTCTACAATCTCAACTCGCACAGGCGAAACCCTTGTAACCCATATTCCGGCTCTACCGTATTACTGGATTGCTAGCAGGAGTAGGATTCATCCAAAGCCGGCGGATTCGAACCTGGGTAAACTTGTGTGCTCACCGTCCCGAAATACCGTACGTCTCACACCCCTCTTTTCCGCACGCCTCGAGGACCCCCTCATGGCGTACTTGTCCTCAATCCGACGACAGTTGGCGCCCACCGTGGGGCAAGTGAGCTTCGGATCTGCGTTCTGAGCGGAATCTGCAAGAATCAGAATCGGCGAGACCATCACCGTCGGTCGCATCCTCTACGCCAGCGACGTCCCTCTCATCGTTTTCGACGAGACTTGGATTCTGGCTAGGGAGGTCGTGACTGCCTACACAATCATGTCTTTTGGCGAGATCGATGTTTACATCGGTTTCGCTGAACCTGCCCAACCCACCCCAGTGGTGATGATAGAGGCAGAAGAATCTTCTGGGTCCCCTTTATTCGCAGAGGCGGCAAAGTTCCGGATCTCAGAAAACCCTAATCCCACCTAGCCCGCACCAGTTGCGGAGATAGTGGAGAAATCTGAGCCTGAAGAAGACCTTGCGGTCCAAGTCGAATCTGGAGTGGATCTCCCTGGAGAAGCCGGATCCCAGATCGACCCACCCGTAGAAGTCGAAATCCAGGAGGAGCATATCAACGACACTGATTCCGGCTTTGATGATGCCGGGACAGACAGACCTTTCCTAAGGTACACACTAAGACGTATGATACTGCAAGGCGAAAGCACTGATGCAATCCTCGAGACCATCAAAAGTTTTGACATGGCTAATCGTGAAAGCCACAGGTACCTCAGGAAGCACGCGTCGCACTTTGTCGGATACGTGGGATCCGGATCCGGCTCTGCCGATGCTGGAGAAAACACCGACTCTGTGCTGGAGGTAATTGGAACAAACGCCAACGTTCCTGCATCCTCGGATGAATCTATGACGTCGGCAGATTTCCGAAACTTCTCCGTGGAATATGAAGAGGAGTACAACTCCAAAGCTGCAGAAGAAGGAGAAGCCATGGATGAAGGATCTGGGGAACACTCTCCCAAAGCGCAGGATGACATGGATGTCGGAGATAATCCCGAAGTCCAGATGTCCGAAAGTACCGATCAGAGCTTGACTCCGGGAAACGGACCCAAAGCCGTCTTTGCTACCGGCGCTGCCAAGAAGGCAAAGAAGAAGAACAAGAAGAACAAGACCCCGACAAAAGACCCTCTGACAGAGGAGGTGATTGTCGAGGAAGACTCTGATGGAGCGCTTATCCCAGAAGAGCCGAAAAAAGAAGCATCGGTGGATGGACACGTGATCACTGAAGGTGCGCGTAAACTCATCGATGCCGCATTAACCACACCTATCCCTACAGCCGCAGAACTTACTACGGATGAGCTGGACGAAAGGGCGTAGGCCCTAGAAGCGCGTCGTCAACAACTCCTCAATGAAGCCAAAAACATCGAGGTGGAGAAGAAACGCATGTCAAACAAGGACTACATGTCTCGATTACATCAGAAGACACGGAAGCGTCACACAGGTGACAACCAATTCCCATGTGCCCATGCCGTCCTTTTTGGAGATGAGATGGGGAAGCCACGGAAAGATAGCAACGGAGATTGGGTATACCCAACCCCAGTACAGAATACCATGGCAGCCCGAGAAATTCTATCGGCTAATCCAGGACCGGAGGAGATCCGTTTGGGTATCAAACTACTCAACAAGGGTCTGGAGCAGCAAAAGGTCGCCTTGTCCGGAAGTCAAAAACTGGTCTCGGATTCTGACCAATGTCGCACAGATCCGGCATGGGCTGGCGTAAGATCCCATTACGTCCGGGCGCAGTATCATCACCCCGAACGCCGGGAAGACAACTATTCAAGAATCGGATCGTCAGGACAGCATCACAGAACTTCACGTAACTGGAGCAACGTCGCCCCAGCGGCTGAGAAAGATGCCATTGCTGCCTTGAATCCGACGAACCCTCCCCGACAAGAATCTAATGATCGAAGGGGAGAACATAAAGAAAAACGATGGGAGGAGGACCATCAAAAAATGCCACCTCCTAAACATACAAGCCGTCCGGCTGAGCCTCACCATGGTGGGAACAACGGACCAAGAAACGACGGAAACCATGCCGAGACAAGCCGGCAGGGGGCTCGTCATAGTCAAGATCGTCCCCGGAACTGGAATATTGACGCTCTGGACGGAGGCCGGCGATCAGCCGGAAACTATCCAGCCGCACCACCCTCTCCACCACACAGTCATCACAACGGCTCCCATGGAGGGCAAGGAGGACGACATGGCGGAGGAGGTTGTGGCAGAAGCCGAAGTCCGGCTCCATGGCGCCATAGCCACAGCCGGCATTCGGGACGATCTCTATCCCCGAACGACGCAAGGCACAAGATCAATTCCAACATAGAGGCGCGGCACTATGAAAACGATGATATGTACGTGGGCCCAAAGTGCTTCGGACCATGCATCAGAGCTACAAGATTCCTGGAAGGATTTACTATCTCAAGGCACATCCAAGCCTACGACGGCATTGCTCGGCCAGATACTTGGCTACAGGATTTTTTCCAAGCTTGTTGCATCGCCAAAGGCGGAAACAGCCTGGTCGCAACCCGATATCTCCCACTCATGTTGCGGAAGACGGCGCGATCATGGCTCAATGAACTTCCGGAGAACACCATCCATAACTGGTATGACATGCAGAGTGCGTTCTTTCGTAATTTCGAAGGCACATATTGGAGGCCCTGTTCGGTCGGAGGCCTACAGCGTTGCACCCAGAAAGCCGGAGAAACTTGCTAAGATTATCTCGGACGATGGATCGACACCAATAACTCCTGTGAAGGAGTAAACGATCAAACTGCGATTGAAGCTTTCATCGCAGGGCTCCCAATTGGTCTACTACGTCACCGCTTGAAGTGTGACAAGGTCACTGATTTGGGAGAGATGATAGAAACAGCGAGCAAGTATGCGGATGCTGACGACGATGCAGAGGGATTACTCAACGTCCTGGCTGTACCTCAGGCAGCAAAGACAAAGCAACAAGCTCAGAAGCGCAAAAATACCTCGGAAGAAAAACCCAACGTGGAAACAGCGGTGGTAATTACTATTTCCGGGTCTGGAGGACGAGGAGGACGTGGCGGAGGCTGCGAGCGTGGTCGTGGGACTTCAAGGGTCCAAGGTAGAGGAGAACAGCAATCAGGCAAAACCTACTCTTGGGCCGACATTGCCAATAACCCATGAGTGCATCACTTAGACGCCAATGGGGGATTGTCCCACACCAACGCTGAATGTCGTTTCAATGACGACATCAAAAGAGATGATACCGCGGGGTCCAAAGCTAAGCGGAAGAAGGGAAAGAAAAATCCCGAAAAAGACAAGGAGACCAAGGAAGATTCCGACATGGAGGAAGCTGACGCTTCAAATCCCAAGTCGGAAGGGAAGAAGACTTTTCCCACCAAGAAGGACACTTACGTCACCTTCCTCGGATCTCAACCAGCAAAGGTCAAGAAAGCAGTTCTTCACGAGCTCAATGCAACAGTTCCGGCTGTCCCTCAATATCTGGACTGGTCGGAAGTGGCAATCACATTTGACCGCGCTGATCATCCGCCTAAGTTGCACAGGCGAGGAAAATACGCCTTAATCGTCAATCCACTTATTGACGGTTATGGTTTCTCCAAGACCCTCATGGACGGTGGTAGCAGCATCAATATTCTCTATGTCGAAACGCTACGCTGGATGAAGATCTCGGAGACCCAGCTGAACCATAGCTCTGTGATCTTTCATGGAGTTGTCCCAGGAAGACAAGCTAATTCCCTAGGAGAGATCACTTTGGATGTTACCTTTGGAACTCCAAAGAACTATCGGACGGAGGCACTTTCCTTTGATGTGGTCCCGTTCAAGAGCGCATACCACGCTATATTCGGACGTCCGGCTTACTGGGCTTTTATGGCTCGTCTGTGTTACATTTACAATATGATGAAAATTCTAGGTCCCAACAGCGTGATCACCATCAGGGGAGACCCGAAGAAAGCGCAAGAGTGCAAGGATGGAAATGCCGCCTTTGCCGAAGCCATGCTGCACGCCCAGGAGTACCAGGAGATCAAGAAGAGCATAGATCTGTCCGAGATGCCCGCAACAAAGAAGGAGGTGACAAAGCCAAATCCCGAGATCAAGGCATCAGAAGAGACGAAGCAGACGCCGTTGAAGGATGATGACCCCTCCAAGGTGACCCAGATAGGCGTAGGCCTAAGTAGCGCATAGGAAAGCGCGCTCGTCAAGTTCCTCCAAGCAAATCAAGATATCTTTGGATGGCAGCCATCTGACATGACCGGAGTACCTAGGGCACTTGCCGAGCACTCTCTAAATGTAAACCCGAACGCTAAACCCGTCAAACAGTCCTTACGGTGGTTTGGCGACAAAAAGCGTAAGGCAAAAGCTAAGGAACTAGCGCGGCTCGAGTTAACCGGATTCATAGAAGCGGTCATCCACACTGAGTGGTCAGCCAATCCTGTAATGGTCCCTAAAAAGGACACCACTGATTTAAGGATGTGTGTTGATTATACTGCCTTGAACAAAGCTTGTCCAAAAGATCTGTTCGCTCTGCCTAGAATTGACCAAGTTATCGATTCTACGGCAGGCTCGGAACTCCTCTATTTTTTCGACGCATATTCCGGTTATCACCAAATCCGGATGAAGGAATCTGACAAAGTCAAAACTTCATTCATAACCCCTTTCAGAACCTTCTGTTTTGTTACGATGCCCTTTGGGCTAAAGAACGCAGGAGCTATGTACCAGCGCACGATGCAGCGTTGCCTCCATGACCAACTCGGACGCAATGTACATGCATACATGGATGATATCACGGTGATGTCCAAAAAGAAGGAAACGCTGATTTCCGACTTGGAGGAGACGTTCGCCAATCTACGAAAATACAACATCATGCTTAACCCAAAGAAATGCTTCTTTGGAATACCAGCCGGGAAATTGTTAGGTTTCATCATGTCTCAAAGAGGCATAGAGGTGAACCGAGACAAAATCAAGGCTATACTCAATATTTCCAGGCCAACTCGCCTAAAGGACGTACAAAGATTAACTAGTTGCATCACTGCGGTCAGTCGATTTGTAAGCCAGCTTGGTGAAAGAGCCGCACCATTATACAAACTCCTGAAAAAGACCAAGGATTTTGTTTGGACTTACGAAGCTGAGGCTGCACTACAAGACCTAAAGAAAGTACTCTCATCTGCTCCTATCCTTGCAGCGTCGGAACCTCAGGAACCGATGCTGCTTTACATTGCTACGACAAATAAGGTCGTTAGTATCATCATGGTGGTGGAGAGACTAGAGGAAAATCAGGAACACCTGGTGCAGCGTCCGACGTACTTTGTCAGCGAGGTCCTGACAGAATCAAAACAGCGGTAGCCGCACTATCAAAAGTTGGCTTACGGTGTTTTTCTAGCATCTCGTAAGTTACGACACTATTTTCAAGAGCATCCAATTACCATGGTGAGCAAAGCTCCCATGAGAGATATAATCAACAACAGTGACGCCACAGGGCGCGTCGCCAAATGGGGCATAGAGCTTTCAGCTTTCGACATTGAATATAAACCTCGGACAACAATCAAATCCCAAATCCTTGCTGACTTTGTCGCTGATTGGACAGAGACGAAGGAGAACATGATCCTCCCTGAGTCGGAATATTGGACCCTCTTTTTCGACGGGTCTTATGATCGAGGGGGCTCGGGGGCTGGCGTGGTGCTCAAATCACCCCAAGGAGATAAACTTTTATACGTGTTGCAGATCCACTTCACAGCGACAAACAATATTGCTGAGTATGAAGCACTGCTGCATGGAATCCGGATTGCTAAGGATATTGGCATCCGATGTTTGATGTGTTACGGAGATTCAGATCTTGTTGCTCAACAAGTGTCGGATATTTTTAATGCAAATAAACACATGGAAGCATATAAAGCTGTCGTGGACGATCTATCTAAATCGTTCGAAGGGTTTGAAGTTCAACACATCCCTCGAGCAGAAAATGAGGAAGAAGATGCACTATCTCGGATAGGTTCTGCGCGGAAAGAGGTCCCGGATGGCGCTTTTCTAGAGCACCTCAAAGTTCCCTCTATAAAGGGAGTAGACAAGGAATATCCGACCAAATCCGACTCACCTTTGATAGCAGTTCTGGCTGTAATCCCCAGCTGGACTCAACCCTACCTCGATTATTTGGTAGATGGCAAATTACCCGAAGACGAGGTGCTGAGCCGGCAGATTATCCGACGAGCAAAAGCCTATACTAGTGTTAAAGGTGATCTCCATAAACGGAGTGTTTCTGGGGGGTTTCAGCGTTGTGTATCTCCGGAAGAAGGAGTGGAAATCTTAAGGGAAATTCACGAAGGCGAGTGTGGTCACCACGCTGCAGCCAAATCTTTAGTGGCAAAAGCTTTTCGACATGGATTTTTCTGGCTTATAGCTCAGACGGATGCCGAACAATTAGTCAAGACGTGCAAAGGCTGCCAAAAGTATGCCAAGCAAGCTCATGTTTCGGCTGATCAGCTGCGAACAATACCTATAACATGGCCCTTGGCAGTCTAGGGGCTTGATATGGTAGGACCTTTTAAACAAGCTCCAAGTGGATTTACTCACCTCTTAGTGATGGTGGATAAATTCACCAAATGGATTGAGGCTAAACCTATCACTAGTTATGATGGAGCAACAGCCAAAAGATTTGTCGACGATGTTATAATCCGGCATGGTTATCCGCATAGCATTATCATGGACAACGGGAGTAACTTTTCTATGGGAGAATTGGCTAAATTCTGCGACGAGCAAAATATCCGGCTTGACATTGCATCAGTCGCACATCCACAGGCTAACGGATAAGTTGAAAGAGCAAATGGTTTAATCTTACAAGGCCTAAAATCGAGACTCGAAGCACCACTACGACGTGTTGCGGGGGCTTGGGCAGAGGAATTACCCTCTGTAATTTGGAGTTTACGAACAACTCTAAACAGGTCAACAGGATACACACCTTTCTTCTTGGTCTATGGCGCAGAAGCAGTTCTTCCTAGTGATTTGATTCATACTTCTCCTAGAGTGGTCGCGTATATCGAAGAGGATGCCGAGGTTTCTCGACAAAATGATCTCGACTTAGTCGAAGAAGTTCGCGTCGTTGCTGAAATGAGATCTACAGCCTATCAGCAGAAGTTATGCAAGTATCATAGCCAGAGAGTCCGAAATAGATCCTTCAATAAAGGTGATTTGGTTCTCCGGCTTGTGCAATAAAGAAAGCACAAACTTTCCCCAGTATGGGAAGGGCCCTTTTTAGTTAGTCGAGTATTGCACAATGGATCGTACAACTTAACTGACATGAGGCCAGTCAAAGAAAGACCTGCTACTAAGAAGAGAAAGAGATCTGGAGGCAGTACAAATCCGGATGAGTTAGACAGACCGTGGAATATTGCTCAGCTACGTCCCTTTTATTCTTAGTTTATCCTTCTTTGTAATCATACATATGTACATGTTCTGTGAGAAATAAAAGTTTTGGTTGCCTCAAGTTTTTCTGAGAAGTTTTTACCATCTTATTTTCAAATGATCATGTCATAGTCGAAAATCCCAGAATGCTTGAAAGTACTTTATGCTCATGTTCGTTCTGGTTTAGATTTCCGATTCTAAAATTGCTACCTTCGGGTATAACTCTAAAATTTCTAGTCTTTACTTTGGTTATTTGTCCGATTGCTGGATGCGGGCATTTTCTGAGTAGTGAATTGTTGGTACTGGAAGCCGGCTTTGTTTCCGAGTTTAAACTGGTTTAGCAATTGAGCTCCGTTGCTCGGCAAAGTTTCCGGCGGAAGGTTTAGCCGGCTCACGAAAGGGACGAGGCGGAAAGCCAGATAAACGATAAGTAGAGACGAAAAAGTACAAGTGCTTATGTAAACATTTCAGGCACACAAATAAAAATTTCAAAGCCGAAATGTGCTGAATAGATCAAAAGCTTAGCACTAGCAAAGTTAAAGTATTACATATTTACAAACGCATCATGTTTTTTCCGGAATAATACATAAACTTCTGGTCTATGATGCAGGAGGAGATGAAGGAGTTCTCGGCTCGCTGGTTACGCCACCTTGATATCTTTCCGAGATGTCCGCATTCGAGGTGGTGCGTTCATCGTTGGAAACTTCTTTGGTTTCTTCTGGAGGAGGAGGCGGAGTAGCTACGCGGGTGAAGAAGGGGATCTCGTAGCTGGTCAGATCAGCCACATGACACCCATATCCGGCGTAGGAGTGCATGATGGCTTGAAGGTCCTGCTCCTGGCCGTCTTCGTCTACCTTGCAGCACCCTCTGGTCACTTGCCATATCTCCATGTTTCCATGGTGGCTCATGACCATGGTGAGAGCGTTCTGCACGGCAGTCCGCGTGTAGGACATGTTCCAGTCCCGAACAAGTTGCGGCATCACTTGGCCTTGTCCCGTACCTGAAAATCCGACATGCTTGGCATGTCCGGAATCTTGAGAGCTTCGCCAACATCCTCAAGGGACTGGCGGAAGTCATGAAGCAGGTCACCGACTTGGGTAAGCCGGTGGGTGCGGGGCTCGGAGGAGGAAGAGTCCGTCAAGTTCAGGGGACCTATACACAAAGACAAGTTAAGAAAAATCCGACATTGATACAAGTCAAAGAAAAATATAAGTCAGACAGATGGAATGTACCGAAAATGACAATGTCAATTTTGGTCTTCTCCTCCCGGAGACTCTGGAGTTCAGCCCGGAGCACCTGGGATATGTCCTTCTCTCTGCCAAGCTCATTCTTGAGATCTGAGATTATTTTATCTTGAGCAGCGATCTTGCGATCACGCTCATCAGTGGCCATGGAGGAGGATTCAAGGACTTGAGCTATGCTCCTTTCATGATCCGCCTTGAGCTTATCCAGCTCTTGGCGAAGTCCCTTGTTCTCCACCACCAGGGTCTTGAGGTTCTCGGCCTCTTCAATCATGGCGACGGATTGTTTCACCAGCGCTGTAAGTCAAAAAAGAACAACAGTTCAGAAAAATTCGACATTGAAAATAACAAAGACAAGGTTTGAGTCTTGGAATGTTTACCTTCGGCCTCATCCTTTGCAACTTTAAGTTCAACATTTTTAAGCCAGAGAGCTTTGATCTCTCTCCACTTATCGCAGACATTGGTCAATAATTCCTGGTTATAGGAACATACTTTCTGTAAGTCAGAATACCCAAAGTTAGAAAGCTACTTAAGACTCGGGCTAATATTTTTGCTAAATATCAGCACGAGCCTTGGGGGCTACACTAGTTCGTTCTTTGGCATCCTAATGAAGCATAAACCCGGATTATGTATCCTACTTCATGCTTGGGTGCTAGAGGATATGATATAACATAATGGAAAAAACAAGAGTTGGAATTCCGACTTACATATTGCTCGAGGGTGAGTTTATCCAAACCCGCGTTCACTTCAGCAACCACCTTTTCGGCAAGAGTAAGAGGGATCACTGGGGCTGTTGGAAGCTCGCCAGTCCTAATCCTCTCGTCGCGAAGGCGGACGTGGGCAAGAAGGTCAGAGAACTTGACGTCCTCTGCTTCTTGCGCTTCTTCTTCGGCAGATAGATGGCTTTTCTCCAGGACTTGCCTGGCGAGCCGCTGGATTTCTTCGGAAGATTTCCGAGACAGGCCAAACTTGGCAAGTCCCGGATTGCTGATGAGGTTTTCGGCGAAGGTTTCTGCCAAGGGATCATTACCCGAAGAGGGTTCACCCTTATCTAGATCTGACGCACTCATGGTGATGTCAGTTTGCGACCCAAGGTTCGCAGGCTCCGCTGAAGGAGCCGGATCTTCTGTGACGACCGGGGAAGGAATGATCGCCGGTGTTGCAGAAGGTTGAGGGGCAGGAGTCGGAGGAGCTACGGCAGGGGAAGCTATGGTGAGCTTCGTCTGACGCAAGGGCTTCAAAGAAATCCCTTTCCCCTTGCCCTTGATGATTGATTTTGCTCTGAGAATGTAGTAAACTCGGAAACATTACATCTCGGAAAGAAATTTGAGTAAAGTACAAAGGCGGAAAGTTGTGACAGAAATTTACCTCTTCACGACAGGCACCTCCTTTGTGCCAACAGCCACTGTCGGAGCTTTGCGCTTCTTGAGCGCAAGGTCCGGCAATGGGACCACTTCTGTCTCCTGAGAAAACTCAGGAGGATATCCTTCGAGTGGGGCAAGTTCTGACTCGGGGAGGTCAGCAAGATGAAAAGAAGAAAACATATCAGTATTGCAGTATAACTCAAAGAATGAAACACATGAAAGGTGTGATGATGGAAGCTTACCGGCACCACGGGGCTTTCTGCCGTGTGTATATCCAGAGAAACCTCCGGAATTCTCCTATCGATCCGCTCCTTGATCAGCCACTTGATCTGGCTTATGTAGCCTTGAGTGGTGTAGGCTTTAGGGCTGATGCGGAGGGAGTCAGTTTTGGAAGACGTGATGGAGTGCATCAGTCTATCCCCGTGGTACTAAAGTGGCTGGATCCGACATGAGACCCAGCACTGGACCAAGTCGGATCCCTTCAGACCATTGTGCCTAATCAAATATTTGATCCGCCTCTTAGCGAGGATCAGATCATCGGTGAGAGCCGGAGCAGCCTCGTCCCAAGAAGGTTGGGTCGTGGCAGCTCTGTCGACAAAAGCCGGCAAAGCAGTAGCTTTGTCGGGAGCCGGAATATCCCTATGGTAGAAAAATGTGGCTCGCCATTGTTTGATCGAGTCACTGGCTAGAATTTTGGGATACGCCCGGTCGCGTCTAAGTGAAAAGCTGATAGTGCCGGTGATGTAAGGAACCCTGGCGGTAATGGAATTTCTCCAGACATGGAAGTAATACCGGAAGAGAGTCAAACTCGGCCTAATGCCGAGAAAGCCCTCACAAAGCGAAGCATACACACTCATCTCTAAGAGAGAGTTGGGAGGAAGGTTATGGAGTTGAACTCCGTAATGATCTATCACCTCGGAGAAGAACTCCGAGGGAGGAAAGGACAGACCTCTATCGAGGTGGGTGCCGAAGTGGACCCGCTCGCCGTCGCGCGGGTTGGGGACGGTTTCCCCGTAGCCGCTCCGCCAGTCGCCGGCGACGAGAAGCCCCTCCTTCTCCATGTTCTTGAGGGCCTCCTCGTTGAGAGCGCAGGGGATCCAGATTCCCCGGAAGTTCTCTTTCTCCGCTGCTACTTCCGCCGTCGCTGCCGCTGCTGCCAAGCCGGAGGAAGAAGATGAAGCCATTTCTCCGGTGAGAAGATGACCTAAAAGGGGCAGCGCTGGGACTTCTATGGGGGAAGAACGAGGAAGCTCTATGCGTGCAGGAGGATTGGGAGGAAAGGAAACGGCAAGGGACTGGTGGAAAGGAGAAGGAAAAATCCAAACCCCTTATATCCACCTAACTGCGCCAAGATTCGTGCAAATGCTACAGTGTAACCGCCACGCATCGTGGAAAGAACTGGGAAGGGCCCGCGCGATGATTGCGTCGCCTCAATCTCCATGCACGCATTGAAACGGCGCCTCGGTTCCACGAACCGTGGACCCACCAACGGTCGTGCTGACGGAATGTCTGTCAAATAACGTGACTTGACCATGCTTGTGTCAGGTGGCGTTAGAGATCAAGTTTCGGCTTAGTTTAAAAGCGAGCTGGAAAATCCGAGAAACTAATTGAAAGGTCCGACTTATTTTTAAGACCCGGATCGTATCTTTTGTTGTGAAGTTTCAAGAACCCTTCAAGATTCTGCAAGCCGAAGATCAAGCTATACGATGATAAAATCCGACTTTGGATCTTGGAGGCCTCCGGGGGCTGCTGTTGGGGATATACTTTCCAGGTATCCTCACAGTTCCTCACTGACCAGGGTGGCCCACTTCGGGTTAGAGCATTGCTTCACAGGCGGCCTAGTCAAGGAGAGAAGACGGAGTCCAATCCGGCTACGGGAAGGCCCAGAAGACTTACCGACTTAGGCCCATAATGTTACTTGTAGTTCAAGATGTACTCTGTAACAGACTCTTAGTCGTAGCCGGATAGATCTCTCCTGTAAACCCTAGGCCGGATATCTATATAAGCCGTCCTAGGGAGAGCCTTTAGGGTACAACCTCAATAGTCTACAATCTCAACTCGCATAGGCGAAACCCTTGTAACCCATATTCTGGCTCTACCGTATTACTGGATTGCTAGCAGGAGTAGGATTCGTCCAAAGCCGGTGGATTCGAACCTGGGTAAACTTGTGTGCTCACCATCCCGGAATACTGTATGTCTCACACCCCTCTCTTTCCGCACGCCTCGAGGACCCTCACACGGTATGGGCACGAGGTTTTCATACTAAACCATGTGTCTTCTGTGAATCAAATCACTCAAAAGGAGATTCCTGATTTCGTAGATAAACTCGAGGGGATAAGTGGGCATGTGAATTCAATCTATCGTGATCGATGAGACCGAGCCTCGAATGAGACGGATATGAGCCACCACTTGAATATAATAGGTTAGCCTTCTATAATAGAGGAAAGATGCAATTATGGCTTCATAAAAGCGGGAAGTTCACAAAATCATTTCCAGCTGAATCCATTTCCTGTCCGTAATCCATCTTAATCCATTTGGAAATGAACCAGACCATCTGAATGAAGAGTGCTGGATTTTAATAGCAGCTGAAGCAACAACATCAATATCTCCAGCTGCACACTCACAGATGCCAGCAAATGAGCTAGATACTCATGAGGAGGTCAATGCACATGAGTCAAATGCACAATCTGAAGGAACTACTGAGTCACAAGAAAGGGAAACTGCAGAGACCTCTTACGGATTGCCACCACCCTCTGCTCCTGCTCCAGCTATATCGAGGAACAACTAAGGAGATCACCTCCAAGAAATGCAGAGGCTTTATTCCCATCTACCTCTAATCAAGAAGCTGATCCTGCGATGGTGAGCTGCCTGCACGGAGATAGCCAGGGAAAAGATGCCTTCAAGGCTGTCGCGGAGTCACCCTCATTTGTTGCCACCGACTTGCTTTCTCCAGCTTCAAAATGGGGCACAGAGCAGACATGGCCAAATGGCCAAAGAAGAAGCGCTTGGTGGACGAGCGCCCACATCTGTTCCTTAACTCTATGTATCCGCCCTTTTTATATCAACATTCAATTGAGCTCTACTAGAGCCTTTCGATAGGAAGGAATGGAATCTTATCTTACGAGAGGCCTCTTTCCAAGCCCTCCGTAATCTGAATAGGATTGAGTCTCTGCATCGCCTTCATTCACCGCCAAGCTCTAGTAAATATCTGAGTGAGTAAGTTATGGATCGTGGGCTTTTCCATCTCACGCTTACGGCAATATCTGCTTTTTTAGCTGAAGACAAGGGCCCTCCTAGAAGGTATTTTTTGTTGGTGGAGCGCTTTGGCGAGAAGTGATAGCTATGGCTTAACAAGCATCAACTGCTCGCACAAGCGCTGGTATCTTTATGTGTCCCGTGAGAAAGAGAAATAAGTGGATGGTCGAGGCAAGTAATAAAACATGCTGGGAAAACTGGAACTGACGGATGCGTAAAAGAAGTCGTGATGGACGATCTTGACGATGACAATGGCACATCACCAGCCTTGCCTTAGTTCTCTTCTCGTTCAATGCTGTCTTTTCAGCTGATGGAAGCATGCCAAGGTGAAGTTGACGATCTCTTTAGCCTTTCTCCTTCTCTTCATCTTGCCCTATGAGCTCATGCGGTGAGTGCCGCAGATGATTTAGTTCTCGAGCGAGGGCTTGACCCGGGGCATATTCTTCGCATCCATTTAGCCGCTAATTAGCATGCGGTCAATTAGTTTCATAACTGCCAGGATTAGTTCACGTGAGCATCTCCATACACGCACATGCTTCTATACCATAAATCCACTGTCCACCTACATTAATATTACCTCATCATTGTTACAAGAGTCGAAATGTCTAGCTGTGGTTTTGTAGGCACTAGAGCAAAGGGCAATAGATGTTTAGTATAATCTTGAGATGGTATTTCTATAGATAGTATAGTATATTATATTATCACCAATCAAGAAAAAGGAAGAGTCTCAAGACGAGTGGGTGTTCGCTCGAAAAGAAGCGGGCTCGGCTATCCATCCGACCGGACAAGGAACATATTAAAGAAGAAAAGAAGGAAGCGGATTGTGGAGATTACGCTTCTTTCTATATCTACGCAATTCCTTTTTTATCTACGTAGGTGCAAACCTTGGTCAATCTCTAGATCCTGGGGCTAGGAAATCTAGTGAATGGTTACGTGATCTAAAGCTGCAAGCCCTTGCATCTTCCTTTTTCTCATTGCTGGATGAAGAAAGGCGATCCTCTGTTGGCGTCATAAGCTGTTCGATGGAAGTCGTGCTTGGGAAGGGAATGACATCGTGAAACTGGTATCATTTATTGGTCTTTAGGACAAAGCCAGCTGTCTCTTTACTTTGTTTCTTGCTCATAGTTGTGGCTTTAAATTACTACCTCGATGTTTTTCCTTCTTTTGGGTGTCTGTGATGAACAATCACTCATTCCAATAACGAGGTCAACTAAAATACCTTCCGGTGCAAGCGGATAGTTATCCGCATCAAATATTGTAGATACTAAGCCGGTGGATACCGATTCAGGAAATAGCGATATAAAGAATACATATGATCTAAATAGCGAGCCAGTTAGTGAGATCACCCTATGCCCAATATTCCTAATAGTAAGCTTATAGGCGGAAAGAATGGAAGAGGATTGAGTAGGCCGGTATTGAATTTGCAAATAGGTTGCCTTCAGTAATCCGAGTAGGCAAGTAGGGTGTCAGTGATTATGCTAGAAGGGCCAAGTGGAGATGCTAGTGTTGAATCTCTTCCTATGCTGAGTTTTCATATAGCTTCTGCGGCAAACACCTTCCATGGTCGATCAGGCGTAATCTCCATAACCTACAGTTGTCACGTCTGAGAGGTAGAAGCTATCTATCCAATCCAATCCTTCTCCAAAATGCACCATGACCGATCCAATTACTATAGAGCCAGCAACATCCCCTAAAGCCAATGCCACTCTCATCCTTTTTCCAATTCAGATTTGGTAGCATGGCGTACTTGTCCTCAATCCGATGACAACAAGAGATGCAACGCTATGAAATCTCAGGCATTGGTGGATTTTATCGCATATTGGACAGAACCGCCAGAAGACACTCCTGTACCAGAGCCAGAGTTTTGGGTCATGCACTTTGACGGATCCAAGATACTCAATGGCTCGGGGGCTGGTGTATTACTGCAATCACCAACAGGAGAAAAGTTGCAGTACATCATGAAGATCCACTTCAACGCTACCAACAACATGGTGGAGTATGAGGCCCTCATTCACGGACTTCGTGTAGCCAAGGATATTGGCATCAAGTGCATAGTTTGCTGTGGAGATTCTGACTTGGTTGCCTAGTAGGTGGATGGCACCTGGAACGCGCAAAACCCTATGATGGCAGCATGTCGAGACAAATTAGACGAGATAGCCAAGTGCTTCGACGGCTACGAAGTCAAGTACATCAAAAGGGAGGACAACGAGGTAGCAGACCTGCTGTCTGAGCTTGGATTAGCTCGCCGACCAATTCCGTCAGGCATTTTCCTGGAGCATTTGCAGACCCCATCCATGAAAGGAGCGGACCCTGACAATCCGGATAGAGTGGATTCATTTGTTAATGCAGTAACAGTGACCTCTCCGACTTGGACGAAACCATTCATGGACTACCTTCAAGACAGAACACTACCTGACAATGAAGTCGAAAGCCGGCAGATAGTACGCAGATCAAAGGGCTACGTCATAATTGACGGCTAGCTACACAAAAGAAGTACCACGGGAGTTTTCCTATGGTGCGTCTCCTAGCAACAATGTATGGATATCCTTAGAGAAATACATCTCGGAGATTACGGGCATCACGCCGCTCCCCGATTGCTGGTGGCAAAAGCCTTTTGGCAAGGATTCTACTGGTTGACCACTAAGGAGGACACTGACAAGTTGGTGCAGACCTGTATTGGGTGTCAATTTTATGCACGACAACCACATGTTCTAGCTAAAGAATTTCGAACAATGCCAATTACTTGCCCGTTTGCAGTCTGGGGGCTTGACATGGTTGGGCCTTTGCAAACATCACCCTGTGGATTTACGCACCTGCTAGTAGCAGTTGATATGTTCTCTAAATGGATCGAAGCTAAACCCATTAGAAAGCTCGATGGAGCAGCATCCCTAAAATTTGTCTGGGATCTAGTGGGGAGATTTGGTCTCCCACATAGCATCATAATAGACAATGACAAAAAATTGTCTCTCGAGGAAGTTGAGGAGTATTGTCATGAAAACAGCATCCACCTTGACCTATCATATGTGGCACATCCATAGTCAAATGGGCAAGTTAAGCGGTCCAATGGACTAATTCTACAAGGAATCAAGCCACGATTAGAGGCACCGCTACATAGAGCAGTTGGAGCCTGGGCGAAAGAATTTCCATATGTTTTGTGGAGTTTACAAACAACGCCCAATAAATCTACCGGCTTGACCCCTTTCTTCATGGTTTATGGAGAAGAAGCTATCCTACCATCCGACATCATCCACGATGCACCAAGGGTTGCCGCCTACAACGATGATGACGCTGAAGAATCCAGACACTTATCTGTGGACCTGCTCAAAGAGGAATACGTGCTAGCATGCCAGAGATCCGCCATCTACCAGCAGAAGCTATGCAGCTACCATAGTCGCCGTGTTAGGCATCACTCATTTAAAGAAGGGGGTATGGTGCTTCGACTCAAGCAGAAAAAGTCACACAAACTATCCCCGCCTTCGGAAGGACCATTCGTCATAAGAAAAGCATTGCTCAATGGTTCCTATTGCCTCGTCGATATTCGCGAGTTGAAAGATAGGCCAAAAAAGTGCAAGCAACGTGACTTCGATGATGATTTCCTAGAGACAGGTCGGACATGGAACATAGCACAGTTACGTCCTTTTTACACTTAGCATATTTTATATTATGTAATAAGTACCTTATATGATCAAAAATAAAGCATTTGGTTCACTCATATTTTATGAGTCTTTTACCTCCTTTAGTGTTCATTTTTGGATCATATAAACCCTTTATGCACAAGTTTGCATTCACACTTGTGGAAATTCCGCCTACGTGTGTTAGCTTAAGTTTTTTAGTCTACACGTTTTTCGATGCTTTTATGTGGTTTCCGAAGTAGTGACTTTTAGGCACTCAAAGCCAGTGATTTTTCTCTTAGGTTCTTGATGGTCCTATTAAGCATCATCACCTGAGAGCATGGTTTTGTACTGAGAGTCTTTCATCTCACAAAAGGTCAAGCATACGAACCAGAATAATGGAAAAGCCAGTACTTGCTTAAAAAATATATACATGCTGGATCTAGATAAGTAGCATCACATTCATCGCCTCCTCATGGTCCTCGACGGCATCAGCCAGGTATTTCTTCAAAATTTTGTTCTCATTGTCGAGCTCCTGGATATGCTTGGATTGCTCGACGATGCTCTTTGCCTTGGAAATGGTCTCTATAAGATGGAGAAAAGACAACATTGTGAGAATTCAGATGAAATGGTTCCAAGGGAAAAATTGGGATTTGTTGGAGGAAAACAGACACTTGCTATTTGTGATATGTTCCTTCAGAAAAGGTTGTTTTACCATTTCCAATGTCCAGCGCATCATGAGCTTGGCATATTTCTCATTAGCAGCTTTCCTCCGGGCATTCTCATTTTGCAAAGAGATAAAGTCCTTAGTTTCTCTAGAGAATCTATTCAGAACTTCACGGTTTCAACTAAACGCTCGGGGGCTACAGTGCAAGATTTTAATTCAGGTGTATTCTCTCTTAGAGCATCTAGTCAGAATTATTTATTCTAACTAGATACTCGGGGCTACACTATCAAGTTCTACACTTCATTCTTTGGAGCACTTAGGCCAATAACTAATGGTTTACCGCCTAAGAGCTCGGGGGCTACATTGGGATACGTTATGAAGTACAAAAGTAAAGTTCAAAGACTTACAATGGCAATAACCCTCAGATTGTTGGCCAAGTTGGCATATGCATCGTGGAAGGTCCGGGCATTCTTATAAATAATGTTTGCATGTTGAATAAGATCATCCAGGCTTAGAGTCGGATGAGTTGGAGGTAGAGGAGTTGTAGAAGCCAGAGGAATGGATGAAGCCCTTGTTGCCTCCTACGCAATAATAGCAGTTGAAGGCGCAGTGGCTCCCGGCTTGACCGTTACTATTGTTGTTGCTGCTTCTTCTCCCTCCACCAGCTACATCCCTTTCTCGGTGTCATCCTTAGCTGGAGCTTCAGCCACTTTATAGGAAGTACTCTCCTGCATCGCCTGACCACTAGGACCAAATTCCATGCCAGCAACGCCTGAGACATCTGGTGTCGGATTGATGTTTATCTCCATGGTCGAGGTCTCAGGGATGACGGGGGACGAAGTTCCGGTGGAGCCTGTTGCAGGGTTGGGGGAGCAGCAGCGGGGGACGACTTGGAGAACATGTCACGAATATTCTTGGAACCTCCAACATGTTTGGAGGTCCGCCTCAAACCAACGCCAGATTTCATCATGAAACATACATAGTATAAGTACAGGAATTGAATAGGTGCAAAACAAAATAAATCTAGAGAATGAATATGCTTACACTATGATAAGTGCCTAGCTAAAGGGATGCCAGTGAATTTATTCTTCTCCGTCTCTAAGGCGGCCGTGGATTTCTTGGAGACTCCACTCTCTGTTTTATTCTTCTTCTTGCCCTCGGTAGCAGCATCAGAGGTGGAGCTCTTCTGCTTCTATGTTATCGGAGATGGATGATCCTTGGGGGCATCATCATCGGACACAACTTGGATATCCTTTAGCTTTGGATCATAAACTTGGGAGGCCATCTCCTCCACCGCCAAGGACGCTAGCTGGAAAAGCCAAACAGTATGTTAGGTGGTTGATACTTTCAAGATGGAAGACTTAGAGTATACACATAAGCAACAAAGGAAACATAGTTATCTCTGGGAATTTGCCACATTCGAACACGTTGAAGATGATCTTGAATCCATGCTTCTTGTCCTTCACCTTGAAAAGGTCTTTAAGCTAGAGCTTGATGGAGTCCGTGGAGAAATTGTCTTTGGAAATCCGCATAGGGTCTTCCCTCTCCTTGGAATACTTGTGCATCAGCTCGGTGCAGTGCTGCAGAGGTTGGATCCGCCTTGTAAACCAGCACATGGCTAGGTCCAGAATGGTTAGACCTCGTCTACCAGCTACTCGGTCTGCCTTATGGCGTGAGAGGCTTTGTAATCAGACGGGAGGGGGCCTTGGGATCTCCAGGTGGGGGCCTTGGTGGCGGCTTCATCGACAAAGTCGGGGTACGATTCTTGACGGCCAGACAGAAGGATATCTGGGCCATAGAAGTATGTATGTTGCCAATTCTTGCAAGATTCATGGCCAATGATGTTGGGGAACATCCGATTAGGACGGATCTTGAAGCTGATGGTTCCATAGTTCCGCAGTTCATCCTTGGACTCTACAGACTCTCTCTTTACGGTAAATAAGTAGATAAACAGATCTAACATAGGTTTGATTCCTAGGTATCCTTCACACAAAGCTACATAGTTGCTAAGTACGAGGATGTTGTTGGGAGAAAGATTGTGGGGAAGAACTCGGAAATGCCGGAGAATTTCGAGGAAGAAGGTGGAGACCGGGAGGCTTACGCCACGTACCAGCTAGGCTTTGAGGTAGACCTTCTCTCCGGCTTGGGGAGAGGGGACCACTTTGTCGACCAGTGTTGGGATCCAGATTAATCCCTCAGTCGCCGGAAGATACCCTTCGGCGATGAGTTCTTGCAGCTGCTCGGTGGAGAGGTCAGAACCCCTCCACACTCCTTTGTGGGAGTCAGCATCCTCCTATGTAGTGTCAGGTGCTGCCCTTTTTTGGTCACCGCTAGTGGATTCCACCACGGCGGAGACAGGAATCACCAATCCCTCTAGTGAGACGGATACTCCCTATGACGGTTCAACTAAAGCCTCGGGAGCCACCGCCATCAAAGGAGTGTTGCTCGTTGTCCATTATGTGAGGGATGGGAGGAAGAAAAGGGCTCTAGCTAGGGTTTTTCACTAAGGAGCTCGAACGGTCATGTGGCGGGAGGAAGAAGAAGAAGATGCAGGGAAGAATGTGGGTAAAAGTGATATTATGGCCGCAGTTAACATTGATAGACCCAAGCATCAAGATTCGTGCATGAAACTAACGGCTAACGAGTTGACAATATGTGGAAAAACATGCGCGGTAATTTCGCCACATCCCCCAATTTTCCGCTTAACGTTTCGGATTTTGCACGCGCAAAAATAGCTAATGATTAATTCACTTCTATATGTGAGTTTCGAGGTAGCGTAGGATGTAACCTATGTCATCCTTCTGACCGTTGCAGTGGAAGAGTCACGTCTGAAGATTCCATGGAAGATGGAAACTATCTGACTTTGGAAGAAAGGACTTGTAGAATCTCTGACTTACACAATGAAGACGAATAGGATTGCAGGGTTCTTTGGGAGACCTTCGAGATGTTGCATGATGAATTTCCAGCATCACCTAGATGGAGCATACAAGACTAAAAGGCAAGACGGCGCAAGATCTCAAAGTTCTCTGGGGGCTACTGTTGGGGATATGCTAAATGGGTATCACCATTCCATGTCCTAATCCGGCTAACCCGGGTGGCCCACAGTTGATAGCAAGGCCATGGCCTGCTGGACGGCCCAGTTAGGCAGATCTAGAAGGGAGCACCATGCCGTATAAAGGAAGGCTACGTCGTAGTCACCCACTTACATGGAGCCTTGGAGTACAAGACACAAAGACTAGTTAATATTAGTGTAGGACTCTGTAACCTGTCCGGCAAGGTCTTTTCCCTGTAACCGTAGGTTCTGGTGCCTTTATAAGCTGGACCTTTGGGAGCCTTTAGGGCACGATTCATAACACCTTGCACAGCAAACCAATCCCTATAACTCGGTGTATTGCCATTATAGTGATTTATAGCAGGAGTAGAGTTCCGCCACTGTCGTGGGACTTGAACCTGGGTAAGCTGAGTTACCTCGTACCTGTCAACTCACCGCCTTCCCCCACCTCTCTAAACACGCTCTATGAGGATCCCTCCATGGCATACTCGTCGGCAATACCATGACATGAGGTGTTGTCATGCCTATGTCATCTTCACCAACATCGGATGCCACCAAATTCCCCTTTCCATGAATTTGGGAAGCATGATGAGAACGGGTCTATTGTGTTCCGAGGCCATGTCTACACATGCTAGGCTCACCAAATCTAACTTGTGTGTATTTGCAGTGCAACATGGCTTACACCCACTGTATGCAAACGTAGATATGTCTAGCACCCGATCGTCATGGCCTGCCTCATAACGGAGAATTTTCTTGGTGGTGCACACACAAGGGGAACACTATCATTCGAATTAATTAGGGATTATCTTATTTGCTACCATTGAGTATCTAATACTAGCATATAATAAGGTGTAAAACAAGTATCAACATCACATGTATATTGTGATATGATATGGTCCTTCTTGAGCCTTGATCTCCATCGAGCGCTCCGGCATGATCTCAATCTTGTCCCTGGTTTGACGTGAAGTCCACAACACCACCAGCACGTCGTCCATTGGAATGGTGACTATTACTATATTACTTAGTAATAGACAATTAAACTACTTTACCTTCATAACGACCAATACCATATCTTAACACAAGCCCTCCTGCAAAACAAAGTTAGACGCCTCTACTTTATCTTTTGCAACTTTTACATGGTTGTTAGGGCTTTAGTAATAGAACCATTTCTAATCTACGAACTTTCAAACCACAACATGGATTCAATAGTTGTCTCTACTACACCCCTTTAGGGGCCCTTTGTTGTAAATGCCATATCAACTATTCAATGAGAGACAGACACCCGCTAGCCACTTATACAGAGCAAGTCATATGTCGAGCGTCGAACCAGTCTCGCCTACGAATATGTGTAAGGTCGGTCTGGGCCGCTTCATCAAACAATATCGCGATATAAACAAGTACACATTAGAGGGTAACAATTAAGGGATAAGTTCCCGCACAATACTTATGCGTACTAGCCGTGCAACACTCCTACGCATAGATCAACTCTAATACCACTGAAGGGTGCCGTAGCAGAAAACAATAATTTTCCTATGTTGAAACGCCCTAACTGCCCAAGATCTATCTATGTAGTAATGCAGTAATGACCAGAGCGTATAGAATACATACCCTTGTAGACTGTATGCGGTTAACGTTCCGAGGGGAACATGGTTGAAGTAGTCGAACTCGTAGCCGACCTCAAGGTCGTGAAGCTCCTCGCAAGTCACCCCTTGCTCCATCACCGTGCAGCAGTCCAGCTCACGACATCCAAGGTGACCCAATTGTGGCCCTCGCGGTTTCGTACACATATAGTGTACGATGACGACCTCCGGCTCCTCGATCCCGCCGGGAGTACGGAAGTAGATCTCTAGCTAGGAACCCTCGCGGCACAATGGTGCGCCACGGTGAAGCCTTATTCGCATAGCCCATACATGGGGCCATGGTCACAAGGTAGAGAGAGAAGAGAGAAAGTCGACCAAAGGACTTCTCTATTTCGTGTTTGGTGTCGTGTGTTTATTCCCACCCATGGACACCCCTTTATATAGGAGGAGGGAGGTGTGTCCTCCCCTTTGGGTTTCCCATGTGGGCCTAGACAAGGGAGAGAGGGGGAGGTGGCGCCATGGGCCGGCTGGCCAGGGGTGGGCCCCACCCCGCACACAGCCCAAGGCTGGCCGAGTGGGCCCCATGTGGCGGCTAGGCCTTGGCCCTTGGTCCTTCCCTCTTGCGATTTTCCCTCATGGGCCCTTTTCCCTAAGAATTTGGCAAATTAGTGGAATACCATTTCAAATTAGATTTCAATATTAATTACATTAATTAACATGTAAATACATATTACAAAATCCAATTTGACCTGAAACGCCTTTCCGTTTGTAATGCCCGGGAAAATATTCCCTAATTAGTTTTGCCTATTATTTTTATTTTGTGCATCATCATGACATCATACATATTTTTGCCCTAAAATATTTTTGCCAAAATCCTATTTTGTTTTCTAATTAGTCTCCTTCTTTAATTTCAAATTAAAAACCCTGGTTTTTCTAGACATTTTTCTGTCTAAAAACTATTTGCAAAAGTCTTTTAAAACTAAAATAAATAAATAAAACTATTTTTAGGGGGAGGAGCTGGCCAGGCCAAAAGGCCCAACTAGCCACCTAGTACCCTGCGACAAAACCCTAATCCTAAAACAGACCTAACCTAGCACCACGCACCGCCGCCACCACGAGCTGCAACACAGGCACGCACCTAATCCAACACGCCCCACGCACCCCAGGTCCAGCAGCACCTGTAGTCGTTCACATACATGCACACGACGTGAACCAGCAGGTCACACACTGCACGCCGCCCACGACCAAAGCCCTATCACCACCTGCCGGCTTTGCCTCGCGATCCCCTCCTCCTGCCGCCGCCCTCGTCCCCTTCTCCGTGCATCGCCGCCAACAACCGCCTCCCCGCCATTGCTCGCTACTTCGTCAGGCGCCACCACCTCCTCGCCTCCCCGTGAGCTCTGTCGCCGCCCGTGCCCACGGCCTCTGGTCGCCGCGACCTCAACCTTCTGAGCTGCCATGGTCACCCCTGCGAGCCTTCGTCGTGCCGCCCTCTCCTCTCCGGCAAGCACTTCGCTCGCGTGCCACCGTCACGTGCCCCTCATCGTCTGTGCCTCTCCTGCCGACCCCGTCTCAGCCTCCTTGTGCTCCACCTTGATCCGGAGACCACATCCCCTGCTACGACACCAATGGCCGCGCTCACTGCCGAGCCCATGTTCTCTCGCGTAGGTGCCCCCTACCACCAGCTCGTCCGTGACCGCTGCAGCTGTGCCCGGTGCTGCTTCCCTATCTGAGGACGCCCTGTAGCTCCTGTCTCTGCAGTAGCACATCGAGTCATTACCCTACTCGTTATGTGGCGTGGTGCTACTCCTTTGTCTCGTTCACCCATGCATACTTGTGCGTGGTGTAGTATCCTTGTGTGGTTTTGAACACTAGAATCATATCGAGTGTTGGCTGATCTCAGGTTCAGATCCCCTACTCCAGCACTCCGCTATTCCTCGCCAATTGTTTACGCGCTCGTGGACTGCCGACATGATGAACCATCAACAAGATCTTCTCGAAGTTGTCGTCTGTTTGACCAAGATCGACGCCTTGTCAAGTCCAAACCTAGAGTACCATCGCGATGCCCCTAAGACACTGACGCAAGTTCACCACCGATATCGAGACCGGAACCCAAAGGCGATGGCACCGAACCCCAAGTTCTCCTTCGTCGAGAATCGAAGCCCCGGACCCGAAGACCGAACCCAAAACCTCCGAACCCAAGATTTTGAAACCTATGTGGGCACCCGAAAACCCGTCACTACTTTTATATATGCCACATATATTGTTGCATATTTAAATCATCATGCTCGCATACATATTTTGTGTCTCCGGGTTATATAGGCGATTCACCTAATAATTAAATATGGAGATTTAATGCGGGATATTTATGTTTTATTCCCGACTCCATTTAATTTTGTGTAGCGAACCGATGCCATGTTTCTCCTTGTAAATTCAACATTTAAATTACGGGGTAGATAAACAACTTGAACCATCATATTTAATTTTTGGAATCCCAATTTTGCTTAATATTGCTAAGATAGACCGCATATTTCCATGGAATCCATTATATCATGAACATTTCGGATCTTTTGCCTAGTATTAAATATTGCACCGGATGTTCTTTCTAGTGATCTGCCTCTTCACCGGATAGGACGATGAGTCGATGTGAGATACGACGAGCCATTGAATGGTCTTCTCAGGTGAGCATTCTTCCCCTTCTACCTATTTTGCATTTATATCTTTTACTTCCTCCTTTGTCTATTTTCTATCCTTATTGTCGATGCTCTAGTACCGTTCCCTTTATTTACCTGCTCTACTATATTTCCTTGGTTATCCTATTGCCCTGCTTGATTAGCTAGCTTTTCCCTTGCGAGTCATAGGAAGGCTTAGTATCGCTCTCATACACCGTGATATCTGGATATGGTTGATGCAAACATAAATAAATTGATGATGTTGGTTATGGTTATGGTTTCACCTAATGATAAGGCCCCGGCAGGGACCACCTTTGGGAACTGCTTGAGCCGACCTAGGACCCGTTCATTCTACGATACTAGTTCTGAGTTGATCGTGCTAACTAAACGTGGGGGCCCTTAGGATCTCCACTCAACTACCGGCGCTATTCGTTTATCTAGGGGGTCACAAAATTGGTTTTCCGTTTGGTGCATATGCATAATAAGTCCTCAGACATGGGTGAGTTGATATGTCTTTGGACTTGATATTTTGGTGGACTGCCATGGCTTGCATACATAAATCGTGGTACACAATGGCGGCACCCAGGGTGTGTACAAGTTACCCCGCAGGGCCCGATCCACCAGTAGGCGCAAACACTATGCCTTCCTTGAGAATAGTCATACCTCTTGGTTGGTTCCCCACAGTAGGTGATACCTCTGGATACGCGCGTAGTTATGGGACAGTTCTTGTTGTGAGTGTAATATGTTGTCTGAAGGATTGAGCATGTGTTTGGGTACAGTAGTGCACCCTGCAGGGTAAATCTTTTCGAGAAGCCGTGTGTCCATGGTTATGGACGCCTCGGGAGTATGGTGTCATGATCATAGGTAATGCCACTAATGTTCTGCCTCTACTAATATGACTAGTAATTAGCCTTATCCACTAAACACCTGCTTAACTAAAATTGCCACCGTGTGTGTTCCACCAGAGGACTTCCTCGACTGGTCTTCGAGGGGGAAATCTTCGGATGGGTTATGTTTGGTGCTATATTATAGTCATCATATAGTGCTTTCTTATCTTGCTCTAATAGCCGAAGTTGTAGCGTGTCTCTATAAGTTAGATAGTGCAAGCTTTGTTGTCGTTGAGCCCACCATACCTATGTAGGCGAGGACTGCCAAATTCTAGACTCGTCGTGTACTGGCCTCAGTACTGACTGCTCTCTTTTTTCCTTTGCCCTTTGTCGGCACCCCTTTGGCTTTGACAGGTATGTGATTAACAATGTTAGCAAGGTTGCCCTTCCGGCTTGGCCTGGGCAGGGTCACCGCTTGGTTATTCTTCAGGACTCTTAGTCCCATTTGGATCTTATCCATACTCGGATACTATTTGGCTTTCTTTATGATTTGTATCTTTTATATTCTTAACTCTTTGAGTCTTTGTTGTATATATAAGTTCTTGTGAACTCTGTTGTAAACTACTATCATTTAACTACTTGTAATCAAATCCCACCCACACAAAAGTGTCTACTAGGCGTCTTTGAATCGCTTCTATGAGGGGTTTGGCGGGAAAACATAAGATCTACATAGACCTGATTCAGGGGCGTTACACGGTTCCCTTTCGATTTCCTCCGAACAACTTCGGAACTTTCCCAGAACGATTCCGGTTCTCTCACGGAACTTTTTTGGATTCCTTTTCTCTTTCATATGGTGATTCCAACTTACAGGGGATCTCTAGCTCATCGTACCCATAAGTGTATTTCCCCACGGCTCAGGAATGGCACAGACATGGTCTCCATCAATGATCAATAGAGGGACCGGGATGCCCATATGACCCATGTGCATTCCATGATGATAATGTCGTTTGAACCGTAAAACATCAAGTCATATTCCCTTTGTTTCTCTGATATGACTTGTCCAAGATCCGATCATTAGTATCACATACCTTGTTCAATCTCGTTACTGACAAGTTTTGTTTTACTTGTTACCGCGATATTACATCCTCGTGACCTAGTCACATGTTGCAACATTATGCATGTAATCTCACCAAGCCGACTGTATGTATCTTACACGTCACGTGGGTGAACAAATCCCTCACTCGAGTGATATGTCATCTACTGTTCCTCTGGATACCTGAACACACATTTATGATCACCGTATCACCAGGTGACGTTTGATGCTATCTAAGTATCCTCGGGAAACAATGAGTAATATGATCTCACTGTCTAAGGAGAAGGAGACTATGTTTCTAACTATTGCAACAATGAACCTTGTGACTTGATCGTGTCGCAATCTTTGGGTGATGTCCATCATATCCTTCACCAATGATATGACTTTGTTGTCAATTGGCATAAATGCCCCATGATCAGGAAACCTTGATCATCATTTGACCAACGAACTAGTATGAATAGAGGCTACTAGGGACTTGGTTTGTTTCATACCACACATGTACCAATGTTTCCACTTGATATAGTTATAGCACAATATGAACTAACTGAGATATGACAATAAAAACCTATTTATTGTTTGCCTCTTGGGCATATCTCCTTCAGTCTCCCACTTGCACTAGAGTACAAATAATCTAGCTTGCATATATTAATCATAAACCATATCACATATGTGTTTATTGATCATGTATGCTTATGGAAAACATCATGTCCATGTTCTATTTATCAGATCATTATGTCTTTTGCAAAACATTAATGTCTTCCTAATATTTACATTCACATCATTATCTTATAATGGGTTGAAGTATTCGTTTGGCGACAAAGTGGGACTTTGTTTCTAGTGTTTACGATGATGGTTGATTTCACTATTGTCACGTAAACTTTGAAACACACTTAGCACTCCTTTGTGTGTATATATAGCAGTTATGGCAACAAAGTGAGGTCGGTTTCCAGGAGCCAGCAGTGACGCTAGATCAGCCAAAATGAGCTTTCTCATGGGCATTGTGCCTTGGGACACACCCTCTGCGAGGAACTAGTCCCACCACAACAATATACATCACGTTAGATGGAGCCCTTATACTTATTTATCTATGTAGATCCTAGTGCATGAAATGCAACTATGCGCCTTACTTTGCTTATTGCCATTTAAGGACAAACTTAATTCTGGTTCAGTGATTAACTCAGGAATCAGTTCAATACATGTTCTTACAGTTAAGAGCTTGTCCTTCCAACCAAAACCCCAGGTCACATTACGTCGAGTATACAATATGGGTGTATGGAAGAACCTATGGTCGAGGCATAGGAGATGTAACACATCTATTTCTTTCTTTTTAACCATGGTTGTAATACTAAGACTAACTCAATGCTTCATACAAGTAAGAACTTCTTTGTTACCTCGTTCTAATCTGAGCTATTTCAGAATTTTGTCTAGGCATTCTGAACATTTTCAGAAACAAGTCCAGGAAGCATTCGACACTAATGTTTATTAAACTTACGAATATATCTCAATAAATCTCATTGTTTAATAACTTGTTCAACTTCATCCATATATACTAAGTTAAATGTTATTAGTACCAATCACATCATTCATTTATGTAATCCACATATTTTAGAAAGGATGTCATGCTCCCAGTCAAATATGGCATCCATATATGAGATCTAGGGATTTCACTTAGCTCCCACCCAAAATATGTCTCCTACATATTATGATTTAGCTAAGATACTTAGCTCCCACACAAAATATGTCTCTTACATATTAAGATTTGGCCAAGCTTAATTAGCTCCCACTCAAAATGCATGTCCTCTCGATAATCTTGGACATTCCAAAATTCTTTGATTACCATCAAATCGAGAATTCCAGTTATGAGACTTCAATATCCATATATTTCTAGTGTAAATCCAATAGACTTAAGCATTACTACAATTCTAGTCAATTCCTTGAATTTTCCATACTTTGTGACAAATCGAGCTTTACGTCTTCATTAAGTTTCATTTCCTTCTTATGACTTTGAAGTCATTCATAAATATCAAGTAAACTTCTTTACTTGATAAGATCAAGTAACATATTACTTTGTAATCTTAAATGTAACTTAATATAGGATTTTATGACTCCTAGTCATTTCTCGCACTTAGGTCCATCACGCTTCATTGTAGTTCGCAGGTATGTCTTGTTCAAGTAACATGACAATTGAATCAACGATATAATTCCGCAACCTTGCAGAATATATAGTTGAATCCTACTTTCCTTAGTAAAAGTATTCTCTCAAACTTTATGATCATAATCATTCGTTTTTCCTCTATTTGTAGAATTCGGTTTCACGGAACAAATTTTGCTACGCCACTCAACAATTTGGAGGCAAGGTCAAATACCTTGTTTTGATCTTTTACTTTCTTCCACCTATATCTTCATCAAGACACATAAGACTTAGGACAACAGCAGGTTTGCCCCTTGTGGAACATGTATTCATAGTTTCCTAAGAATACGCTGCAAAGACTTATCTATTCGCCATGATTTCGAATTATCAAAAACCTCTAGAAACTTGAACATGCCATAACTCTTATGGTGTTGTTTCCATGAATCATTTAGATGTTCCTTTGTATTTCAAATGGGTGTTCGCTTATTTCGATCTCTAACTCTAAACGATAACTATAACTCCGGTAAGAGATAATATTAGACCATATGTATCTAATACAAAATGATTATGATATTTAGGCATTTCAACACATTTTGAATTTGTCCAATTATCATAATTTATGAAACTTTCAAGAGTCCCTTTTATGCCAAAATTAACTAAAATACTTTAGTCATGTCGATCAAATCAAAGATACTTTGTATTTCTGTTAATTTAATATCCTCCTTATTTTTTAAAACATTTGAACACTTCAAATAGTTTCAAACTTATGTTTCATTAAGTAAATACTCATATTCACTTAAATCCACAATGAAATAATGATTTTCACTATTTGTTGAAATATGATACATCAATATGTATAAAATTCAACATTAAGTATAAATAATGATTTCCACTATTAGTTGAAAATATGATACATCATTATGTATAAAGTTCAACATTTCTTCGCATATCACCGTTTTACCAGAATGCGGAGGTTTAGTCATTTCGTCAAACGAGGCATGGTTTTGCAAAGTCTCTAGATCAGATATCTAAGACCCCAATCTTCATTTAGAATGAAAAACATGCAGTAACCACCATGACTTAATCAATAGTGTCATATCATCATTAAACTTTGGATATCTTTTTAGCATTCTAATCCTTTACAAATTCTTAAACTACTATCATTAACATAGTGATGAGAATAACTCATTTATAATCGTAATGTGACCGCAAGGTATTATTCAAAAGAACAGTACAACTGGATTGTAACTTATTTATATGAATAATCATCTCGCTAAAATCAAGACACACAACCAAGGATTACAAAATTATATTCAAGTCCACTGATACGTCGTAAATGTATCTATAATTTTTTATGCTCCATGCTTGTTTTATATCAACTTTCTTATGTTTTGTCTACATTATGAGATACTTTTATGCATTTTCTGGGACTAACCTATAAACAAGATGCCACAGTGCTAGTTGCATGTTTTCTGCTGTTTTTGGTTTCAGAAAAGCTGGAAAAGAAATATTCTCGGAATTAGACGGGACAAAAGCCAAAGTTCCTATTTTACCGGGAGACTCATGGAGCCAGAAGACGAGACAGAGAGGGGCCAGGTCCTGGCCACACCATAGGGTGGCGCGGGTCCCCCTGGCCATGCCACCAGGTGGTGTGGGCCCCTCAGGCCTCCACCGACCTTGCCCTTTCGCCTATAAAAGCCCCCCGGGACAAAAACCCTAGACACGAGATCAGAATTCCATGAAAAGTTCCGCAGCACCGCCGCCACCGAAGAGGATATTCGGGGGACATAAGTCTCTGTTCCAGCACCCTGTCGGGACGGGTAAGTGCCCCCGGAGCCATCTCCATCGATTCCACCGCCATCTCCATCGCCGTTGCTGATTCCCATGATGAGGAGGGAGTAGTTCTCTCTCGAGGCTAAGGGCTCTACAAGTAGCTATGTGTTCATCTCTCTCTTTATGCATGATCTTATCAAGATCATGAGCTTTGTAATCTATAGATCTATTCTGCTACTCAAGTGCTTTAATGAATCTCTGCTTATCCCCACGTGTGTGAAGTTGACAGTGTGCACACCGTGTGGCACTTTGGCTAAGATTACATAAATACTTATCATGAGTATAATTTGAGTTGGATGTCTCTATGAGATTGTGGTGTTTGTTGGAACCATCTAGCGCTCAAGGTGACAGTGAGGGGTTATCTAGATGGAGAATGCGAACTTTAAGGTGTGTTGTTATAGCCCTACATCGTCCAACCTGGGAGTAGTTCAAGGTAGTATCATAAAGAGAAGATATTTATATGAGAGTGTTTACTAGTGAAAGTATGATCCCTAGGCCCTGTTTCTAAGCATTGAAACACCATTTACAATCAGTTATGTTACATGTTTGCTTGCTGCCACTCTTATTTCGGATTGCAATTACCACTTATAATCATTTATATTACTTGTATTTCACTATCTCTTCGCCGAACTAGTGCACCTATACACCTGACAAGTGTATTGGGTGTGTTGAGGACACGAGAGACTTCTTGTATCTTGATAGCAGGGTTGCTTGAGAGGGATACCTTTGACCACTTCCTCTCTGAGTTTGATAAACCTTGGGTAATCCACTTAAGGGAAACTTGTTGTTGTTCTACAAACCTCTGCACTTGGAGGCCCAACACTATCTACAAGAATAGAACCGTGCATAGACATCAAGCTATTTTCTGGCGCCGTTGCCGGGGAGGTAAGGTAAAAGGTACTCACACCCTCTAGCTACTAAGCTATCTTCTAGTATTGTTGCTCGTGTGTGAGTGCTCGAAGTTATTTCCTTTAGATTCTGCGATTATATCTTTTTGTTTCTTGTTTTTATTTTTCACTAGTTAGGCTTAATGGAAAACAACAACAAAAATTAGAGAGCTTTATAGTATTTATCTTGAGTTAGGACATGAAGTGTTTAAAGATAAAATTAAAAAACTTATGGGACTTTATTTGCGTGCTAATAGCAATGTTATTAGTATGAATTCTTTGAACACCATTATAGCTAATGCTATGGAAAATTCTAAGCTTGGGGAAGCTAGTTTTTATGAAAATGATCTTTTTAGTCCCCCAAGCACGGAGGAGAAAATTTACTTTGATGATACTATGCCTCCAATATATGATGATTACAATGATGAATATCATATTTTCAGTCCACCTACTATTGAGGAGAAAACTAATTATGATTACAATATGCCTCCTATATTTGATGATTATGGTGATGAGAATAATAATGATAGCTATTTTGTTGATTTTACTCCCACTACAATTAATAAGAATGACTATTTTTATGTGGAGAGTGTTAATTCTTTTATGCATGTGGCTCATGATAAGAATGTTTTATGTGATAGTTATATTATTAATTTTATTCATGATGCTACTGAAAGTTATTATGAGAGAGGGAAACATGGTTTTATGTATCTCAACAATATTAAGTTTCCCCTCTTTATGTTGAAATTTTTGAAGTTGCACTTGTTTTGCTTTCCTATGCTTGTTGCTTTGTGCTTTCATGACTTGTTTCTTTACAATATTATTTTTCATAGAAAGTGGGTTAGACTTAAATTTGTTCTATATTTTCTTCTTGATACTCTTTTTTACTTCAATTCATATTTCTTATGTGGTCATCATCGAAATTATCATGTCTATCTTAATGGCTATAAAGAAAGAGCTTTTGGGAGACAACCCATTATATGTTTGCAGTTTATTTTTGTTTCGTTGAGTCTTGGAAGTTATTACTTCTGTAATAACCTCTCCTTATCCTTTTTGTTTGGTTTTTGTTCCAAGAATAACCTCTAATGAGAGAGAAATAATGCTTGGGAATGTTGCTGTCCTGAAATAGATTTTTGTGCTTCGCTGTAAAAGTTCTTGAAAAATCTCTGTACGTCGGATTGAGCTGTAATTTTTTGTGATTCTTCCCCAGGTTGTTATCCAACTTTTGTTAGTTCAGCACTTTTCGATTTCAGCAACAGAAGGTTTTCAAAAAAATTGATTATTACCTGCTGGTCTGTTTTGACAAATTTCTGCTATTATTTGTATTTGCCTCTTAATCTCTTTCTCTTTGAGTTCTCTTTGATCACTTGAACTTTTAAAAGGAATTGCAACAGTATCTTGTGCTTTAATGGAAGTTTTACTTGTGTTGAAACTGAACCTAAAGACTTACTATCTTAAGTACACTAATGCTGCTAATGAAGATTGTGTGAAGTTTTGTATGAAGGAAATTTTGAAGTGTAGGGAAGAACAATGTGATAAGATGAAGTATGGACAAAATCTCAAGCTTGGGGATGCCACCCGTGTCACCTCAAGAAATATTCAAGAAGTACAAGCGTCAAAGCTTGGGGAGGCATCCCCTTCTTCATCAATAAAAATCTCAGGTTTTCTTCCAAACACTTCGTTTTTATTGTTTCATGCACAATTGTATTGTTCTTGGAGCATCTTTGTTTTTAGTTTTCTTTTGTTTGATTTGCTTAAATAAGTTGGTTGGATCCCAACAAACTTCTTTTGGAGAGAGACACACCCTGTTATTCATTGCCTAGAACACTCTAGTTTTCACTCTTATTGTTCTGTGAGTGTTTTCCTTTGCTAGCACTATGTTTATCCTTAGTTTTCGATTGGTGTTGGAAAAGAGTAGGAAGTTTCATGCTTATAGTGGTACAAAAGGAAGCTTGTTTTGACTGTGACTTAGACTTTATCATGTCATGCTAGATGTTGCTTTGACCATATGCTTAGTGATTATTGTTGTAGCATGACTTGTTACAAACAATTGAGATTGCTTAATGTGCCTTGAAAGAATCATGCGTTGTTTTAGCATATAAAAGCATAATATTGTGGTATTCTCCTTTGATGCTTTATTTGGGTTGACATGGCGCATGCTCACACCATGTTAAGACTATACCAAGTCACCATAGCTTCTATGATCATTTAGTTTTCGACTTGTAATATCACTTTATGCTTTAGTTAGTAATGTTTTGTCGCTTTGCATGATTATGGCCATTACTGCTTTCTTAGTTGGTCACTCCTAGTCTTTTGCTAGCCTCCACATGTACCAAGTATGAGTTCCACTCATGCATCCAACTCCAAATAAAACCAAGTTATTCCAAAGAGTCCACCATACCTACCTATTAGCATTATTGTTATTCCAAGTATATTCATGTTTTTATCTACCTTTCAAATTAAACTTGTTATGTGAAAATTAGTGATTAAAGCTCTCACGAACTTGATGGCACACTTTACTTTACTTGCACTTAATAAACTTGAACCATTGTGCCCATCTATGTTGCGTATATGCTTGCGTTTTGTAAGTTGTGAATTAGCAGAACCATGTTGTCATGGAGAACGCTTTCAACATTGCACTTTATTTAGTTGATATCATGTTCTTTTGCTTATGGATCCTGGCGGTGTGAAATGAAAGGGGAGCTTGTAAGGCTCATGGAGTTCATATATGTGTTAGAGAAAACGCCTGGGCGGCTGGTCTAAGCCATGCCTAATCATGGTGGAAACCTGCAGCGTAACCATAGTGAGCAATCTATGAAGCATCCTCTATATAAAAAAACCTATGCAAATAGGAAAGAAAAAAAAGAGAAAAAAAGAAAAAAAGCCTATGCAAATAGGAAATAAAAGGATCGTTGAGATGCTCACTGTCTTCTTGTCTTCTCATTTTGATATGGGGAATCTTCCGTATCATCGGGCAAGGGGTACCCCGTTGGCGGTTCTCTATGATACACATGTACTTACAATGACAAGAACTTACTTGTGACTAAAGTTGAGTAGCATGAGGAATGGTACTCATAAGTAAGGGGCATGAGATTTTCATCTTATAACTTGTCAAGCATATCCTCATATTTGTTCACTTTAACCTTAATCACCTAAAGATGCTTATGATAGGGGCAATGAGAGCTGAAAGCTAATAAGTACCATAATTTTTGGAAGCTCTTTATGAGACTTGAATCCCTGCTTCCTTCTATGAAGGGCCTTTCTTATACATTTATGTTGAGTCTCCATCTTCTATCTTTATGCACCTATTGAGAGAGCATAGTGGTCATTCTTAGTTTAATGTGCATTGTCCCAAAACATATTGATTGATTCATAATTTTGATATTGCTTGTTCTTAAACTATTTGTATCTAGTCACCCTTATGAACTTTGAAGGTGTCCTATGCATTTATGTTTTGCTACACGGACAAGCTGAATACCATTCTCATTATGTTTCCTATATGTGAAACAAACAAAAGTCTTTCAAAGCATTGTTATTCATGAATCTTTTGTTTGTACCTTTTCATGTTACAACATAGTTGCTATGTCTTATTGTTAGAACTATATCTTTCATGTCTATGTTAGAGTACTATGATCCCAGTTATCAATGTTTTACAAATACCTTGATCAAGATTGTAATGGTGCATGTCACCTCAAAAATTATTCTTTTTATCACTTACCTACTCGAGGACGAGTAGGAGTTAAGCTTGGGGATGTTGATACGTCGTAAACGTATCTATAATTTTTGATGCTTGATGCTTGTTTTATATCAACTTTCTTATGTTTTGTCTACATTATGAGATACTATTATGCATTTTCTGGGACTAACCTATTAACAAGATGCCACAGTGCCAGTTGCCTATTTTTTGCTATTTTTGGTTTCAGAAAAGTTGGAAAAGAAATATTCTCGGAATTGGATGGAACAAAAGCCAAAGTTCTTATTTTACCGAGAGACTCACGGAGCCAGAAGACGAGACGGAGAGGGGTCAGGGGCTAGCCACACCATAGGGTGGCGCGGGTCCCCCCTGGCCGTGCCACCAGGTGGTGTGGGCCCCTCAGGCCTCCACCGACCTTGCCCTTTCGCCTATAAAAGCCCCTCGGGACGAAAACCCTAGACACAAGATCAAAATTCCACGAAAAGTTCTGCAGTGCCGCCGCCACCGAAGAGGAGATCCGGGGGACAGAAGTCTCTGTTCCGGCACCCTGCCGGGACGGGGAAGTGCCCCCGGAGCCATCTCCATCTATTCCACCGCCATCTCCATCGTCGTTGCTGATTTCCATGATGAGGAGGGAGTAGTTCTCTCTCGAGGCTAAGGGTTCTACAAGTAGCTATGTTTTCATCTCTCTCTATGCATGATCTTATCGAGATCATGAGCTTTGTAATCTATAGATATATTCTGCTACTCAAGTGCTTTAATGAATCTCTACTTATACCCACGTGTGTGAAGTTGACAATGTGCACACCGTGTGGCACTTTGGCTAAGATTACATAAACACTTATCATGAGTATAATTTGAGTTGGATGTCTTTATGAGATTGTGGTGTTTGTTGGAACCATCTAGCACTCAAGGTGACAGTGAGGGGTTATCTAGATGGGGAATGCGAACTTTAAGGTGTGCTGTTATAGCCCTACATCGTCCAACCGGAGAGTAGTTCAGGGTAGTATCATAAAGAGAAGATATTTATATGAGAGTGTCCACTAGTGAAAGTATGATCCCTAGGCCTTGTTTCTAAGCATTGAAACACCGTTTACAATCAGTTATGTTACATGTTTGCTTGCTGCCACTCTTATTTCAGATTGTAATTACCACTTATAATCATCTATATTACTTGTATTTCACTATCTCTTCACCGAACTAGTGCACCTATACACCTGACAAGTGTATTGGGTGTGTTGGGTACATAAGAGACTTCTTGTATCTTGATTGCAGGGTTGCTTGAGAGGGATACCTTTAACCACTTCCTCCCTGAGTTCGATAAACCTTGGGTAATCCACTTAAGGGAAACTTGCTGCTGTTCTACAAACCTCTGCACTTGGAGGCCCAACACTGTCTACAAGAATAGAAGCGTGCGTAGACATCATCCACTAATCCAAATGATAAACTTTTAAGGAAAGGGGGTGATGTCGGTCATCAACTATTTTGCTTGCTGTCATTAAGCCACATTTCCTCAAGTCCAACAATTCTCATGCATACAATCCTGTTTTCACAAAACGGGACAAGTATCCAATACTTACGTAAACTGCAACAAGTTTTGCAAGAATTACATTTATAACTTTGTATATCTGACATGTATTCTTTTCATTCATGACCTCCATTGCAATCAAGCCCTTCTGAGAGTTCTCAACTCTAATGAGAGATCTCTAAGTGATTCTCTAAATATTCTCTTTTCATCCATGATGGAGGAAAACTCATCCAACGGCTCATACTTTATGTGCCAGATCTTACATAATACAAAATTGTAGTACAACTCTCCATCACATGGAGAATGGCTTATGGAGAAAACACAAATGTTGTAGAGTCATCGGATTATCTCCTAATGGTTATTGTATCAAGAAGAGAATATCATCTTATTACAAGGATATCCCTCAAACGTGGGTATTAATCTAAGAAGTTTGACCCTTTTGCTAAGTTCCACATCAAGCAAGAAATTTCCCATGGTCGCAAAAGACCTCAATGGGATAGTCCATGATCTACTAAGATATTTGCAAATATACATCAAGACTAAGTTCATAATATGAATCCAATCCTAATTGAGCTCCCACTAAAACTGTCATCCCCTGGATGATTTTAGTGATCACATGATCCCAATCCGCTACACCACCCCCGGTCGTCATGGCCGGCAATGCAGTTTCAAAGGTAGACATTCCCCAATGTCAATCACATCATCCATGTGACTCATGCTCGACCTTTTGATCTCTTGTGTTCTGGGGCCATGTCTACACATGCTAGGCTCGCCAAATCTAACTTGTGTGTATTTGCAGTGCAACATGGCTTACACCCACTATATGTGACGCAGATATGTCTGACACCCGATCATCACGGCCTACCTCATAACGGAGAACTTTCTTGGTGGTACACACACAAGGGAAACACTATCATTGGAATTAATTAGGGATTATCTTATTTGCTACCATTGAGTATCTAATACTAGCATATAATAAGATGTAAAACAGGTATCAACATCACATGTATATTGTGATATGATATGGTCCTTCTTCTTGAGCCTTTATCTCCATCAAGCGCTCCGGCATGATCTCCACCTTGCCCCTGGTTTGATGCCAAGTCCACAACGCCACCAGCAGGTCGTCCATCAGAATGATGACTATTACTATAGTACTTAGTAACAGAAAAGTAAACTACTTTACCTTTGTAACAAAGAATACATATCATAACACAAGCCCTCCTGCAAAACAAAGTTAGACGCCTCTACTCTATCTTTTATAAGTTTTACGTGGTTGTTAGGGCTTTCGTAATAGAACCGTTTCTAATCTACGAACTTTCAAACCACAACATGGATCCAACAGTTGTCTCTACTACACCCCTTTCGGGGCCCTCTGTTGTAAATGCCATATCGACTATTTAATGAGAGATAGACACCCACTAGCCACTTATATGGAGCAAGTTGTATGTCGAGTGTGGAACTAGTCTTGCATACGAATATTCGTAAGGTTGGTCTGGGTCGCTTCATCAAACAATATCGCAATATAAATAAGTACACATTAGAGGGTAACAACTAGGGATCAATGCCCGCACAATACTTGTATATACTGGCCGTACAACACTCCTACGCATAGATCGGCTCTAATGTTGGAGATATGCAAAAGAGGCAATAATAAAATGGTTATTATTATATTTTTGTGTTTATGATGAATGTTGACATCCAATGCTATAATATTATTATTAGGAAACACTAATACTTGTATGTTTTGTAAACATAAAAGAGTCCCTAGTAAGCCTCTTGTTGAGACTAGCTTGTTGATTAATAGATGATCATGGTTTCCTGATCGTGCACATTGGATGTTATTAATAACAAGATCATATCATTAGGAGAATGATGTGATGGACACACACCCATAGTAAGCATAGCATAAGATCAAGTCATTAAGTTCGTTTTGCTACAAGCTTTCATATACATTGTAACCTAATCCTTTGACCATGAGATTGTGTTAATCATCATCACCGGATGAGTGCTTTGATCACATCAAACGCCGCTTCGTAACTAGGTGGTTATAAAGGTGGCATTAGGTATTCTGAAAGTATGTGTTGAAGCGCATGGATCAAGACTGGGATTTGTCCATCCATATGACTGACATATATGCTCTAGGCCCTCTCGGTGGAATGTCATCTAATTAGCTTGCAAGCATGTGACTAGGTCACAAGGGATGACATATCACGGAACGAGTAAAGATTACTTATCGGTAACAAGGTTGAACTAGGTATGGAGATACTGATGATCGAACCTCGGATAAGTAGAGTATCGCTTGACAAAGGGAATTGTTTTCGTATGTTAATGGTTCTACCGATCACGAAGTCATCATTGAGTATGTGGGAGTCATTATGGATCTCCAGATCCCGCTGATGGTTATTTGATCGGAGAGGTGTCTCAATCATGTCTACATATTCGCGAACCGTATGGTGACACACTTAAGGTTCGATGTTGTTTTAGGTAGATATGGAATATGCGTTGGAGACCGAATGTTGTTCGGAATCTCGGATTGGATTCGGGACATCACGAGGAGATCCGGAATTGTCCGGAGAATATGATTCATATAATGGAGATCATTTTCTGAGTTTCGGAAATGTTTCGGAGTATTCATATGGAGGTTCTAGAAGGTTTCAGAGTGTTCTGGAAAGTTCTAGAAGGTTTCAGAGTGTTCTGGAATTTACTTGAAAACCAAGAAAGGGGAATACTTAGGGGGGAAGAAAACTCCCCCTCCCTTGGCGCGCCGGCCCTAGAGGGCCAAGGGGTCCAGCCCTAGGCCACACCCCCTCTATATAAAGAAGGGTGGGGGCGCCTCCCCTTGCTCCTTCCACCCAAAACCCTGGCCGCCTCTCTCCTCTACCATCCTCATGCTCCGGCTTAGGCGAAGCCCTGCAGAAATTCTTCTCCACCACCACCACCACCACGCCGTCGTGCTGCTGGGATTCTGTGGAGATCTACCACCTCCGCTGCTCACTGGAACAGGGAGAGGAAGGTCTACATCTACTCCGCACGTGTGACCAACTACATAAGCGCTACCGGAACGTGGCGCCGGAAGGATCGTCTACTCGATCTTGAGATCGGCAAGTGATCGTATACATCAACTACGAGATCCGATCTCGAACAAGGCTTTGGATCTACAAGGGTTAGTACAAATCTATCTCATTGCACCTATCTCCTCGATTAGATCTTGGCTTTTCCATAGATTAGATTTTGGTTTAGTTCGTTCTTGCGGTAGAATTTTTTTGTTTTCCATGCTACAAACCTATCAGTGGTATCAGAGTCGTGTCTATGCGTAGACTGGTTGCACGAGTAGAACACAATGGTTTTGTGGGCATTGATGCTTTTGTTGTCGTTGTCTTCACGTGGACTTTGCATCTTGCAGGATAGTGGGATGAAGCGGCTCCGGCTAACCTTACATGTTCTCATATATGAGACTTGCTCCACGCTTGACGTGCAACTTGCATTGCACATGTGGCTTTGCGAGTGTCTGTCTCTCCCACCATAGTTAAGATTCAATTTACAATTAGCATGTGACTATACTTGTATCAGTGTTGTGGTTCTTGTTCGTAGTTAAGATCGGTTCTTATGCGAAAGCCCCAAACCACATAAAACATGCAAAGAAAATTAGAGGCGTCTAACTTGTTTTTGCACGTGCATGTGTTGTGATATGGCCACGATGTTGATTGTGAATATATTTGATGTATGCAATGATACTTATTGTAATATGGCAACCAACAGGACCCTAATGGTTGTCTTTAGATTTTGTTAAGACCCGCGTGTCTATTCATCATGCAATAGCTTTATTCCAAGCAGTTGTTATAGTTGCTATTAGTGATGGATAACCATGAAGCAGCGCCACTGACCTTGACGCTATGCCGGTGATGATGGAGATCATGTTCGTGCTTTGGAGATGGAGATCAAAGGCACAAGAAGAAAGGCCATATCATGTCACATATTATGAATTGCATGTGATGTTAATCCTTTTGCATCTTGTATTGCTTAGATCATGACGATAGCATTATAAGATGATCCTTCTCACTAAATATCAAGTAATAAAGTGTCCGTCCTTAGTAGGTGATACGTTGCAAACGTATCTATAATTTTTGATGTTCCATGCTTGTTTTATATCTACTTTCTTATGTTTTGTCCACACTTTGTAGTATTTTTACACATTTTCTAGAACTAACCTATTAACAAGATGCCACAGTGCCAGTTGCATGTTTTCTGCTGTTTTTGGTTCCAGAAAAGCCAGAAAATGTATATTCTCGAAATTGGACGGGACAAAAGCCAAAGTCAATATTTCACCGAGGGGAACACGGAGCCAGGACGAGACAGAGAGGGGCCAAGGGCCGGCCACACCACCTGGCCACGGGGCCAGGCCTGGCCCGCGCCTAGGGGTGGTACAGCCGCCTCGGGCACCCCCTCGGCCTCCCCTTTCTCCTATAAGAAGCCTCCGATATAGAAACCCTAAGTACCCGATCAAAATTCCACGAAAGAGTCTGTAGCCGCTGCCATCTTCATCCCTAGATCGGGAAGGATCTAAAGCTCTTCTCGGCACCCTACCGGAGGGGAGAGATCACCCTGGAGGCCTTCTTCATCACCATGCCTGCCTCTGGTGTGATGCGTGAGTAGTTCATTCCTAGACTACGGGTCCATGTAGTAGCTAGATGGCTGGTTCTTCTCCTTTGTGCTATCATGTTTGGATCTTGTGAGCTCCGTTCATGATCAGGATCATCTATTTGTAATCCTACATGTTGTGTTTGTGGGGATCCAATGGATATTGAGATGTTATATTAGATTGATTATTGATTCTACCATGTCTTTGTTATTTGTGATCTTGCATGCTTTCCGTTGTTAGTAGCTATCTTGGCCGAGTAGATTCTAGCAACTCCAAGAGGGAGTATTTATGCTTGATAGTGGTTCATGCCTCTAGTAATCTAGGGAAGTGATAGAAATCTCTAAGGTACTAGATGTGTTGTTGCTACTAGGGAGAAAACAACAATCCTTTGTTCATAGAACAATCGTATTGTTTACTTCATACACTTTGCTTAATGCAATTATCTGTTGCTTGCAACTTAATACTGGAGGGGGGTCGGATGATAACCTGAAGGTGGATTATTAGTCATAGATGCAGTTGGATTACGGTCTATGTATAATATTGTAATGCCCAATCAAATCTCATAGGAGTCAAGATGATTAGTATATGCATGTATACTTTCTCGATATTTGTCAATTTCCCCGCTGTAATTTGTTCACCCAACAGGTCATCTATCTTAAGGATAATCACCTCTAGTGAACTATGGACCCCGGTCCTTTCTTTTCCCTTCAATCTACAATCTACTATTTACTATTTTCTGTTTACTTTCTGCAAGCAATTACTATCTTCCACACAATACGTTTAATCCTTTGTTTTCAGCAAAACCGGTGAGATTGACAACCTCAGTGTAAGTTGGGGGCAAAGTTCTGTGGTTGTCAAACCTGGCCAACGGGCCGGCCTGGCACGGCCCAGTCCTGGCACGCGCTAAACGGGCCTGGCCCGGCACGGCCCGCCGGGGCCTGCCAAGCTCACGTGTCGTTCTAGGCCAGCACGCGTGCCCGGCTTTGCGGCCCGAGCCCGGCCCCGGTGCCTGGCGGGCCGGCCCGTGTAGGACGCGAGCCTGCTAGGTGTTTTCTGGTGGCCCGCCGAATTTATCCTATAACAAGGGTGAGAGTCCTTTCTAAATCAGCAAAGTTTGCTTGGTTCGGTGGTCATGTGGTGGGAGTGGAAGGACCAGGTCGCTAGTTCGATCCCCCGGTTCACCTTTTTGCGCATATATATCAAATTTTACCGCGTGTACGGGCTTCACGGGCCGTGTCGGGCCGGCACGCGTGCCCGAAGACGCGGCCCAGGCACGGCCCCACTCCTTCATGGGCCGGCACGGGCCGGGTCGTGCCTGTGCCGTGCCATTTCCGCGTGCCGCGGGCCGGCCCGCCTCAGGCATGGCCCGATGTCCAGGTTTGGTGGTTGTATTGTGCAGGATTCCAAGTTGGAAACAACACCTTGGAGGTGTTTCCTTGCTCCTACTGGTTCGATAACCTTGGTTTCATAACTGAGGGAAAACTTGCTGTTGTGCTCATCATACCTTCCTCTTGGAGTTCACCAACGAGCTCGAATATATTTTGAGCCATCAAGCTATTTTTCTAGCGCCGTTGCCGGGGAGTCAAGGACATCTTCACAAGGGGAGTCCCTCATAATCAATCTCTTTACTTTGTTGTTTTCGTCTTGCTTAGTTTATTCCTGCTTTGTTTGCTTGTTTCTTTATCAAAAACACACAAAAAAAGTTGTACTAGTTTGCTTCCTTTATCAAAAACATAAAAAAAATGTTTCCTCGTTCTTATCCCACCATGTTGATCCACAAGTTCACCCTAAAAGACCTTGCAATAGGTAGTGGCTCTATAATTGGAAAAGATAATATTGAAGAATTCTTTAATCATGTTAGTAAGCATGAGGATATTGAGGATAGATCACTTGCAGAACTTGCTCCAAATTATGAAATTGCTGCAGCTTCTTTAGTTCACATGTTGGAAGCTAGGTTTGTTAACCTTAACCCCATAATGCAAGTAATGTTTCTTAAACTTAAAGAAGTTGAGGACCCTGAAAAGAGAGATTTTATTCTAGAAACCTTGCTTGAAGAATTCTATGATGTTGCTAAGGAAGCTAGAAAAGTCTTTGATCGTTTTAATATGCTAGTCTCATGTGTAGATATTATTGGTACACGAGAAAAGATGGACAAAACCGAACCTAATGGGGAGGGAATTAAGATACCAATACCTTTTAAACTTGTAGGAATGCATGAAGCCTTAGAAAAGAATTTTGATCGGATTGTTCCTGAAAACCCGTTTGATGAAAATAGTGAACCCAAGAGCATTGAGAGATGATCCTCTAGAACCTATTTGGATGAGATACCTTACCTTGTTTAAGATATTTCTGGTATCAATCTTAATGCTTCTTCATTTGAGAATACTTGATTCTTTTCTTGCTTCTTATGCCTAACTTAAAGGCGTTAAAGAAAAGTACTTATTGGGAGATAACCCAAAAGTTTTAGTTGAGTCTTCGAAGTTATTGCTTCAGTAATAACTTCTCCTTATCGTTTTTGTGTGGTTTTTGTGCCAAGAGTAACCTCTAATGAGAGAGAAGTAATGCTTGGGAAAGTTGTTGTCCCGAAACAGATTTTTGTGCTTCGCTATAAACATTCGTGAAAAATCTCTGTACGTCGGTTTGAGCTGTAATTTTTTGTGCTTATGCCCCAGGTTGTTATACAACTTTCGTTAGTTCAACACTTTTCGATTTGAGCAGCAGAAGGTCTTCAAAAAAATCGGTTTCTACATGTTGGTCTGTTTTGACAGATTTCTGCCATTATTTGCATTTGCTTCATATTGATTCCTTTTTGGGTTCTTTTTGGGAAATTGAGATTTTTTAGGGAATTGCTACGGTAGCTTGTGTCTTGAGTGAAAGTTATGCCGTTTTAAACCTAAAACCCCAAAGGTCTATTATCTTTTGAACACACTAATGTTGCTAATGAAGATTGTGTGAAGTTTTGTATGAAGGAAAAATTTCAGGTGTAAGGGAAGAATGATGTAATGAGATGAAGAATGGACAAAAGCTCAAGCTTGGGGATGCCACCCCATGTCACCCCAAGAAATATCCAAGAAGTGCAAGCGTCAAAGCTTGGGGATGCCCAAGGCATCCCCTTCTTCATCAATAAAAATCTCAGGTTTCTTCCAAACACTTCATTTTTATTATTTCATACACAGTTATGTTGTTCTTGGAGCGTCTTTTTTCATTTGCTTAGTTCGCTTGAATAAATTGGTTGGACCCCCGAATTCATACATTAGTTTTCAGATAAGTTGGTTTGGATTGGAAAAGAGTAGAAAAAGTTCATGCTTAAGTGGTAAAAAGGAGCTTGTTTTTGACTGTGGCCTATGCTTTGTCATGTCATGCTTGATATTGTTTTGACTTTATGCTTAGTGTTTTTTGCTGTAGCATGACATGTTATAAACAATTGAGATTGCTTAATGTGCCTTGAAAGAATCATGCGTTGTTTTAGCATATTAAAGCATAGTATTGTGGTATTCTCCTTTGATGCTTTATTTGGGTTGACTTGGCGCATGCTCACACCATCTTAAGACTATACCAAGTCACCATAGCCCCTATGATCATTTAGTTTTCGACTTGTAATATCACTTTATGCTTTAATTAATGATGTTTTGTCGCTTTGCATGATTATGGCCATTATTGCTCTCTTAGTTGGTCGCTCCCAGTCTTTTGCTAGCCTCCATACCAAGTATGAGTTCCACTCATGCATCCAACTCCAAATAAAACCAAGTTATTCAAAAGAGTCCACCATACCTACCTATTAGCATTTGCTATACCAAGTATATTCATGTTTTTATCTACCTTCTGAATTAAACTTGTTATGTGAAAATTAGTGATTAAAGCTCTCACGAACTTGATGGCACACTTTACTTTTCTTGCCCCTAATAAACTTGAACCATTGTGTCATTTATGTTGTATATGCTTGCACTTATACGTTGGGGATTAGCAGAACCATGTTGCCATGGGGAACGCTTTCAACATTGCACTTGTACATTGTACTCAGTTGATATCATGCTCTTTTGTTTATGGATGTCATCGGTGTGAAATGAAAGGGGAGCTTGTAAGTCCATGGAGTTATGTATGTGCGTTAGAGAAACGCCTGGGCGGCTGGTCTAATCCATGCCTAATCATGGTGGAAACCTGTAGTGCAGCGTAACCATAATGAGCAATCTATGAAGCATTCTTATTATATAAAAAACAGATAGAGATTGAGAAAAAAGAAAAACAAGATGAGAAAAGAGGAATAAGAGAAAAAACACCATTTTCCCATGGTAAATAAGAAGATGCTGAGATGCTTATTGTCTGCTTGCCTTGTCATTTTGATATGGGAATTCTTCCGTATCATCGGGCAAGGGGTACCCCGTTGGCGGTTCTCTATGATACACATGTACTTACTATGACAAGAACTTACCGGTAACTAAACTTGAGTAGCATGAGGAGCAGCCCTCGTATTCAAGGGACTTGAGATTGCCAACTTATACTTTGTCAAGCATATACTCAATAGTTTGTTCACTTTAACCTTAATCACTTCAAGATGCTTATGATAGGGGCAATGAGATCTGAAAGCTAATAAGTACCATAATTTTTGGAAGCTCTTTATGAGACTTGAAGCCCTGCTTCCTTCTATGAAGGCCTTTCTTTTACTTTTATATTGAGTCTCCATCTTCTATCTTAATGCACCTATTAAGAGAGCATAGTGGCCATTCTTAGTTTAATGTGCATTGTCCCAAGACTTATTGATTGATGCATAACTTTGATATTGCTTGTTCTTAAACTATTTGTATCTAGTCACCCTTATGAACTTTGAAGGTGTCCTATGCATTTATGTTTTGCTACACTATGAGGGACAAGCTGAATACCATTCTCATTATGTTTTTCTTTATGTGAAACAAACAAACATCTTGCAAAGCATTGTTATTCATGAATCTTTTGTTTGTACCTTTTCATGCTACAATATAGTTGCTATGTCTTATTGTTAGAACTATATCTTTCATGCTATGTTAAAGTACTATGATCCCAGCTATCAATGTTCTACAAATACTTTGATCAAGATTATGATGGTGCATGTCACCTCAAAAATTATTCTATCTTTTTTATCACTTACCTACTTGAGGACGAGCAGGAGTTAAGCTTGGCGATGTTGATACGTTGCAAACGTATCTATAATTTTTGATGTTCCTTGTTTCATATATACTTTTTTATGTTTTGTCCACACTTTGGAGTATTTTTACACATTTTCTGGAACTAACCTATTAACAAGATGCCATAGTGCCAGTTGCCTGTTTTCTGCTGTTTTTGGTTCCAGAAAATCTAGAAAATGTCTTAGAATTGGACAAGACAAAAGCCAAAGTCAATATTTCACCGAGGGGAACACGGAGACAGAAGACGAGACGGAGAGGGGCCAGGGGCCAGCCACACCACCTGGTTGTGTGGCCAGGTCTGGCCCACGCCTAGGGGTGGTGCAGCCGCCTCGGGCACCCCCTCGGCCTCCCCTTTCGCCTATAAGAAGCCTTTGATACAGAAACCCTAAGTAACCGATCAAAATTCCACGAAAGAGTCTGTAGCCGCTGCCATCTCCATCCCTAGATAGGGAGGGATCTGAAGCTCTTCTCGGCACCCTATCAGAAGGGATAGATCACCCTGGAGGCCTTCTTCATCACCATGCCTGCCTCCGGTGTGATGCGTGAGTAGTTCATCCCTAGACTACGGGTCCATGTAGTAGCTAGATGTTTGTTTCTTCTCCTTTTGTGCTACCATGTTTAGATCTTGTGAGCTCCGTTCATGATCAAGATCATCTATTTGTAATCCTACATATTGTGTTTGTGGGGATCCGATGGATATTGTGATGCTATTTCAGATTGATTATTGATTCTATCATGTCTTTGTTATTTGTGATCTTGCATGCTTTCCGTTATTAGTAGCTATCTTAGCCGAGTAGATGTTAGCAACTCGAAGAGGGAGTATTTATGCTCGATAGTGGGTTCATGCCTCTAATAATCTAGGGAAGTGACAAAAATCTCTAAGGTACTAGATGTGATGTTGCTACTAGGGAGAAAACAGCAATCCTTTGTTCATAGAATAATTGTATTGTTTACTTTACACACTTTGCTTAATGCAATTATCTGTTGCTTGCAACTTAATACTGAAAGGGGTTCGGATGATAACCTAAAGGTGGATTATTAGTCATAGATGCAGTTGGATTACGGTCTATGTATAATGTTGTAATGCCCAATCAAATCTCATAGGAGTCAAGATGATTAGTATATGCATGTATGCTTTCTCGATATTTGTCAATTGCCCCGCTGTAATTTGTTCACCCAACATGTCATCTATCTTAAGGAGAATAACCTCTAGTGAACTATGGACCCCGGTCCTTTCTTTTACCATCAATCTACAATCTACTATTTATTGTTTTATGTTTACTTTATGCAAGCAATTACTATCTTCCACACAATACGTTTAATCCTTTGTTTTCAGCAAAACCGGTGAGATTGACAACCTCACTGTAACTTGGGGACAAAGTTTTATGGTTGTGTTGTGCAGGATTCCAAGTTGGAAACAACACCTTGGAGATGTTTCCTTGCTCCTACTAGTTCTATAACCTTGGTTTCATAACTGAGGGAAAACTTGCTGCTGTGCTCACCATACATTCCTCTTGGGGTTCCCCAACGAGCTCGAATATATTTTGAGCCATCAGTAGGCACCGTTGCTAACACTCGTCGTTTCGAAGCATCTCGTGATGATCGAGTGTTATAGATTCTATGTGTGCATACAATGAGTGTAAGCCAGATTTGCACATGCAGATACTAAGGTTAATCTTGACGAGCCTAGCATGTACAGACATGGTCTCGCAACACGAAATACCAAAAGGTAAAGCATGAGTCATATGAATGATATGATGAACATGTTGATTGTTCGCCTTTGAAGCTACATCTTCTCTCGTGAAGATCGGACTTGGTATAGTGGATTTGGTTCGTGTAATCACTAAGGAAACGTGAGGGATGTTATTTTGAGTAGGAGTTCACTCAGTTAATTTAAGAATTAAATTTGAACTCAATTTGTCATAACTTAGTCTAAACTCTTTGCAAATATGTTGTAGATCATGGCGACCCCCTCCATCAATTTTAATGCGTTCCTAGAGAAAGAAAAGCTGAAAAACTATGAAAGCAACTTCACGAACTGGTTTCGTGGATTGAGGATTGTCCTCAGCGCTGGTTAGTTGACCTATGTGCTCGATGCACCGCTAGGTGACCCACCTGCAGAGGATGCTTCCGATGATGTGAAAAATGTTTACGTCACTCGGAAGAACCACTACTCCACAGTTCAGTGTGCCATCCTGTATGGTTTAGAATCGGAGCTTCATAAGTGTTTTGAGCACCGCGACCCTTTTGAGATTATCAATGAGCTCAAGCTGATCTTTGAGACTCATGCAGCCGTGGAGAGCTATGAGGCCTTCGAGAAGTTCTTTAACTGTAAAATGGAAGAGGGCAGCTCCGTTAGCAAGCACGTGCTCAAAATGTCTGGGCACACGAACATGCTCCAAGAATTGGGAATAACAATTCCTAATGCGTTGGGGATTCATCATGTCCTCCAACCACTACCACCTAGTTACAAGAACTTTGTGATGAACTACAATATGCATTGCATGAACAAGACATTGCCTGAACTCTTCTCCATGCCGAAAACTGCTGAAGTGGAGATTAAGAAGGAGCACCAAGTGTTGATGGTCAATAAGACCACCAATTTCAAGAAACAGGGCAAGCCTAAGAACAAGGGAAACTTCAAGAAGGACGGCAAGAAAGCTGCCGCACCTGCTAAGAAGCCCAAGGCTGGTCCTAAGCCTAATACTGAGTGCTTCTACTGCAAGGGTGAAGGTCACTGGAAGCGCAACTGCCCCAAGTACCTAGCAGATATGAAGAATGACAACATCAAGAAGAAAGGTATATTTGATATACATGTTATTGATGTGTATCTTACTAGTAATCATAGTAGTGCCTGGGTATTTGATACTGGTTCGGTTGCTCATATTTGTAACTCGAAATAGGAGCTACGAAAAAAACGAAGACTGGCGAGAGACGAGGTGACGGTGCACGTTGGAAATGGCTCCAAGGTTGATGTGATCGCCGTCGGCACGCTCCCTCCTCATCTACCTTCGGGATTAGTTTTGAACTTGAATAATTGTTATTTGGTGCCTGCGTTAAGCATGAACATTATTTCTAGATCTTTTTTATTGCGAGACGGTTACTTGTTTAAGTCTGAGAATAATGGTTGTTCGATTTATATGAGTAATATTTATTATGGTAATGCACCTGAGATGAATGGTTTATTCTTATTGAATCTCGATAGTAGTGATACACATGTTCACAACATAGATGCTAAATGAATAAAAATGAATGATAATTCTACATACATGTGGCACTGTCGTCTTGGTCACATTGGAGTGAAGCGCATGAAGAAACTCCATTCCGATGGCCTTCTTGAATCACTTGATTTTGAATCACTTGAAAGATGCGAAGCATGTCTAATGGGAAAAATGACTAAGACTCCATTCTCTGGGATAATGGAGCGAGCTATGGACTTATTGGAAATAATACATATCGATGTGTGCAGCCCAATGAGCGTAGCATCGCGTGGTGGATATCGTTATGTTCTTACTTTCACAAATTACTTGAGTATATATGGGTATGTGTACTTTATGAAACATAAGTCCGAAACTTTCGAGAAGTTTAAGGAATTTCAAAGTGAAGTAGAAAATCATCGTAACAAGAAGATTAAGTTTCTACGTTCTGACCGCGGAGGTGAATATCTAAGTTACGAGTTTGGCATGCATTTAAAGAAATGCGGAATACTTTCACAATTGACACCGCCGGGAACACCACAGCATAATGGTGTGTCTGAACGTTGTAATCAAACTCTCTTAGATATGGTTCGGTATATGGTGTCTCTTACAGATTTATCGTTATCATTTTGGGGTTATGCATTAGAGACAACCGTATTCACTTTAAATAGGGCACCATCTAAATCCGCTGAAACGACACCGTATGAATTGTGGTTTGGCAAGAAACCTAAGTTGTCGTTCCTCAAAGTTTGGGGCTGCGAAGCGTATGTAAAGAAGCTACAACCCGAAAAGCTTGAACCCAAAGCGGAAAAATGCGTCTTCATAGGATACCCTAAAGAAACAATTGGGTATACCTTCTATCATAGATCCGAAGGCAAAGTTTTCGTTGCTAAGAATGGATCCTTTCTTGAGAAGGAGTTTCTCTCGAAAGAAGTGACTGGAAGAAAAGTAGAACTCGGCGAGGTTGTTGAACCTTCTCTCGGATTTGAGTGTTGCGCAGCATCGAAAGATGTTTCTGTGCCGCCTGCACCAATAAGAGAGGAAGCTAATGATGATCATCATGAAACTTTGAACAAAGTTGCTAGTGAACCTCACAGGTTGACAAGGGTTTGTGCCACTCCTGGTTGGTATGACCCTGCGTTGAATGTCATGTTGGTGGACAACATCGACAACCCTGCGACGTATGAGGAAGCTATGATGAGCCTAGATTCTGACAAATGGCAAGAAGCCATGAAATCCAAAATGGGATCCATGTACGAAAACCAAGTATGGACTTTGGTGGACTTACCGGATGGTCGCAAGGTTGTCGAGAACAAATGGATCTATAAAAGAAAAACATATGTTGATGGTAATTTTACTGTCTATAAAGCTCGACTTGTCGCGAAAGGGTTCCGACAAATTCAAGGAGTTGACTACGATGATACTTTCTCACCGGTAGGAAGCTAAATTCTGTAAGGATTTTGTTAGCAACCGCTGCATATTTTGATTATGAGATTTGGCAGATGGATGTCAAAATGGCATTCCTTAATGGTGACATTGAGGAAGAGTTGTATATGGTACAACCCAAATGTTTTGTCGATCCTAAAGATGCTGACAAGGTGTGCAAGCTTCAGTGCTTGATTTATGGACTAAAGCAAGCATCCCGGAGTTGGAATCAATGTTTTGATAAGGTGATAAAAACCTTTGGATTTATACAAACTTATGGAGAAGCTTGTATCTACAAGAAAGTGAGTGGGAGCTATGTAGCATTCTTAATACTATATGTGGATGACATATTGTTGACTGGGAATGATATAGAACTTCTTGAAAGTGTCAAGGCCTATTTGAATAATAGTTTTTCAATGAAAGATCTTGGTGAAGCGGCATACATTTTAGGCATCAAGATTTATAGAGATAGATCAAGACGCTTGATAGCGCTTTCACAAAGTACATACCTGGACAAGGTTCTAAAGAGATTTAGAATGGAAGCAAGCAAGAAAGGGTTCTTACCCATGTTGCCAGGTAAGACCTTGAGTAAGACTCAAAGTCCAGCTACGGCAGAAGATAGAGAGAAAATGAGTAAAATCCCCTATGCCTCGGCCATAGGCTCTATCATGTATGCCATGCTGTGTACAAGATCGGATATAGCACACGTCGTTAGTTTGACTAGCAGATATCAAAGTGATCCTGGAATGGAACACTGGACAGTGGTCAAAAATATCCTCAAGTACCTGAATAGGACTAAGGATATGGTTCTTTCTTATGGAGGTGATGAACAGCTTGTTATAAACAGTTAGACCGATGCTAGTTGGAACACCGATCCGGATGACTCGAAGTCACGGTCTGGATACATATTTATTTTAAATGGTGCTGTAGTGAGCTGGAGGAGTGCCAAGCAAAGCGTTGTGGCGAAATCTTTAACTGAATCGGAATACATAGCTGCTTCGGAGGCTACGCAAGAAGCGATATGGATGAAGGAGTTCATTACTGAGCTTGGTGTGGTTCCTAGTGCGTTGGACTCGATGGCCATCTATTGTGACAACACGGGTGCCATAGCCAATGCACAGGAGCCAAGGTCACACAGCAAGCTGAAGCACATCAAGATACGTTTCCATGCTATTCGCGAGTATGTCCAAGATGGTGACATAAAGATTTACAAAGTACACATTGATCTGAATGTGGCAGATCTGTTGACTAAACCTCTCCCTAGAGCAAAAACATGACCAACACCAGAACGCCATGGGTGTTAGGTACATTACAATGTAATCTAGATTATTGACTCTAGTGCAAGTGGGAGACTGTTGGAGATATGCCCAAGAGGCAATAATAAAATGGTTATTATTATATCTTTGTGTTTATGATGAATGTTTACATCCCATGCTATAATTGTATTATTAGGAAACACTAATACTTGTGTGTTTTGTAAACATAAAAGAGTCCCTAGTAAGCCTCTTGTTGAGACTAGCTTGTTGATTAATAAATGATCATGATTTCGTGATCATGGACATTGGATGTTATTAATAACAAGATCATACCATTAGGAGAATGATGTGATGGACACACACCCATAGTAACCATAGCATAAGATCAAGTCATTAAGTTCATTTTGCTACAAGCTTTCATAGATATAGTAACCTAATCCTTCGACCATGAAATTGTGTTAATCACCATCACCGGATGAGTGCTTTGATGACATCAAACGCCGCTTCATAACTAGGTGGTTATAAAGGTGGCATTAGGTATTCTGAAAGTATGTGTTGAAGCGCATGGATCAAGACTAGGATTTGTCCATCCATACGACGGATAGATATGCTATGGGCCCTCTCGGTGGAATGTCATCTAATTAGCTTGCAAGCATGTGACTAGGTCACAAGGGATGACATATCACGGAACGAGTAAAGAGTACTTATAGGTAATGAGGTTGAACTAGGTATGGATATACTGATGATTGAACCTCGGATAAGTAGAGTATCGCGTGACAAAGGGAATTGTTTTCGTATGTTAATGTTTCTATCGATCACGAATTCATCATTGAGTATGTGGGAGCCATTATGGATCCCCAGATCCCGCTGATGGTTATTGATCGGAGAGGTGTCTCGATCATGTCTACATATTCGTGAATTATAGGGTGACACACTTAAGGTTCGATGTTGTTTAAGGTAGATATGGAATATGCGTTGGAGACCGAATGTTGTTTGGAGTCTTGGATTGGATTCGGGACATCACGAGGAGATCCAGAATTGTCCGGAGAATATGATTCATATAATGGAGATCATTTTCTGGGTTTCGGAAATGTCCTGGAGTATTCATATGGAGGTTCTAGAAGGTTTTAGAGTGTTCTGGAAAGTTCTAGAAGGTTCCATAGGGTTTACTTGAAAACCAAGAAAGAAAGGGGAATACTTGGGGGGAAGAAAACTCCCCCTACCCTCCCTTGGCGCGCCGTCCCTAGAGGGCCAATGGGGGCAGCCCTAGGTCGCACCCCCTCTATATAAAGAGGGGCGGGGGCGCCTCCCCCTTGCTCCTTCCACCCAAAACCCTAGCCGCCTCTCTCCTCCACCATCCTCCTACTCCGGCTTAGGCAAAGCCCTACAAAAATTCTTCTCCACCACCACCACCACGCCATCGTGCTGCTAGGATTCCGTGGAGATCTACCACCTCCTCTATTCGCTGGAATGGGGAGAGGAAGGTCTACATTGACTCCGCACATGTGACCGACTGCGGAAGCGCTGTCATAACGCTGCGTTGGAAGGATCGTCTACTAGATCTTGAGATCGGCAAGTGATTGTCTACATCAACCACAAGATCCGATCTCGAACAAGTCTTTGGATCTGCAAGGGTTAGTACAGATCTATCTCGTTGCACTTATCTCATAGATTAGATCTTGGCTTTTCCATAGATTAGATCTTGGTTTAGTTCGTTCTTGCGGTAGAATTTTTTGTTTTCCATGCTACGAATCCATCATCTAATACCACTAAAGGGTTCCGTAGAAGAAAACAATAATTTTCCTACGTTGGAACGCCCTAACTGCCCAAGGTCTATCTATGTAGTAATGCAGTAACGACCGGAGCACATAGAATACATACCCTTGTAGACCGTACGCGGTTAACGTTCCGAGGGGAACATGGTTGAAGTAGTCGAACTCGTAGCCGACCTCAAGGTCGTGAAGCTCCTCGCAAGTCACCCCTTGCTCCATCACGGTGCAACAGTCCAGCCCACGACATCCAAGGTGCCCCAAGTGTGGCCCCTCGCGGTTTTGTGCACATACGGTGTAAGATGACGACCTTCGGCTCCCCGATCCTGCTAGGAGTGTGGAAGTAGATCTCCGGCTAGGAATCCCCGTAGCACAACGGTGCACCGCGGTGAAACCTTGTTCGCACAGCCCATACATGGGGCCATGGTCACAAGGTAGAGAGAGACAAGAGAGAAAGTCAACCAAAGAACTTCTCTATTTCGTGTTTGGTGTCATGTGTTTATTCCCACCCATGGGCACCCCTTTATATAGGGGGAGGGAGGTGTGCCCTCCCCTTTGGGTTTCCCGTGTGGGACTAAACAAGGGAGAGAGGGGGAGGTGGTGCCATGGGCCCTAGGGCACCATGGGCCGGCCGGCCAGGGGTTGGCCCCACCCCACGCACAACCCAAGGCTTGCTGGGTGGGCCCCATGTGGCGGCTAGGCCATGGCCCCTTTGGCCCTTGGCCCTTCCCTCTTACGGTTTTCCCTCATGGGCCCTTTTCCCTAGGAATTTGGCCCATTAGTGGAATACAATTTCAAATTAGATTTAATATTATATTTAATATTAATTACATTAATTAAATGTAAATGCATATTACAAAATCCGATTTGACCCAAAACACCTTTCGTTTCCCTTTCTATTTCCTCCGAACGACTTCGGAACTTTCCCGGAACGATTCCGGTTCTCTCACGGAACTTTTCCGGTTTCCTTTTTTCTTTCATATGGTGATTCCAACTTACATAGGATCTCTAGCTCATTGTACCCTTAAGTGTATTTCCCCACAGCTCGAGAATGGCACAGACATGATCTCCATCAATGATCAATACATGGACCGGGATGCCCAAATGATCCCTGTGCATTCCATGATGATAATGTCGTTTGAACCGTAAAACGTCGAGGTCTAATTCCCTCTGTTTCTCTAATACGACTTGTCCGAGATTCGACCATTGGTATCACATACCTTGTTCAATCTCGTTATCGACAATTTCTGTTTTACTTGTTACCGTGATATTACATCCCCGTGCCTAGTCATGTTGCAACATTATGGATGTAATCTCGCCAAGCCGGTCGTATGTATCTTACCCATCACGTGGGTGAAAAAATCCCACTCTTGAGTGATATGTCATCTACTGTTCCTCTGGATACGTCAACACACCTTTATGATCACTGTATCACTAGGTGACGTTTGATGCTATCTAAGTATCCTCAGGAAACAATGAGTAATATGATCTTACTATCTAAGGAGAAGGAGACTATGTTTCTAACTATTGCAACAATGAACCCTGTGACTTGATCGTGTCGCAATCTTTGGGTGATTTCCATCACATCATTCACCAATGATATGACCTCGTTGTCAATTGGCACAAATGCCCCATGATCAGGAAACCTTGATCATCGCTTGACCAACGAACTAGTATGAATAGAGGCTACTAGGGACTTGGTTTGTTTCATAACACACGTGTACCAATGTTTCCACTTGATACAGTTATAGCATAATATGAAACTATTATGAACTAATTGATATATGACAATAAAAACCTATTTATTATTTTCCTCTAGGGCATATCTCCTTTAGATGACATGGATGCTAAGAGAAGGGAGAGGTTCCTGGATTGTCTCAGCGATGATCTCTCACTACAACTGTCTGTGGTCTTCTGCCCTACTTTCCAAGAGCTAATGGACAAGGCCAGAATTCTGGAAGGGAAGCACAAACAGGTGGAAAGTTGCAAAAGGAAGCACAACAACAACCACTCTAGCTCACACCACAAAGTCTGCACTTCCTATGATGAACATTCTGGATACTCAAGGCATGGAGGAAATATCATGGCCTCCATGGGAGCAATGACCGCTACAATCATGGAGGGAATGGATACCATCATGAGAGTCACTGAAGCAGCAACCATAACCACATGGGAGGAAACTCTCACCATTATAGAGGACACAATGGTCACAACCACAACCGTGATCACCACTATGTGAACAAGGATCTAAGTGAAGTGCTATGCTTGAAGTGCAACCAGAAAGGACATGATGCTGACAACTGCCCAGAAAAGAAGAGTGCAGGAGCCAAGCCAGGCGCCAACCAGAAGGCCACGGTAAACCAAATGGGGAGGAAGTCCCTGATGAGCCGGACCTTATGATTGGTAAGTTTCCAATCAATACCCACCATGCGCTTATTCTTTTTGATACTGGTGCATCACATTCATTCATATCAAGGGCATTTGTGGATAAGAATAAGTTACCTACTGAGTCTCTTAGAGGGTCCATTAGGGTAAGCTCACCTGGAGGAAAAATGTTAGCTAGTGCGAGATGCCGCAATCTGACCATAAGGATTTGGGCACACAATTTCACTGCACATTTGGTCATATTGGAGTCACAGAGCCTAGATGTAATACTAGGCATGGATTGGATGTCTATGCATGAGGGACACATAGATTGTGCACAGTGAGCTGTCTCACTCAAAACCCCAGGAGGAAAGAGGATTAAGTTTAAATCATCTGAACAATTGGGAAGGTGCAAGTTGAATTCTCTTAAGGGGATTAGCATGGACACTGTACCCATAGTGAAAGAATATCCCGATGTGTTTCCGGAGGAGCTACAAGAAATGCCACTGGACCGTGATGTGGAGTTTCTCATTGACTTAATGCCGGGAACTAGACCTATAGCCAAGAGGCCGTACAAGATGTATGTGGATGAATTGAAGGAGTTGAAGAAGCAACTTAAAGAGTAGTTAGACAAGGGATTTATTCAGCCGAGTTCTTCATCTTGGGGTGCACCTGTTCTATTTGTGGAGAAGAAGGACAGTAGTAAAAGATTGGTTGTTGACTATCGTTCGCTTAATGAAGTAACCATCAAGAATAAATATCCTTTGCCCAATATAAATGATTTGTTTGATTAGTTGAAGGGAGCGAAGGTATTTTCCAAAATTGATCTAAGACCAGGGTATTTCCAATTGAAGATCCAAGAGCAAGACATACCAAAGACCGCCTTCACCACTAGGTATGGTTTATATGAGTATACGATTATGTATTTTGGACTAACGAATGCTCCGACATATTTTATGACCATGATGAACAAGGTATTCATGGAGTACTTGGATAAATTTGTAGTGGTGTTCATTAATGATATATTGATCTATTCGAAGGATGATAATGAGCATGAGAAGCATTTGTGCTTAATTATGGAGAAGTTGAGAGAGCATAAGCTATATGCTAAATTCAGCAAGTGTGAGTTCTGGTTGAACACCGTTGGTTTTCTTGGACACATAGTGTTGGGTGAAGGAGTTGCAGTTGATCCAAGCAAGGTATTGTCAGTTATGGAACGGGAGTCTCCCAAAAATGTGGGGGATATTTGGAGTTTCTTAGGACTTTCTGGATATTATAGGAGGTTCATAGAGAATTTCTCCAATGTCGTGAAGCCAATGACTGAGCTACTGAAGAAGGAGAAGAAGTTTGAATGGATAGAGGAGTGCGAAGCTAGTTTTCAGGAACTGAATCAACGCCTAGTGACCACGCCTATTTTGTGTTTTCCTGATATTCAGAAAGATTTCCAAGTGTACTGTGACGCCTCTCATCAAGGACTTGGTAGAGTGTTGATGCAACATGGAAGAGTGGTATCCTATTCCTCACGCCAACTTAAACACCACGAGAGGAACTATCCTACACATGACTTGGAGTTAGCGGTAGTTGTGCATGCACTCAAGGTGTAGAGACATTATCTGATGGAGAAGCACTGTTGAAAGGATATAGATTTCTCTTTGTATTTTTGGTGTCGATGACAACTTCAGTTGTGGTTTAACCGTGTGCCTAAGTTGCAGGTTTTTCCTACGGACAGCTTGGTGTGTGGACTCACCTCTTGAAGGATAGTGAAGATGGCGTCTCTTATTTGCACTTTCTCTCTCTTTTTGTTTTAGGAGACCGTACTATCAAGAGGGGGTCCACCTAGGAAGGTTGTGGGAAATAATGCTTTCATGCACAAACCATATTTTCACATCCACAACCCTCCTATTGATCAGCGAGAGAGTGAGTTTCTAAGGTGGTTGACGGTTTTCTGCCCTGACCGGAAGTACTAGGCATGCGTCGGTAGTTCTGCTCACTAGGTTTTGTGTGGCTAGCCTAGGGGTATTCCTGGCTCTTGTTCTGGGGCTATTTTCACTCAGGTTCAATACACTTCTGTGTCCAAGTAAACTAATTGATGGAAATGGCGTCGGAACTTGGTTCGGTAGTACCGGCCAGAAGTTTCAGCCGTCCCTAGCTAGAACTTCTGGCCAGCTCTGCCAGGCCACACCCCTTGAGCGGTAGTACCGCCTGGCCCCGGTAGTACCGGTCAGGACCTCGCGACCCAGTATTCTCGGCACTAGTTCTGACGAGGGTTTAACTCATCAATGCCCATTGTTATGGACTTGGGTTTTGGAGAAGAGGGGAGCGCTCGAGATATCAATCAGCTAGCAAACAAGCACACAGGGATGCAAGGTTTACCCAGGTTCAGGCCTCATAGAGGACCCTACTCCTGCTTGTTTGCTCTTGGAATTATCGAGGGAGTAAAAAGTTACAGGGGGTGCGCAGATATAATCTAGCGATGGCGTGGAAACTAGGGTTGTGATTGTCCTCCTCGCCACCCCCTCCTAACCTTTATATAGATAGGCTAGGTCTCAGGATAGCAGGTCGAGTTGGTTACAAGTTAGGGTTTTCCTTTTAAACTTTCTATCTTGATCTCGCCGTGTGCCGCAAGCAGTCGAAGTCTCCTTAGGTCACCTGAATCCTTAATTGGGACCTTGTAATGTTGTGGGCTTCTGCTAGGCTGGACCGTATATGCCAAACTTGAGTACCTGTAAGGTTTTCTGACAAAATTTCATGGGAATTCTAACATCTAGTCAGATCGCTGGTTTTGGCGGATAGCCGAGGCGAGCAGCTCTCAAAGTGATATTAACCAATTAAAATACTCCTCTATATGATATTCATTCGTTGTTTAAGTAGACTGTGTGTGCTTGTAGCCAAATATAATAATGTTAAGGCCTCATTTGATTCTCAGGGTAGGAAACACAAAGGGATAGGAATTGTATAGGATTGAGTTTCTCTGTCCAATGGAATCCTACATGCATTGAAAAACTTGGCAGGATTTTTCCATGAGGTCTAACAACATGTAAGTTTCCTATGAAAATACACTACCTAATTCCTATGGAAAAAATTCCTACAGGATATTATCCTATGAATCAAACACTATCCAAAGAAAAAATCCATAGGGTCTAAATCCTTTAGAATTCCTGGGACAATCCCATGAATCAAAGGAGGCCTAATGAATGATCTACCATTTGTGCAAGAGAGTTAAAAAAATATGGACGTCAGTGTTCAGTGTATTGTTTTAAACTTTTTCCATTGCTTCTCCAAGAGCCGATGATATTTTTCCTCTGGTTCTAAATCATGTAGTTTTACATCAACATTGTTTTCCTATTCCTGCATGGTTTTTAGTTCATATGTTTTTCGTATCCATGTTCCGGACAGGGCCTTATAGTGTTGTACTTATGAAGATCCCAAGTGTTACCTATCAATATTCAACACCAAAGTTTGGTATTACATCATTGGGATACAGATACTCCATGACTAGCTATATAGAAGTTTTTTTCGAACAAGGGGTTGGGTCCCGAAGGACCATAAGCGGTGGGATTACATATTACAAAGAGGTCCAATGTTGAAAGAAATTTATAATCAGGACCTCCACTTTTACACAAAGGACCCCTGAAAGAAACAAGGAAAAGCAATCGAGTCCCTAGGGACATTCTCCACCACAACGCTGAGACGAACTCAACGGCCGAAGCAGCGACACCGGCACCAGAGACGAACCACTTGGTGTGACGCATCCATGGGGTCTTCCGCCGGAGTTGAGGGGCCTCGAGGTTGACGAGCCACTAGACCATGGCCAAGGAGAACCGCCTACCGGCCATGAGAAGCAGAGGTAATACGGGCTAAGCCGACGCACGTCCTATGCTAAAGAACTCCAAAGAAGCATAGTTGTAGAACCCCGCCATGCAGATCGACTGTGGACAGCGCCTCGCCTCTCCGAGTCTCCATCGCCTCGATGGTTGAAGAAGAGAGAACGAACTATTGGGAGAGAGCTTCCTACACAGCCAAAAGCCTACAATGTGGATCTCAAGGGGAAGGCTTATTGAAGGAGATCTTGATGGCATCAATGATCCCCACCTTCGGCTCTGACCACCGGAACATAGTGGAGAGGACGACGATCACCAACAACCACCGGATCTGACCCGAGCAGGCCAGGGGCTTCCTCCAGACGAGCATGGAGCCCAGACTCCATCTCAGCATACCTAAACTACAACCTATTCTACTCTATACAAGGGGAGCCAGACCACCTGGGCCATCTACTCGTCGGCCAGCGTCACCGCCGTAGAGGGAGAAGGCCAAGGGAGATGAGGGAGAGACAGTCAACAGGGGTAAGAGCTAGGTAGTCGCCTGAGAGAAGTTGAATTGGCCTTCTTCTGCAATGGATCAATTTATTTTCAGCAATGAATCCATGGAAAATATAAAATCCTACATAATAATTATTATGTACATAACGGGTGTGGCACACAGCTGCTTTGGGCTACCACACATGGTATTTCCAATCGTCTCCATCTATGAATGTGCGATGAGGCTTTTACAATACACTAGTAAGGTGCACGTGCGTTGCTACGAGAAAACAAAATTTTATGAAAATTGAATTAAAGTTATGAACACCATGTTGAAAAGTTGTACTGACAATATGGCAAACTTTAACATCTGTTGATGTGTCTCTTCTGCCTGATATATCTGACAACTAACACTCACACTTCAGTTTTCTATATAGATTCTCCATGACTATCATCTTCACAAATTGCATTTGCATCCATTTATTGATGTACATCATATAAATATGCTAACTTCTATCTATACATTAACTAAAACAACATGGTACCTTAACCTCTAAGCCATATCTCGACATAAGGAGTGAAAATATTAGTTTATTAACCTCTAAGCCATGGTATGTAAGAGTGACAATTTTAGACAACTTACCTCAGGAGACACAACAACCGGATCAACCAGAGATCGGATTTCAAGGACCCTTAAGTTTCTGAACCTGGCTAGATCACATTGCTTCCAAAGGTTCTAAACTCGAATTTTACACTAAGCTACACAGGAAGTTCTCTGGCAAGACAATATTGGTTCACTGTGTATTTGTAAAGATGGAGGACACACTCCATTCAAATACTTGGATACGGTTTCATGTTCATAAATTGTACTCTCTTTATCGTGAAGTATTTTTTCTCAACACAACCAACTGCAATAGCAGTTGGAGCCGAATAAGATCACATGGCAAAAGCATTCAGGAACACAAACTATTTATAATTGGTACAATTTGCATGACACACGCTAGATAATACTTCACAAGATTTGCATTGAAATAGGAGACAACGAACTACTCCCTCCATTCCAAAATATAAGATGTATTCGAGAGGATTGATACGACGATGGGGAAACCGTGTGTCTAGCCGTTCCTTTGGCCCACCTGTCAGCGCTCGATGACGTGAAAGAACGAGAGATTGGACGACGAACGGAGTTCCAGAAACGGAACGCCAATCTTTTTTTAATAGTAGTGATACATTTTTTTAAACCGTTGCATACATGTGGAAAATAAAAATCGTTTTAGGCGTCTCCCATATTCCGTGTTTTATAGAAAAAGAGCCATGTACACGTGAAAATTCAAAAATCGTGTGCAATCAAACTAAGAGGAAAAAAGACCGCTGAGGACGATCGTGCCACTACACTCTATTCTCCCCTCGGCCGCTCTTTGATCTGATTTTTTTACACACTGTTCAAAAAATCATCCGAATTAGCGATTAATAGACCGATTAATCGCTTCTAGGGACCTAACGTTGTCGATTACCATTAATCAGTTGTGTTGATCCTTTAGCCCGACTAATAGCTCCGACAGATCGATTACTAGGTATATTCCCGATTAACTATTATACTTGGTCAAAAAAGTTGTAAAATTTTCAACGCATATCGACCGTCCAACCACTAGCCCGCCTTAATGAAGTAGGTTTTGCAAAGCTCCCACTCGATTACCGCCTCCAAGAGCTCGATTCCCGCCGACACCAACCAGTACCCTGGGTAGGTGGTGGCCTTGAAGATTAGGTCAGAGAGGAGTATGTGTTTTAATATGCTTTTGGGGTCTAGATAAGTAGGGTTGGGCATATAACCACCCATATTCTATTTATTTCTTATATACACGTGTTTTAAGTGCTAATTTGTGTAGGTTGTACTGATTAATAGTCGACTGATTAAATCAGTTAATCACCTGAATTCTGATTAGTCGTTATTCCCAAGCCGATCGAGCAGTTAACGATTACCGATTTCGTCACCATTGGTTTGACATGCTCTCTGATCCGATTTATTTCTCGGAGGTTTAGTCAGTTTTATGAGCAAATGTCAAAAATCACTACATTTAGGGCTAGGGTGACATTCCTTAAATAAACTACCCAAAAACATGCATTTTGATGAGTGTTTGGTGACTTTGCCTCAAATGTGGTGGTTTTTTGTCATTTACTCCAGTTTTATCAGATTCCAACAATAAAAATAAACTTACAGAACTACGAAATGGGCCTGGATGTCGACTTGACTCCGGAGATGATCGGGCTTCCCTAAACTTTTCAGCCCATAACATGGGTTGTCTTACATCACAACTCGATCTAGCCGGTTCCAGTGCCTGATCTCCTCCTCTTGCTCTGGCCAGTGCCCAGCGATTCCGCTTCGGCTCTGGCTAAGGGCATGTTTGATTCCTAGGAAAGGAAAATCGTAGGAGTAGGAAAAATGTAGGATTGCAATATCATGTCCATTCCAATCCTATAGGAATTCATACGAACTAAAGTGCGTTTGATTCCACTATAGAAATCTGAAAAAGAGGTATAGGTGGATGTTTGATATCCTATGAAAACTAGTACAAAGGAATCCTTAGAAAAAAAATTCTATAAAAATCAATTCTACAAATCAAACAGTCGTCATAGAAAAAATTCCTATAGGATTTAATCCTACAAAATTCCTAAAAAATCCTTTAAATCAAACGGACACTAATTGTGTTTGGTTTGGATTCCTAAGGCCCCGCTTGTTTCACTATAATTTAGCCCAAACCGGCTGTTTTAGTCGGAGGCGGTTAAGTTACGGCCCGTCACCGGTATTGCCACTTGGTTGGGTGTTTTTTATCTTCCTCCGACTCGTTTCTGGCCCGTTTACAGGCGTAAATTTCGCGGACGTGCGGGGGTCGGACCAGTTTCCACGCGACACCAAACGAGGGGAGAATTGATAATAACCCCCCTGTTGGTGTGCCACGGCAACATAAGCCCCCTTGTTTGTCTCCCTCCCTTTTAAACCCCTTTTTACTCTTATCCCCTTATTTAGCTACTAATCCAGCTGATTAGATTAATTATTTTCAGAAATGCCAAGACTGCCCTCATCTACACGCATGAGCCTTACTAGGAGAGACAGCCGGCTCGCCTGTTCAGAAAGGCTCGACCGCGTGTGACCCTGGCGCTCGAGGCCCGTCCGCCGCATCCCTCCTCCCCATCCGCCGCATCCCCCCTCCCCGTCCGCCGCATCCTCCCACCTCCCCGCCCACCGCTCTCCAGTGTTGCCCCAAGGTAAGGCAAAGCTTCTCCCCTTCTTTTTTTCTTGGATTTGGCTTTCTTCCTCAAAGGTCTGAATCCTACAAACCCTAGGTGTCGAGAGATATTGGCATGGGGATTTGAGTGGGAGGGTTTGGATCGACGAAGGGGAGTGATGGATCTGAATAGGTAACATCATATCCCCCTGTTATGTTCGATTTATGCCCTGTTATGTTCGATTTATGCATGAGTTTTGGTGTGGAAATTTCTGATTTTTCTGTCTATGTTAGGATTGATGGTTCTAGTCAGTCCAATGTTGATTGGTCAACTCTTGTGGTAGAACCTAAAAATGATGGTGATGGGATCCTGGATGAAAAGCCGGTGGATGAGACAGCCATGTTTGCTCTGTTGGGTATAAAAATAGAGGCTGGTGAGAGGGAAACGAAGCCTGGTCCAATTGCCGCTCCTATTCCTGATTATGATGTCCATGATGTCAAGGAGGCAGCTATTGTTGTTGATGATAATGCTCTAGAGGAGCCACTTATTGTGTGGGATGAACGAAAGCCAAACATGGATGTTGGGACCCCTTATCCTGATATGATTGCATTTAGAAAGGCTATAAGACAATTTGCTATCAATGGAGAGTTTGAATTTGGCACTAAGAAAAATGAGCGGGAGAGGTTTCGGGCTTTTTGCAAAGGTCAATCCATAAAAGGTGAACCTTGCAGGTGGTCACTAACTGCTAGTTGGCAGAGAGACGCAAAGTGTGTCATGGTAATAACCTTTTTGTGCTTTCTATAATTATTTTTGCTTCATTTGTTGGTCATGGTAATAATCTTTTTGTGCTTTCTATAATTATTTTTGCTTCATTTGTTGGTCATGGCAATAGGAGACCCTCATGTATTGGTTGTTTGTACTGATGCTTGCAAAGGTCTTGAAAATGCTGTTAAAAATGTCTTTCCTCAAGCTGAGCAGCGTGAGTGCTTTAGGCATATGTGGAATGATTTTAAGAAATACTTTCATGGCGACGTATTTGGACGGTTGTGGCCTGCTGCTAGGGCATATAGGATGGAAGAATATGAACATCACATGGATAAGGTGTTTGCTGCATCTGATAAAGTATTTCCTTACCTTAGTAAGTATCATAGTTTGTTATGGATGAGGTGCATGTTCAATACTGATATCAAGTGTGACTACATAAATAACAATCTTGCTGAGTGCTTTAATAGTTGGGTGCGAGACATCAAGGACTTACCTATTACTCAACTAGCCGACAAGATTAGAGAGAAGATCATGGAGGTTTTTAGGAAGAGGAGAATGCTTGGAGAAAGATTTACAGGGATAATACTACCATTTGTCATACACCAATTGAATGCAAAGACTAGAGGACTTGGACACCTCGTGGCCAAAGCTTCAGCTGATTGGAGTGGGGAAGTGATGAATAAAAACAAAGATGGAGAAAGACATGTGGTCAAAACACTCACAAAGGAGTGTACATGTCTACAATGACAGCACACAGGCAAGCCTTGTGACCATGCACTAGCTTTCATAAATGTTTTGCAAGCTCGCAACTATGTACGCATGGAGGATTATGTACATGAGTACTACTCAGTTAACAGATTCAGATTAGCATATGAAGGTGTAACTGAGCCCCTTACTGACAAGACAGTGGCCACAAGTGGATACAGGCTTTGTGCTACGTCCGCCAATTCCAATAGGCCAGAAAAAGGGTGCTGGAAGAACAAGGAAACAAAGAATGAAGAGCTGGTGGGAAGGTGGATCAAGAAAGGGATCCTTGAACAAATGCAGAAGATGCGGGGAGCTGGGACATAGAGAAGCAGGTTGTCCTAGAAATGGAGCAAAGAAAAGGTACAAAATAATACTTGTTGCTGTTTTCTATGGTTCTTACATGAAAATAATTCTGATATATCTAATACCTATTACTTGTTGTAGGAAAAGCAACGGGAAAAAACATCCATCGCCATGGTTTGATGTTTCAGTTAGCAACATACTCCCATCTACACCGATCAAGAGCACAAATGCTGACACAACTAGTAGCCCCGGGCCTTTCACAAGGAGCCAAGCTGCTGCTACACCACAAAAGTCTCCAGCCAGCCCTGGGCCTTTCACAAGAAGCCAAGCTGCTGCTACACCACCAAAGTCTCCAGCCAGCCCTGGGTCTTTCACAAGGAGCCAAGCTGCTGCTACACCACAAAAGTCTCCAGCCAGCCCTGGGCCTTTCACAAGAAGCCAAGCTGCTGAAGTTTTCAGCAAAAGGAAAGAAGAAAATGACTCCAAAAAAGAGGAAACTAAGTGAATTCTGAACTTGTTTGTGGTTGTCGTGAACTCCATTATTTGTTGCGTATGTGAGGTGGGGAACTCACTTTCATTTGATGTGTACGTGAGGTGTAGACTCACTGTTATTTTGCTCTCATGGAACTACTCCAGAACCTTGTTAAACTTATTTTGCTTTAAAACTCTATTATTGTTGTGATTGCAATCAGATTTGCTGTCAGTTTGTATCTTTGTGAAACAATATATTTGTTGTCGATTGAGAGTTTGAGAATGTACAGTATTGCAGGGAAGTTATAGCAGTTTTTTTATTTGAAACAAAACACATACCGACATGCACCATTTGGATAACATATTCAAGGGTAATTCTGTCTTTTCTGGTGCCCAGTTGTTTGTTATATGTTGACAGAGTTGTTAAGGATGCTAAAGGGGGGTATCAGCTATAGAAGTGCCAAACTGGGGGGGTTAGAAGGGAGGAAGGCAAAGAAGAGGGCTTATGTTGCCGTGGCACACAAACGGGGGGTGGGGGGGTTATTATCAATTCTCCCCCAGACGGGAGGCTACGACCGTTCCCAACCCTAGCGCCAATGACGATGGGCGGCATGAGCTTGTCGAATTCTTTGGCGCAAGGTCAAGGCGCGATGGCGGCGATCGGGCTGTGGCGATCATGTGAAGCGGCAGTGGCGGAATGAGCGGCGGCGCGGCGCAAGATCTGCAAGATCCGCCACCGTGCACGACACTTTCTACTCCTCTTTCCTTCTTGAGCTCATACCACCGCGTCTAGAGACAGCGTTAATAGCAGAGAGGGACGGATGGGGTGAGGAATGGGCGGAGAGGTTGGCCTTTGAGGAGGAAGAGGAGGGCCGAGATTGGTGAGAGGAGGCGCTGGGGAGAAGGAGAGGAGAGGGGCCGGCCTGGGCTGCACCCGGTGGTGGAGACGAAGGGGATGAGAAGGAATGGGGCCCCGGGGTGGGTGGGCGGTGGAGAAGAAGGAGGTGGGGTGGAGTATCTCAATTTTACTGCACAACTAGCTGAACTTGTGCTGCCGCTGCTAACTGCTACTAAGAATTGAATATCTGCTGCTGCTTCTAACTGATTATTCTGAAAATGAGAAGTGAGATATACATTGATGTTGCTGCTGACTTGTAGTACTACTGCTGAAGAGAGCAAGCCACAGAGATGCGTTGCCGCTGCTTGTTATCGGTGATTGTGGCACCCACCTAAATGAGTTTGATTCAGCACAGAGCACACATAATTGGTTCTTGACGTAAATGACACGTTTTCCCTTCTGATAATTCTAAGTTTTGATAAAAAGAATAGACTTGCCTCATTTGTGTTGATGACCCATGTGCTCACCTTATAGTTTGCTGGGTACTATTGCATTATATAGAAAATGAGCTTCTGTGGCATTGACACATCTGGTATAGGTTGTCCATGGATTGTTTATTTGTTCCTCTAATCGCAATCTTCAAGCCGACATTTTTTGTTTCTCCTCTGCAAGAGTAGATATGAGGGCTAGACTAGGCATTGCTGAAACTTTTCAGTAAAGCATTTGCTCGAGAAAACTGTCCACTTCCCAGTCATGACTATTGCAAAAGTTTAGTTTACAATCTTGAACTTTGAAACCAGTTGTTTTTAACCTGAACTTGTCGGCCGTTTATATTACCCCAACATCCTATTTTAGGTAGTTTGTAATGCATCTGTTAATAGTTTGTAATGCATCTGACATGTGGGCTGGCAAAGCTTTATGTAGTGGGAGATGAAGAAGCACCTGCAGCAATCAGACGGTAGTTCAAAATACATGCCATAGACATATTACATGCTCAGACGGTTTGTATGCATGCTGATCAGGCAACAGTTCTTGCCAGATCAATGTTCTTTATTTTGATTTTTGAACGGGAAGTTAACACGAGAACAGTGTTTATGAACGGGTGGTTCATACCAGATCGTCTGCTCCTATTTGTTTTGAGTCATCTGACAGATTTTACTCTTCTTTTGCTTCCATAGCTGCATTTATTGTATTGACAAACACCTTGGAAGCAATCTGCATATTATGATCTTTATACCACTAACCAATCCAAATTCGTACATACAACAATCACTCCAAGCATTGAACCACCATACAGAAAATCAATTGCAACCGGATTTGCAGAACACATCAGGGAGTAGCAACATATGCACATGGACAAGGAAAAGGAAGGAATGGGAGGATAGAAGAGGGAGAAGGGAGAAAGGAGGGGAAGATGATTACCTGACGGCGGCGCGAGCAATGGAACCGGCGGAGCAGGGAATCGGCGTGGCGGAGCGGCAATCAGACCGGCGGGCGTCGGGAGCGGCCAGGCCTGCACGGGGCGACGAGGCGGGCAGGGCCAGGCCTGCTCTGGTTCCGGGGAAGGGAAGAGGGGCGACGAGGCGGGCGGGGTAGGGCCGAGCAAGCCGCTCGCCGGAGTAGGGCAGAGCAGGCCGCCGGCCGGAGTTTGGCGGCGGGGCGGAACCCTAGCAAGGGGAGTACGATACGGCCCGTGCGGGTCTGGACACAGAGGACGCAAGTGGGAAACTGGCTACGGACCCTACCCCGCCCGCCTCTGTGTCCCCTGTGTCCAGACCTGCACGGGCCGTATCGTACTCCCCTTGCTAGGGTTCCGCCCCGCCGCCAAACTCCGGCCGGCGGCCTGCTCTGCCCTACTCCGGCGAGCGGCTTGCTCGGCCCTACCCCGCCCGCCTCGTCGCCCCTCTTCCCTTCCCCGGAACCAGAGCAGGCCTGGCCCCGCCCGCCTCGTCGCCCCGTGCAGGCCTGGCCGCTCCCGACGCCCGCCGGTCTGACTGCTGCTCCGCCACGCCGATTCCCTGCTCCGCCGGTTCCATTGCTCGCTCCGCCGTCAGGTAATCATCTTCTCCTCCTCTTCTATCCTCCCATTCCTTCCTTGTCCATGTGCATATGTTGCTACTCCCTGATGTGTTCTGCAAATCCGGTTGCAATTGATTTTCTGTATGGTGGTTCGATGCTTGGAGTGATTGTTGTATGTACGAATTTGGATTGGTTAGTGGTATAAAGATCATAATATGCAGATTGCTTCCAAGGTGTTTGTAAAAATATAGATTTGGTGGTGTTATAATTTTTACCAAGTTGTGATGTTATATTTCCCGATATAGTATGTCCTGTATTGTTGTATAATACCTGAAGTAATTGACTTTTGTCTAATTGAAGTATGGCTGAGAAGATTGTATGGGATAAGGCATATATCCAGCATTTCTGTGACATTTGTAGACAAGAGGTTCTTGCTGGGCACAGACCCTTGGGTCATTTGAATAAAGTAGGGTGGAAGAATGTTGAAGAAAAGTTTGCAGAAAAAACTGGGAGAAAGTTAGAGCATTTGCAATTCAAGAACAAATGGGATAATCTGAAAAGAAGTTACACATGTTTTATGGAGTTGAAAAATGCTGCCACTGAACAAATGGGATAATCTGAAAAGAAGTTACACATGTTATATGGAGTTGTGAACCATATATATTTTGTGTATTTCGTATATATTTTGTAGTAATCGTATGACATCACTTTTTAATATATGTATGATGAAAAATATCCTCCCAAAATTTGTTTGCACTATTATCAGTATATAATTCTCTACTATGCGATCAATTAGCATATAAACAATCTCTCAGGCCTTAGGGCATTATAGTCACTTCCTATCGAATCCACAGTTGGCAGTTCTATAACCAAACAACTTCCAGCTTTCCCACAGTCGTCAGCTCACAGCAGCTTTTACACAGCTGGTTTCTCACAGCTGGTTTTCAGGAATCTACAGCTCAACCAAACACAGCCTAAAACTTGCCGGCCATCCCACCGCGCGCTTCTCCCCTCCCTCCCCCAGCCAACGGGACGGGCTGCCCCAGCCGCGCGGACGGTTCCGGACCGATTTGAGGCGGTAAGTGAGCAAGGGAGGATATGATCTATACGGCGATTGACACGTTCTACCTCACGGACGAGCAGCTGCGGGACTCGCCGTCGCGGAAGGATGGGATCGACGAGGCTGCCGAGACGACCCTCCGCATCTACGGATGCGACCTCATCCAGGAGAGCGGCATCCTCCTCAGACTGTATCCTTTTGTCCTCCCTCCCCACCCTTCCGGTTATGCCCAAATTTGGCAATTTCCTAGGGTTTGGTGATGTGCATTTCCGCATCCAACCGCATAAAAAACAAGTGCAGTGGCACAATAGGAATATGAATACATACATGAAACACCAGTGTTTGGTTAGCTAGTTGCTTGTCAATACCGTATAAATCTCTGCATTAGCTGGGTCGTTTATGATGTAGTAGTAAAGGAGGAAGTTTCTTGCCCCACTGTGCTGATTAGTTGGAGAATAGTTTCATTTCTTTGTGAATCATTAAGATGCCTTTAGATGATCATCAGAAGCTTTGCAATTTGCAGTCTCTGTTGGATCAGGGTGATATGTATTTGGATCAGTACCGGCATTTCATCTGTTAGATATAAGTTGACATATGATTTCTCCTTATTGATGGTGTATGATTGAAGTTCCTGTTTTGGTAGGTTGAATGAAGTGTCGCTTTTGGTTAAATGATCTGCTGCTAGTTCATTTTGCTGTTTTCTGTTGTTACACCATCTTAGCTTCTCCCTGGTAGAGTTGCCACAAAATAGGGAAACATAGAGTCAGATGGAATAGTATAGAGAGTTGATGCGGGGGATTTGACATTTTGCCTCACTTTATTTTGAAATTTGAGTGGTCAATGTGGCAAATGATTGAATTTCAAAATAAAGCGTGGCAAATGATAAAAAATTCTGAGTTGATGCCATCTGCAGTGTAATTTATCTTCTATGGTCCATAATACACTAAAGATGTCACGAGGATGTATATGGCAAAACTTAACATGTATTCAGCATTTTGATCTTTTTGACAACTTATGGCTAAAGAGCATAGGATCATTGTATTTTAGCTTTTTCTTCTTACTTTAATTTATGTATGGGTTGTGTATTCCTTGACTTAACAAAGACCACAAGCAGTGATGGCCACAGCACAAGTACTATTTCATCGTTTTTTCTGCAAGAAATCATTTGCACGATTTAGTGCTAAGGTAAATAGGTTCATCTCCAGTTTAGTTTAGCTGAACAATTCTTAGACTCTTACAGGCTGAGTGAATGAGCTTGTTTGTTTATTCTTGCAGAGACTTGCTGCTAGCTGTGTTTGGCTAGCTGGGAAGTTGGAGGAGAGTCCAAGGAGATCAAAGCATATTATATTTGTCTTCCACAGACTGGAACGCAGGAGAGAAAACCTACCAATAGAATACTTGGATGTATTTTCAGCGGTATGTTTTTTTAGATGTTACCAGAACCAATATATGAGCATATTAGTTGTAATAATATCTTATATTGTGGGATGGAGGAAGTAATATTTATGGCGGCAAGAAGCCAAAACTTTCTATGGCATCTCTACCTTAGGTTTTTGTATTGCTACTGCTACATTCGATGTTATTGTCGCTTTAACTTTTTAAATATATATATATGAGTTAATTGAAAGGTGTTGCTCACATCTTGGTTGCAGAAATATTCAGAGCTCAGGCATGATCTGATAAGGACTGAGCGGCATCTATTGAAGGAGATGGGTTTCATTTGCCATGTCGAGCACCCTCACAAGTTCATCTCGAACTACCTTGCAACACTCGAAGCCCCTGAGCTGACACAAGAAGCATGGAACCTTGCTAATGATAGGTACTCTGTTCCTTGTTGGATTTTCCTATTGTTGTTAGCTCTATTTGTGTTGCATCTGATCTGGAAACTGTTTATACGCATACCTTTTTTTTTTGAGAAAACGCAAAAGCTTTGTGTTTCATTATATTGCACAGGTAGAGTTTGTTACAGCCCTCAAAGGAGGTTCACACACAAGTTACAACAAATCATGGCTCAATGGACATCCCAGGTCGTCGGCATAATGTCGCCAAGCCCTTTGGCTCCTGCTAGCACCCAAGCCGAGGCCTCGTCCTTGATCTTGGCGATGAGGGGCAGGGGTAGTGGCTGGGCTCTCTCGAAGACGCAGTCATTCCGTAGCTTCCAGAGCATCCAGGGTACCAGGAGCGTGGTCGTGGCCAGGCCCTTGTGCATTGGCTTGGGCGTTTGCTGTGTCGCTGTCGTCCACCAATCGAAGAGAGAAGGCTCGTCATGGGGTGGGGTACAGGACAGGCGTAGCCAGGCCAGGGTCTCCTGCCAGATCTGTCTGGAGAAGGGGCAGGCAATCATCAAGTGGTGCATAGTCTCCATGGCCTGATCGCAGAGCATGCATCGGGGGTGGTGTTGAAGCTGGCGCGTCGCGAGCCGCTCTGCCGTCCAGCAACGATCGAGGTTTGCCTACCAGTGGAAGAACTTGACGCGGTTAGGCGCCCAAGTTTTCCAGAGCAGCTTCCAGGCCGCGCATCTGTTGGAACCTTGGAAAGCTGCCATGTATGCTGATTTGGCCGTGTATTCCCCGTCAGCCGTCCATTTCCAGACCCACTTGTCGTCCTCAGTGGTGAGTACCGTGGGTAGGATACGCTGCCATAGTTGCAGGTACTCCCCCACCTCTTGATAGCCCAAGACCCCCTGAATGTCACGGGCCCACTTATTTTCAGCAAGTCCGTCAGCCACGGTCCTCCTGCTGCGTCGTCCGCGTGGGATGCAAGAGTAAAGGGCCGGTGCGATCTCGCGGACAGAGTGTCCGTTGATCCAGCGGTCCTCCCAGAAGCGTGCAGCCCGGCCATTTCCCAGCACGATGTGTGTGGAGGCGAAGAATAGGTCTTGCTCAGACCTAGTGAATTGTAGATCGAGGCCACTCCAGGCTCTGTTGCTGTCTGTCTTGCTGAGCCAGAGCCATCTCAGCCGGAGCGCAATGCAGGAGAGCTGTATGTCCTGGATTCCGAGGCCGCCCAGCTTGGTTGGCCTGCAAACCAGACGCCAATTGACGTGGCAATTGCCTCCTTTGGCCTCCTTTTTCCCTTCCCAGAGGAAGCCCCTCTCGATCTTCTCCATTGCTCTGATGGTTTTGGTGGAAGGTGCCAGCACAAGCAGATGGTGAATGGGGATAGCTCCCAAGACGGATTTGATCAGGGCCAGCCTACCAGGTTTTTGCATCAGGCGCGATTTCCATGTAGGTAGCCTGGCGGCCATCCTTTCAACTAGCGGTTCCATCTGCGCGGATGTTGGCTTGCGGATCGTGAGTGGAATCCCAAGATAGGTGATAGGGAACTCAACGATCGGGCAGCCCAGGGGTTGCAGTAGAGTAGTGACCTCCTCAGTCTCGCATCGAATCAGTGTGGCTGAGCTCTTGGTGTAGTTCACCTGTAGGCCCGAGGCCTGCCCAAAAATCTGTAGTATTGCCTGTACTGCCGCGATGTCGCCGGTACTGACATGGCAGAACAGGATCATGTCGTCCGCATAGAGCGAGATGGACGGGTCCGTGCGCCTGGGGTGTAGCCGCTGCAGGATCCCAAGGTCGATGGCCCTTTTGAAGATCTTGCCGAGGACGTCGACCGCGATGACGAATAGCTGGGGTGACAAGGGGTCTCCTTGGCGCAGTCCACGCCGGTGCCAGATGGGCGGTCCGGGCTCCCCATTAATCAACACCTTGGTGCTGGCCGATGAAAACAGGATGGTCAGCCACCCAATAAAGCGGTCGCTAAAGCCCATGTGCTGCAGGACCTCCAGGAGGAATGGCCAAGAGAGGGAGTCGAAGGCGCGCGCCAGGTCCAGTTTGAGCAGTGCTCGAGGTGCCCCAAGTTGGTGCAGCAGGCGTGCCGACTGTCGGACGAGCACAAAGTTGTCGTGTAAGCTCCTTCCGGGAATGAATGCATTCTGAATCGGGCTAACCAGGGTGGCAAGTTTAGGGGCGAGGCGGAGTGATATCATCTTGGCAAAGATCTTCGCCACCAGGTGGATCAAGCTGATGGGCCGGTAGTCCCCAAGTTGGCTTGCCTCGGCGTGCTTAGGCAGCAGTGTCAGGAGAGCCTGATTGAGCTTGCTAAACCCTCTGCCGCGCAGCTCATAAAGCTGCTGAAAGACCGCGACGAAATCCTCCCGAACGATGGCCCAGCAGGCCCTGAGGAACTCAGCCGTGAACCCGTCCGGCCCTGGTGCCTTGCGCGCTGGCAATCGCTTGACAGTGCCCAAATCTCCTCGGCTCCAAATGGGCCGTCCAGGTCGGATAGATCGTCGGCCCGCTCAATGAACCGGTCCAGGTCAAGAGTGTGAGCGCGATCGGTGCCGGTGCCCAGTAGCCCGTCGTAGTGCAGGAACGCGGCCGCCGCCATATCTCCTTGGTCCGTGAGTAATCTGTCCTCCGCCAGCAGGCTCCGAATGCGATTTTTCTGCCGGCAATACGAGCATTGGCGGTGGAAGAAGGACGTGTTGGCGTCGCCGTCCTTGAGCACAGCGATGCGAGCCCGCTGTCGCGCGATGGTGCGTTCTAGCGAGGCAAGGCCCAAGTAGGTCACCTTGATTTTCTTGCGTAGCCATTCCTCGCCACCGGTAAGCAGCCTATCCTCCTGTGCTTTGTCAAAACACAGCAGCAGCTCCCTGGAGATCGCCATTCGATGTTTCACGTTTCCAATGGATTTAGCACTCCAACTGGTAAGCTTGCGAGCCGTGGCTTGGAGTCTGAGCATCAGCCGGGTAAAAGGATCATTGTCTTGCACAGACAGCCATGCCTCAGAAACCGTTTCCTGGAAGCCATCTTGCCTAATCCAGTAGTCCTCAAACTGAAATCATCTGTGCAACGGGAGGGCGGGGGTGCAGTCCAGCAGGAGTGGGCTGTGATCTGACACCACAGAGGCGAGGCAGCGCAGGTGCCATTCGCCGAACTGTTCTTCCCAATCTGCGGTGCATAGGACCTGGTCGAGGAGGACCAAGGTTGGCGGGGACTGCTCGTTTGACCAATCTGCGCTACCTGAATGAATGATGCTGTCATATGCTCTGTTGCGCTACTGCGGTAGCCTGTTAGGGCCCCACATGCACATGCCTTCATAAGGAATGTACTTGCTAGATTTTCATCTAACAGATACATGAAAAAGAATGGCCTTTGAATTCGAACTGTCAAGATATCTAGGCTCATGATCTGCAGATGCACTCATAGGAATGTACAATGTCTTCACAAGTTGACATTAAAACCTTTGCATTTTACTTGTCATGTTTCATTGTTCATGTGCCATTTCAATTGTACCCAGTTAAATTTCAACATTTACTAAAATATCCAACATTTGGTGTATCAGCTTGCGGACAACTCTTTGTGTACGGTTCAAGAGTGAAGTAGTAGCATGTGGAGTCGTGTATGCTGCAGCTAGGAGACACAAGGTTCCACTCCCTGAAGATCCTGCTTGGTGGACAGTTTTTGATGCTGATGAGGCAGCTATTCAGGAAATTTGCAGGGTTCTTGCCCATCTCTACAGCCTTCCAAAGGCACAATATATACCAGTGTATAAAGATAATGATTCCTTCAGTGTTAGAAGGGCCTCCGATTCTCAGGCTTCCAAGGTAAGGAACACCACTAATTTTTTTGGGACTTATGAAGTTATTTTTTTAAACTATTACTAGATTAATGTGCGCTTCTGTACAGGAGAGTCCAGCAAGCGCTGTTGCTAGTGATAGGGGTACCCCTATACCTTCTAGTTCTAGCCAGGAAAAGAGTTCACTGTCCAAGACAGCACCAGAGAAGGTGAAGGAAAAAAATGATAAAAAGAAGTCATTGCCTGCTGAGCTAAATGGAAAAGGAGACCAGGCAGTGAATTCAAAGAGTGAGAAGTCAGAGTCTAATGTCAACCGGACTGAGGAAAGAGAGAGAAGCAGATCAAGAGGACGTGATAGTAGAGGTAGAGGTAGAGATTCTGATCGCGAGAGGGAGCGTGATAGATCCAAGAGACACCGTTCGAGAGACAAGAGTTCAGGTACTATTAAGAACATTTCTGTTGGGTCTAATAATATTGTTTGAGATGTATTTCATTGTTCTCATATTGCATGATGTCCTTCCAATGCAGGATACTCTGACAAGGAGAAATCAAGACACCGCTCATCACGAGGTAAGCCTCAGTTAATCATCCCCTTTTTTGTTTTGTTAAAAAATATATGTTTCTTACATGTCTTGTTTGTTGCGTTTGCAGACCATGGCGGTTACTACTCATCTGGTGACAAAGATCGGCACAGGCGTCATTGATCCAGCTGAGCTACCCTGTTGTACGAAGATGTGCGTGGAGACCACACCAAGTGCCTAATGAATCGTGAGAGGAAGTTGGTTTCATCTGATGTGTAATACCTGTACATGCGACTAGCAAATCAGGCCTTGTCTGTTGTATTGGTACCTTGGAACAATTTTTTTGTAATTTTGATTTCGCTGAAACTATCTTGCCATACAGAGTAACAGATGGCTTGTAATATGAGGGAACAAAGGCAGGAGTCTCGAAGTACATGCGTGGTCGTCATCATTTTAGCATGGAGACCTTTTGGTAGTGACTCTAGCTTCGTTTCTTCTTTCCAGTGGGCCTTGGAAAACTTTCGTGTTGTGTTGCTTGCATGCTGATATACTAGTACTCCTCAATTCCAGTTCGGGACACGTGTATCTTCACATTATTGATACGGAGTGCTATTATGTTGAAACTGTTGGCCAAATTGCTGGCTGGCACTTGCTCGGCACGGCACGTGCAAATGCCATTAGTGGCAAAGGATCACTCGCTTTATTCCCTTGTGTTATGTGTCCTTTGCCTAGTATTTTTTATATATTTTCACATCCATACCATCGAACATTAGCTGTTACAGATGGGGACTTTGCCTAGTATTTTTCATATATTTTCACATCCATACCATCGAACATTAGCTGTTACAGATGGGGACGTTAGCATAAAGAGGAGGTCTCTCGACCTGAGCATTTCTGACCGTCCCATCTGGCCATTTCTGGTCGTAGGATGACCATGTGTACCGCACTGGGCCGAAAGTCCCTAGGAAAGCTACTCTGGTCATCAAATTGGCCTGCTGTTATTAATGGGCCCCGTATACTCATGAAAGCCCATAGGCTACAGGCGGAACCAAACTCACGGACAAACCCGATTCCTTTATCGAATTAGACTGAGGCAGGAAAAAAATAGTACTACTAACCGTCCGATCGTCCTATCTGGCCATTTCTGGCCGTAGGATGACCATGTGTACCGCACTGGGCCGAAAGTCCCTAGGAAAGCTACTCTGGCCATCAAATTGGCCTGCTGTTATTAATAGGCCCCGTATACTCATGAAAGCCCATAGGCTACAGGCGGAACCAAACTCACAGACAAACCCGATTCCTTTATCGAATTAGACTGAGGCAGGAAAAAAAATAGTACTACTACTAAAAGGACATCGTACAGTGGATCCACTCCCACCTCTCCTCTCCAGCGACCGACGGACTCCTATTGCCGTCATCGCCGCCGCCCCAACAGCTCCCGTAGCTCATCCTCTTCCCTATGTGATGGTGGCTTCCCGCCTCCCTCCTCGCCGCCCTTCCCTTTGTAGCCTCGACTCCTTGTAGCCACGTTGTACACAGCCAGATTACCACGACCGGAGATCCCGGCAAAGCGGCAGGAGGCGGCGGTGGCGCAAAGGTGTGCAAGATCTCCCACGAGCCACGGCTCTTCGATTGCTACGTCTTTGGTGGAGTAGCATCAGTGGGAGGCCTTTGGACTTGAGCAGCTCAGGTATAGCTCCGTCTCCTTCTCCGACGTCCAGAAGTAGGAGTCCACTGTTGTCCAAGTGGGCGCGCGCAAGGACCAGGGCCACCAAAGTAAGCAATCGGTGAAATGTCACCTCCCGCCAGTTCTTCCAAAAATATCTATGATGCCCCACTAATCGCTGAAATCAAACCTATTTTTCATGTATTATTTCAGGTCGGGAAGGGGCTCTCTAAGGATGACAAAACTAGAAAGCTCGCATTGCAGCATTGGCTTGAAGCTGTGAGTACTACTTTGTCAGAGGCATTGTGAAGTTTTTGGTTAGGTATTTTTTCCAAGCAATGCGCTGATGTATATGCTGAAATTTCCCATGAACAGATCGACCCGCGCCACCTATATGGCCACAATCTTCACTACTACTACGACTGCTGGCTACTGTGCGAAAGCAAGGATCCATTCTTCTACTGGTGAGTCTTACAACTAAACTGTCCATGCTTGTTGTTATTTCTGAATCTTTGGCCAGGTCCTGAGATGATGTTGAAGTTCTAGCCTTATGACTGATTACCACGTTTGGTTCTTTAGATTTTCTTTGGAACAAAACGGGCAATGTTGCCTCATTTTATTTAAAAAAGTAGAAAAGAATTGACCGGTTAATTAACGGGAAACTGGCTGCCCGAAGTAGAAAAGAATGCAGACACCCTCGCCGACTGTCATGGAACATGACCGCCTTGAGGGCACAAACAGCCAACCTGGCTACCAACACAAACCACACACACACCATGGAAGCGAGGACCATCGTCGAGGTTGCCCGCAGGTGTCATCGTCATCCCTCCTCCAGAAATCTGTATGTTGGTTGCTATAAAAAGCAAGCGACATTTCCTTCCATGATTTATCATCTACATAATTGTTTCATAGCAATTCACTTATTCCCTATTTGAACTTTAAACATGCATGCACCATTGCAATGAGTAGAAACTAAATTGTGAGAACTTTAACTAAGCCATTGAATTTAGACTTCAAATGTTAATAAAATATCTTGTAATTCATAATTGTTAACAAATGCATACAACAAAAATAGTTAAAGAGTTGGCATATAAGCTACTCCCTCTTCTCAAAATAGATGTCGAAAATTTTGTCTAAATTTGGATGAATCTAGACACTATTTAGTACATAGATACATCCAAATTTTAAAAAGTTTGCGACATCTATTTTAAGACGGAGGGACTATTATCTATTTTCAGAAATTAAAGCACTACACGCTACTTCTATGTTTATCTGAATATTTCACTTGGTATCTAATTATTGCAGCTAACCTATAATATTATGTTTTTGCATGGTTATCATTGAGGGTCTTCCAAGTTTACTTGGCCAAATACACGTCATCGGAACATTCTTCTGAGAGTTACCTCAAATGAAGAGTCTATTTCAATGTCCGTGTATTTCATCTATGGTATCATATTGGTTTTGTGGTTTTCATGGCACTGCAATAGCGATGTATTATATATTTTCCTGAGCTATCTTGTTTTATTTTATATATAGTTTCATTTCACATATTTTTTGTGTTGCTATTGTAAGTATGAGGTTGACTATACTAGCCTTGTTTCACGTATATGCAAGTGTGACATAGGCTTGTTTTATTTAGCTATGGGTCTTCTTACTTGATTTTTCTTCGAACATGTATTCTTGGGAAAAGGTTACATATAGACAGGTGTCTACTGGGAAAAGGTTACATATAGACAGGTGTCTACTGTGCGTACTATCAAAAGGTAAGGTTTCTAATAATAACAAATATTAAAAATAAGGTGAAGCTAGGTACTGTTTCCGTAGGAGTCTAGGTATCTTTTTCTTGAATGATATCTTTGACCGCAGTCTATTGATACCTTTTGATTTTCCAAAACTTTGGATAAAGAAAATGACAACCAATTTGTTAGTTGAAATCTAACTAATTTCATCTATACCTAACAGTCATTGTTCCAGTGGAAGGGTGCGGCAACGCGCGCCATCATGATCTAGTAAAGGTATAATAGGAGCATACCCTTAGTCTCACCATAGCAATCAGCCCATCTCAGCCGTCGGATGGAGTCCTCAGAGCAAATCACCACCGTGTGGTTGCGCTAAGTCCTTTTTACCCCCATTTACGGTGTTTTGGCTTGCTGCTACGTGTACACGTATCTGGTCTCTGGCAGTTGGCCCGCCCATGGATAGGTTAGTCTTTACCTCGCATCGATTATTTTTTCGGGGTACATGAGGACGTACACGAAGCAAGTTGGAGAAAAATCTACAGTAGATAGCACCTATCCCCGCAGCTGCCGCCAACCCAATCAGCCTTCTTCCCCAAATGCCCGCTTCTAAACCCTTGCCGCTCCACTGTCCTCCATGTACTCATTGTCGTCGTTCCGGGGCCACTACCCGAGCTTGCCCCGCCTCTCCATATGAGCATGGACGGCTGGCGGACAGCTGCGTCGCGCGAGAGGAGGCAATAGGCCCAAGACGGCAGCAATAGGCCCAAGACGGCACCATGTCCCTTGCCCATTTTCTTCCTCTACGGTGACTGGCACAACTCTGCTCCACCATCATGCAGGGCGCGCGGCGAAGGTGGCGAGCAGGAGCAGGGCGCAGCGCGACGGGCGAGCATAGTTAGGGTGACCGCCAACGACGACTAGAAGGTTGTGATAACCCCCAAGTGCAGGGGATCACCGTATACAATTCAGTAAGTATTTGAGTGTCGAACCCACAAGGAGCCGAGGTAAACTATCTATTCTCTAAAGCCCCATAACCCTCTTATATGGCCTTCTATGCAATGCTAGGATCTAAGTGTGTGTTTTGTTTTGGTACTAGGTAGAAAATAAATAAAATATGTGTTAGTGGAAACTATAAGTAAACTAGTGCAAGTTAAATTGATCTAATGAAGTGGAGTGGAGTGGTGGCAAATTTTCTAGAGTAGCAAGTGTCTCTAAGGGAGTAAATGTTTAGGCAATTGTTATTCCATTCATTTGTTTGGTTGTTTATTGTTTCTTCCAGGACGAAGCCTTAATTAGGTATAGCCAAATAAATATGCATACACAACTCTTATGATGGATCCTAAGGCCATGACTGCGCAAACATAGGAATTATTAAGACATAATTATCTCACCATAGCTATAAACTCTAGGATCCCCCATATATGTCCCCCTAATTTAACTTTATGGATTGGACCACGGTTTTATGTCCTCCACGGTCTTCCCCATGCCATTACACTACGGTGATCACCTTACATGCATTCCCCAACATATGTGTGCACTCATATATTGTACAAGAAGACAATCATAAAAGATAACAACACTGTATGCAACCAATAAATGAACTATTTCGCTTTTTCTATAATATTTCACTACTCAAACAAAGACATGGAGACACAATAGACCAAGGGAAAATAATATATTGCTTCATACATCATGTTTGCCAAGATATTATAGTAGGGAGATGGAGAGGATCTTATTGTAGGTGTTGATGACGAACACGCCAGAGGGGGTGGAGCCCTCTGGAGGCGATTCCGGTGGCATTTCCCCCCTCCGATCTTCTTCGGCGGTAGCCTCCTGACTCTCTTTCTGTGTTTTCGATCTCCGCCTCCGTCTGTGTCGAGGATCGCAGAAAGGGGGTATATATAGTAGGTTTTAGGTCAAGACAAGTCGTTTGGCAAAAGAATCGACGGCATGGAGACTCGAGGGAGGAAAGAGCATACTAGCCGCTGCCGGAGGGTGGGTCGTGGCTGCTGTGCCTATTTCCTCTTATGATTATGTTTGAGCTCTGGTATTCATTACCTTTGAGCCATCATTGCCCCTATCATTAGCATCTTGAGTGGTTAAGGTTAGTGCGATGTCCAATATGAGTCATATGCTTGATAAAGTATAAGTTGAATGTGTCATGCCCCTTGAATACGAGTACCTACGCCACATGCTACTCAACTTAGGATCCTAAGCAAGTTCTTGTCATTGTAAGTTTATATGTATCATCGAGAATGCTGACGGGGTACCTCTTGCCCCATGGTATGGAAGGTTTCCCATACCAAAATGAAAAGACAAATAGACAATGAGCATCTCAGCAATTCTTTTTATTTACTATTGGCATAGCTTCTTATTGAAGATGCTTCATAGAATGCTCACTATGGGATGTTGTAAATTTCTACCATGAATGATGCATGGCTTGGGTTAGTGGCCCAGGCGTTTCTCTAGAACATATACAAACTCCATGAGCTTACAAAGGTTCCAATTTATTTCACAATGATAGGCATCCATAACAAAAGAATATGATATCAACTAGATATAAATAAGTGCAATGTTGAGAACGTGCCCATTGAAAGCATGGTTATGATAACTCCCAACTCATAATTTTTCAAGCACACAAATTCATAAATTAGTCACAATGGTTCAAGTTTATTATGTGCAAGAAATAAAAGTGTGCCATCAAGTTTGTGAGAGCTTTACTAACCAATTTTCTCATAGCAAAAACAATCATAAACATTTTAATTTGAAAGCTAGATAAATCAATAAAACATGAGAAATATACTTGGAATGGCAATTATGCCAATAGGTATGTATGTTGGATACTTTGGAAAAACTTGGTTCAAAGGAGTTGGATAACAAGTTTTCACATGTTGGATTTATTTTTGGCTAGCAAGAGGGAGAAAGTTGACCATCTACATGCATGCATAAGAGTCCATAGTCCAAATCAGTCCATGTAAAGCAATGTAAACTAATAGCAAGCATCAAAACATGAATAAAGGATAAATCTACACAATGCATTTGCAAATTGATATTCATTCAAAGCATATGAACCTTGCATATCTTTATGTAATCTTTTTAAATCAACTTCAACATCTCAATCTCAACTTTTCAATAGCATCCAACCTTAATTAAACCAAACCTTCAGTAGGTCTCCCATAATATATATCAAAGTGCTAGTTTTACTCAAATAAATGTAAAACAAAACAAACTAAAACAAATAAAAGACGCTCCAAATTTATGCGATAGTAATATGTTGCTCGAAAAACAGAAAGTAGACGTGTGCAAACCGAGAGTGTGGTTGGTCTAGTGGGTTTCCTTGGGCATCCCCAACCTTATGGTTTTCACCATCCTTGGATTGCTCTTGGTGCATCTCCTCTAATCCATGTGAAAAAAATATAAACACAAAATTTGCTCCCATCTCTTTTCTGTGGGGTGACATTAGTGGGCATAAGGGACATCATGTTTGCTGCAAGAAATACTTAAAAAAATGTATATATGAAGTGTCCAGTAGGTACATAATGTTGTATGCTCTCTCATGAACTCAAATTAATCAAAAAGATTCAACTTAAAAGCTCAAAGAACACATAAAACAAAATGGGACAGAATCTATCTAGAATTTTAGCAGAAGCAAAACTTAATTAATTACCCTACTTATACATATACTAAAATCACGAAATTTCTTGAGCATACAGAGGATGAAAAGTTGTAACTACAGTTCAAATATGAGCTCAGTCGAAGTTGTAGAAAAAATTTGAAAAATCATACAATATTTTTTTCATATATATATATGGAGTTGTAACTATATTTATGTTCAACTTTTTCAATCCAAAATAGCTAAAACTTGGTACTTTATTAAAACTTCCAGAACAAAAACAAAAACTAAAGCCTCTTGTTATAGAAAGAGTACACAAAGAAAATCAAAAAAAATGGGTTGCCTCCCGCAAAGCGCTTTCTTTATAGCCATATAACTAGGCTTACTTACTTGATATCAAGATGGTTTAAGCTTATGAGGTAGCTTGGACATCCTCAATATTGAATGCTTGTATTCCTTTGATACATGTGGGGTGCTCTCAGGGGTAACATCCCCAAGCTTGAGCGTTTGTCCTTCTTAATCTTCATTCATCACCCTCAACTCTTTCACTTGAAAACTCTTTCCACACGAAACTCATCATAAAACTTGATTAGAGTGGTTAGTGTCTCTATAAATTAAATCAAAATAGGTACAACAGATACATACCATGAAATAAACATTAGCTACTGTTACTATGGTTTCGTATTGCTCTTTTATAAAAGGGAACCGCACAAACAAAAGTAACAAGACTAATGCATAATAGAAATAAAATCGATCAAAAACTAGACAGTCTGTAAGATCGAATTTTCAGAGGCACTTACATTGCTCAAATAAAAAAACTTTGAACTAATGAAACGTGGGTAAATAGCTGAATATTTGTGACGTGAAATGTTAGGTCAAAATTCCTCTTATGTGATTTTTAACATTTTGTTCAGTAAAGCTCAGGAATCTGTTTTCTAGACCACAAGTTACAATTGTTTGATCTTACCTCTCAAAAGAGGTTATTATTGGCACAAAGATGAGAAAATAAGATATAAGGGTGATGTTACAGTAGTAATAAACACCTTTTTTATTTTGTTTTATAATGGGAGAAGTTTTAATGATAGAGATTTTGCAATGGTTCTATTGGCATGAACAACACATGTTCAAGGTCGATCGTGATTTCTCCATTGCTCATCTTTCTCATTTACTTTCCCAAAATTTATAAAAAGTGAAAAGATTAAACTAATTGTTAGAAATCAGTAGGTAAATTTATTTTACATGTTACATGGATATCAAGGTGTGCTCAAATTTTACAGTATTTGAAAGCATGTGGAGCACACCACAAATCACTTAGACATTAACTTTTAAGTCTAACTCTCTTCCTATGCATTGGAATTTTATATGTGAATAAATAGTAGCAAGGTTGTGGTATCCAATGCATATAATGATCAGTAGCTTGCATTTTAAATAACATAGAAATATAAAGAGGGCTCTTATTTCTTCCTCTCTCATAATAGTTGCAAGCACTAAAAGCAAACTTAATCTCATAGTTTTGAATAGATTCACCATATAAAGACAAGTCATCTAATGAGCATATTGGATCATCTAACTCAATTATATCACTTTCATCCTCCCATATATTAGTCATAATTGTTCCACATATAGGACTACTAGACAATGAAAAATCATCATCATTAATAAGAATGTGTTCATTACCATTGTTGGGTGTAGGAGATGGGTAGCTACTCCATTCTTCCTCCACTTGTTCTTCCTTTTCCTCTTCTTCTTGGGGTGGCATGGACATCCCCAAGCTTAGGATTTTGTCATCTCTTTCATTGGTACTTTCAAAATTATCTCTTGCATCCAAAAGGTTAGTGCCCAAAAGAATATATTTAACATAAAAATCATATATCTCATGGTTAATCTTGGGAAAAGGATCCATCTAATTTTTGGGGGTTTTAGTTTTATATAAAAGAAAAAGGTACTAAATATAAACTAGCAATGCAGGCAAGAATAGAAGCCTATCGCTATGCTCCCCGACAACGGCGCCAGAAAAGTGTCTTGATAACCCCCAAGTGCAGGGGATCACCGTAGTACAATTCGATAAGTATTTGAGTGTCGAACCCACGAGGAGCTGAAAGTAAACTATCTATTCTCTAAATCCCTATAACCCTCTTATATGGCCTTCTATGCAAAGCTAGGATCTAAGTGTGTGTTTTGTTTTGGTACTAGGTAGAAAATAAATAAAGTATGTGTTAGTGGAAACTACAAGTAAACTAGTGCAAGTTAAATTGATCCAATGAACTGGAGTGGAGTGGTGGAAAGTTTCCTCAAGTAGCAAGTCTCTCTAAGGGAGTAAATTTTTAGGCAATTATTATTCATTTGTTTGTTTGTTTGATTATTGTTTCTTCCATAACGGGGCCCTAATTAGGTGCAGCCAAATAAATATGCATACATAACTCTTATGATGGATCCTAAGGCCATGTTACTAAGCAAACATAGGAATTATTAATACATAATTGTCCACCATAGCTATAAGCTCTAGGGTCCCCGATATATGTCCCCCTAATATAACTTTATGAATTGGACCACAGTTTTCTGTCCTCCACGGTCTTCCCCACTCCATTACACTACGGTGATAACCTTACATGCATTCCCCAACATATGCGTGCACTCATATATTGTACAAAGAAAATCATAAAATATAACAACACTTATGCAACCAATAAACAAACTATTTCACTTTTGCCATAATAATTCACTACTCAAACAAAGACATGGAGACACAATAGACCAAGGGAAAATAATATATTGCTTCACACATCATGTTTGCCAAGAGATTATAGTAGGGAGTGAAGGAGATATGCCCTAGACGCAAATAATAAATAGGTTTGTATTGTCATATCTCAATTAGTTTATAATAGTTTCATATTGTGCCATAACTGTGCAAAGTAGAAACATTGGTACATGTGTGGTATGAAACAACCGAGTCCCTAGTAGCCTCTATTCATACTAGTTCGTTGGTCATGAGGATTATCTGGGTTTCAAGATCATGGACATTTATGCCAATTGATAATGGGGTCATATCATTGGAGAATGATGTGATGGACATTCCTCAAAGGATTGCAACGCGATCAAGTCATATAAGTTCATTGTTGCAACAGCTATACCTAGACTCCTTTTCCTTAGACCGTGAGCTCATATTACTCACTGTTTTCCGAGGCTGCTTAGACTGCATCAACCATCATATGGTAATACGGTGGACTTAAAGGTGTACGTTGGGTATTCCGAAGGAACAGTAGATGACATGTGACTGCAAGACCGGGATTTGTTCACCCACATGACGGGTAAAGATACATACGGCCGGCTTGGTGAGATTATATCCATAAATGTTGCAACATGTGACTCGGTCACGGGGATGTAATATCACGATAACAAGAAAACAGAACTTGTTGTGAACGAGATTAAACAAGGTATGTGATACCAATGATCGGATCTCGGACAAGTCATATCAAGAAACAAAAGGAATTGGATGCTACATTTAACGGTTCAAACGATATTGTCATCAAGAATGCATAGGGGTCACATGGATATCACTGGTCTCTCTGTTGATCATTGATTTAGATCATGTCTAGAGCATTCCCGAGATGTGAGAGGATACACTTAAGGGTATGATGAGAGCGATCATTCGTAAGACGGAATCACAGTAGAGAAAGAGAAAACCGAAAATGTTCCGCAGAGAGATCCAAAGTTGTTCGGAGAAAAAATAAAGGAAAAGACCGGAAAAGTGTTTTCAGATAAATAGGAATTTAAATATATATTTATTATATGTTAATTGTGAATTAATATATTCTGAATAATATTTAGATTAAGATTTATAAAGGCAACTTTTATATTAGGCCAAATCCCTGGAGGGAAATAGCCTAGAAGAAAAGACAGGAAAATAGCAGAGAAAAACAGAAGCAACCCACGTGGGCGGTAGATAGTTGCCGCCGCACGGGGCAGACTGCTGCTGTCGGCTGCCGACGCAGGCCGCTCAACCCCCCGGCCCATGCGGGCGCGCGGGAGGGAGCCGGTTGCTGCTCGGGCAGGCCTGGCACGCTGGCGGGCCGCGGTGCCGAGGCGGCCCACCCGGGCCGCTGCCACTATGGGCTGGCAAGCCTCGCACGCACGGTGGGCCATGGGTTGGCTCCGGCCCACCCGGCCGCTGAGCTCTGCAACGCTAGCTGCTACTGCTAGCTTGCTGGGTCGCGCACTGGCCTGCCTGCATGTGCTGCTACTGTTTGTTGTTTTGACTATTGGGCTAAGTGCTTTTGGCCCATCCGGCCGTTAGTCCAAAAATCCTATTATTTACTTTATCAATTAGTCCCACATGGCTTAGCCTTTGAGAAAGGCACACCCCCTTAGCCTATATAAAGGGGTGCCCATGGGTGGGATTAAAACACACCAATATTTGGAAAAGTCCTTTGATTGACTTCCTCCTTCCCTCTCTCTCTAACCCTTGTGACCATGGCCCTAGGTATGGGCTGTGCCATCAAGGCACACTTGTAGTATACCATTGCGCTGCAGGGATTCCTAGCCGGATATCAATTTCCGCACTCCCGGCAGGATCGGGGATCCGAAGGTCTCATCGTGCACCGGATGTGTACAAAGACACGAGACGCAACACTTGGGGCGCGTAAATGTCGTGAGCCGGAGCTACTGCACGATGAAGATGAAGAAGGAGCAAGGGGTGACCTGCGAGGAGCTTCACGACCTTAAGGTCGGCTACGAGTATGACTACTTCAACCAGGTTTCCCGCGGAACGTTAACCGCGTATGGTCTACAAGGGTATGTATTCTCTACGCATTGGCCGTTACCGCATTACTACATAGATAGATCCTAGGCAGTTTTTGGGGTTCCAACATAGGATTTTTTTTGTTTTATGCTGTGGATCCCCTTCAGTGGTATCAGAGCCGATCTATGCGTAGGAGTGTTGTACGGCCAGTACACATAAGTATTGTATGGGCATTGATCCCTTAGTTGTTACCCTCTGACGTGTACTTGTTTATATCGCGGTATTGTTTGATGAAGCGGCCCGGACCGACCTTACGTGTATTCGTACGCGAGAATGGTTCCATGCTCAACATACGGCTTGTACCGTATAAGTGGCTAGCGGGTGTCTGGCTCTCATACGATAGTTGATATAGCATTTACAACGGAGGGCCTCGAAAGGGGTGTAGTAGAGACAACTATTGGATCCATGTTGTGGTTGGAAAGTTCGTAGACTAGAAACAGTTCTATTGCGAAAGCCCTAACAACCACGTAAAACTTGCAATAGATAAAGTAGAGGTGTCTAACTTTATTTTGCAGGGGTCATGTGATTATGATATGGCATTGGTCGTTGTGAAGGTAAAGTAGTTTACTTTTCTGTTACTAAGTAGTATAGTAATAGTCATCGTTCCGATAGACGACCTGGTGGAGGCGTCGTGGACTTGGCGTCAAACCAAGGGCAAGATGGAGATCATGCCGGAGCGCTCGATGGAGACCAAGGCGCAATAAGAAGCACCATATCATATCACATTCTACATAGATGTTGATACCTGTTTTACATCTTATTGTGTGCTAGTATTAAGATACTCAATAGTAGCAAATAAGATAATCCCTATTGAATTCCAATGTTCCGTGTTCCCCTTGTGTGTGCACCACCAAGAAAGTTCTTCATTATGAGGCGCCCTGCGGTGACTAGGGGTTAAACATATCTATGTTCACATACAATGGGTGTAAGCCATGTTGCACAACGAATACACACAAGTTAGATTTAGCGAGCCTAGCATGTGCAGACATGGCCTCAAAACACAAGAGATCGAAAGATCGAGCATGAGTCACATGGATGATGTGATTGGCATTATTGAATGTCTACCTTTGATGCTGCACTGATGGCCGTGACGATCGGGGGAGGTGTAGAGGATATGGATCATGTGATCACTAAAATCGTCCAGGGGATGACAATTTTAGTGGAGACCAATTATAAATTGATCTCTTATTATGAACTTAGTCTATATGTCTGTTTGCAAATATCTTAGTACATCTTGGCCTATCCCATTGAGGTCCTTTGCGACCATGGGAATATATTTCTTAATATGGAACTTAGCAAAAGGGTCCAACTTCATAGTTTAATACCCACGCCTGAGGGATATCCTCGTAAAAGGTGATCTTCTCTTCTTGATAAAATAACCATTAGGAGATAATTCGATGACTCTGCAATGTTTGTGTTTTCTCCATAATCATCCAATAATCCATTCTCCATTCGATGGAGAGTTGGGATACATTTTGTATTCTACAGAATAAGGCACATAGAGTATGAGCCGTTGGATGGGTTTTCCTCCATCATGGATGAAAAGAGAATATTTGGAAAAACACTTAGCGATCTTGCATTAGAGTTGAGAAGTCTTGGAAGGTCTTGATTGCAATGGAGGTCATGGATGAAAAGGTATATGTAAGATACACAAATTATAAATGTGGTTCTTGCAAAACTCGTTGCAGTTTGCAAAGTATTTGATACTTGTCCCATTTTGTGAAAACAGGAGGATCTGCTTGAGAATTGTTGTTTTTGAGGCAGCGTGACTTGATGACGACAAGCAAAACAGTTGATGGCCGACATCACCTCTTTCCTCAAAGTTTGTCATTGGATTAGTGGACTTGAATATAATTTGTAATCCTTGTTTGTGTGTCTTACTTTAGGCGAGACGATTATTCATATGAACAAGTTACAAGCTAGTTTGTACTATTCTTATGAACAATACCGTTATGGTCACATTACGATTACAAACAAGTTATTCTCATCACTGTGTTAATGATAATAGTTTAAACATTTATAAAAGGATTAGAATGCTAAAAGATATCCAAAATAATGAAATGATACTATAGTTTAAGTCATTTTGGTTATTGCATGTCCTTAATGAAGATCGGGGTCCTAGATGCTTAATCTAGATACTTTGCAAAACCATGCTTCTTGGGCAGAATGACTAAAACTCCGCATTCTGGTAAAATGGTGATATGCGAAGATATGTTGAATCTTATACATAGTGATGTATCGTATTTTCAACAAGTAGTGGAAATCATTTGTTAATTGTGGACTTAAGTGAATAAGTGCATTTACTTAATGAAACATGAGATTGAAATGATTTGAAATGTTCAAATGAGTTCACGGCAAAATAGGATATTGAATTGACAAGTCTCTTCGATTTGATCGACATGACTAAAGTATTCAAGTTAAGTCTAGCATAAAAGGAACTTGTGAAAGATGTTTCACAAATTATGATAATGGGATGAATTCAAACTATATTGAAATGTCTAAACATCATAATCAATATGTATTAGATACATATGGTATAATATTATCTCTTCTCGGGGTTATAGTTGTTTTTTAGAATTAGAGATCAAAATAAGCAAACACTCATTTGAAATAAAAAGGAACATCTAAAAGATTCGTGGAAACAACACCATAAGTGTTATGGAAAGTTCGAGTTTCTCGAGATTTCGACAAGTCGAACTCGTGGAAAATAAACAAGTCTTTGTAGAGCATTCTTAGGAAGCTATGAATGCATCTTCCACAAAGGGGCAAACCTATTGCTGTCCAAAGTTGACATATCTTGATAAAGATACATGTGGAAGAAAGTAAAAGATCAAAACAAGGTATTTGACCTTACCTCCTGATTGTTGAGTGGCGCAGCGGAATTTGTTTTGTGAATCCAAACTCTGCAAGTAGAGAAGAAACTAATGATAATGATCATAAAGTTTCAAATAAATACTTTTACTAAAGAAAGTAGGATTCAACTATATATTCTACAAGTTTGTGGAATTATATTGTTGATTCACTTGTCATGTTTTGAACATGACATGCCTATGAATTACAAAGAAGCGTGATGGACCTAAGTATGAGAAATGAATGGTCATTGAAATCTCGTTAGTGGAATTCTTGATTTGATGATGACCAAGAAATTTTGGAATGTCCAAGGTTGTCGAGAGGACCTAGATTTGAGTGGGAGCAAATCAGCTTGGCTAATTCATAATATGTAGCTGATATATTTTGAGTGGGAGCTAAGTGAAATCCCTGGATCTCAAACATGAATGTCATATTTGAGTGGGAGCGTGAAATCATTTTGTGATATGTGGAAGACATATGTGAATGATGTGATTGGTGTTAATAACGTTAAGTTAGATAAATAAGGATGAAGTTGAAATTATTAAACAATAAGATCTATCGAGATAGATTGGTGAGTTTAATAAACACTGAATGTCGAATGCTTCCTGTACTTAATTCTGAAAGATGTTCAGAATATCCTAAGACAAGATTCTGAAGAATCTCAGAATGTAACAAGGTGAGAAGTAAGTTCGTATTGTATGAAGCATTGAGTTAGTATTGCAACTATGGTTAAAAGAAAGAGATGTGTTGCATCTCTTATGCTTCAGTCATAGGTTCTTCCATACAACCATATTGTATACTCGACGTAATGTGACCTGAGGTTCTAGTTGGAAGGGCAAAGTCTTAACTATAAGAGCATGTCTTTAAGTGATTCCTAAGTTGATCACTGAACCAGAATTAAGTTTGTACATAAATGGCAAGAAGCAATGTAAGTGGCATAGATGCATTTCATGCACTAGGATCTACATAGATATAGAAGTATAAAGGCTCCATCTGATGTGATGTATAATGTTATGGCGGGGCTAGTTCGCTTTTAACGTAGAATGATGTGTCCTAGGGCCTAGTGCCCATGAGAAAGCCCACGAGGTTGATCTAAAGTCACTGTAAGCTCCTGGAATCCGGCCTCGTTCTGCTGCATAACTACAGTATATACATAAAGGATAGCAAACTGTGTTTCGAAGTTTAGATGACAATGGTGAAAACGACCGTCATTATAAACACTAGAAACAAAGTCTCACTTTGTTGCCAAACAAATGCTTCGACCCATTATAAGATAATGGAGTGAATGTCAAAATTAGGAAGACATTAATGATTTGCAAAAGACATGATGATCTAGTAAAATAGAACATGGACACGACGTTTCCCATGAGCAAGCATGATCTATAAACGCATATGGTATATGGTTTATATGAGTAAAATGCGAGCTGGATTATTTGTACTCTAGTGCAAGTGGGAGACTGAAGGAGATATGCCCTAGATGCAAATAATAAATAGGGTTTTATTGTCATATCTCAATTAGTTTATAATAGTTTCATATTGTGCTATAACCATGCCAAGTAGAAACATTGGTATGGGTGTGGTATGAAACAACCAAGTCCCTAGTAGCCTCTATTCATACTAGTTCGCTGGTCATGAGGATGATCTGGGTTTCAAGATCATGGGCATTTATGCCAATTGACAATGGGGTCATATCAATGGAGAATGATGTGATGGACATTCCTTGAAGGATTGCAACGCGATCAAGTCATATAAGTTCATTGTTGCAACAACTATACCTAGACTCCTTTTCCTTAGGCCGTGAGCTCATATTACTCACTGTTTCTCGAGGCTTCTTAGACTAGATCAACCGTCATATGGTAATACAGTGGCCATAAAGGTCTATGTTGAGTATTCCGAAGGAACAGTAGATGACATGTGACTGCAAGACCGGGATTTGTTCACCCACATGACGGGTAAAGATACATATGGCCGGCTTGGTGAGATTACATCTATAAATGTTGCAACATGTGACTCGGTCACGGGGATGTAATATCATGGTAACAAGAAAACAGAACTTGTTGTGAACGAGATTGAACAAGGTATGTGATACCAATGATCGGATCTCAGACAAGTCATATCAAGAAACAAAAGGAATTGGATGCTACATTTAACGGTTCAAACGACATTGTCATCAGGAATGCATAGGGGTCACATGGATATCCCTGGTCCCTCTGTTGATCATTGATTTAGATCATGTCTAGAGCATTCCCGAGTTGTGAGATGATACACTTAAGGGTGCGATGAGAGCGATCATTCGTAAGACGGAATCACAGTAGAGAAAGAGAAAACCGTAAATGTTCCACGAAGAGATCCGAAGTTGTTCGGAGAAAGAATAAAGGAAAAGACCGGAAAAGTGTTTTCGGATAAATGGGAATTTAAATATATATTTATTATATGTTAATTGTGAATTAATATATTCTGAATAATATTTAGATTAATATTTATAAAGGCAACTTTTATATTAGGCATAATCCCCGGAGGGAAATAGCCTAGAAGAAAAGACAGGAAAAACAGCAGAGAAAAATAGAAGCAGCCCGCGTGGGTGGCAAATAGTTGCCGCCGCACGGGGCAGACTGCTGCTGCCGGCTGCCGATGCGGGCCGCTCAACCCCCCGGCCTGTGCGGGTGCGTGGTGCCAAGGCAGCCCACCTGGGCCTCTGCCACTGCGGGCTGGAAAGCCTCGCCTGTGGTGGGGCAGGTCCACCAACCATTGAAGGCCTGCCTGCATGTGTTGCTGCTGTTTGTTGTTTTGACTATTGGGCTGAGTACTTTTGGCCCATCCGGCTGTTAGTCCAAAAATCCTGGTATTTCCTTTATCAATTAGTCCCACATGGATTAGCCTTTGAGAAAGGCACACACCCTTAGCCTATATAAAGGGGTGCCCATGGGTGAGATTAAAACACACCAATATTTGGAGAAGTCCTTTGGTTGACTTCTTCCTTCCCTCTCTCTCTAGCCCTTGTGACCATGGCCCCAAGTCTGGGCTGTGCGATCGAGGCACACCTCTGATCTGTGCGTTCTGCAGGATTCCTAGCCGGATATCAACCTGCACTCCCGGTGGATCGGGAAGCGGAGGTCTCATCATTACACGGATGTGTACGAAGACAGGCTAACACTTGGGGCACTTAAATATCGTGAGCCGGAGCTGCTGCACGATGAAGATGAAGAAGGAGCAAGGGGTGACCTGCGAGGAGCTTCGCGACCTTGAGGTCGGCTACGAGTACGACTACTTCAACCACATTCTCCGCGGAACGTTAACCGCGTACGGTCTACAAGGGTATGTATTCTCTACGCATTGGCTGTTACCGCATTACTACATAGGTATATCCTAGGCAGTTTTTGGGGTTCCAACGTAGGAAATTTTTTGTTTTCTGTTGCGGATCCCCTTCAGGGAGATGGAGAGGATCTTGTTGTAAGTGTTGATGATGAACGTGCCAGAGGGGGTGGAGCCCTCCGAAGGCGATTTTGGCAGCGTTTATCCCCTCCGATCTTTGGTGGCAGCCTCCTGACTCTCTATTTCTGTGTTTTCGATCTCCGCCTCTGTCTGTGTTGAGGATCGTCGAAAGGGGGTATATATAGTAGGTTTTAGGTCAAGACAAGTTGTTTGGCGAAAGAATCGACGGTATCGGAGACTCGAGGGAGGAAAGAGCATACTAGCCGCGACCAGGGGTGGGCCATGGCTGCTGTGCCTGTTCCCTCCCTGGTCTTCTTTTCTCGCGGATCTTTGCCCATTGTTCTTCATTCTGATAAATGTTGGGTCCCATGAAAATTCAGGTCAATTTGACATTGTTTGGGTACTTGAAAGTCAAAAATATTGAAATAGGGGTTTTCTATCTCGGCGGGGTTAGTTCTAAAGCAATGTGGGAAGTGTGATTTTCCCCAATAATCATTATAAAACATGAATATAACTCATATATGATGCAAATATGTTGGAATATCAAGTAATAAAGTGCAAAGTTAATGTATGTTTGTGTATGTTTGTGCAGATTCTTCATGATTTCCCTCGTCCTTCTTTTCCTATTTCTCTATTTAATCCCCCAAATTTGTTATGTTTGTGTAGATTCTATGTATTATGCCTACAAGTTGTTTGACAAAATTCCAAGCAGGTTCTCATATTTCATTGATGTTGTACTGCTATTTGATGTATTAAGAGGTAAGGCTTGCATCAACGATGTATTCAAAATTTTCTTGATGTTATACTATTGTATTCAAGAGATCATCAGACTATTCTTTCTTTTAGGTGAAGAGGAAGTTGTGTTTAATTCATCTCTAGGTCAAGGGAAAGGTGGGTTTCATTGGTTTACTACCCTCCTGGTGTTTGCCTCTTAAAAAGATGAATCATGTCAATTCATAGTCCATGACAAGACAACAGTAAATGGACTTGATTGTTGAGCTAGTGATGCTATGGCATGCAGCCGGTAGGGAGTGGATAAGCGGAGGCTTATGCTCGTGGTTATGCAATGGTCAAATATTGATAACAAGATTGATCTTTCTAGATGTTTGTTCATAACTTATTCTAGGATTTGAAAATGGCTTTTGGTCTTCAATCAGCAACATCAAGGGTAAGTCAACACAGTCACCGATATACTATGGTAGGGTACATTCTTGTTTTTAGTTTAGTTTTGTGTGGATATACACTGAGTTGTACCTAATCTTGACTGTCAATGATGTCCTCATGATGGATGTCGTGCATGTCGCCAATGACTCCGACTTCGGCATGTAGCAGTTGAAAGAACATGTGTGCCCCCATGTGTGGTTTTGGTAATTAATGGCAATATTTATGGACTTATGTTTGCATTGAGTTTTACTTGTAGGATTTGTCCATAGGCAATGCTTGAACCATATGTTGGCTTCAAGGTTGGAAGAAGAAGTAAGTGAAAAGATCAAGTGTTGATCAAGGTTTCAAGGAATGATCCAGAGATTGGTCAAGTAGAGGTTGAGCCTATGGCAAGTGTGTCTTGAATAATAAGATGATCTCAAGTGTATCTTGCCATCCTTATGGTGATCATGGATATGTGAAGATATGCCCAAAAGAGAGGCTCTTCCATAGTGGAGTATGGGGAGCAAATTCCAAGTCTTCACCAAGCTAGCGCAATCAAGAAAGGTGTTCCATCTTGAGGTGTAGAAGATCGTCATCATCAACATCAAGTGGAATATACACAAGGCAAATGTTTGATCTTGATAGGGTTTCTTTCTTACCGGTCTCGTGGTGTTAGTTGGGGAGACCGGTTTATAGGATAGATAACCGTACTATCAAGAGGGGCTCTCGAGTGAGTAACTTGATCATATCCCTCGGTGAGAGGTCAAACCTTTGCATACTTGGCATCATCTTTCTTGGTTCTTATTTGGGTCTTACTCATGTGAGTATTTAGAGCTTGTGTTAATCTCCATGATAAGCTCAAGTTCATCAAAACCGAATTTCATATGCATTCTCTATTGTGTTTTCGATGTTGGAGGTTTTATCGTTCGTCTTTTTGCGAGAGGTCAAACCTTTTGTCATTTGGTTCTATCCTACCTTACTGGACTATGATGTTTCTCTAGATGATCTTGTATAGATCATTGTCCTATTTAAAACAATCCCAAGGTCATCAAAAACGGAGTCTGGATGCAAAAGTTATGATTGTTTTAGTTTCGTTGTTTCTGCCAGTTTTCACGGGGGCAGATTATCCGGCCATGGGGTGGATTATCCGGCCCAATTTTTGGAAAACGGCTAAGGACTTTGAGGCATGGCTCCCAGTAACAGGGCGGATTATCCGGGCCTCCGGGGGCGGATTATCCGGCCCAAATATCTGCCCCTATACAGAGGGTCGCGCCGCGAAGTCCTTAGCCATATTTTGGCCCGAGGAACCCGGAATATCCGGGGGAGGGTGGATTATCTGGCCTGGGAGGTCCCAAATGGTCATATTTTGTTGGGGAGGGGTATAAATAGACCCCTTCTTCCTCCTTAGGTTGGTTGGTTGCATTCTCTCTCTCCTCCATTGTTTTGACCTTCAAGGGCTTGCAAATACTCTCAATCCCTCCCATATTTCTTGAATCTTTGGGGGGATTTGAAAGGGGGATCTAGATCTACAACTCCACCAATCCATCTCTCCTCTATGTGAGGGGAACATATTGGTATCTAGATCTTGGGGTTTCTTTTGTGGATTTCCTCTTGTATTCTTCCTCTCTTATTCTCCCACTAGCTTTTGTAGCTTTGGTGGAATTTGGGAAAGAAGGACTTGAGCACTTGTTGTGTTCTTGCCATTGCATTTGGTGCATCATTTTGAGTTCTCGGTGAGGATTCGATTGGGTGAAAGGTGAGAAGCTTTTTACTCTTGGGTTCTTGGAACCCTAGATGGTTTAGTTGTTTTGCAGGTTTGTGGATGGGGCCTCCAATTAAGTTTTGGATCTTTCCCTGAGCTTGTTTGTTGGGAGCCTCCAATTGAGTTGTGGAGAAGTGTCCCAATCTTTGTGAGAGGTTACGGATTGCCACCGACAAGTGCACCGATAGTGAAGAAGTGAACCAGGCCTCTTGTGACGAGGTTCACATGAGAATAGGGTGAGGCCTTTTGTGGCGTGGTGGTCTTAGTACCGCCCACCCCTCCAATGAGACATACTCTCTTTATGGGAGGAACTAGGTAATAAATCATCGTCTCCACGTGCCTCGGTTATCTCTATACCCGAGCTATTTACTTATGCACTTTACTTTGTGATAGCCTTCGTGCTTGAAGTCTTATATCTAGCTATCACATAGTTGCTTGTTTTGCTTAGCATAAGTTGTTGGTGCACATAGGTGAACCGTAGTTTATATAGGTTTTGTGCTTGAAAAAGTAAACGCTAGTTTTATTCCACCTTTGTTAAGCCCTTCTCGTAAAGGTTTTAAACCGCCTATTCACCCCCCCCCTCTAGGCGGCATCTGTATCATTTTTAGCAGTCACTGTGGCTACAATTTATAGGTAGTAAATTCATGCTTCTGGTATTTTGAATGCTTGTTCTCACACATACTTATCTTGTGAATTTGGTCAATAGTTCTATAGAGAAATGGTCCTTTTAGAATTTTGATTGAACTAAATAACATAGGATAAAATTTGGTTCTATAGATGTTTGGTTTCAGACGAATGTGGTTATTTCAGGTCTGTCAAGCTTGTTACTTTTATATATAATCGAAATTACAGCGGAATTCAATGTAGATGTATACATCGAAAAATCTACAGCAGCTCAATCTATATACTTCACGGTAGATACTGGTTGCTGCTCCTTGCTAAATTTATCAATAGGAAGCTCTTGCTAAACAGTCCGGGCTTGCAATATTTCTCCGTGTTTCCAATTTATCCGGTGTCCCCAAAGGGACTGAGGACAAATCATATATAAAGGTGTGTGTGTTTCCATTGAATCGTAAAAAAATGGAGCACTCCTATTATCGTTTTGTATATGACCCCTATTATCGTTTGACTTGTGTTAATAATATCGTGTACTAGATCATGTAGGCGCGCGGTTGCTGCGCCCATCCATTAAGACAAAGGCAATGGTGAAAACATATTTAGATTTAAAGAAACAACAATAGCTAGCCATAAAGAAAGGCACCCAATATGATAAAGCTGAAAAAGGTTTGGTAATATACAATAGCCATACTTATAGAGTTTTAAATAACATAATGAAAATTCGAGAAAGCTACCGAAGTATGTTTTATATAGAGGTGAAAGGAAAAATAATATAGTGAGTTTTAAAGTACCTAATGAGCGGGCAAGCTGAAAGAGTGCGGGCCGTGATGAATTAGAGCACCACCAGTACATGGACTACTGGAAGGCGTGCCACCCGCATTGCCAAAGTCAAAAGCAGTCTCAAAAACTTACTATACTTGTGTAATAGAATTTCCTTGAGCTCTGCTTTGAACATATGCTAGCATTTTGTACTAAGCAATGTAGAATACTTATTTCTTGCAGGAACAAAAATATGGAAATAGAAAACCAAGGATGAATCAAAAATTGAATAATAGGGACCTTGCCTCGTTGCATGGCACAATCAACTCCTCGATAGCAGCATCCGCCTATCCCTTGTAGAAATCCGAAGTTATCTTGCATAGTGTTATTAGAAATCCCAAATAAAAAGAAATATATGGTAATCTCGTTGATAAATTAATGGTCAGAAATCGAAGCATATGTCAGTTTATAGTTTATTTGACAAAAAATATAAAGAGCTCACAGGACCAAAAATCCACCACAAAATGTTTAGCAAGTAAGTAATGCAGGTGTATTAGTTCTTTTCACATTGCAGTTTCATTGAGTATATCCATAAGTTTTCTGCATTTTCATAGTGAAGTAGGATGGAAAAAAGATTGACCGCCTCGTTAACTGGGCACGAGAAACCGAGACATACGAACATGAATACTGCATAACTCCTTTGCAGTTTCAGGGATTTTGTGAAGCTCTTGAATTTTAAGAACGAGGTTTCCTTGTGGCCGATGTCATCGTTGACCCCTTACTAATCTATACAATGACGTTGAATGGAAAAGAATAAATGAGCAAAGGATATCAAATAAAAAAACAAAGGATTGAAATCGGCTAGGTCAGAGAGACTAATCATGGTGGTAATTAGGCAAGTCCGCCACACACCTTTGAGCAGTCCAAATCAACAAAGGAGTAAAAGATCGAATCCAGCAGTAACACGCTATGCAGAAGATCGAATCCATCGCATCGTGGATCCACATGAAAGGTTGGTCCCGCCCCCATCGCTTCAAATCACGGTCTTGGCAAGTAGGCGGCCGAGCATGCTCGAGGAAGGGAAGGGGAGCGGCAATGAATGGCGCTACATAGCCTGCACCTCGAGCTAATTATCGCCGCCTGCACCTCAGTACATGGGCTTTAGTGGGATTTCTGGCCCAGTTAACCATAACATGTCAATTTGACAACCAAAGAAGCGTCCCTCAAGGACAGTCGGCCCACTGCTGGGTACATGGCTATCCAACGGTCAGGAACTATGTGGAAGAGTGATTCGAAGGCAATGTTGGGTTCCCAGCATAGAAAACAAAAAAATTCCTACGATGGGAACTATACGCCAAGATCTATCTACTAGATACAAGCAATGGGTGGATATACATCCATAGAGAACTTACCCTCGAAGACAACAAAGCTTTGTTAACGAGATAGAACTTGTGGATGATGTGGTCGTACACTTGCCGATCTCAAGATCGTGATGAAGTCCTTCAGGCCCAGCAGTTCCAGCACCATCAGGTCTAGCACCATCAAGTCCAGGACCGCAAAGTAGTGGTGCATCCGTGATCGCACACACGTCTGGTCCACCGAACAACCTCCGCCTCCTCGCTCCAGCGATGCAGCGGAAGTAGCAACTCCTTTCCAGATAAAGCCACCGGGAACATGTATCTCGCTAATCCGAGACCATGGGGAATAACTAGAGGGAGAAGAGAACCTTCACGAGGAGGTGGGGCAAGAGGAGAGGAGGAGGAGGTGCTCTTTATATAGGTGAGGGGGCAACCCAAGGGGGCATGGTGCCGGCCATGGTGGGTGCCCCCACCTCTCCCTCATTCATGTGGGTGGAGCTCCCACTCACATAAACACACACCTCCACTCATGTCCACTCACATGCATTAAATTTCCATCAAATTTAATGCAAGCTCTCATTAAATAAAACACTTTTATTTATTTTACTCAGAATTTTGTTAATTACTTTAATTAACAAACATTCACATAAAACTCCCTGCAACATTTCAATATCACATGCAGAACCAGTTTCAGCAATTTCACCCGAAACAATTTCGGTTTCCATCGAAATAATTCTAGTGCTTTCTTAAATCTTTATCTGAAACACATTTGCTCCAAATGGTGTCAGTATCCCTTAAGTGTGTCACCCTACGGTTCGCAAATAATGCAGACATGATCGAGACCCCTCTCCGATCAATAATCAGCAGCGGGACCTGGAGATCCGTACTGACTCCCACATATTCAACGATGACTCTTGTGATCGTGTGAACCTTTAACGTCATAACTGAATCCCTTTGTCTCGCGATATATTACATGTACGAGATTCGATCATCGGAATCCAAATACCTAGTTTGATCTCGTTACCGACATGCACACTTTTCTCGTTCCCGTGATATAACATTCTAGTGATCACATCACTTGCTTGCAAGCTATCTTAATGTGATATCACCGAGAGGGCCCAAAGTATATCTATCCGTCATCGGGATTGACAAATTCCATTCTTGATCCATGAGCCTCAACATAACACCTTCGGAGTATCTGAACCCACCTTTATAGTCACCCTTTTACAGTGTGACGTTTGATGTTATCAAGTTACTTTTCTGATGTTAGCAATTAACATGATCTCATGGTCTAAGGACTAAGATTACTTCGTATGATGTTGTAGCAATATAAACATAATGACTTTGATCGTAATGCTATACTTCGGGATGAATGTTCATCACATCATTCCACCAATGTTGTGACCTCGTTATTGACAACATCCAATGTCCATGATCAAAAAACCTTGATCATCTTGTTAATCAACGAGCTAGTTTATATGAGAGGCATTACTAGGAACTTTGTAATCTGTTTATTAAACACACATGTATTAACGTTTCCAATTAATACAATTATAGGATGCAAAATAAACATTTATCATAAACATGGAATAAGATAATAACCACTTTATTATTGCCTCTCAGGCATATTCCCTTCAGTCTCCCACTTGCACTAGAGTTAGTAATCTAGTTTGAAAAACTTTGCATATTGAACACCTATGGCTTTCTGGTGTTGCATATACGCGATTGCTAGTGGTTAACATAATTTCTGGATCTGACAGTTTCAGGTCTGTGTGTATTTGCATGTCTTTGTGGCTATACGCATCACTCAATCTCAAATGAGATGGCATTGTATAAATTTGGTCCTTTGGTGAGACCTTTAGTTCGTTCGGGTTAAAATATGTTGATATTTGTCATACAATATATCTTCATAATATTAGCCCACTTTGAACCACACCTAGTTTGATAACAAACTAGTTAACACAAATGCCCTCCTTTGCTGCTACTATAGCAGTCATATACTTAGCATTTTGTTGCAGTATCCGTCACAATGTCTCAACTTTGGAACTCATCCAAATCCATTATGGAACATCCTTTCCATTACATTGTGCCACCCATAGTCTAAATAGAGAATTTAATTTGTATCTCGTGAAAAAACTAGTATCAATGTAACACTTTATAATGAACTACCTTCAACTATTTGTTACTTATACATGATTTATTCTTAGTTCTTCCAAAGCTCATAAGAATATCTTTACTATCGTCCAATGATCATCTTATGAATCATTCTGGTATGTGATCATAACATTTAGAGCATAGGACATATCTGGATATATACATATCACGGCATAATCGATCAAAATATTCATGTGATGTTACTCACCAAGTGTTGAAACACTTGAATCTTGATACAATCCTTTCAATGCAGCAAGAATCTTTCTTGTTGTTTCCATATTGAACCCTTTCAATATCTCATATATGTACGTCTGGCATAACCATATTAGCGCCTCAATCTATCCATATAGACATTGATGCCAAATATTCCGGTTTTGCCCAAGTCTTTCATCAAAATCCTATTTTAATGAAATTCTTAACTTGTGTCAATAAAATATACATCATTTCCAATCAACAATATGTACTCTGCATAATGTATTGGAAATTTGTCTCAGTGCTCCCACTTAATTTCTTGCAAATGCAAGCATCTTCATCATCTCCTATGAAATTAAACTCCTTTAACATTGTCATCATGGTGAAGATTCCAACTCCGCTATGCTCACTTCAACTATTGAAGTTTGCATGCCCTTTTAGCACCCTTTGAATTAACAAAACCCTTCGGACCGTGTCATGTACATGTCCTAGGTAACCATTCTATTAGAAGAACCTTGTTTTGTTTATTCAACTACCATATACCAAATTATATGTAGTGGTTGCTACATTAATCCGTCAAGACTAAATATCGCTATGAAAGATCAAATCTTGTCATAGTCAACTCCTTGAACATTGCCGTAAACTTCTTTTCGACATGTCGACTATTTCATAGATGTTAAACATCCATGTCTATTTCTTTATAGATCCAAACAAGACAGATAGGCTTCACGCCTTTCCAGAGGGTCTTCCAAGTTCAGAAACTTGATTTCTCGTGTATGGATACTATCACGGGTTCTATGACTTCTAGTCATTTTATGGAGTCAGGGCCCATCATCGCTTCTTTGCATGCAGTCGGTTCATCATTGTCAAAATAATAACGACTTCTATTTCAAATATTACTATTTGATTCTTACCGACCCACATGGTTCAATAGGAACTCTAATCTCCAAGATCACACCCTTTGTAATCATGGGAGCCATGAGCACTATGGCCGCCACCGGGACACTTTCCGGCGCTGCGCTACTTAGCACATATAGCTAAGGTTCAACAACCTTATCAAAGTTCTATTGTCCTCCCACTTAACTTTTCACGAAAAATTCCTTCTCAAGAAACTTGACGTTCCAAAAGACAAACTCTTTTGTCCTCGGTGTTATGGAGGAATTCCCAACAAATTCTTTGGGATAACCTACAAAGACATGCTTATCCAACTTTGGTTGTAAACATTTTACTTATGCATAGCATACCAAAATTTAAGAAAAAACAATTCGGGTTTTATTCCAAAACCATAACTCATATGGTGTCATTTCAACGGATCACGATGGTGCTCTTTTCAGTGTAAAAGCGGTAGTCTCTAAAGCTTTAATCCTTAAAACATAATGGCAGTTTTATAAATGACACCTTTGATCTTACCATGTCAAACAAGGTTTGATTTGATCTCTCGAACATACCATACTCCTGTGGTTTATCGGGAAATGCAAATTCATGGAACAATTCCTGAAATCTTAGGTGTTTTGCTAAACCTGTAACTCAAATATCTTCCTTTATGATCAAATCATAAACTCTTTTATTTTCTTGTTACAATGATTTTCACTTCATCTTGAAAGTCTTTGAATAATTTTCAAATGTTTCATACTTCTTCCTTATTAAGTAAATATATAGATATATTCACTCAAATTTCTGGTTGAAAGCATATGAAGCAAAAAGATCCATCGCATATGGTTACACATAATGGACTATATACATCCATGCATAATATCCAATAAGTTAGTCATCCGTTCCTCTTTGGCCTATGGACGGAGTTTCAATTATCTCGAGGAAAGTTTCACAAGCGTCAATTGATCAAAATCAAAAGGCTCCAAAAATCCATCAATATAGAGTTTCTTCATGTTTACTTTCCAATATAATTCAAACAGCGATGTCACTTCATAAGTGATCTTCCAATCATTTGTCTTACGACATTTTAGCAATAATGTTTATGGATGTGATTTCTCCAACTAGACTTGTAAAAGTTCATCCATCCTTTATGGATTACGGTAATTATTTGAACAACCATTGTTCTCGTAATACCGGAACAAAATAACAATTATTAAAACAAAATCTTGAAGGCTAGGTTTGACAACAACGAAAACACGATAACACTTTATTTGTTTTCGATGAACATCATCACTTATTCTCTTGCCAGTTACTTAGGCCGTTGCAGTTCATGAATTGTGTTGTTCTCTAGGACACTTCACACCAACCAATTCGGTATCAAATACCTTAGAACCACATTGTTTAACAAGCAAGGAATACAACCATAACATGTATATCTTCTATATACCTAAGTTGGACATATCCAACCTTTTCTTTTCTGCCAAATATTTTATAGATTCTCTTTCAACAATTCCTTTTCTTTTTAAAAGAATCTATCAACATCAATAGTGGTGTCATTCACATGACATATAGTACAAAGTGTATATAGTCAAATACTAATACCTTTGACTTGCACTTTGAAGTGGATCACCATCATAAAATGTTTGGTGTTCTTTCAAAAATCCATAATTTAGTAATCTATTAGTGTAGTAAACATTTTACTTACATCTTCTATTCATCCTTATCATGACAACTTTCATGATCAAGCTACTATAGCCTATAAGGAAGAATCGCGAGTATAATGTTAGTTCCCAAAACCTTTTGGGAGATCTGGATGCCTAGCATCTCCATCCTTCACAAATTCTCATACAATATGAGAACATGTATTTTGCTAAATTATACTCTATCATAATGCAACCAAAAACATTGTTTCAGATATCACAATATCTTCCATACATGATGGTTTCTGAAACAATTTTTCAGCTCCTAGATAATCTTGATATTAAAACAACTTTTGAACATCAATAATCATGGAGGCAAACATGATACTTTAGATACTAACATTGGAATTCTTACTCTTGATTTAATACTACTTATTAAACTTCATGGAGTAAATAGAGTTTGCTAAAAGTTTGCAATAGGACTTCTAAACTTTAAATTGACATTCAAAACAATACGATACCAGTTCGTAAAGTAAATATCCAGAATTGTATAGTTCTATTATCTTAATTAAAACTAAGCATAAGGTAGTGAACAGATGCCAATGGCTACAACAAATTATGCAATTTCACTTCGATTTAGTTTATGACAAATTAAGTTAGACTAATCCAAATTAGAAATGAACTCTCACTCAAAAAACGACACCCCTTGTGCATTTTTGGTGATTACATGAACCAAATCCACTACACCAAGTCCGATCATCACGTGAGTCAGTGTAGCTTCAAAGGTGAGCATCAATATGGGCATCACATCAACTATATGACTCATGCTTAACCTTTCGCTCCGTGTTCCGAGTACATGTCTGTACATGCTAGGCTCGCCAAGTAAGAACCTTAGTATTCGCGTGTGTAAAACTGTCTTACACCCGTTGTATGAAAGCGTAGAGTCGAGTACACCCGATCATCACGTGATGTCTCGAAACACGATCCATAGAACGGTGCATACTTAAGGAAGAACACATTTTTATCTTGATATTTAAATGAGGGATCATCTTACAATGCTACTAAAAGCGCCAAACTAGCAATATAAGATGCGAACATCTAATGTGTAAAGTGGGATAATATGGTCCATGCATTTGATCTCTATCATATGCATCATGGTATGATCTTTATCATTCCTTTGTGTGTAAGGCCAAGGTCTATGAAACTTACACGTTTGGTGTGTTGTAAGGGCATCAACTATACATCAACTCACAACATTACCATATCATGACACTAGCCCATCAACAATCTAAACTAGACGCCTCTAATTTATCCATTGCAAGTTTTACGTGGCTTAGGGCTTTCGGACATAGAACCGGTCTTACCTACGAACATGGAACCACAACGAGGAGAACCAAGTTAATAGCAACTCATTGTAAATCATATATTGACTATAGTAGGAGAGACACACACCCGCCAACCACTTATGCAAAACTAGTTGCATGTCAGTCGTGGAACCGGTCTCATGTGCGATGACATGTAAGGTTGGTCCGTGATGCTTCATCCCACTATGCCACCAATATCCAAAATACATGAAAGAAGCAATAACATGATCATCATCGCCCACATATAAACATATGTGTACTACCTGTGCAAAGCACCTACGCATAGATCAGGCTCTAATACCACTGTTGGGTTCACAACATAGAAAACAAAGATTTTCCTACGATGGGAACTATACGCCAAGATCTATCTACTAGATACAAGCAACGGGTGGATATACATCCATAGAGAACTTACCCTCGAAGACAACAAAGCTTTGTTAACGAGATGGAACTCGTGGATGATGTAGTCGTATACTTGCCGATCTCAAGATCGCGATGAAGTCCTTCAGGTCCAGCAGTTCCAGCATCATCAGGTCCAGCACCATCAAGTCCAACACCGCAAAGTAGCGGTGCATTCGTGATCACACACACGTCCGGTCCACCGAACAACCTCCACCTCCTCGCTCCAGCGATGCAGTGGAAGCAGCAACTCCTTTCCAGATAAATCCACCGGGAACATGTATCTCGCTAATCCGAGACCATGGGGAATAACTAGAGGGAGAAGAGAACCTTCACGAGGAGGTGGGGCAAGAGGAGAGGAGGAGGAGGTGATCCTTATATAGGTGAGGGGGCAACCCAAGGGGGCATGGTGCCAGCCATGGTGGGTGCCCCCACCTCTCCCTCATTCATGTGGGTGGAGCTCCCACTCACATAAACAAACACCTCCACTCATGTCCACTCACATGCATTAAATTTCCATCAAATTTAATGCAAGCTCTCATTAAATAAAACACTTTTATTTATTTTACTCAGAATTTTGTTAATTACTTTAATTAACAAACATTCACATAAAACTTCCTGCAACATTTCAATATCACATGCAGAACCAGTTTCAGCAATTTCACCCGAAACAATTCCGGTTTCCATCGAAATAATTCTAGTGCTTTCTTAAATCTTTATCTGAAACACATTTGCTCTAAATGGTGTCAGTATCCCTTAAGTGTGTCACCCTACGGTTCGCAAATAATGCATACATGATCGAGACCCCTCTCCGATCAATAATCAGCAGCGGGACCTGGAGATCCGTACTGACTCCCACATATTCAACGATGACTCTTGTGATCGTGTGAACCTTTAACGTCATAACTGAATCCCTTTGTCTCACGATATATTACATGTCCGAGATTCGATCATCGGCATCCAAATACCTAGTTTGATCTCGTTACCGACATGCACACTTTTCTCATTCCTGTGATATAACATTCTAGTGATCACATCACTTGCTTGCAAGCTATTTCAATGTGATATCACCGAGAGGGCCCAGAGTATATCTATCCGTTATCAGGATTGAAAAATTCTATTCTTGATCCATGAGCCTCAACATAACACCTTCGGAGTATCTAAACCCACCTTTATAGCCACCCTTTTACGGTGTGACGTTTGATGTTATCAAGTTACTCTTCTGATGTTAGCAATTAACATGATCTCATGGTCTAAGGATTAGGATTACTTCGTATGATGTTATAGCAATATAAACATAATAACTTTGATCATAATGCTATACTTCGGATGAATGTTCATCACATCATTCCACCAATGTTGTGACGTCGTTATTAACAACATCCAATGTCCATGATCAGAAAACCTTGATTATCTTGTTAATCAACGAGCTAGTTTATATGAGAGGCATTACTAGGAACTTTGTATTTTGTTTATTAAACACACATGCATTAAGTTTCCAATTAATACAATTATAGGATGCAAAACAAACATTTATCATAAACATGGAATAAGATAATAACCACTTTATTATTGCCTCTCGGGCATATTCCCTTCAGGCAAAATATGCTAAGATCGTGAGAGGCTTCTCGTTTGTCTCAGTTTTAATGTCCCTAATATCCATCGTTGGCTTGTATATCCATCTTTGTCAGATTGGTCTGGCTCTGATTGTATTTTTAGTTTTGTGCATGTTTTCCTTTCTACGTAAGATGTACAACATGCTTTAAATTTATGTTATACGGTTGACTAAATCCCGAGAGGAACATAAATTGTTAGTTATTTGTGCTCTATTTATTGGTTAGCTATTCTCACATGAAGATTGATAATATTGCAGTAGTTCAGCTAAGTTTTTTCTTAATAATTTTGCAACTTGGACCAGATAGGACATGGTGCTGCCCGAGGGACTCTCCATTACTCTTTTTTATTTCAGTATTTATTTTTTCATGCATGTTGAAGAAACCCTAAGCACCAGTATTTCCATACATGTAGGGATGCAGAGCGGCATCAGATCCACCATGTTTTTTGGTCAAAATTGGTGTTCATTTTCAAGCTCTTAGCTGGTATGTTCAAGTCCTTTTTTCGTTTTAATGGGAGATCCAAGTCTATGGTTTAGAGCTGCAGTATGTTGCTTATTGATTCATTACAACTTCCCTGTTAAAACTTTCTCCATGTCTAAGTTGGCGTGGACTGGTTGTGTACTTATCACCACACACGTGTTTGGATGAACCTACTTTCCCATTTGGATGAACTTACTTTCTCATTTTTTTATGTGTATATCCTATATCTGAAGCTACATTTTGGCATACTTGAGCCTCAGTTCCTACAGGTTGAAAATTCCATATATGATACTTTTTTCTAAGATTCATAGAGTCTGCGACACTATTTGTAAAACAATGGGTCATATCGTTGATACATATTTGTTGTCCTCTGGAATTTCCCCATGTCGTGGATCCTCCCCACTGTCCACATCATATGATTTCATTAAGAGCGGGGGTCCCAATTATGCTATTGAGAAATATCATCAATCTATTGAGCTTTGCAATTGTACTCACTTGATGGTTACACGATTGGTTGAGTGAGTCTTGAAAGTTAAAGTTACGAGAGGAAACAACATAGGTGAATGTGCGTGTATACCTACAATTGTGATGAATGCACCAGCCACAAAGCGATCCTTCACATTGCAGCGCTGGCAGTAGCCAGTTCGTCTATGCTATGCAATGACTACAAATAAAAGTCAGGGTAGAACGCTTGATAAAGTTACTATCAATTTGCCAAAGTCTACGTTTTTGCACGGGAAATTCAATGATTAAATGTACTTGATGAATCTTGCGTCGAAGTTGAAAATAAGAAATATGGTGCACCAAGATTTGCTCGGTCACCTCTAAATGTGCTATCTCACGCGTAGTCGATTAATATTTTCCTTCGTTGCACTTCTTTGAGGGTGGACTCTACTGACCGAATTATGTTTTCTGCCCCATCTTCCATCGGAGATTTTTCTGGCATCGTCGTTTAGATGGTTGACCCTGAAGAGCAAGTTTTGCCAGTAGTTAAGACCATCTAATCTTAGTTCAAAAGAGTTTTTCTTACACACTGGTATGATTATTTTTCTACGTTATTTGGCATCTGAATTTGCATTGGTTGAGACAAAACAAAAGTTGATTGTTCACGACTATTTATAGGACCAAGATGCTTAGACAGATAATTTCATATATATGCATACGAGAGCTGTAGACATTTATTACCCAGTCTGATATATGCAGACGATATCTGCAAACATTTGGTGCCCAAGCTACTTATTATAGTTGATGCATTTGAAAAAAGACTATTTGGATAATATTGCAGTTATATTACATGTTGTTTGTGTTAGCAGTTAGCTCCATGCTGCGCCATGTCAGTAGTTTCTGTTGTGCACTTTGTGTTCTTTAATTCAGAGGGTGTATGCTCCAACTATATATTGTCAAGCTTAAGGTAGACGCTTTTATCTTTACTATTAAAACGAAAGCATAAGATAGACGTTTTTATCTGCTCCAACTATAGTTAAAAGGGAAGTACACAACTAATCATTAAGTGAAACTGATATAGCTGTGTAGACTTAGAGTGTGCCACCCTCACCCAGTAACGGGAGTGTGTTTCCCAATTTGAGGAGTGTCTCAGTTGGTGGTGTCTACCTGCTATGGACTTCTTCTGTATACATAGTGTAGTCTTTTCCTAGGGAATCATACTACTAGGAAACAACTTATCAGTGGCGCACCTATTTTGCAATTCTGTGGCGCGTATGGGATGAACCACTGTTACCTCGCCACTAAATTGTAATTATGCGCCACCGATTTTTTCTTCCAAATTTTAAAAAAAGGTGGGCCAGATCTCAATTTTCCGTGGCGCATATTGCCAATATGCATCACATTTTTTTTTTTCAAATTTCAAAAAAAGTGGGCCAGATCTAGATCTAGCACCACCGCAGCCGCCGGAATTTTGTCGGAGGCCATGTCCGTGGCCAGAAGTGGGGGTCACCGGAGGAGGGCTAGGCCGGAGGTCAATGGAGGAGGGGGTTCGCCGGAGATGCTAGAGGAGGAGGCCGACGGAGAAGGAGGAGGTGGTCGCCGAAGGAGGAGGAGGTCACCGAAGAAGGAGGAGGAGATCGGCGAAGGTGGAGGTTGCCGAAGGTGGTCATCGTCGTCGGAGGTCGCCGGAGGAGGTGGTGGAGGAGGTCACCGGGGTAGAGAAGAGGAGAAGAAGAGGGAGGAGAAGTGGAGGAGAAAGAGAGGATAAGTGTGGAGGAGAGGAGGGGTAAAGGATAAAATAGAGGGAGAAGAGGCGCCGGCGGGATTCAAATTTTGAATCCCGCCCAAAAATTCTATGGCGTGTTGGGGATATACTTTCCGGGTATCCTCACTGTGCCTCACTGTCCAGGGTGGCCCACTTCGGGTTAGAGCTTTGCTTCACGGGCGACCCAGTCAGGAAGAAGAGACGGAGTCCAGTCCGGCTACGGAAAGACCCAGAAGACTTACCGACATAAGCCTGTAGTGTTACTTGTAGTTCAAGATGTGCTCTATAACCGACTCTTATTCGTAGCCGGATAGGTCTCTCCTGTAAACCCTAGACCGGATATCTATATAAGCCGTCCTAGGGACCAGCCTTTAGGGCACCCCACAATAGTCTACAATCTCAACTCGTACAGGCGAAACCCTTGTAACCCATATCCGGCTCTACTGTATTACTAGATTGCTAGCAGGAGTAGGATTCGTCCAAAGCCGGCGGATTCGAACTGGGTAAACTTGTGTGCTCACCGACCCGGAACACCGTACGTCTCACACCCCTCTCTTCCGCACGCCTCGAGGACCCCCTCATGGCGTACTTGTCATCAATCCGACGATAATTGGCGCCCACCGTGGGGCAAGTGAGCTTCGGATCTTCCGAGCGAAATCTGCAAGAATCGGAATCGGCGAGACAATCGCCATCGGCCGCGTCCTCTACTCCAGCAACGTCCCTCTCATCATTCTTGAGGAGACCTGGATTCCAGCTAGGGAGGCCGTGACTGCCTACACCATCATGTCTTTTCGTGAGATCGATGTTTACATCGGTTTTGCTGAACCTGCCCCACCCACCCCAGCGGTTATGATAGAGGCAGAAGAAGCTTCTAGGTCCACTCTGTCCACGGAGGTGGCAGAGTTCCGGATCTCGGAAAATACCAATCCCACCCAGCCCGCACCTAACACGGAGATAGTGGAGAAAGCTGAGCCTGAAGCAGATCTAACAATAAACTTCGAATCTGAAGTGGATCTCCCTAGGGAGGCCGAATCCTAGATCGATCTTCCTAGCGAGGTCGAAACCCAGGAGGAGCAAGACAACAACTCTGGTTCTGGCTCTGCCAACGCCGGAACGGATCAACCTTTCCTGAGGCACACGTTGAGGCGTATGATGCTGCATGACGCCAGCGTGGATGAGATTATCGAGACCATCAGACGTTTCGAGGAAGCCCACGAGGAAAGCCACAACTACCTCGGGACGCACACATCGCACTTCGTTGGATATGTTGGATATGGATCCGACTCTGCCGACGCTGGAGACAACGAAGACTCGGTGCTGGAGGCGATCAGAACAAACACCGACTTACCAGCATCTTCGGATGATTCAATGACATTGGCGGATTTCCGAAAGTTCTCTGAGGAGTATGAAGAGGAGTATAACTCCAAAGCTGCAGAAGAAGGAGAAGCCATGGACGAAGGATCCGAAGAAAACTCTCCCAAATCGCAGCATGATATGGATCTCGAAGCTAATCCCGACGTCCAGATCTTCGAAAGTACTGATCATAGCTTGACTCAAGGAAACGGACCCAAAGCCGTCTTTGCTACCGGCGCTGCCAAGAAGGCAAAGAAGAAGAAGACTCCGGCAAAAGATCCTCCAGCTGAGGAGGCAGTTGCCGAAGAATATGAAGAATACTCGGATGGAGCCCTAATCCCAGATGAGCCAAAGGAAACTCCGATGGATGGACACGTCGTTACCGCTGGTGCCCGTAAACTCATCGAAGATGCATTAACTACACCAATCCCTACTGCTATAGAGCTTACACCTGCAAATTGGAAGACAAGGCCCAAGCTCTAGAAGCGCGTCGTCAAGTACTCCTGGATAAGGCTAACAACCTCGTGGAAGAGAAGAAGCGCATTGCAGCTGCAGGGCAGTTTCATCTCCCTGCAGCACCAGAAGACCCGGAAAGGCCCTGTACAGGCTAACAAATATTCGGAAGTCCACAAGATCCTCTTTGAGGGAGATCCGGGAGCACCTCGGCTTGATAGCAAGGGAGATCTGGTGTATTCAACGATAGGGCCGCGTACTTGTCATCAATCCGATGACATGGGGCATATTGGAGATATGCGCCACAGAAGTGTCTCCCTCTTTTTTATTTTTTGTCGAAAAAAATCTTCTTTCGGCCATAACTTTTTACTCTTTTCAAATTTAGGGATTCTGTAAAATCCAGAACAGCCTTTGGCAGTTGAATTCGAGTAGGAAATTTCGAGATGATTGTTTTGATAGGTTAAACTTTTTTCCGACATCGTATGCAAAAGTGTGGACGTTTTACCGTAACATGACCTTTTTTTTAAAAGACATCGAAATTCATATTTTTAATTTTTCCCTACAACTATAACCCAAAATATAACTACATCTAAAAGAATTATTTTTTAAAAGTTTTATCATTTTCGTTTATTTTTTATAAAACTTAAAAGGAGATCCACGCGGGAAGGGTCTGTTTTCAATATTCAGTGGCGCATATAGACATACGCGCCACAAAATTGTCGCCATAGTATCGTCACTTTCTATGGCGCACGAGAAAATATGTGTCACAAAAACACATATTTCTGTGGCGCATATGGGTTACGTGTGCCACATAATTGTCATAATTCTGTGACGCATGTGTCTATATGCGTCGTCAAATTAATTCTGTGGAGCATGCCCTTTTAAATGCGTCACAGAAAGTATTTCTATCTATAGCAAGTTTTCTAATAGTGTCAAATGCCGTTGTCTAATATAATTTTGACCGTTAACCCCAACCAATAGAGTTATTTACGTTTGCCGTTTACTATATACCTTCTGTTTGTGGTTTACCATCTACTTTCTATTGTGTTATTGGTGCTTATTCACTAACTTCTTTGCTCTGATTCTGTTACTGTACAGCATGATGGGTTGCACGGCAAGTCGTGGCCCAAAATATTGTTTTCCCACCTGTTTTTATGTTTACAAAAAATAGAATGTGGCACCAAAGCCATGGGATCATACGCCAAGGCGTACCCTTAAATCTAGTTACAGTCAGGCTTCGACCTCGAGTCTCCCGTCTGCTTTGGATTTATTTTTTCGTTGCTTGGACTAAGACAATCATGGCGTGTGCCTAGGCTTTTCATTTTATCGAAGCACACCTTATTATGAGCAATGTTACACCTACGGAAATTACTTACGAAAATCATCTACGAACCCCAGAACGTGAACAGACGCAGGGAAACAGTTACCGATATTTATGGAAATAATCAAAACCGAACCAACAGTTTCACTCCACGTCATTCCGTAGACAAATGAGTCCATAGGTGTAGGATTATTGCCTTATTATTACAGTCAGTGGCTCATAGGAGTTAACATGATATTCAGGGTGATGAACATATAGTTAGTAGTCACATATTGTATTGGGCAACGATGACAGTGTGTGTTGTTTCTTTTCTAAATAACGGGAGGTGAAGTTTTTTCAGGGAGTGACATGACATTTCTTTTCATGTTTCTTATTTTCTTCTTCTATAATGTTCATTCGTGTGCATTTTTATGTCTCTGAACGTTCTATTGTTGCAAAGGTATTTGTGTACTATTTTCAATCGCCTCGGTGCATTAACAGATGATCGTCTGAATATTATTGTATACCTTAAAGCGTGAGTAAAAGGAAGTGCGCTCAGACCATCAGACATGCACGCTGACGCTGCCTCGTGGGCCTCCTTGACGGCGGGAATCGCAGACTCTTAGAGCAAGTACAATAAGCTTACGTAGGCTATAAGACTTTAAATAATATATTTGAGATGAGGTGGAGGAAAGAGAAATGGAGAGAGAAGATTAGTGGGCTCATGCAAGAGTCAGCTACAACACGTGTTCCTAGACACTTTGTGTGAGTGTAAGGTGGGCCTTAGATAAATAAAGTAGCACTTACTTATGGCTATCTATTGTATGTGTTAGCTATTAGGTTGGCTACATGTGACATGGCGACGGCTTATAGCCATCAACTGTTTTATTATTGAACTTGCTCTTAGCGATCCGTACGATCGATCGACCGCGCTAGTGTACAAATTCGCTTTTAGCCAATCGCTTTGGTACACTTTAGCTTCCTTAACTCCCGGTTTTTCCGGTCAGCTCAGTACTCCCTTCCGTCGAACGATACGCCGCTTTTGTCTATAGCTTAAGCTTGGTGGATTTCAGCTGATTTGAGGGCACTTGCCACTTAGCCTACAAGTGGGAGCAAGCTTTAGCCACATAAATCCATATGCGGTCACATGCGCATAAAATAGAAAAATATGTGGGACTATCACCCTGACCCGTATATCCCACATGCCGAGTCGATGGAATCTCAAAAATGCCAAGTTCTCGTGAGCCGTCGCCCGACTTCCGCCGTCTTGGCCATTGCACCGCCGTCTTGGCCGCTGCACCACAACATCAGTACAACTTTGGCCCTTGACACATGTACGACCGCATATACGCTTAGATGCTAATACACCTTTTAACTACCTACCTACACGAGAGTTGCAGCATGTACGTATACTGATACGTTATATTTTCTATCTCAAAATAGGAAGTGAGAAATTGTTTAAATTTGAATTTACCTATACACTAAATAGTGTCTAGATATATTTAAAATTTAAAACAAATCACATGGTTCAAACTGGAATATCAAACTTTCTTAAATTTGAATGTACCTATATATAAATAGTGTCTACATATATCCAGTAATACCATGTGGGACTAAGTGGGCAAGCATAGCCGCCACGAAACTTTTTGCGAGCTGCCACGAAGTCCCGCTTATCCTTCGCGGGCGCATGCGGTGCGTAGGAGGGCTCCCGCGAACCATCCCACTTGCATCGTGACTTGTTTCGTGAGGTATCTTTGATTGTTGGCATGTGTCGCGCGTGGTGGCTTGTTCCTTTGCGCGTGACATGTGACGCGCGCGGTGGTGGCTTGTTACTTTGCGCGTGAGGTTGGACCTACTTCAACGGTCAATTTGGATCGTACACGGTTGCTTTTCTCTCGCTGCTGATTTTCTCTCGCTGCATCGACTGCAACGCCTCTCCTCTTCTGGTAAAAAAAGCCAGTGCCTCTCTCAATCCCGCGGTGACGGCTAGGTCTAGATGGCGTACATGGGGAGGTGTCGCCAATAGTATATTACGACATGTCTGCACGAGGGCAGGTCACCAGCGGTGCAGCATACAAACTATGACATATTTTTCGACTCCAATAGCTAGAGCAGGAGGCTTCCGGCATGAGAAGGTGCGCTTGGATGAGCTGCTTCCCGTGTTTCGGATCGAGCTTGGAGACAGAGGCCGAGAAGAAGACATGGTGGCGATGAGAACGACGCGTGGAAGCATGATCTGGCGGCTTTGGCTGAAGAACGACCATAGTTTTGTTTCTTTGAGACTACTTGACCACAACCAGCTATGATTATAGACGTATTTGTTTACCGGTGATACTAAAAAACTAAAAAGACCTATCAGAAAATATTTGCAAGTTAACCATACTATCAAGTATCAGAATGCAGTGTAGACGACGCAGCGAAGCGCCCTTATCGATCTAAATATCATGAACAATTTCCGCGACACTGGATATGCCATTGGATGGGTCGGAGATGCTCGATACCGTATCCTGTGGTGGGCATCGATCTGTCGATAGAAGGGAAGAAGGGTGGCAGCCAAGGCGCGGGGCCTCACCACCAACGGAATTCGGGAGCAAAGAAGAAAGGCGCTTCGCCCATCTCTCCCGAAACAACCGCTCGCCACCCGTCTCCCTGCCCTTCCCCTCCCCTCCCCTCCCCCGATCCTCTCCATTCCCCCTCCTCTTCCCTTCCCCTGGCAACGGCCTCCTCGATCGAACCCAATCTCCGCCAAACGCGCCTCCGGATCCCGCACGCCACCTCCAAGGGGATCCTCCCGGAGCCGCCGTCCTCCTCCGCCGTTCGCCTGGACTGACGTGGAGGTGGGGTTCGATCCGTGCGTGCTTTGCTTTCCGTTGCTGGTGACGAACCCTAACTTGCTTGGACCGTCTTAAGATTTTGGTCTGGCGTGTTGCTCGTCCCTATTCTACAGTCGGCGGTGTTAATTTTGGTCTGCCTAGCAGTACCAAAACACAAGAATTATTAGTTGCGTCGTACTTTTATGTTTGCACTGATTGATTGTGATTTTTCTCGTAAGACTTGACAATGTATTTCTATTCCACACTGAGTACTCGCGTGTTCAAAGTTGGGTGTGATATCTTACTTTCTGAAAGAAGTGTAGCCTCGAGACAATTCATAGTCATTGTGGTTCAGCGGAAACATTAGGATAGCGGGATGTTAAATAATCAGTCAGTTCCATATAAACCATATAAGAACTAGTACCCCTTTTACTTGCTGCTTGAGTTGACTGCCTGTCAAAGTCTCCGTCCATTGTTAATGATGTCAATGACACGGACAAAAAAATTCTTGGTGTTTTATGCACCCAAGATCTTACCTTCAAACCATCTTTGCAGTTTGCGAAGATGGATAAGCTCAACGGCTCTGCGCGTCTTATGATCGTTTCAGATCTCGATCATACAATGGTATTTGTCTAAACTCGTAGCTTGGATTTGTCCATAGATAACTATAACTTTTTTGTATTGTCCAGCTAATGTGCAGCTTCTTGTGTCCAAACTTTCAGGTCGATCATCATGACGAAGAGAACTTGTCTTTGCTTAGGTTTGGGGCCCTTTGGGAGTCTACTTACTGTCAGGATTCTCTACTTGTCTTCTCGACCGGCAGATCACCTACTCTGTATAAGGAATTGAGGAAAGAGAAGCCTATGCTAACTCCAGACATCACTATTATGTCTGTGGGAACTGAGATAACTTATGGGGAGGCCATGGTTCCTGATAATGGCTGGGAGGAGTATCTGAACAATAAGTGGGACAAGAGTATTGTTCTTGAGGAGACGGCTAAGTTTTCTGAGCTGAAGCTTCAGGCATGTTTGATTGCTAAACATCTTATATTCCCTTAATTTATATTCATTTTGATTGCTAAATAAATAGCGATTTATTCTCATACACTTGCATGATTGCAGCCAGAGACAGAACAGCGCCCACATAAGGTCAGCTTTTTGGTTGACAAGAAGAGTGCTCAGGAAGTGATAAAGTCTCTCTCTGAGAAGTTTGAGAAACGTGGGGTGAGAGAGCATGTTTATTGATGTTGTTAGGTTTTAGTTTTTTGCAATTTATTATTAGAGACATTTTTTTTTTTTGGAAATTGTGTGGTTAACTACTATATTTACTGTAAACAGGTAGATGCGAAAATAATCTACAGTGGTGGCCAGGACCTCGACATATTGGCTCAAGGGGCTGGAAAGGGTCAGGCGCTTGCATATTTGCTTAAGAAGTTTGGCTCATGCGGAAAAACACCCAACAATACTCTTGTTTGTGGTGACTCTGGTAATGATGCAGAATTATTCAGCATCCCTGGTGTACATGGTGTCATGGTCAGTATACACTAACTTGCATGAATTGTCTATAAAAGTTGACGCAAATGAATATGAATTTACTTCAACTCGAGATGTTCTAAAATGCTAGGTTAGCAATGCACAAGAGGAGCTACTCCAGTGGCATGCTGAAAATGCGAAGGATAATCCTAAGGTTATTCATGCAACTGAGAGGTGTGCTGCTGGTATTATTCAAGCTATCGGGCACTTCAAGCTAGGACCTAATGTTTCTCCAAGAGACGTTGAGTTTCCTTACGTCAAGGACGACCCTTTCAAGCCTACAGCGGCCATTGTGAAGTTCTACGTTCTCTACGAGAAGTGGCGTAGGGCTGATGTTCCAAAGGCTGATTCAGTTATAGAGTACTTCAAAAGCATCACTGTATGTATATGGTTTTCGGCTTTGAACTACACTCTTAAATACTCCCTCCGATCCATATTAGTGTTCTCAGATTTCTCTAGATTCGGATGTATCTAGTCAAGTTTTAGTGCTAGATACATCCGAATCTAGAGAAATCTAAGAACGTTAATTTGGATCGGAGGGAGTAACATATTTTCATCGAAGGCGCACATGGTCCATGTTAATAGTCTGTTGAGCTTTCAGATTATTTAACTTTTTTTTTGTGGCTGTTAGGATGGGAAGGGGGTTATTATTCATCCATCTGGGCTTGAACTTCCGATCCATTCGTCCATTGATGCGTTGGCTTCATGTTATGGTGACAAGAAAGGGAAAAAGTACCGATCATGGGTGGACAGACTAGTTATCTCACAGACTGCTTCTGACAGTTGGCTTGTCAGATTCGACTTGTGGGAGTCAGAAGGTGAGTTCTTATGATTTTTCAAAGTATGTTATTTTATACAGTAAGCAACTGGAACTCTAATAAAAAATGTTACGTAATATGGTTTGTTCAGATTGTAATATCTTTTTGCCCAATTTATATTTATATGTGCTCAATCAGCATTCTGGTGTTTTCATAGATTGTGTTGTTCATGGTTTACCTTGACTCGACACGTAGATGCCACGTAACAGTTTTAGGACTATGGTAATAGGTTTGTATATTACTTAGCGCACATATCCTTCTTTTCTATTGCAAAATAATGACTGCTTCATTCAGTTACAGAAAGTACAATGCTAGTTTGCAGTCCAGACTGGTGTATGACTCTATTCTGGCCAGATGTTATGGACTTAGGGGGTGTTTGGTTCCCAGCCATAGTTTGCCAAGCCAAAGTTTGGCAATTTGGCATATGTTTGTTTCTCTCCACACCTTAGGGCCGCCACACTTTATTGTTTGTAGGGTCCACTGTCTTAGAGTTAATTTTTTGCCAACTTTTGCCACACTTTGTGGCTTCCAATGTTTTAGCCACACTTTTGTGGCAGCCACACTTGCCAAAACTCTTGGCAAAATGTGGCTAGAAACCAAACAGGCCCTTACAGTTTATACTATGAAATATTCTAGATAGTAGAACTTCATTGTCACATGAATCCCTTTAGTGATATGTAAGCATCAATGATTACTTGATGGTTTATGGCCATGGATTTGAAGTGCTTTGCAAAATGACAACCTGTAGTAATGGCATTGTTGTTCAGCAATACGTAGTCATATCTGGGTCAGTTAGGGATGTCAAAAATCAATCTTGGTCTATGATTAATGGAGATTGTGCTGCCAGTTGAAAACTATATATGACTACCTGATTTGTCTTGTTCCCCCTTAACAATGAGATACGGCTTCTTTAGCATGCCTTTGCCCTTTGATTCTATCTGATGGACATCAGTCTAAGGTGTCAAGTGGGATCCTGCCTAAGGATGGCAATTTTATCCATGGATTTGGGTATCCACGGATATCCAACCCGGTGGGCAAGGGTATGGAGGGCTAATTACGCCCACGGATGTTGTGGGGCGGATACCCGCTAACTCATGTGGTGGGCACGGGCAGAGGTTTTGCCCATGACACGTCGGGCCCACATGTGAGGGACACAATTTGTTTTGCCAATTACATGTGCCAGACTCATTTAAAGGCCTAACCTCCCCTTCCCCAGCCCCAAAGGCCCACCTAACTCTAACTTGCTAACCCTAACACGATTTGCACGAGGCACCCTGCACGACCACACCCCCAGTCATGTTCGGCGCTTCCGTTCCCGCAGAGCCGCTACTAAAATGATGTTGTTATACTATGTTACTGTAAAACCATGGATATCCATGGATACCCGGTTATACGCTGGGCTTGTTTGGGGCGATATCTAGGCCATTGATACCTTAGTGGGCAGGCTAGAGTGAGGCTGATGGATATGGTTTTGGTCTGCCCACCCAAACCCGCCCCATTGCCATCCTTAATCCTGCCAATATCCCCCTTCTTTTTCATCTCGAGATTTTTAGTCCAAAATTTGAACTAGAAATCTCAAAGTGAACTAGATGCGGGATATTGGCTGGATCGTGATTGGAATGTCTCATCAGTGAATGTTCATGTGATTATCTGATTCTGCCTAATGGAGGGCATATCATATAACCTGTGGGACAGTAGACGTGGATTTCAAAGTTTTTCCTCATGTCTACTACTTCCGTTCCAAAATATAAGCCTTTTTAGCAAATTAAATTTGAACTGCTAGGAAGGCTTACATTATGGAACAGAGGCAGTAATTATTAAGCAAGCTCCCGTTATCAACATAAATCTTATATTAACAAATCTTTCACAGTTGAATGTTTAAACACACTGTTATTTTCAGGTGATGCGTGGGTGTGCTGTTTGACAACTCTTGCGCTGAATGTGAAGGTATATAACATCTGTTGAGCCAAAACCTTGCCCACTCCTCTACATATGCTTATCCTGTGTAATCAATATGCGTTTCCATAAGCTCGTGAACATAGGTTCACCTCATTATTTTTGAAATTTTAACACGGGTTGAACTATGCTATTTTGTTTTTATGATCTCAGCCTGAAACCCCCGGGGGTTTTGTGGTAACACACATCCACAAGACATGGCTCAGAGGACATGCTGGTGATGAGCTTGCGTCCAAACTCTAGGCTGGATCGCTACCGTCAACGCACAGGAAGGAAATTTTCTTGAGGTCCAAATAAGAAATTTACCTAAAGCACGGGAATTTCTTTTTCTTGTTCATAATGTTAATAAAGTGCTCCCAGACACTACATATATGTACTGGATGAAGTGCGCGGAGGTCTCGATGCTCTGCCTAGTGCTTACGTGATGTGTAAGATAAAAATATTGTATCTCGTGACTGTCTAACGTAAATGTTCCCAGTCCCCCGTGTTCCTTTTCAGTGATCTCCCAGATGTTACAACCAAAGGTCAGAGGGCTAGCACTGAACCAGTGAACTACATTTAGGCGACATGCACAAGGCCAGTATGCGCCTTTCTCATCTTTCTGTGTGAGCTGCCGTGCTCATTTTGCTGCGATTTTGATCTGTCAAGATAGAAGGTACCGCTGCAGTGGGAGATGCGTCCAGAACTCTTTAGAGCAAGTCTAAGGCCGGCGTCCTTAAAATTCCGGCGGTTACACGGGCTTGTGGCCGGGCCGTCGAACTAACAGCGCCTGTAAACTGTCCGGCCTGTAAACGGAATTCACGAATTCAAAGGGGCCTGTGAAAGACCCGTTACAACCCCTATTTCTACAGGTCGGGCGGGCGAAGACAGGTCAGAACCCGTGTCCCTCCGCCGTAAACCCTAGCCGCCGCCGCATTTTCGCGCGTACTCCGGCAAGCAATTTCTCCCATTTTCGCTCGAGAGAGAGATGGTGAGCAGGAGCGGGAGTTGCGGATTCGGTGACGGCCGTGCTGGAGGGGGAGGAGGAGGGAGTGGCCATCGCGCACCCGGCGGCGACGACGAGGAGCGGCGCCGCATCCGCTCCGTCGGGGCCAAGAAGCGCGCCTGCAGGACTGGCATTCGTCGACAACATGGACATCGACGTGATCGTCCTCGACGACTAGGAGCTCGCCGCCGACGGCAGGCGGAGCCGCCGCCGACTAGGAGCTCGTATTTTGGACATACCATGATGCGGTGATGTCCTCCACGAGCTCTCCAACACTATTTTTTTAACGTAATATTGCAATATGTATGTACTGGATGATGAACGCGCGCACGATCTTTCCTTGTTAATTTAAATTTCAGTTCAAATCATGATATAAGGGTTGGATTTACATGCACTGTTCTCTGCTGACGAGTTTGAAACCCTAAATCGCGAGTACAGACACCTGTACTCGCGATTTAAGGGTTGCCGATTTAAGGGTGATGTTAGTCATGCTCTTACATCTAGGTACTTAGTGGGATTATCGTACAGTACTAACGTTTGCTTGCGTTGAATGGGTCTTCGGAGCCCAAGTACGTACTCTCTTCGTTTAGAAATATAAGACATTTTAGTTTTATAGGTTGACTCTGAACCTCCACGAATCTATAAACTAAAAGACGTCTAGATATATTTGATTTATAAAACTAAAACGTCTTATATTTCTGAACGGAGTGAGTATCTAGTTACCATTTGTGCGGCACGCGCGTGCTTTGAGACTCTTCAATAACACGGTCTTTTTTTTTTGACATAATCAATGACACGGTCCTTGTTTCCCTATAAGGGACAGCTTTTCTTCTGGTGATATTATCGAATCCAGCTAAGACCACGATATTTACCCCGGCTCCACCGCCATGGCACTAAAAGCGGGGAGGTGCCGCGCGTATGATGTGTGAAGTTACACCATTGTATTCGACCGGTTGCTTTTTGAGAGATTGGAAAACATAACATAACATGCTCCCTACATGTTTATGTATAATCACTTAATTTTGTCTTTAAGCCAAACCGTTGCAAGTTTGGCTAAGTTTATCGACCCAATATAGTAGGACCGCATTACAGGGTTCTCTCAAAAAATTCTAACCCAAGTTCTCTCCCAAAATAAATAAATAAAACTTCGTACATGTGCAAATCCAGGAGGGAGGGGTGGTGGCCTGCACTAAGTTCTGTCGTTGCTCTGCACGCGAGGCGACGAGCGCCGACACAAGGAGCAACCGGAGTTACCAGACCTGAGTTAATTCTTTGCTCCCATCATCTCCCCTAATTTGTTATTGAAAAACACTACCCCACCATAACATCTACTCCTTCCATTCCAAAATAAGTGACGTGGGTTTATCTAGATTCGGATGTATCTAGACACGTTTTAGTATATAGATACATGCGAATCTAGACAAACTCAAGTCACTTATTTTAGGACGGAGGGAGTAGCTTTTTCCTTCCATGTATGTTCTAATCGCAAAACTAAGCCAAAAAAAGTCCACTATAATCTTAGAAAAAAGCAAGAATTCCATTGAACCTATGAAGGTAAAATTTCCCTTGATCCTTGTATTAACCATCTCGGCAAACTTACCATTCTATGCTTGCACACGTATAGAATCAAAGAACACGGGCATTGGGAAACATAGAGCTGAACACCTGGCACAACTTTTGGGTTGCTTAATTGGACAAAATGATATTCACTTACCTAGGACAGCCACTTGGAACAACGGAACCAATAGTACAAGGCATGATGCCTCTGGTTGACATAATTTAGAGAACTCGCGCAGACAGGTGGCCGGCCTCATCCTCTAGGGTGGAGGCCACTTCACGCAGACAGGTGAACTCGCTTCTGCTGCTGGTGCTCCGGGGTATCTGGATGGAGCGGAACGCCCGGGTGTTCGACCATCGCGCGAGCGACACTTCCACGGTCGCCTCGAGGCTCACTGGCGAATTCAAGGATTGGCTAGCGTGTAGAAGTGGATCGGCTAGAGGTGTAGGATAAGTGTTAAGCTTCGTTGGACGGCCGGGCTCAAATCGGGCGTCGGGTGGTGTGAGTGATGTGTTGACCCTCGGTCCATTGGCACGTCGGTCTTTATTTGTATTCGGTACTCTCTTTTCGGTCCCTTTAATATAATGACACGCAGACCTCCTGCGCGTTCTCAAAAAAAAAGACATAATTTAGAGAAGGATGACTAAACCTTTTGATGATGACATATAGTGGTAGAGTAATTGTGATTAACTCACTGCTTACTTCTATTGCAATGTTTTATATGTACTCCTTTCAAATTCCTCCAAAAATGTTAAATCATGCTTAGACAATGAGAAGACATTGCCTCTAGAGTAAGAGTAAGAAGAAGAAGAAGAAGAAGAAGAAGAAGAAGAAGAAGAAGAAGAAGAAGAATGCAACTCTCTATTAGCATGGGATAAAGTTTGCATGAACAAAAGGAGGGGAGGACTATGTGTGATTAATCTGAAGATTCAGAACGAAGCATTTTTGCTTAAGTTCCTTGATAAATTCTACAACAAGGCAAATGTTCAGTGGGTTACACTTTTAGGAAATTCTTTTTACCAAAAAAAGGTCTCACATGCAATGGATCCTTGTGGATCTTTTTGGTGGAATGATGTATTCAAACTAAACCCAATATTCAGAGGGATTACTATCTGCAAGACTAGAATGGACCATCTTCACTCTTTTGGAAGGATCTTTGGCTAGATGCGATTAATAATGAGAACTTCCCAAGATCTTACTCTCTTAGTTTGAATGAAGATATATTTATCAGAGATTTTTAATAGATGATAAACCTGCAGATAACTTATTTCTTCCTATGTCACCATAAGCATGAGGAGGTGAGGGAATTACACAGAGAAACTAGCCACTTGGATCTGAATAATGGATAAAAGGATTCTTGGAATTATGTTTGGGTGCTACGGTGTACACATCTAGCAAGTACCTCTCGGTATTGCTTCAGAAATAGTCCCACACGAGGCTTTTAATTGGATTTGGAATCCAAATGCACTCCCAAAGTAAACTTCTTTTGTTGGCTTCTATTTTTAGATAGACTCAATACCATGAAAATGTTCAAAAGGATAAATTACAAGTTTCCCTCGACATACAATTCTTTACTATGTCAAAAGCCACCTCGAAAAATTGGGAGCATCTCTATTCCCATTGCATGTTCAACACTATGTGTTGGATTGTGCTAGACATACAATGGACATACCATGATAACATGCTTGACATTGTTGCAGCAGCCAGGCAAAGATGGAATAAGCCCATGTTTATGGAGATCTTCATGTTATGTGCTTGGCACATCTCGGAGGAGATGAACTGTGAAATGCCCCAGCCACCCCGAGCCAGGCCCGACGACTGTTACCCTTGTTAGCTCCAGGATTTCTAGACTGGTCACACGGACTAACACTAGTCTTTTCTGTGCAGATTGTCCTCACCCATGCACACCCTAAAATAACTTTTCAGCCATCTTCCAATTTGGAGGTTCTTTAGGATTTGATTCCGGAAAATAAGTTGCAGCTTGTTGTTATGAGTATCCTATCAATTATATTGAATCATGTGTCAGGATCTCACAATCCACAAAGGAACAATTTGCCTTTGAATGGAATGACTCCAAAGAGGGATTACTGGAAAAAATATTTAATGACCTAACTTTTATAGTTCATATAACCAAGCCTGGACTCCGTAGCTTTATTAGACTTTGTACAAGCGCTACAATTCTCCCTAACATGATGGATTCTAGTCTATACACCGTACATATGCAATGTGGCGTCCCGCAAAAACCACTACTAGAAAATCGCGGTGTTTTTGTGCATTGCATCATCATGACCGCATGCTCATGTCATCATGCCGCATTACATTTGAGCATCGTCATGTCATCATGCATATGTTTGTCTAAAACTAGTTTCTAAAAAGCCTACCTTTATTTTCTAAATATCCCCCGTCTTTATTTCAAATTAAAACCCCGGTCTTTTTCAGATCTCTAGTTTGTCTAAAAACTATTTGCAAATATCTTTTAAAATAAAATAAATAATAAAATGTTTTGTCCGGGGAGGCAGTCCGATCGGTCAGGCCAGATGCCCAACCTGACCAGACTACCCACCACCCGGCCCATCTAAAGAAACCCTAAACCCTTTTCCTACCCAACCTAATCTACCCACCCTGCCTCCACCTCATCCCACCCAATCGGTGCTCGCCACCTCAGCTATCATCCCTCCTCCAGCCAACCGCCACGCGCCACCTCACCTGCTGGCCCACCTGGCCCCACCACCACACGCGGTACACCCTGTAATCACGCGCACCCCACTTGCAAGACACACCCCCACTGCTTCCACCGCACGCCTTGCCTTTCCCACCTTAGCCCCACCGCCGCCTGCCGCAACACACACAACACACACAATGCACCGCGACGCGGGCCCCACCCTGCCTCACGCGTATCTCGCCCGAACACCATCCCCGCTACCTGCCTCCTCCATCGCCCCTCCCCATCTTCTTCCTCGCCCTGGCCGAGGCCACCTCCTTCTCGATCGCCGTCGCCGCTAGCATCTCCCCGCCTCCAGCGCTCGCCACCCTCGCGCTCGACCCCCGCTTGCCTCCCTCTCGTCTGGATCCCCGCCGCCAGCACCTTCCGCTCCGCCGCCGCCAGCGAGCAGCGCCTGTGGCCGCCGCCTCCCGGCCGCGCCGTCACCAACCCTCCCCGCCGCCAGCGCCCACCATCCTGGCCCACCCAGAGACCCACCTGCCTCGCTTCCCTCGTCCCTCTCCTCGCTCCGTGGCGGCCCCCTCCTCCGCCCGTCGACCCCGCGCCCTCTGCCCCGCTGCAGCCCGGCCTGCATCGACCTCGACGCGCTCGCCGCCTCCATCTTCCTCTTCCCCTCAAGGACCTCCCCGTCGCCGCCACCTGCAGAGCTCCCTCGGCGCCCTCCTCTCCTTCCTCTCCCCCGGCCCCAGCCACCTCTCCGTCGCCTCCACCGCCTCCGGTCTTTCTCGCCTCTGCCCGGTGCCGGCCCACCTCGGCAGCGAGCGACGCCCCGCCTCTTCCTCCGGGAGCCCCCGCCTCCGGCCGTCCCTTCCGCCTCCAGTCGCCACCACACCTCGGCCGGGTCGTCGCCACCGGCTTCCATCTCCTCCTCGCGTGCGAGCTCCGTCACCTTCCCGTCGAGTGCATCGCCGCCAAGTTCCCCGTCGGTTTTCCCCTGCGCGCGAGTCCCCGACCGCCGCCTCCGGCCGCGTCGCCCCTCTCCCTCCTCCCGAGCCTGGCCACGCGTCTTCGGATGCCGTCGCCGCTGCACATCGCCCTCTCTGCGCCGTGCTTCCGTGAGTGCGCCCGGCCGCCTCATGGCCCTTCTATGGCCGCTAGGGCGCCTTCTGATGCAACAATGCTTCAGCCATGTTCACTGCGGCCAGGAACGCCTCCTGTGCGTGTTCGTGTGGGCATGCGCCTAGTGGCTTGCACCACTGGGTGCCATAGTTGGTATTTGTGGTAGATGCATGCGGTGTTGTTCCTGCGCAGCCGTATGTGTCTCTGTGCAAGCCTAAGGCAATCGTGTCGACAATCTTGCTCGTGTCTGGGTACCATGTCTTCAACATGTTCGACCGACGCCACGAGAGGTACCTCCTTTGATACCAAGATCAGCCGCCCACGAGACCCGACGACGAACCAAGTCCGTCATCGATGAACAAGTTAGAACCCCAAGATCTCCCCCGAAACTCGAAGGCGATGCTACTCAAGTGCTCCTTCCGGACTCTGAAGACCGATCCCGGCGTCCGACCCCGAGACCCCCGGAGCCCAAGTTCGCCATTCGATGTGTGACCCCTATCCGAAATCCTTATTTTATAAATGCCATCTATATGAATTGTTGCATATCAACTTGTTGCATTAAATCATTCATGTCGCATACATGTGTGTGGATTGGGGGCCTTAAGCCGATTCACCTCCCAATTAAATATGGAGTCTATATGCGGGGTATCTTTGTCTTATTCCGGACTCCATTTAAATTGGCATAGCGAACCGAAGCCATGTTTTGTCTTGCTAATCCAACATTTAATTTGCGGGGTAGATAAATAACTTGAACCGTTTAATTAAATGTCGGGACGCCGGTTCCGCTTAATATTGCCTAGTTGCATCACATCTGTGCCATGTCATACATCATACACGCATCATGCCCGATCTTCTGCCGTAGTATTAAATATTGCACCCGGTGTTTTTGCTAGTGTTTTGCTTCTTCACGGATTAGGCCGATGAGTTGATGCGAGTGTCGACCTGACCCCCGGTGAACCTTCGGCAGTGTTTTCAGGCGAGCATCTCCCCCTTTCTACCTATCTTACTTTTATAGTATTTATTCTCTCCTGTTGATCTATTGCTATCTGTGTTGCGATGCTCTAGTTTTCGTACCCGTGATATCCCTTGCAGCCTTATATTGCCTTGGACACATCCTATTACCTGTTGTTTGGTAGATAGTTGGACTTGCGCGTCGTAGTCGCTTGCTCAAGTGCTGTTGCGTGTCGTCAAGTACCTCAGTTGTTGGAGTGTTGCCGCATGTTTAATGTTGGAGATGATCGTGGCTTTAATTATTGTTTAATAACTAAAATTGAAGTAGGTACATGCAGAGGCACCGGTGGGTAATAGACAATATTTGGTTTTTAACCGCTCACTGGTGTCCCGTAGGACCCCGAGTTCTTGACACCTGTTCCGAGATCGAGCGCGCTAACCACAGGTGGGGTGTGTGGGCACCCCCATCGATTAGTACCTGATTTCAAAGTATTGTACCGGGGGCCACAAACTAGTTTGAGGTTTTATTTACTATCCTGTACTTATGCCATGCTTTACTGTTTTATTTAAAATTGTACGAGGTACTGCACCTGTACTGTTTAGGTAAGCGGAGTGTTTTCACGGTATCGACAAGCCCAGTCACATTTTCGGGTTCCCAGTCGTTTACAGCCACTGACGCAAACCCTGGGTCCGTTTCGGAGCCGGCCAACTTTGTTGCGGATAGCTTAGTGGGGTGGCCCCCATGTACTTGCTTTGGATCTGGGAAACGTCATGACTTAGGCCCCGTCGACATACCGATGGGTGTATGTTAACTGATCTGGCAAAAAGGGTCGAAGTGCGTGTGGATACTTTGGTGCACCCCTGCAGGGTTAAATCTTTTCGAAAAGCCGTGTCCGCGGTTATGGACGACTTGGAGCACAGTTCTCGATCATAGACAACTATAACTAAAGTTTACTGTTATAATTTTACTTGTATCCGATATGACTAGTAATCAGCTTCACTGCAACGGAATGGCTAAATAAAAGTACCAACAACTGCTGGGTTTGAGATATCTCATGCTTATTATATCTGACTAGTAAGTGTTGCAACTACAACGGAATGGTTAACTAAAAGTGCCCACTGCTTATTATCTCAGGATGACTATCTATACCTGACTAGTAATTGCTGCAACGATAACTGAATAAATAAAACTGCCAACTGTGTGAGTTTCTCGGTTGACTTCCTCGTTTGGGTCTCGAGGGGGAAATATCAGGATGGGTATGTTTGGTGGTAGTATCAGGTTGGTTCCGAATAGGTCTTTCTTATCCCTCTCTGATAGCCGACAGTTATATCGAGTCTCTATAGGTTGTTTAGTGCATGCTGCGCTGCCGCTTCAGTCCGCCATACCTATGTAGGCGAGGACCGCCGAATTCTAGTTTCGCCGTGTACTGGCCTCAGTACTGACGCTCCTCTTTTTCCTTTGCCCTTTGTCGGCACCCCTTTTGTTTAGCAGGTGTGAGCTCGACGCCGTTAGCAGGGTTACCCTTCCGGCTTGGCCTGGGTAGGGTTATGGACGCCATTGGTTATTCTTCATGGCTCTTAGCTCAATTTGCATCTTGTCCGTACTCGGACGCTGTATCGTTTTCCAGGTGATTTGGATCTTTGTGTTGTATATCTGTATTCTTGACTCATTGAGTCGCTGTTGTATATCTATGTTTTGTGGGTTCCATCGAGGACTATTGTGTAATGATATTACTTCGTTTTCCACCCGCACGCAAGTGCCTGGTGGGCACCTTTGAATCGTTTCTATGCGGGTTTGACGGAAAGCGCTGAAACTTGCATAGGGCCGATTCTGAGAGTGTTACATGCAACCTCCCTAATTTTATTAACATGCTATAGTAGTAGGGATTCCCCTGTTGTTCATCGTTCAAAAAATAGCTAGGGCCCCAGATGGACAATCAAATCCATAATGCTCACATAGTAGGTTGTGGTGTCACAAGGACGCATCACCCACCTATATCCTTGTATACATAGTTATATTTTTTTCACTAAATGTGCTTATTATTATCTTTTATATATCATCGTGTGTGCATAACTGTAGGTGACACCTCTGTCTTGGCCTATCTCTGTCCATTAATATAAACTCAGAAGATAAACTGAAGTATTTAAACTCTCAAAGTCTTGTTCGAAATAAACTCCGGGCAATTACTTTTTGGTTTGAAAAAACATAGGTCTCTAAAATATCCATGAGAAGTTATGTCATTCCAAGCCATGAGAAGTTATTCCGTAAGAAAAGGTAGATAAGGATAATGGAACAGAATTCGATGCCATGTCATTCCAAAAAAATCCATGACACCATAGGCTAACGTGACTGCACAATATTACATCCAATTGTGCATCACCAAACTTTAAAACATATGTGAAACATAATACATCGGTGACAAACATATATCATAACTCATGCATCCATGGCTACCTCACCTCATTTTAAAAAATAGACCCGACAAATGAATAAATAAGCAAGGATATGCATTAGCCGTTTCAGAGCTATGGCACTACTATGTTCGACCTATTAGCTCCACTAGATTTTTCAAAAGGAAATGTAGCCGTTGGAGTCACTTAACCCGGAGTGTCCGGCTGAAACCCACCGGACATTCCGCCTTGGGCCGGACACTCCGGCCGCGCCACCCCGGATATTCCGGCCTGCCATAGTATCTTCAAAGAATCCGACTAGAGTCTGGGTGGACTCTGATATGGGCATCAGAATGGAAACACCCTCCTGGGGGAAACTCGAGGAAATCCAAGGCCGGACACTCTGGCCAACACCAACCGGACATTCCGGTTGGCCCGGATACTCCGGCCGGAACCAGCTGGATAGTCCGGCAAAACTCAGATTTGCACACATAGAAATTCTGGAGTCCTCTTAAAACAATTCACCTAGAACCTCTTTTTCCCTTTGAGGGAGCAACAATATAATAGTATGCTGACAAGATAATTATGCCCTGAAACACTTAGAGCATGTAAAAATGGAGGTGCTTATAGGAGTGCTTACAATAATAAACCAACTATTTTGTTAAGCATTGGTGCTTATTTCTATAGAAGAGGTGGCTAGTTAGGCATCTACCTAGTATAAATAAGCACCGGTGTTTAAAAAACCGGTTTATTTTTGTAACCACTCTTCTAAGCACCTTGCATTGTACGTGCTCTTAGCAGACGTTTAAACTTTCCTAGTGTTGTCAACAAACATCAAAATATATGAAGGGCAAAAATACCCTTTCAATATGGCCCCTTTGTAGATTCATCCCTAGTTTTATCCTTAATTTTTGTTTTAGGGTTTCTCCTGTAGGATTATAGGGTTCGATGAGATTCCTTCATGATGTTTATTAGGCCTGGAGTCTACGTCTCCCTCGGTGATGGTAGCGTCCAGGTTTGTCTTGATCTCGATTTGTCCATATTGGTACTTCATACATAGTATTTATTATTGGCTTGTTTACATGGAGAAGAAGTCTCCTCACCCATTCTTTCTTTTGGGGCCTTTTTATGATCGCACTTGCTTCTCACGAGAATATGGTCCTTTTTTAAGGAATTACATCTTCATGAAATCCCCCAGTCTCCCATCTAGGAGGCCAAGTTGCTTGATTTGTATTTAGAGGACGTCTCTCTAGGGCGTGTTTGGTAGCCCGTTTTTCCATTTCTCGCATGACGTCAGAAGAATTTGATCTGTTTGTGTAGCCGAGTCGCATGGATTTCTTGCACGACACGGGTTTTAAAGCAGCCCAAAACTTAGCCCGCCGTGAACGTCCAAATCGAGCGTTTCCGCGGTGTCGTGGTATTGCCGACGAGTACGCCATGGGGTGTTTAGAGAGGTGGGGGAAGGCGGTGAGTTGACGGGTACGAGGTAACACATCTTACCCAGGTTCAAGTCCCGCGATGATAGCAAAACTCTACTCCTGCTATAAATCACTATAATAGCAATACACCGAGTTACAGGGATTGGTTCGCTGTGCAAGGTTTTGTACGTTGTGCTGTCCTAAAGGATCCCATAGGTCCGGCTGATAAAGGTGCCAAAGCCTAGTGTTACAGGGAAAATACCTTGTCGGACAGGTTACAGAGTCCTACACTAATACTAACTAGTCTTCATGTCTTGTACTCGAAGGCTCCACGTAGGTTGGTGACTATGACGTAGCCTTTCTTTATCCGGCATGGGCCTCCCTTCTAGACCCGTCTAACTGGGCCGTCCAGCAGGCCATGGCCCGTGCTACCAACTATGAGCCACCCGGGTTAGCCGAATTAGAGACATGCAATGGTGATACCTGACATGGGTATGATTACTTGGGTGCTTATGTTTTGCTACCCTGGTTGTATAAAGTCTCACGACCCATGAATATTCAAGATGAAGGCCCAAGAAGCGTATGATGGAAGGCTTAGTTGTATTAGATAAGGAAATAGGAACCGACGTTGTGTTGGTATTGTAATTGTAACCTTTCTGTATACGGCTTTGGGACCTGGCCTATTATATATAGGCTGGGAGAAGCCAACAGAGAGGTACCAAAAACTCCCAAGCTATCTATAATAGCTTTGTCCATCAATAATCAGGCGACTTCGACTCCCTTGTTTTCCTGATATCTGACGAAATCCCTAGCGTTCTCTTTTCCACAAAACCCTAAGTCCGTAACTATGGGCATTGCTAAGGTTACCCCTCGTCAATTGGCGTCGTCTGTGGGAAACCTGAACTCTGGAGTCATGGATTCGGCGGACTCCTTTTCATCAAATAGCAATCCGACGAAAGCGACTCCACGCCTGCCCACCCCAGTTTCGGTACCCGCCGATTTCAACGACGGATCCGATCTCATCATCGGAAGTTTCCACTTTCAAGTGGAGGATCCCGAAGAACTACACCTCTCGACTCCGATCTCATCGGGACCGTCAGTCGAAAAGTCTGTGCCTACGGCGATACCTGCATCACCTGCCAGATCATCCGTAGAAGTTGTACTCCAGGCAGAGAAAGATGAAGGAAACATTGAAAATACAGCAGATCTTGGGGACCTTGATGGTCTTTACGACGATCTCTCTCTTGGGTCAGGCTCCTAGCCAACTCCACTACGTGGATCAAGCTCGGTAAACATAGAACCCGAAGAAAACGGTGAAAGCATCGACTTCAGAATCAGGATGGCCAAAATCTATCTAGAACAGGAACCGCTGGACTTCACTGATCCCCAAAATAGTGTCTCCCTTGAATCTGACAATGACGCCACTAGTTTATATATAACGCTCCACCAAGTGTGCATGATCATAGGGGACCCTTCGACACGGCGTGACTCTAACGGCAACCCAATTCTTAACCCCGATGATATTATGTTACATGACAAAGCAGGCAACCACAACAACGAAGAAAATAACATGAACGAAGGAGACCCGTCGAACAACCGCATAATCCCAGGAGGAGGAGAACCACGTAGAGGCGAGAGGCGAACTCTCCGACTACTAGCCGAATCATGGCAAAAATCAAGGGAAGCAATTTCGGGTGTAGTCCCAATGACAGCTCAGGCCACACGCGAAGATCTACTAGCCTACCAATATTTGCTTCATCACAAGAAAAGGGACATCCTAAGGACGCAGAGGCAACTCGACGAAAGAAAAAGGCTAGCCAATGAATCTAGCCAACGACAGGCGCAACTAAGCTCCACCCAAGGTTCTGGAAGCATAGCTGGGGGAGCACCCCCAAGAAGGGGAACATCATGGCTACAGAACATCCCCGAAGCTGAAAGAAATGAATTCACTCGAGACCTCGATCTGTCATTTATGTTAGTAGATCCAACAGGACACATCAAAGCAAAATCAGCCCAAGCCGCAATTGTAGCTGCACAAACGTATCTACTCACAACTCAAACCGCACCCGACGATCCCCACGCGGCTCTCCATCGCTCTGCTCTAATGAACCTCAGCATGGTGGGAGAATACCTTGCACAAGCAGAACATGGAATCACACATCAACCTGACAGATCCCCACGCTGTTGTAGTAGCCCTCGGCAAGTAGGGCTCACCCGAAGATCTCGGTCACCAAATCGGGTGCACTTCTAGGTTCCGAGCCACGAAACAACCTTACACAGCACAGGAATGACGAGTCAAGGGATGAGGGCCGTAGCCGAAGATACTACAATGGCGATAGCCAAGACAATTATGAGTTATGCGGAGCCAGCTACTTTACCCAATGGGTTGGCAAAACCCTAGTACCCAAGGATTTTAAACTTCCGCATGACCGCCAGAAGTACGATGGGCTATAGAACCCGAAGCTTGGTTGGAAGATTATTTGGCAACCATCAAGTTATAGGGTGGCTCCACGGCCACCGCAATGCAAAGCCTGCAGCTGCACTTAACCAGCGCCGCATGGTCATGGCTCATACAACTACCCGAAGATTCCATCAGCAGCTGGAACGACCTTGAAGATAAATTCATCCGATGTTTTCACTTCACATTCAAGTGACCCGCATCTCTGGAGCAACTGCGAGCGTGCAAACAGAAACCTAGAGAATCAATAAGAGCTTTCATTCAGCGATGGAATATCATCAAGAACTCAGCTGAGGCCATATCCGATAAAAGGGCAATTGACGCCTTCAACAACGACCTCCGATGTCGAGAATTCATAGAAGAACTAGGGCGGGTCAAGCCCAAAACAATTTCACAGCTGACGGATATGGCAAATCGCTGGATTGGTGGAGAGGATGCAGTACACAACAAACGAACATGTTCACCCGATGAAGACAGGGACAAATGCAACAGTGATAGAAGACGAAGGACCAACGATGGACACGGAGGACCAAGCTATGTTGCAACTAGCTTATCAGGAGAGGACAGCCAAACAAACAACGATTACAACAGTGGATGTCGCAGCAATAGGGATGATGTTGGAGGAACCCAACCAACACAGTGATATCAGCCGAGAGCTCGAGACCCGCCCATGTCCGCAATACAAATGTTGGAGGGACCCTGTAATATGCACTTTTACATCGACTCAACGGGAAGAAGGTGGTCTAACCATCTCATGAAGGACTGCTGGACGTTTCTAAAAATGCAAGAACTATGCAACGCAAAGGCAACCGAAGTAGCAAGCCGAGGATACACCACTTCGCCTGGCACGTTAGCCATCGGCGTGCCACCACCACCGCTGGTGCACGTGCCAGCAGGGCAGTTGCAAAATACAAAAAATCAAGAAAATGAAATGGCAATGATTTAGAAAGAACACCAGCGGGTGAACATGTTCAAAGTTCCTAGGTCACTTGGCTTTTGCACGATTCATGGCAGTACCACATTATGCGTACCTAGTTATGAAAATGCCAGCCCTAAAAGGAGTAATAACAGTAAAAGGAAGCTTCACATGATCCGACAATTGCGACCGAGAATTCAACAAAATCTCTAAATCATTCGGGATGGCAGCTGAGTTCGAGCAACTAAAAATGTTGGCAACTGCAGAACCTCTAGAAGTAGTGTGTGTCAACCCTGATCAGGCTTTTGACATCACGAAAGATACAAAGGAAGTACAGATCCACCATACTGACCTAAAAAATAGGACCTTTGTGGCCTCCAATCTTGGTCCCGCATAGGAAAGCACGCTCATCGAGTTCCTCCGTGAGCACTGAGAGATTTTCGCATGGTTACCTTCTAACATGCCGGGAATTCCCAGGGAACTCGCTGAGCACACATTAAACTTGGATCCAAATGTGAAGCCAGTAAAACAGTTGCTTCATGGAACCAAAAAGAAAGGCCATTGGAAAGGAGCTCCATCGACTGACCGATGCAAAATTCATCAAGGAATTAAATAAAGTAGAGTGGGTCGCCAATCCAGTATGTGTCCCAAATAAAAATACAAAAGAACTACGGATGTGCATTGATTTCATAGCGCTGAATAAACACTGTCCAAAGGATCACTTCCCACTACCAGAAATCGTTCAGATAATCGATGCAACCGCGGGGTGCGAACGTCTTTCCTTTTTATACGCATATTCATGATATCATCAAATTCGGATGCAGGAGGAAGATCAGGATAAAACAGTATTCATCACGCCCTATGGTGTATTCTGCTACACAACAATGCCCTTTGGCCTAAAAAATGCTGGGGCAACATATCAGCGGATGATGCGGAACTGTCTAGGAAGTCAAATTGGCACAAACATACAAGTTTACATCGATGATGTCATAGTCACAACAAAGCAAGGATCCTCTCTTATCAATGACCTCCGAGAGACATTCGAAAACCTCGACAAGTTTTGCATCAAGCTCAACCAGACGAAATGTTCCTTTGGAGTCCCGGTAGGGCAACTCCGCGGTTATCTCGTATCAGCAAGAGGAATAGAAGCCAATCCCGAGAAAATACAGGCAATCCTAATAATGAAAAAACCAACGAATCTTCTAGGCGTGTAACTGTTGGCTGGGCGAGTTGCAACACTCAGTCGTTTTATCGCTCGTCTAGGCGAAAAAGTGCTACCATTCTACGCCCTTACGAGGAAATCGGATAAATTCGAGTGGACGGAAGAAGCTCAGCGTGCCTTTGAGGATCTCAAGAAAACACTTTCGACATCTCCTGTCGTTATGTCTCCACGAGAGAAAGAGCCACTACTTTTCGACATTGCCATCACTATTCAGGTGGTCAGCACAGTTTTGGTCGTAGAACAACCCAAAGAAGAGAAAACCCATGGGGTTCAGAGACTAGTTTATTTTCTGAGCGAGGTCCTCTTGCCATCCAAGAAAAGATACTTGCACTATTAGAAACTAGCATATGGAGTGTTTATGACAGCATGAAAGTTGTGCCACTATTTTTCGGAACACCCGATCATAGTGGTCAATGAAGCACCTTTATCCAATATCCTCAATAATCCAGAAGCAACTGGACGCGTCTCTTTATAGGGCATCGATCTATCCCCTCGAGACATCACGTACGATAAGCTCAAAGCAATCAAGTCACAGGTTTTACCCGACTTTATTACTAAATGGACTGAACTACAATGCGCGGGCCCACCAGACCTTTCTAGCGCACGGACAATGTATTTTGACGGATCGAAAAGAATGGAAGGAGCAGGGGCAGGAGTCATATTAGTATCACCGCAAAGGCAATAAAATGCGGTACATACTTCGGATGAGCTTTGCAAATGCGTCCCATAATGAAGCTGGGTATGAGACCTTGTTGCACGGTATGTGTATGGCCAAAGATTGCGGTGCAACTCACCTCAAAATATTCGGTGATTCCGATCTTGTAGCACAACAAGCAATGAACAAGTGTGACGCTATCAGCAGCAACATGATTGCCTACCATGATCTGTACATCATTATGGAAGCCCAATTCGATGGATGCGAAGTATCGCACATAGGAATAGCAAGCAATGAGGAAGTCGACAATTTGGCAAATATCGGGTCCTTATGCCTACCAATCCCACCCGGAGTTTTTTGGGAAGAGATAATGGAGTATTCTATTAAGACCAAGAGAGTTTCTGAGGTCATAGCACCCAAGACAAGAAAAAAGATCAAGTCGCGAAAGGACTCGGGGCTGCACTAGCAAGCGCATATATAGAGGAAACCCTTGAAGAAGAGCCAGAGGTCGACGAAGTCATGATAATCGAACCTACATGGATGCATTCGTACGTAGCATATATGGCTCAGGGATAACTCCCCGAATACGTGGTGGAAGCTCGACATATCACTCGACGATCAAAATCCTTTAGAATCATCAAGGGGGAATTATATAAAAGAAGTATTTCAGGTGTGCTGTAGCGATATGTCACACCCGACAAAGGAAAAGTAATACTCAAAGACATACATGAAGGAGTATGTGGTCATCATGCTAACAGTCGGACAATTGCTGCCAAAGCATTTAGGGAAGGATTCTACTGGCTCATAGTAGTACAAGACGGAAGGATATAGTCAGAACATGTGAGGCATGTTAGTGATTCGCAACAAAACCCAGTGCACCTGCTGCCGAGTTAAATCCAATACCTCTTGCCTGGCTCTTCACCCAGTGGGGACTTGATATGGTGGGTAAACTTCACAAATCATCTCTAGGAGGGCACGTCTTTCCGCTAGTAGCAGTCGACAAATTTACCAAATAGATTGAAGCAATGCCTCTCACTAGCCAAGATGGAACTTCAGTTGTAAATTTTATCATATCAATAGTTTTTCGATTTGGCTTATCAAACAGCATCATCACTGACAATGGGACTAATTTTACTTCCAATGAGTTCAAGGAATACTGCGAGGAGACGGGTATAAAAGTAAGCTATGCCTCAGTTGCCCACCCACAAACTAATGGGAAAGTGGAAAAGCCAACGGCCTCGGAACTTCTAGTCTCAAGAAAAGATTACTAGCACCACTTGACAGAGCAAAAGGAGCATGGGTTGATGAGTTACCATCTGTTTGTGGAGTTTGCATACTACTCCCAATAATCTGACACAAGGAACACCCTTCTTTCTGGTCCATGGCGTTGAAGCTATCCTTCTAGTCGAAGTATCTCACGAATCTCCACGGGTCGCTGAATATGACGAAGAAGCATCAAGGAAGCACTTGAATACGACGTTGATGCACTTGATGAAGCACGAGATATTGCCTTACAAAGAACCACTATATATCAACAAAACTTGCGCAACTACCACAGCCGATGATTGCGCCCTTGGTCCTTCGTTGTAGGTGACCTAGTTCTTCGCCTCAAGCAAGATGGACACCATAAACTGGATTTACCTTGGGAGGGGCCTTACATCTTTACAGAAGTTACCACGGAAGGAGCATATCGGTATCAAGACAAGAAGACAGGAGTTAAATACTCAAATCCATGGAACATCGCATAGCTACGGTGTTTTTACGCTTATAATTTGTGTTTTTCTCGCAATTTAAATTACAATAAGGCCTACAGTTTAACTTCTTAGCTAGAATATTAGAAAGCCCAATGGCCTGGCGAAATCCGCCAAATCATGTATCTTCGGCTTCATGTTATAAATAAGAGATAAGTTCTTCATACACTTGAGTTTTTTACCCACTAATCAGGGGTTTCTCTATTTTTGATAAATTTGCGAACATTATTCTGATGAAACTAACAAAAACTATGAGCCTATGTTCAGATACAGGCATCCGAACATAGCCTCGGGGGCTGCTCTCGATGGGAGCACTGACACGCACCCGATAGAAATTATATTGTGCATATAAGGTCAAAGACTAGAAAATAAAACCTATGAGTTTTACTTTGATGTATCCTCAAAAGGTTACTCCCATCGGGAGATTCTATAAAATCATTAAAACTGATAAACTTCAGCAATTTCAATAGCCAAACAAGGCAGTCGATAAAAATTATACAAAAATCTCGGATCGCACCCGAGTCGGTAAAATTCCAAATGTTATTTCCAAGACATGAATGTAAGACCCTGGGATTCGTCCTGTGTGGCCTGGTAATCACACAAGAATGCGCTCTGCCAGTAAAATATCCGTATCGACGATACGATGAAAAATTCCGATGGACGCGTTGGATACCCGATAAAATAGAACTAGAATTCAATATTTGGTAAGACCTCAACGACTCGAACTGAGTTACGCCAGTTAAAATTCCAAGTTCAGGCCTTGGGACTTGAATTTAATGTAGGTGTACAGTGTTTTTGCCTAGGAGTAATTAACTGATTCCCGATCCGTTAGATGCATCATGCCTATTATACCAAATCCCTATAAAACTAGAAAAATAAAGATGCTTAATAAAATCTCAAATCATACTGAAAACGTCTTTGAGACTCAACCAGAATCTACGACTTGGGTAGAGTCTTAGGGGCTACTGACATGAGTATGATTAATCGGGTGCTTATGTTTTGCTACCCTGGCTGTATAAAGGCTCATGATGATGGGTTCGTAGCATGGAAAACAAAAAATTTCTACCGCAAGAACGAACAAAACCCAGATCTAATCTAGATAAAAGCCAAGATCTAATCTATTTGACATGTGCAACGAGATAGATCTGTACTAACCCTTGTAGACCCGAAAGCGTTACGAGATCGGATCTTGTGGTTGATGTAGTCGATCACTTGTCGATCTCAAGATCGAGTGGACGATCCTTCCGGCGTTAAGCGCTTCCATGATCGGTCACACGTCTTGGTCGGCAGACCTTCCTCTCCCTGTTCCTGACGTGAAGGTAGTAGATCTTCTCCACGGAATCCCAGCAGCACGACGGTGTGGTGGTGGTGGTGGAGTAGAGATTTCTGAGGCTTCGCCTAAGCGAGCGAGCAAAGGAGGAGGAGAGAGGCGGCTAGGGTTTGTTATGGGAGAGGTCCAGGGGTGGCGCCTCCCTCTATTTAAAGGAGGGAGGCGCCATGGGAGGAGTCCTAGTAGGACTCCTCCCTCCTGGCCGGCCAGATTGGGAGGGGAGAATCCTCCTCCCCCATGAATCCGTGTCTTGCCCCACAAAGACTCCTTGATCCTTTCTTGGTTTTCAAGCAAACACCAAGAAATCTTCTAGAACCTTCCAGAACATTCCGAAACCTTCTAGAATCTCCATACAAACACTCTGAAACATTTCCTAACTTAGAAAATGATCCCCAATATATGGATCTTATTCTTCGGACAATTCCGGATCTCCTCGTGATGTCCCGGATCCAATCCGAGACTCCGAACAACATTCGATCTCCAACGCATATTCCATATCTACTTAAAACAACTTCGAACCTTAAGTGTGTCACCCTACGGTTCGTGAATATGCAGACATGATGAAGACACCTCTCCAATCAATAACCATCAGCGGGATCTGGAGATCCATAACGGCTCCCACATACTCAACGATGACTTCGTGATCGATAGAACCATTAACATACGAAACCAATTCCCTTTGTCACACGATATTCTACTTATCCGAGGTTTGATCGTCGGTATCTCCATACCTAGTTCTACCTCGTTACTGATAAGTACTCTTTACTCGTTCCGTGATATGTCATCCCTTGTGACCTAGTCACATGCTTGCAAGCTAACTAGATGACATTCCACCGAGAGGGCCCAGAGCATATCTATCCGTCATATGGATGGACAAATCCCAATCTTGGTCCATGCGCTTCAACACATACTTTCAGAATACCCAATGTCACCTTTATAACCACCCGATTCTGAAGCGTTTGATGTCATCAAAGTACCCATCCGGTGATGGTGATTAACATAACCTCATGGTCGAAGGATTAGGTTACTATGCATTTGAAAAGCTTGTAGCAAAACGAACTTAATGACTTGATCTTATGCTATGCTTACTATGGGTGTGTGTCCATTACATCATTCTCCTAATGACATGATCTTGTTATTAACGACATCCAATGCCCATGATCAGGAAACCATGACCATCCATTAATCAACAAGCTAGTTTAACAAGAGGCTTACTAGGGACTCTTTTATGTTTACAAAACACACAAGTATTAATGTTTCCGGTTAATACAATTATAGCATGGGATGTAAACATTTATCATAAACATAAAGATATAATAATAACCATTTTATTATTGCCTCTTGGGAATATCTCCAACAGTCTCCCACTTGCACTAGAGTCAATAATCTAGTTAAAAACTTGTGCATTCAACACCTATGGTTTTGTGGTGTTGTATAGACACTATTGCTAGTGGTAAACATAATCTTCGGATCTGACACTTCCAGGTCTGTGTGTATTTGCATGTCCTTGCGTCTCTATGCATTACTCATTCTCCAATGAGATGACATTGTATAAATTTGGTCCTTTGGTGAGACCTTTAGTTCCTTGGGATTAAATCATGTTGATACAATTGTCATACAATGTATCTTTATAGTATTATCCTGCTATGAACTACACCTAGTTTGATAACAAACTACTTGACGCAAATGCCCTCATTTGCTGCTACAATAGCAGTCATATACTTAGCCTTTTGTTGTAGTATCTGTCACAATGTTTTAACTTTGGTACTCAACCAAATCTGTTATGGAACTTCCTTTCCATTACATTGTGCCACCGATAGTTTAAATTGAGATAAACTTAATTTGTGACAAAACTAGTATCAATGTAACAATTTACAATGAACTATTTGTCATCACTATATAAATAATATATTCTTAGTTCTTCCAAAGATCATAGGAATATCCCTACTATTTGTCCAATGATCATCTTATGAGTCATTCTGGTATATGCTCATAACATTTAGAGCATAGGACATATCTGGATGTGTACATCTCAAAGAATGATTGATCAAAATATTCTTGTGATTTCACCAAGTGTCAAAACACTTGAATCTCGTGTCAACACACTTGAATCTTGATTCAGTCCTTTCCGTGCGTCAAGAACCTTTCTTGTTGTTTCCATATTGAACTCATTCAACATCTTATCTATGTACATTTGGCAAAACCATATTAGCGCCTCAATCTATCCATATAGACATTGATGCCTAATTCTTGGGTTATGCCTAAGTCTTTCATCGAAATGAAATTCTTAACCTGTGTCAATAAAAGATACATCATTTCTAATCAACAATATGTCTTTCACATAATGTATTAGAAATATGTCTTAGCGCTCCCACTTAATTTCTTCCAAAATGCAAACATCTTCATCGTCTCTGATGAAATTAAACCTTTTAACGGTTTCATCACGGTGAAGATTCCAACTCCGCGATGCTCACTTCAACCATTGAAGTTTTGCATACTCTTTTAGCATCCTTTGAATTAACAAAACCCTTTGGATCGTGTCATGGACACATCCTAGGTAACCATTCTTATTAGAAGAACTTGTTTTGTTTGTTCAACTACCATATACCAAAATATGTGTAGTGGTTGCTACATTAATCCATCCAGACTAAATATCGCTATGAAAGATCAAATCTTATCATAGTCAATTCCTTGAACATTGTCGTAAACTCTTTCCAACATGTCGACTATTTCATAGATGTGAAACATCCATGTCTATTTCTTTATAGATCCATATACGACTGTAAGGTCTCGCACCTTTCCAGAGGGTCTTTCAAATTCAAAGCTTGATTTCTCGTGTATGGAATTATCACGGATTTTATGGCTTCAAGCTACTTAACGAAGTTAGGGCCCATCATTGATTATTTGCATGTAGTCGGTTCATCATTGTCAAACAACAATGATTTAACTCTGAAGTCTTGGCATTTGATTACTTACCCGACCTACTTGGTTCAATAGGAACTTAGATCCCCGTGACCACATCCTTTGAGGCACGTGAGCCATGACAATTGTTGCTGCCTCCGGGACACTTACCGACGCTGCGCAACTCAGCACATATTAGCCAAGGTTCAACAACCTTGTCAAAGTTCTATTGTCCTCCCACTTAACTTTTCACCAAAAATTTCTTCTCAAGAGACTCGACATTCTAAGTGACAAACACTTTTGTCTTCGGTGTTATGGAGGAATACCCAATGGTTATTCGAAATAACCTACAAAGACATGCTCATCCGACTTTGGTTGTAAACACTTTACTTATGCCTAGCATACCAAAAATTTAAGAAAGGACAACCTGGGTTTTATCCCAAACCATGACTTATATGGTGTCATTTAACCGGATCACGATGGAGCTCTTTTCAGTGTAAAAGCGATAGTCACTAAAGCTTTAATCTTTTAAAATATAATGGCAGTTTTATAAATGACACCTTTGATCTTACCATGTCAAACAAGGTTTCATTACATATCTTGAACACTCCATACTCCTATGGTGTTTTGGGAAATGCAAATCCATGGAACGATTCCTCAAATCTTAGGGGTTTTGCTAAACTTGTAACTCAAACATCTTTATGATCCAATCATAAACTTTTTTTTTTCTTGTTACAATAATTTTCCACTTCATCTTGAAAGTCTTTGAACATTTTCAAATGTTTCATACTTCTTCCTTATTGAGTAAGTATATACATATACTCACTCAAATCTTCGGAGAAAGCATATGAAGTTGAAATCCATCACCCACGACTACACATAATGGACTATATACATCAATATGTACAAATTTCAATCAGTTAGTCGTCCGTTCCTCTTTTGGCCTACGAACGGAGTTTTAATTATCTCCAGAAAAGTATCACAAGCGTCATTTGATCAAAATCAAAGACTCCAAAAATCCATCAACATGGAGTTTCTTCATGTATCCCTAATATAATTTAAACGGTGATGTCACTTCGCAAGTGATCTTTCAATCATTTGTCTTGCGACATTTTAGCATTAGTTTTATGGTCGTTATTTCTCCAACCAGACTTGTATATCATCCATCTATTATGGAATACGGTAATTATTTGAACAACCTTTTGTCGTCATAATACCTGATCAAAATAACAATTATTGAAACAAATCTTGAAGGTAAGCTTTGATGTTAACGAGCAACACAACAACCCTTTGTTTGTTGTCGATGAACATCATCACATATTCTCTTGCTAGTTACTTAGGCCATTGCAGTTCATGAATTGTGTTGTCCTGTATGACACTTCATACCAACCAATTCGGTATCCAATACCGCAGAACCACATTGTTTAACAACCAAGGAATACAGCCATAACATGTATCTTCTATATACCTAAGTTGGATATCTCCAATCTTTTCTTTTCTGCCAAATATTTTATAGATTCTCTTTCAACAATTCCTTTTCTTTTAAAAGAATCTATCAACATCAATAGTGGTGTCATTCACATGACACATAGTACAAAGTGTGTATAGTCAAATACTAATACCTTTGAACTTGCACTTTGAAGTGGATCACCTTCATCAAATGTTTGGCATTCTTTCAAAATTCCATTCTTTAGTAATCTTTTAGTGTAGTAAACATTTTACTTACATCTTCTATTCACCCTTATCATGACAACTTTCATGATCAAGCTGCTATAGCTTATAAAGGTGAATTGCGAGTATAATGTTTCTTTTCCAAAACCTTTTGGAGGATTAGGATGACTAGCATATCCAACCTTCACAAATTCTCATCAAATATGAGGACATATACTCTATCATGGTGTAACCAACACATTGTTTTAGATATCACAATACCTTTCACATATGATGGTTTCTGAAACATTGCTTTCAGCTCTTAGATAAACTTGATATTAAAAACAATCTTTTGAGTATCAAGAATCATGGAGGCAAACATGATACATTAGATACTAACACTGGAATTGTTACTCTTGATTTAATACTGTTTATTAAACTTCACAGAGTAAACGGAGTTTGCTGAAAGTTTGCAATAGGACTTTTAAACTTTAGATTGACACTCAAAACAATACGATACCAGTTCGTAAAGCAAATATCCAGAATTTTTATAGTTCCACTATCTCAACTATAACTAAGCGTAAGGTGGTGAACGGATGCCAATGACTACAACAAACTATGCAAATTCACTTTGATTGTGTTTATGATAAATTGAGTTTGACGAATCCAAATTACAAATGAACTCCCACTCAAAACAACATCCCTCGAGTTGTTTTAGTGATTACACGAACCAAATCCACTACACCAAGTCCGATCATCACGTGAGATGATGTAGCTTTAAAGGTGAACAATCAACATGTTCATCATATCATCCATATGACTCATGCTTTACCTTTCGGTATTTCGTGTTTCGAGACCATGTCTGTACATGCTAGGCTCGTCAAGGTTAACCTTAGTATCCGCATGTGCAAATCTGGCTTGCACCCGTCGTATGCACACGTAGAATCTATCACACCCGATCATCACGAGATGCTTCGAAACAACGAGTCTTAGCAACGGTGCCTACTAAGGACGAACACTTTATTACTTGATATTTAGTGAGAGGGATCATCTTATAATGCTACCGTCGCGATCTAAGCAATACAAGATGCATAAAGGATTAACATCACAGGCAATTCATAATTAGTGTGATATGATATGGCCCTTTCTTCTTATGCCTTTGATCTCCATCTCCAAAGCATGGACATGATCTCCATCATTACCAGCATTGCGTCAAGGTAAGTGGCGCCGCTTCATGGTTGTCCATCATCACTAGCAACTATTACAACTACTTGGAATAAAGCTATTACAAGATGAATAGACACGCAGGTCTTAACAGAATTAAAGACAACCATTAGGCTCCTGCCGGTTGCCATATTACAACAAGGATCATTGCATACATCAAATATAATCACAATCACATGATGGCCATATCACATCAGAAAACCCTTGCAAAAACAAGTTAGACGCCTCTAATTTTCTTTGCATGTTTTACGTGGTTTGGGGCTTTCGAATAAGAACGGATCTTACCTACGAAACTGAACCACAACATTGATACAAGTGCTATCAAGTGCAAAGTGTAGATTGGATCTATACTATGATGGGAGAGCAGACACCATAAAGCCACTTGTGCAAAGCAAGTTACACGTCAAGCGTGGAGCAAGTCTCATGTGCGATGACATGTAAGGTTAGCCCGAGCCGCTTCATCCCACCATACCGCAAGATGCAAAGTACACAAAGCAAAAGACGACACGAGCACCAACGCCCACAAAACCATTGTGTTCTACTCGTGCAACAGATCTACGCATAGACACGACTCGATACCCGATGGGTTCGTAGCATGGAAAACAAAAAATTTCTACCGCAAGAACGAACAAAACCCAGATCTAATCTAGATAAAAGCCAAGATCTAATCTATTAGACATGTGCAACGAGATAGATCTGTACTAACCCTTGTAGACCTAAAAGCGTTACGAGATCGGATCTCGTGGTTGATGTAGTCGATCACTTGCCGATCTCAAGATCGAGTGGACGATCCTTCCGGCGCCACGTTCCGGCAGCGCTTCTGCAGTCGATCACACGTGCGGAGTCAAAGCAGACCTTCCTCTTCCTATTCCAGCGAGCAGCAGAGGTAGTAGATCTTCTCCACGGAATCCCAACAGCACGACGGTGTGGTGGTGGTGGTGGAGTAGAGATTTCTGCAGGGCTTCGCCTAAGCCGGAGCAGAGCGAAGGAGGAGGAGAGAGGCGGCGGCTAGGGTTTGTTATGGGAGAGGTCTAGGGGGTGGCGCCCCCTCCCCTCTATTTAAAGGAGGGAGGCGCCATGGGAGGGGGAGTCCTAGTAGGACTCCCCTCCTGGCCCGGATTGGGAGGGAGGAATCCTCCTCCCCCACGAATCCGTGTCTTGCCCCACAAAGACTCCTTGATCCTTTCTTGGTTTTCAAGCAAACTCCAAGAAATCTTCTAGAACCTTCCAGAACATTCTGAAACCTTCTAGAATCTCCATACAAACACTCCGGAACATTTCCTAACTTAGAAAATGATCCCCAATATATGAACTTATTCTCCGGACAATTCCGGATCTCCTCGTGATGTCCCGGATCCAATCCGAGACTCCGAACAACATTCGGTCTCCAACGCATATTCCATATCTACTTAAAACAACTTCGAACCTTAAGTGTGTCACCCTACGGTTGGTGAATATGCAGACATGATGAAGACACCTCTCTGATCAATAACCATCAGTGGGATCTGGAGATCCATAACGGCTCCCACATACTCAACGATGAATTCGTGATCGATAGAACCATTAACATACGAAACCAATTCCCTTTGTCACACGATATTCTACTTATCCGAGGTTTGATCGTCGGTATCTCCATACCTAGTTCTACCTCGTTACTGATAAGTACTCTTTACTCGTTCTGTGATATGTCATCCCTTGTGACCTAGTCACATGCTTGCAAGCTAACTAGATGACATTCCATCGAGAGGGCCCAGAGCATATCTATCCGTCATATGGATGGACAAATCCCAATCTTCGTCCATGCGCTTCAACACATACTTTCAGAATACCCAATGTCACCTTTATAACCACCCGATTTAAGCAGCGTTTGATGTCATCAAAGTACCCATCCGGTGATGGTGATTAACATAACCTCATGGTCGAAGGATTAGGTTACTATGCATTTGAAAAGCTTGTAGCAAAACGAACTTAATGACTTGATCTTATGCTAAGCTTACTATGGGTGTGTGTCCATTACATCATTCTCCTAATGACATGATCTTGTTATTAACAACATCCAATGCCCATGATCAGGAAACCATGATCATCCATTAATCAACAAGCTAGTTTAACAAGAGGCTTACTAGGGACTCTTTTATGTTTACAAAACACACAAGTATTAATGTTTCCGGTTAATACAATTATAGCATGGGATGTAAACATTTATCATAAACATAAAGATATAATAATAACCATTTTATTATTGCCTCTTGGGCATATCTCCAACACATGACCCATGAAGATTCAAGATGAAGGCCCAAGAAGCATCTGATGGAAGGCTTAGTTGTATTAGATAAGAAAATAGGAACCGACATTGTGATGATATTGTAATTTGTAATATGTAACCTATCAGTATACGACTTTGGGACCTGGCCTATTATATATAGGCTGGCAGAAGCCAACAGAGAGGTATCGAAAAACTCCCAAGCAATCTGTAATAGCTTTGTCCATCAATAATCAGCCGACTTCGACTCCCTTGTTTGCCTGATATCCGAAGAAATCCCCAACTTATCTTTTCTGCAAAACCCTAAGTCCATAACTATGTGCATTGCCGAGGTTACCCCTCGTCAATTGGCGTTGTTTGTGGGAAACCTGAATGCTGGAGTCATGGATTCGGTGGACTCATTTTCATCAAACAACAATCTGACGGAAGCGACTCCACGCCCGCCCACCCCTGTTTTGGTACCTGACTATTTCAACAGCGGATCCGATATCATCATCGGAAGTTTCCACTTTCAAGTAGAGGATCCCAAAGAATTGCACCTCTCGACTCCGATCTCATCAGGACCGTCGGTCGAAAAGTCTGCGCCTACGGCGATACCTGCATCACCTGCCAGATCATCCGCAGAAGTTGTACTCTGGGCAGAGAAAGATGAAGGAAACATTGAAAGTACAGCAGATCCAGCGGATCTTGATGGTCTTTACGACGATCTCTCTCTTAGGTCAGGATCCTAGCCAACTCCACTACATGGATCAAGCTCGGTAAACATAGAACCCGAAGAAAACGGCGAAAGCATCGACTTCAGAATCAGGATGGCCAAAATCTATCTAGAACAGGAACCACTGGACTTCACTGATCCCCAAAACAGTGTCTCCCTTGAATCCGAAGATGACGCCACTAGTTTATACATAACGCGCCACAAAGTGTGTGTGATCATCGGGGACCCTTCGACACAGCGCGACTCTAATAGTAACCCAATTCTTAACCCCGATGATATTCCCGTCAGATGACAATGCAGGAAACCACTGCAATGAAGGAAATAACATAACGAAGGAGACCCGACAAACAACCGCATAATCCTAGGAGGAGGAGAACCACGCAGAGGCGAGAGGCGAACTCTCCGACTACCAGCCGAATCATGGCAAAAAGCAAGGGAAGCAATTTCGGGTGCAGTCCCAGTGACAACCGAGGCCACACACGAAGATATACTAGCCTACCAATATTTGCTTCATCACAAGAAAAGGGATCTCCTAAGGATGCAAATGCTACTCGACGAAAGAAAAAGGCTAGCCGATGAATCCAGCCTATGGCAGGCGCAACTAAGCTCCACCCGAGGATCCGGAAGCTTAACTGGAGGAGAACCGCCAAGAAGGGGAGCACCGCCAAGAAGAGGATCACCATGGCTATAGAACATCCCCAAAGCTGAAAGAAACGAACTGACTCGAGACCTCGATCTGTTGTTTATGTTAGTAGATCCAATAGGACACATCAAAGCAAAAATAGCCCAAGCCACAATTGTAGCAGCACAAACATATCTACCAACAACTCAACCCGTACCCGACGATCCCTGCGCGGCTCTCCATCACTCTACTGGAATTAATCTCGGCATGGTGGAAGCATCTCTTACGTAAGTAGAACAAGAAATCACGCATCAACCTGACAGATCCCCACGCTGTCGCAGCAGCCCTCGACAGGTGGGGCTCACCCGAAGATCTCGGTCACCACATCGGGTGCACTTCTCCAGTTCCGAGCCACGAAACAACCTTACATAGCACAGGAACGACGGGTCAAGGGATGAGGGTCATAGCCAAAGATACTACAACAACGACAACAAAGACAATTATGAGTTATGCGGAGCCAGCTGCTTTATCCAACGAGTTCGTAAAACCCCAGTACCCAAGGATTTTAAACTTCCACATGACCGCCAGAAGTACGATGGACTACAGGAACCCAAAGCTTGGTTAGCAGATTATTTGGAAACCGTCAAGTTACAGGGTGGCTCCACGGCCACCGCAATGCAAATCCTACAGCTGCACTAACCGGCGTCGCACGGTCATGGCTTAGGCAACTACCCGAAGATTCCATCAGCAGATGGAACGACATTGAAGATAAATTCATCCAACATTTTCGCTCCATATTCAAGCGACCCACATCTCTAGAGCAACTACGAGTGTGCAAACAGAAACCTAGAAAATCAATAAGAGCTTTCATTCAACGATGGAATATCATCAAGAACTCAACTGAGGACATATACGATGAAAGGGAAATTGACGCCTTCAACGATGGCCTCCAACGTCGAGAATTCATAGAAGAACTAGGATGGGTCAAGCCCAAAACAATTTCACTGCTGATGGATATGGCAAATCACTAGGATGATGGAGAGGATGTAGTACACAACAAACAAACATGTTCAACCGACGAAGACAGGGACATACGCAACAGTTATAGAAGACGAAGGAACAACGACGGACATGGGGGACCAAGCTATGTTGCAGCTAGCTTCTCGGTAGAGGATAAGCAAAGAAACAACGATTACAACAATGGATATCGTAGCAACAGAGATGACGTTGGAGGAACCCGGATGACTTTGAGATCTTGCGTCGTCTTGCCTCTTAGTCTTGAATGCTCTGTTTAGGTGATGTCGGCAATTCGTCAAGCAATATCTCGAACGTCTCTCAAAGAACTCTGCAATCCTCTCCATCTTCATTGTGTACGCCGGAGATCCTTCAAGTCTTAATTTCCAGAGTTGGGTAAGTTCCGCCTTCCATGGAATCTTCGAACATGACTACTTCACCGCAACAGTCTGTAGGATGATGGAGGCTATAGCCTATGCTGCCTCGAAACTCACATATGATAGTGAATTAATCATTAGTTATTTTCACACACGTAAAATGTGAAACATTTAAGCGGCAAATCGGGGGACATGGAGAAATTACCGCGTACATTCGTAGACTTGTTGTCAACACTGTAATCGTTGGATCTTCCGTGCACGAATCTTGATGGCTGGGTCTATAAATATTTACTGTGGCTAGAATATTTTCCTTCACCTGCATTCTTCCCTGCGTCTTCTTCTTTGTCTCATCGTGCGACCATTCGAGCCCCTCAGCGAAAACCCTAGCCAGACACTTCTTTCCCTCCCAGCCTTCCTCCATCCACGTAATGTCCAGCAGCAGTAGTGCTCCTTCGATGGTGGTGACTCCCGAGGCTATGGTCGAGCCATCACAGGGACTTTCCGTCCCACCGGAGGGATTGGTGATTCCTGTCTCCACCGTGGTGGAATCAACCGGAGGTGACCAGAAAAGAGTGGCGCCTGATGCTACGGAGGAGGATGCAGACTCCCACAAGGGAGTATGGAGGGGTTCTGACCTCTCCGCCGAGTAGCTGCAAGAACTCATTGCTGAAGGGTACCTCCCCGCGACGAAGGGCTTGGTCTGGCGGCCGGCTAGCCGGCAAGGTGGTCCCCTCTCCCCAAGTCAGAGAGAAGGTCTATCTCAAGTCCCAGCTGGTGCATGGCGTTATCCTACTGATGAGTGCATATTTACATCATGTTTTATATTATTATTTTGCATTGTAGATGTAGGATCTTGGTATTTTACGGCGCTTGTGCGCATATTTTATGTCTGTTTTCACCAGGATTAGGACAGATGATGGATACAATGGACACAATTCTTGAAGCAGTTGTACTAAGGAGAAAAGGAGTCAAAAACAACGTAAATCGCTTATTTGGAAGATATCAATAATACCAGAAGAAAACCCGAAGCAAACAAGGCGTACAAATGGTTTAACAACCAACTATACAATGGAAATAAATTTTCCAGCCATATAGTTCCTGTCGTATAGTTGGCATTGTCGCCGCCTCCTCAAATAGTTTCACCCCATGCAATTGGATCGGAGAGACGACATACGAAACACCTAAAAATCGCCGAAACCTCACCTCCGGAAGGCATCTAGGGGGGAACTCATCCACCGGGGACCCATCTTCGCCCTATGCAGATCCGGGAGGCTAAGGCATCGATCTTCATCATCAGGCGCTGCATCACCACCATCTCCATCCACCCCATCTATATTTTCTCTAGATCTTGTTGTAATTTCCGTACTCATTGTGGATTTATACAAGTATTATTCATCTATGATAGATTCCATTGTTATTGCCATGATGTTGATTGCCTCCATGTCTGAGTAGATCATTAGTTCTTAGGGAGATGGAGAAACCCTACTATGAGATCGAAATAAGATAAAGTTTACTATGATATTCATTGCTATGACCATGTGTTAGATTGTCTTCATCTTGATGTTGAGAGAAGTCGACCTATCAATACTTGCCTCTCATGGGACTTGATAGAGGGAACTACTTGTTGGTAGACCGAGGTGTGTTAGCACTTACAGTAACTATAAATTTGTTGGCACCCCTTACGTATCAACTTGGGAATCGAGGAAACTCATGGAACACTATCCATGCCATGTGATACGTCCTACGGGATTAAGTCCCTTAATAGCGCAGTAATTTGATTGATTTCAATTGTTGAGTGATGTGGTTATGAGGATGATGTGAGCAGCGGTTGCTGCCTATTTGTCCAAATACGGAGTTCCTCCCACACATACATAGTTGAGAATGTTCATGATAATAATCTTTACCTTAGCTCCTTATAATGCTAATGGTGTATCTGCTACTCCTTGAGAACGCGTTTTCCGTATTGCAGTTCCAATCTCTCTTACATACGTGATACTTACTTTCTGTATTCAATTGTTTTACTTTACTTATTGTTGCTCTTATACCAAAAACCCCAAAACACCTTTTTATGCAATACTCGCATTTTATCTTGTCACTTAGAACTTTATTTAGCATTTCTATGGTAATATTTATTTCAAGAGTTATTAGACTTTAGACTCCTGCTCCCTGTGGGATTGATATCTTTATTTTAAAACTAGCTACAAACGATTTGTGCAGTTGCATTCATCAAGCTATTTTCTGGCGCCATTGTCAGGGAGCTAAGCGTTGTAGGTCTTTTAGTTTTTGCTTATTTATTTCTGTCTTGCTAAGTTTTGTTTTGAGTTACAGGTTTCCACCAACATGATGGAGTTTGAGCATATGACTAGTGCTAAGCCACTCAGCCACTTTGGGAAGCCCTATGATATTTATAAAATAAACCATTCCAATGAAAAGACAAGAGGGTTTGAAATAAATCCTCTATTACTTGGTATTCTACACAAGAAGCAATTTACTAGAGATGAAGAATATCAAGATCCATATGAGCATATTGCATGTTTCAAAGATATATGTGGCACTTTTCAATTGATGGGATATACTACTGAAGAGATAAGGGTTAAACTTTTTAGTCAGACTTTGACTAGTACATCTCTCTCATGATATAGATCTCTACCCCCAGAAGCCACTACCACTACAAGAAAAGATGGCTTTTACAACGGATGATTTTCGTGGTTGAAGTCCCATTTTTCGTGGCCAAAGAGTCTTCCATGACGGATGGCCTTCGTGGTAAAAGCCCCGTCACAAATGAATTAACCATGATTTTTTTCGACTGTGGCGGATCGCACCCTTTAGCCACGAAACCTTGTTCCGTCGTAGATCTATTCGCCAGCCGCGCTGACTATTGACGTCATGCAAACTACCAGGTGGCAGCCGCCGTTAGCGGCTGGTTACCACCGTTAACGGCCATAGAAACTGTGGCAGAAGCCATGCCCAGCCAATGCCTGCTAAATACTAACTAGGCCGGCCTATAAGGGGAGCCCAATAAGAAGATGGCTCGTTACTGTTTTGTCCTGTACTATTTGAAATGAGCCCAAAAATGTAGCCAGCAGCGGCCCGCGAACTTTTAGGCCTGATTATGTTTCGGCCTACATAAGGCCCATGTTGGTCCAACACTGTGCGACCCATTAGTAGCCTGCGCCAAGTCGGTCCTGTAAACATAAGGCCCGCGGTCAGCCCATCACTATTATCGCAGCCCATCGTCGACCGCCTACTGACGACCCTTCTTTGAGATGGTCCGTTACTGTTCTGGCCTATTACTGTTCTGGCATTTTAATGTTCTGTCCTTTAGCTATTTAGGCCCATAAAAGGCCCTTTACTGTTCTAGCCTGGTAAATTTGACGGCATGTTAGTACCCTCGTTCAGGAATTTCTCGGCCCGTACTGTTCAGGCTCGTCACTGTTCTGGCCATTTACTGTTGTGGCCCGCTACTGTTTTAGCCTGTTACTATTTTGCGATTTGTGCAGTTTCTTGCCTGTGACTGTAATGGGCTGTTTCTGTTCTTGCTTGCTACTATTACGGCCTACTTCAGTAACAGCCTATTTCTGTTATGGCCCGTTAGGCCTGTTACCACTTGCGCATTGGCCCATTACGTTTACGGCCTTTTGCAGTTTCGTCAGTTCTGAAGCCCATGACAATATCATAAAACGTGTATAATAATCCAACATTTTTTTACTGTTCGTTGTTAGCTGAATATAGCACGGTACTGTTCCCTAATCGACCTGCCTGGCATAGTTACCGTAATGACTACCGCACTGTGTGGACAGCGTTAACTAAATGCCTACATGGCCTACGCGAGTTATCTAGATATTACATCAGCTGCAAACTTTTTAAAATTATTACATATTATCAACTCAGGGGAAAGAAAAATTGGCATTTCAGTTGACAATCAAGTTGATAACAGAGTCCTCAATTTGCTTTCTCAATCGATCACCTGCATCTTCCATTGAGTGTGACAGCTACATTGGAGGAGACATGATCTTGCAGCCCCCTTTTTGGTGGGGCTAGCAATAATTGCAGTCTGAAACAAAGTAATAACAAGTTAATACATCAAACAAGACAAACTACTCATTTGACTGATATGACAGGAGCTATGAACTGGAGTAATCAAGTATTGACCAACTGGTCAATGGTTCAGTTATTGACCAACACGTCAAACAAACATGACAAGCAAGCACACATTAAACAAGTGTTACTACCGTGAAACGAGCAATCAAAAAATGTGTGTGTGTGGCTTAGAATTTCAGCAGATATAAACTAGCCAGGTCATTTTGAACAAATATATATGGAACCAGTTCTATACCCTAAAATGCAAGAGACGTTGGGTTACTCGAAATTTGTGCTAAGCCACAAAATGGCATGCAGTTACTATCATAGTGAAGAATGAACCAGATAGAAATTATAACCGCATCATACGAGAACCTGTAGAGCAGGAATGCAAACCATGGATGAACTATATATTGTAGAGGATAGTTATGTCATGACTTAGGATGAACCAGACCCAGAACTAGATGCAAGATATAATGGCGTCGCTTGTGAACCGATAGAATAGAACGAACAAGCATTAGACAAGTGTGCCTAGAATGAAATGAGCAATCAAACAAAGTGTTTCTTAGAATTTCAGCAAATATATATGGAAGCTGTGGCATCTCCTAGAATGCATAGAGTCGTTGGGTGACTCAGAATTTGCGGTGAGCTACACAATGGCAAGTAGTTACTATCATAGATAAAAATCAACCAGATAGAAATTATAATGGCATCATAAGAGAAATTCTAGAGCAGGAATGCAAACCACGAGTGAACTACATAGTAGAGGACAATTATGCCGTTGCTCAGGACAAACCAGTGCCAGATAAGGAAGTAATAGTTAGTGATGCCCTTGTGAACCTGTAGAATAGGCTATGCAAACCAACATGTTCATTGTTCCATTTTGAGCTCTATGCAAGAAAAAGGAAATAGTTAGTGATGCATCTTTTGAAGAGTCAGATGGCATTATGGCAAAAACAAAATTATAATCGAATTAGTACGAAGAGTTTAAACGACTACTATATGATAGGAGAACGATGCCAAGGAGGAAATAATAGCAGGAACTGATCTCAGGATGAACCAGATAGATTCAGCAACTGTAGAGCAGGGAATCTACACTAATATTTTCCACTGACTACAGATTTTACAAGAATTACACGGTAGCAGGCAATTACTGTTGTATGTAGTAGCTAAGATAAGAACATGTGCATGACAAAATAACATATGTGCATGACTTGAAATTTGTAGAGCAGCGAATGCAAACCAACATGTCTAATGACCTTGCATGTACTAGCACGAAGAACAGGCGTGCCCAGTGACTTGTATGTACTAGCACAATTACAAAAATGCAGTTCACTGCGATAGCTTGAACCTGCTATACTACTGACAAAAGAAAAACGGGTAGGAGATTAGGTTAACCTTGGTCAGAGAGGCGTCTAAGCATCGTCGGTACCATGCGAGTGACGTCTAGGTCACCAAGGGTGCTGCGGTTCCGGTGGCTATTGGCATCAGGGAAGCAGATCTTGGGCGGTCGATGCCGGCTTGAACGCGGTGGACGAGAGCGTCACTAAGGCAGATCCGGTGCAGTGAACAGCGACGACCGTGCAGCTGGTCTCAAGCGGTGGACATGGAACTCCTTGAACTAGATCACGTCAGGTGGACATCGGTAAGGCGGATCCGGTACGGTTGGGTAGCTTTCGGCGGCGAGGAAGCAGAGCTTGGGCGGTCGATGACGCCATTAGCAGCGAGGAAGCAGAGCTTCGGCAGTCGATGACGCCATCGGCATGGTGAACAACACCGTAGCTCCGGTGAAGTGGCAGAGAGACCAGGTGAACTAGATTCGGTGGGTGAGCATCGGTGAAGCGGCTCTGCGGCGGCGCACGAGACCAGAGATCAAGCTGGTGCGTGCGGTGGCCGTGGAGGCGACAGAGGAGCTTGGAATTTTTGGGAGGGCTAGGGGAAAAACTATGCGAATCGGGACCATAGTATAGGTGAATAGCAATATAATTACGATTGTGCCCCCGAGGTACTGACTTTAGCGTGCCCATTTATCGTCTGAACAATGGGTAGAACAGGAAATTTAAAGAAAAAAGTTTTCGAAACAGAGGGGCGCGAAATGCTTCAAGGTCGGTGTCTGATATTGCCGCTCGATTGAGATTTGAATTTGGCCCGCGTCCAGCTAATATTAATAGAAAAATGGTACTATCCGGTGGGAGATTTTGCCTCAAAGGTTTTGAATCGGTGGAGCGGGAAATGCTTCAAGGTCGGTGGGTGATTTTGCCTCTCGATTCAGATTTTGAATTTGGCTAGCGTCCATCTGGTAATAGAAAAAGGTAGTAGACCTTAACCTATCTGTCCAGGAAATCAAAGCCGAGAGTCACATAAACTGATCATCCATATCCATACTAGTAAAATACACGTGACACAATTTGCATACTACTATATAGTGCTTGACACTTCTATTCAAAACAAAAAACGACTATGTTGCTTCACAATTTCCATACCACTATATAGTGTACAAATAACTTCGAACATCCGCAGTTGGATATAGATTGGCAAAACCCGACATTTTTGACCATTGGATCTCTTTCAGTACATTTGATTGTGTCATGTAAAGCATATAGAAGATCCCATTATTGTTGGCCTCTAGCACCATGAATAGACTATGCACAGAAAGTACAGAGAACATGGTTTTGAATGCCACAAGCGAAGTTTTCAGATATAGTGGACAATGTTTTATGTATGATTCCTAAGTTTTATGAGTTTTCAAAGCTTCCGAGCTAACTCGGACCACTCAAATGACTTTATGTCTCTATTAACAAAATCATGTCATATTTGAACTAGAAGCTCTAGAAAGTGGTAGATTTCTATCGAAGTTCAACAAAAAGCTTTTGGTGGTACGCATCAGGTAGTTAATATATCGAAAACAATCGAGAGTTTTGACAAATTCAACTTCCTGCTAAGAATTTGTATCTTGACAATTTTGAACATGTTTTGAAACAATCGCATGTAAGAAAGAAAAACATAAAAACAAATATTTACGCATGGCATCCTATCACGTCACGTGTACAGTCTGTCAGGAAACTGATAACCATGGCATTTGACAACTTCTAGAAACAAGCCACGCCATATTTTCCCACCATGTATGAATACTATTAGGTTTCAACCCTGATGACCAAAAAAGGTCATGGCCATATCGATATCATAGTTAATGTCTTGTTTCCACATTAATTTGGTATATGGGTGCATCTTGGCATAGTAGGAAATGTTGTCGGCGGGAGTCTCAACATTGGGCCTTTTTTTGTTTTTTTAATGGGCAAGGGATGAGTTTGCCCTTTTTCTCCGAACACACGCCATCATTGGAGCAAGCAAGAATGACGATTAAGTCTGCATTTGTGTGCATACCTCGTTCTTATATCAATGCATGTGTGACCAACATATATGTTACCCAAGAATACGAGGCCTCATCTAGATTGTGAAGGCCATGTTTCAAAAGAAAAGCAAAACAATCTACTGCCATTGATCAAAACAAGTACCAGTACAAGAGTATTAGTTCTACAAAATACTTTAATAATCGCAATATCAGCACATTTGAGAGATTCGGTAGCTTTTGAAAGATTCAGCAGTACAGGCCATATTCCGCACTCGATATGAACAATTCCCAATACATAGGAATTATTACAAAATATATTAGCAGTTGCAGAACTCCATACAAAATACTCGGTAGAAGTATAAAACTACTCTTAGTAGAACCTTAATCTAGCTAGGAACAATTACATGTCCCATCATATACTCCAAACATGCATGAGAGAAAGAGAGAGGTCAGAATCACCACAAGATATGTATGCCAACGATTCAGCATGTCTAGGTCGTGGCTGGGTAGCGCTTGCTTTTCCGCCTGGCACGCTTCTCTCATTTTACCGTCGTCTCTAGATCCTCATAATAGGATTTCGCCTGTTCACCCTTAGCAAGATAGATGTAAAATTCATGGATCTTTCCAGCCATTTCCACCACTCCGATTCCGAAAGGAATCTGCCACTAAAATAAATAAAATAATTAATATTAGAACAGAGGGACTAGAAAATTACATATACATTCATATTAGGATCACCAGGAGAATATTAAGATGTGATATCTCACAATGGGTTGATGTTGTCGTCGATCCAACATTGGAACTCCATGAGGAACTCCAACCAACAATTGAGGAGCTTGACAATAAGTCCCCACTACCGTCAGGTAATGGTTGAGCGCAGCCAGCGCGGCTTCGGCCGGCGGCTCCACAATCTTTGGCCCAGGATAAAACTCGAGCTGATAAAACCCACAAAAATCGACCAATGATGATATCACCTCACACTCGTCCAATTCCCACGCCGCGGACCTTACATGGCTGACGGACAGGACAATCTCCATGTTGTGCCCATCAATCTGGCCAATGAACAGCATGCCCGTCTTCCCGATGCCGATGACATTTGTTCTCTGTGAGCACCCTGCAGGCACCGGCTTAGATGGGTCCCATTGTTTGACACTATAGAGGACCGTGGGCACCTCGATCGAGTGGGTGGATTTGAGGTGCAGATACAACGTTAATTTGTTGTCGACCCAGTTGCATCCTGGCTCCATGCAGATAAACGGGTTGTGGATGTAGGAGATCATGTGGACATAGAATTTGTTGAAGGATACCACTTCCGAGCAATTGTAGTTTGGGCAGCTGTAACCTTCTCCGTCAACGAATTTGCAGTGTAGCTCCTTGGAGCATGCGGCCAGCCGGATGGCGCTTTTAGCGTCGAGACGCTCAACTATTTGGTTGAGGACATCGTTGCCGACCTTGTTAAAGCCGCTGCACCGCCGGCTCTCCCTCGAACATCTCCAAATTTTGTACAGACGATCTGCCATCGCGTCGAGGAGGATTGGGGGCGAGGGCGGGTCTATATAGAACTGCTTGGGGTTTTTTTTGTAGGAGAGGGGTGGTGGTCTGGAAGGAGAGATACACCGGGCGAGATGGCGAGGAAAATGTGTGGTCAACACTGTGGAGAGGATCCCAAATGCGGCCAGGCGGCATCGGCGAGTGTGAATAAACTAAATGGAGATGGGGAAGATACGATGGCTCTTTGAAAGATGTTTTTTCTTTTCTTGTAATAAACTAACCATGTCACCTCCTGGCGCAGTATAGTCTCATCACGTCGGTTTGACTAGACACATTATTTATTTACAGGTCCTACTGTAGTACTGTTTGCATAAGTAGGAGCGTGAAGTAGGAGTAGTAGGTAGGAGTATTACTCTACCTCCGTCCCGAGGAATAATAAGGCGTCCTCGTTCTGGGTGTTTTTCTTTGACTAAGATTTACTCTAAATATATAGTATAAAGAATGTTGATAGAAAATTAGCATTATTAGAAAGTTTTACTCTACCTCCAACAGTATGAGTACTAATTTTACACAAATTAATCAAGTGTATTAGTTACTCTATTTATTCGGTCAAATTTTACACAATGTAATCAAGTATGTATCTTCTCGGCACCCCCGCGCACACCTGTTACTTGATATCTCCCTTATCCGGAGTGTGACGCTCAGAAGATGTGCCATGGTTAGGGTCGCGACCGGGATCCCGCGAAAGTCCTGCCTCTAGTTCATTTTGAAGTTTCTGTAGGAGTACTTCAAAATGAACTATAAGTGGGACTTCTGCGGGATGCCACTTTCAACTCTAACATTGGTACGACGGCTATGTGTCAGTCTATCGTATGTTCATCAACTATGTTGTGTTGGTGTGCATATGAAGGAACCACTTTGGGTGTTGGGTTGGGGCGGTGGAAAAAGCAGTCGCTGAGCAAACTTTTCGGGTTTTGATTTTTTCACTTGCTTTCGTGCAAACATCGCATGGAAGGTTATTACAAGGATCAACACTCACAACACTAGAGAAGGGATATTATACTTGGTATGTATATAAAAATATATACACGTAGGCAGCCCGAGAGAAGGCATCCCAAGAGGGATGCAGCGAAGGTTATTACAAACTACTGTAGAAGAGATTATGGGGTTAGAGAAGGCAGCCCGAGAGGACTACAACGAAGAGGTGTTGAAAGTGGTTCGATGTCAGAGCAAAGTTATGAAAAAAAGATAGAAACAGAGCCGTCGTAGTACCATGGCACACGTGCGCAACGCCACACTATGGATGAGGGAGATATCAGCTAGAGGATGGGTGTGATGCAGCAAAGGAGAGAGTAGTATACAATTTATTTTCCTTGCATAGAGGAGGAGTAGCACACTGTAAGGCTGCAGAAGTGAGCACCACGCTGATTTTCTTTGTTAAGCAAGTACAAGTGGACCTCATAAAAAATCAAAAATGCATTCAAGTCCATGCATTTAGCACAAGGACCCTGAAGCTTAGCAATGAAGTGTGTGTTTTTAGGTTTGCACATACTAGCGTTCATCGTGCTAAAGTAGAATCTTTCTAGATGCTAAGAATGGAAAAGAAGATAGAATGGTTAGCAATGTTTGGATTTGCCTGTCTTGATCAAACATTCATTGTTCTGTACACCATGCAGTGGTATATATGGTATTGTGAGAGATAAGAGACAAGATAAAGATAAGATAATAAGTACTACGAATGGCCGATCTAACTTTAGGTCTCGTAGGAGTGAGGTGCTCGAGAGTTAACACGGTCGGTGGAAGTACAGGTTACATCAAAGACCTCATAAAAAATATAAAAATTACATCCAAGTCCATGCATTTAGCACAAGGACCCTAAAATTGAGCAATGAAGTGTGTCTTTTGAGGTTTGCGCATACTAGCGTTCATCCTGCTAAAGACTTTCAGTAGAATCTTTCTATATGCTAAGAATGGAAAATAAGATCCAATGGTTGTTAACAGTGTTTGGATTTGCCAGTCTTGATCAAACGGTCAATGGTTTGTACACTCTATAGTGAAGGTATGATATTGTAAGAGATAAGAGAATATAAAGATAAGATAAGAAGTATTACGAATGGCCGATCTAATGGTAGGTCTCGTAGGAGCGAGGTGCTTGAGAGTTAACACGGTCGGTGGAAGTACAAGTTACATCAAGGACCTCATGAAAATGATAATTATTGCATCCAAGTCCATACATTTATTAGCACAAAGGCCCTGAAACTGAGAGCAATGAAGTGTGTGTTTTGAGGTTTGCGCATATACTAACGTTCATCGTGCTAAAATCTACCAGTAGAATCTTTCTAGATGCTAAGAATGGAAAAGAAGATCCAGCGATTGGCAATGTTTGGATTTTCTACTCTTGATCCAACGGTTAGTGTTCAAAGTTAATTCGTACACTATGAAGTGGTTTATTGTATTGTAAGAGATAAGACACGATAAAGAGAAGATAAGAAGTACTGCGAATGGCCTATCAAATGGTAGGTCTCGTAGGAGAGAGGTGCTTGAGAGTTAACACGGTTGGTGGAAGTACAAGTTGCATTAAGGACCTCATAAAAATGAAAATTACGTCCAAGTCCACGCATTTATTGGAATAAGGACCTTGAAAACTGAGCAATGGAGTTTGTGTTTTGAGGTTTGCGCATACTAGCATTCATCGTGCTAAAGTACTCCCTCCGACCCAAATTATTTGACTTAGTTTTATCTAGATTCAGACGTATCTAACACTAAAACAAGGCTAGATACATTCGAATCTAGACAAATCTAAGTCAACTAATTTCGGTCAGAGGGAGTAGAATCTTTCTAGATGCTAACAATGGAAAATAAGATCTAGCGTTTGGTAATGTTTGGATTTGCTAGATTTGATCCAACGGTCAATGTTCAAAGTTAATCCATACACGATGCAGTGATTTATTTTATTGTAAAAGATAAGACACGATAAAGAGAAGATAAGAAGTACTGCGAATGGCCTACCAAATGGTAGGTATCATAGGAGAGAGGTGCTTGAGAGTTAACACGGTCAGTGGAAGTAGAAGTTACATCAAGGACCTCATAAAAATGAAAATTGCATCCAAGTTCGAGCATTTATTAGCACAAGGACCCTAAAAACTGAGTAATGGAGTTTGTGTTTTTAGGTTTATGCATAGTAGTGTTCATTGTGCTAAAGTAGAATCTTTCTAGATGCTAAGAATGGCAAATAAGATCAAGAGGTTGGCAATGTTTGGATTTGCTAGTCTTGATCCAACGGTCAATGTTCAAAGTTAACATGTACACTATGCAGTGGTTTATTGGATTGTAAGAGATAAGAAACGATAAAGAGAAGATAAGAAGTACTGCGAATGGCTATCAAATGGTAGGTCTCGTAGGAGAGAGGTGCTTGAGATTTAACACGGTTGGTGGAAGTACAAGTTACATCAAGGACCTCATAAAAATGAAAATTGCACCCAAGTCCATGCATTTATTAGCACAGGGACCCTAAAAACTGAGCAATGGAGTTTGTGTTTTTAGGTTTGCGCATAGTAGCGTTCATCGTGCTAAAGTAGAATCTTTCTAGATGCTAAGAATGGAAAATAAGCTCAAGAGGTTGGCAATGTTTTGATTTGTTAGTCTCGATCCAACGGTCAATGTTCAAAGTTAATCCGTACACCATGTAGTGGTTTATTGTATTATAAGAGATAAGACACGATAAAGAGAAGATAAGAAGTACTGCGCATGGGTATCAAATGGTTGGTCTCGTAGGAGAGAGGTGCTTGAGAGTTAACACGGTTAGTGGAAGTACAAGTTACATCAAGGACCTCATAAAAATTAAAATTGCACCCAAGTCCATGCATTTATTAGCACAGAGACCCTGAAAACTGAGCAATGGAGTTTGTGTTTTTAGGTTTGCGCATACTAGTGTTCATCGTGCTAAATACTATCAATAGATTGAATCTTTCTCAATGCTAAGAATGGAAAAAAGATCCAACAGTTAGCAATATTTGGATTTGCTAGTGTTGATCCAACGGTTAATATGTTCAAAGTTAATCCCTACACTATGTAGTGGTATGGTATTGTAAGAGATATGAGACAAGATAAAAGATAAGATAAGAAGTACTACGAATGGCTGATCTTATGGTAGGTCTCGTAAGAGCGAGGTGCTTGAGAGTTATCACGGTGGGTAGAATTACAATTTACATCAAGGACCTCATAAAAAATGAAAATTGCAACCAAGTCCATGCATTTATCACAAGGACCCTGAAACCGAGTAATGAAGTACTGTGTTTTGAGGTTTGCGCATACTATTGTTCATCATGCTAAAGACTATCAATAGAATCTTTATAGATGCTAAGAATGGAAAAGAAGATCCAACGGTTAGCAATGTTTGGATTTGCCAGTCCTGAGATCCAACAGTCAATGTTCAAAATAAGTTAATCCCTACACTATGTAGTGGTGGTATATCTGGTATTGTAAGAGATAAGAGACAAGATAAAGATAAGAAGTACTACAAATGGCCGATCTAATGGTAGGTCTCGTAAGAGCAAGGTGCTCAAGTGGTTGGTGGAAGTACAAGTTACATCAAGGACCTCATAAAAAATGAAAATTTGATCCAAGTCCGTGCATTTGGCACAAGACCAAGTAATAATGAAGTACTATGTGTTTTGAGGTTTACGTATACTAGTGTTCATCATGCTAAATACTATCAGTAGAATCTTTCTAGATGCCAAGAATGGAAAAGAAGATCAAGAGGTTGGCAATGTTTTGATTTGCTAGTCTTGATCCAACGGTCAATGTTCAAAGTTAATCGGTTAGCAAAGTTTGACCTAATTTCATGAAACAGTGAGCAAAGTTTAACCTAATTTCATTAAATAGTTAGGACGCAAAATCTTAGCAAGAAGATGAACCTGTCGTCAAAACTCTCGGTGGTTTCTGATATATATTAATTGACCCTTCCCCTGATGGGTACCTCCAAGAGCTTTTTTGTAAAACTTTCAAAGCGACCTACAATTTACCTATAAATGACCTTGGTTGTTCGGGTTGAAATAAACCCGATAGTGTCCATACACATGGTAGGACAATATTGTGAAGCTATTTTCCAAAACTTATCTAATCCCATGATTACAGTTTTCATGGCACGTGGTGCACGAGACATGATAGGACATCATGAGTAAAACTTTTGTTTTTTGTTTTTCATTTATTCAATGTGATCAATGTTCAAAACTGGTTCAATATTGTCTTCCCTCCCGATTTTGGCTGATCTTTTGGATAACCTTCCCTCCTAATGTTTGGGAAGCAACTGAAAATTTCGAAAACCGGAAAAGTTTGAATTTTTGTGCCGCCAAGGACCAAAGTGGTTTCCTTCCTATGTAATCCTCCTCGTCCCTACTCCACACCAACGCACGGCTTCCGAACAAGCCAGAGACATAGAGCCGCCATACCAAGGTGCACGTGCGCAGCGCCACGCTGTGGACGAGGGGAGAGAGATCAGCTGGACCGGTGCGCGAGGGGAAAGGGGAGGAGAGATGGAGCATAGGGAATGAGAGAGAAAACAAACGATTTGTTTTGCGTGCATAGGTCCTAAAATTTACTACTAGTAGAGTGTACACTGTAAGGCCGCAGGAGTACCTCGTGTCAGAAATGCATCATAACTTTGCTCTGACATAGAACCGCCTTCAACTTCTCTTCGCTGCCGCCCTCTTCCCCTGCCAATGTTTTATTCTCTCAACATGTACAACGCGTGGATAGAGGTGACCATATGTCTAAGCAAAGAAATATACTACTCCCGCATTGTGTAAAAAACCACACCTTAATAAGGCTTAGATAGTAAATCGTATGGCATATCATCACTATATAAAATTATAATTGGTAAAGCACAAAAAAATATAAATTTGATCAACATCTACTGTATAAAGTATGGGTGTATATTTGGTCCTTGTACTTTGTATCATCATGTGTAGAAGTCAAAGATTATTAGCTACCTAACACTTGAAATTTTTGGTAACATGGTCTAGAGAAACGATGGATAAGATTCTAGTATGATCGAGAAGTGTGTTTGGAGAGGTTTATGCATAGTGCATTCATTGTGTTCAAGTTTATCAATAGAATCTTCTAGATGCTAGAATGGAAAAGAAGATCCAATGACTAGAAATGTTGGGATTCACGAGTCTTGATCCGATGGTCAACATTCAAAGTTATCCGTACACTATATAGTGGTAAGATAAGATAAGATAAGAGCATGTAGAAGTCAACGATTATTAGCTACGAGGGAGAAGATTCTAGTATGATGGAGAAGTGTGTTTTGAGGTTTGTGCATAGCATTCATTATGCTGAAGACTATCAATAGAATCTTCTAGATGCTAAAATGGAAAAGAAGATCCAACGGCTAGAAATGTTGGGATTCACGAGTCTTGATCCAATGGTCAAATTCAAAGTTATTCGTACACTATATAGTGGCAAGATAAGATAAGATATATCTATCTCTACTACTATAGTGGAGCAGTTTTGAATTGGATCCATAGCACCAATCCTGACCATTGGGCTGTTGGATCCAATGGTTTAGAGAAGCTGGATTCGTGTTGAATAGTACTTAGAGCAAACTCCACCATGCATGTTCTAGAACCATCATGTCACCATCCCCAAAATTTCATAGCACAGTAGACTGTATTATCTCTAATTATACTATTATAGTGGAGCAGTTTTGAATTGGATCCATAGCACTAATCATGACCGTTGGGCTGTGCGGTGACCCAGCATACCACTGCATGATGTAGTATACTATAGTCGTTGATATAACACCAATGAAACACCGTTCAGTAGTATTACATCCCTTAGAGTGGTACAACAAAAACACAGCAGGTCCAAGACATGACTATAGATTACAAATCGACTCTTTACAAAAGATCTAGAGAACACTCTAGGTTAAAGAGAGAGAAAGAACTTCTTACAAAGAAGAACCAGAAATAATAATTCGGAACTATCTAGTAACTAAGACTAGCATCTAAACTATTTGGCTTGCCATTGCTGCTATTTCAATGCTCTACAGAAATAGGTTTTATGGCTAGAGAATCTACTCCTATCTAAACCGACACTTTATCTTCACTTCAGCTGCCGTATATGTTGACTTCATTGACTTTATTGAAGTACTTTAGTTGTCGATGATGGTTTCTTGAGCAGAAATTGATGTTGGCATCGTCTTCAATGGCTTAGAACCTAGCAAGGGTTAAGAAGGTACGGTTGAGTACGAGCGTACTCAGCAAGTTCACTAAAAAGGAGTGTATGATGCAGGTTTTCGTAAACATTTCTTCAAAGGTTGCTTTTATTCTGAAAACTATATCTTGTTAAGGCATCTGAGAGTGTGTGCAACAGTATATAAGTATAAAAAGTAGTATACAATACTAAAACATTCAAATGGAGCATGGTATCTGAAATATTTCTTAAACAAGATTAAGAATCAATTAGGGCTTTTAGAAAAAATATGCAAGGATTACTTTTAATATTTCTTAAAATAGTTAGACCTATTTTAACTTCATTTAAACAACAATGAACTTGTTGTTACACTTTTAGACTTTAAAAAATAATGCTAAAAGCAATAGTAAAGATTTATATAATTTTAATGAATTAAAATAAAAGAAAAGATTTTAAATAAGATTTATTAGACATTTACCTTTTATTTGACTTCAATTAAGAAAGAGGACATTTTTAACGTGTAGAATTTATTTTTGTGATCATTTTGGTATATTATAGGTATTTTTGTGATTTTTAAATAATAAGATATGAATTTTATAATTTTAATCACTTTATAAATACTTAATAAATAATAATAATTATCTAAGTGATACCAAAAATCTATGAAACAATTTTGTACATGTAGATTTTATTTTTCTAAGAATTTTGGTATATTATTTATATTTTTTAATTTACCAATATGAAAATATGAATTTTCAAAGTATTATTACTTATAAAAATCTTTATTAAATAATAATTATTTAAATAATTATCACAATAATATTTGTTAGTAAAGTTAAATTTATAGATTTTATTTTTTTGAGCATTTTGATATATTATATACATTTTTCTGAATTATAAAACAAAAGAAATTCTATTTCTAAGATTTAATCATCTTCCTAAATTAAAAATAAATATTAAATGTTTTATTGCGTCAATGCTGACATCAGCATGACACACACATGTGGGTTAAATCTTTTTACACCGAGACAGAGTCTAGTCTGAGTCATAGACCGGTGGGCCACTAGCCATGTCGGTAACCACGCTGACGCGGACCAGTCAAAGAGGACGTCCCCTCACCGGTGCCTGACGTCACCTCGTCGGACCTTCGCCGGAGTACGGCGGCGATGCCAAAATACGGCACTAGAGACAACATAGAGAGGTGCGTTAGAACGAGAAGAGCACGACAAACCTAGCTAGACCCTTCACGCACACTGAAGATCACCGGAGCATCGCCGGCGACCAACTTCTGTGAAGACCGACGACGAACTACGGCGATGCAATGATCCAAAGTGAGAGAGGTAGATTGTAGAGGTGCTTGAGCATCGTTGTCTCACCAGGATGCTGATGGAATGATCGGCGAGGCACGGAGATGACCGGTGATGGTGAATCACCGGTAATGGCCGCGGTGGCCGACGACACTTCGGGCTCGATTCCGTGCCATTCGTGGCGCGCCTGCTTGTGAGATTTGTCAGAGATGAACAAGGACAGTGAGGCGCTCCTAGTGGTGGTCTCAGCGAGGCCTGGGGTGACCGGAGACCGCGAGGGTGACGATCTCCGACGAACTAGGGTTTCGTACCTTGGAGAGGAATAGAGAGAGATGGAGAGCGAGCGAGGCGGAATGAGGATGAGGTCGAGAGAGGCGTCGCCGTGTCGTTCTTATCCTCCCAGACGACGGCAGCACGGATCTCCACGCCGGCGAGTGGCAGCGCTCATGCCACGTACCAGCTTTAGCGGCCGCTCGAGGTAGACAACGCCGATTGAGTGGACAAAGGGGTATGCAGGGTCGGTCGGGTTCTGAGCGGCCGGAGGTTCTATGGCCCAAGCTGGTATGCTTTGCTCTTTTCTCTCTATTTTTTCTATTTCAATTTCTATTATTATAACACAATTTCAAATATAACTTTCTCCAAGGTTTTGAATTTTTAGAGATATAGTAGGTCAAGTATATCATTGTCTAGAGCAAGTATGACCCTCTACTCCTTATTTTCTTTTATTATGTATATAATATCCATAATTATATGAAGGTTTCTTTTATTTTATAAAGTAAATATAACTTAAGATTTTAGGGTTTACTTCCTATAAGAAAATCTTATAGAAATGATTTGCATTACCACTAAAATAATGTATTAGTAGTGGTTTAAGAGGCTAATAATTTATGATGGTGAGTGATAGGCATGGAATATATATATATTTAACCTCTTTTAATAACCATATTAGATGTTGGTTTAAATCCTGGTTTTATAATATGGTAATTTCAACCCCAATGTTCTCCCTAATTGGTGATTTCACCAAATACAATTCTACTTGATTTGCAGAGTTTAGAAACACCATGAGTTTTAGGAAGGTACAATATACTCATATTCTATTATGGACATGGATAATTATTAAGGTTTAGACAATCAGATGGACAAGGCTTCCATCAATGCACTCTCAATTGACATTCTACTTATCTCTTAGACATTTCCTTTGACTAAGGGATACTATCCATTGGCTGCCCAAAAATAGGAATTGGTTTCACAACCCTCTTTATTCTAGGATGTAAAACAAAGAGGTAGACATGGTTCTTTCCATGGTTAATATGATCTTGGTTAAGGCTTCTAAAGAATCATTACCTTAATACCTCACTAAGGTTATCTTTAGATAAGGAATTCCTTTCCTAAATATACTCTATTTAAATATCTCTTATCTTATTCACAAAGATCTCATCTTCCTGAATAAGACAATCATCTGACTCCATCATATCCATCATCATATGATGACATGGTCATGTCACTTCAACAATACTCCATTCTTCTATATATAACTTCCATTACTAAACTACCCTTGATGAATTCATCAATGTAGCTATTGCTAACTCCATCTATTAACTTCCTTAACTCCATATTGCAACTTCTTCCAGGGATTGCAAGATTATAGTTCTCTCTCTATATCACATGTGATAACAATCCTCTAGAATAGGTATGGTACTACTCCCATAATACAAGTTTGTTCTTGTATTAGCTTGATTAAACTACTATGCCTCCCGCTACTTGATGTCTACGCACTTCTATTCTTGTAGACAGTTGTTGGGCCTCCAAGTGCAGAGGTTCGTAGAACAGCAACAAGTTTCCCTTAAGTGGATCACCCAAGGTTTATCGAACTCAAGGAGGAAGTGGTCAAAGGTATCCCCTCTCAAGCAACCTTGCAATCAATATACAAGAAGTCTCTTGTGTCCTCAACACACCCAATACACTTGTCAGGTGTATAGGTGCACTAGTTAGGCGAAGAGATAGTGAAATACAAGTGGTATGGATAATTATAAGTGGTAACGGTGCCAGAAAATAGCTTTGTGGCGTGGAAGAGACTAAAGGAAAACTGAAATAAAGATGAAAGCAAGCAAACATGTAACAGATCTAGTTTCGAGAATATTCATTTTCTGACTTTCCTAGAACCAAAAGCAGCAGAAAACAGGCAACTGGCACTGTGGCATCTTGTTAATAGGTTAGTTCCAGAAAATGTGTAAAAGTACTCCAAAGTGTGGACAAAGCATAAGAAAGTAGATAAAAACCAAGCATGGAACATCAAAAATTATGGATACGTTAGCAACGTATCACTACTCCATACAACTCATATTATATACTCCATCAAACTCTTGCTTGACTTCTCATGATCAAGCTAGATGATTCAGTTTACCAGGGCTTGTCTAATTTAGTATACTAACAACCCTACTTCAACACATGAGCATCCATCCTAAGTTGACTTGAGAATGATGATCACCAACCCTTGATCATGCTTAGCTTAAGCTTCTAATTGTTTGATCAAGATCCATTAACACTAAGTAATAGACTTGTACCTATCTATCTATAAGAGTTATCTTGTTAAGGAAACTTACTTTAAAGTTTATACCTACTTGACTTAACAAGGTTATTACTTGATACTCTAACACTACTAGCTTTCTCATGGCTCCTCAAGCACTAGTTACTTCTTGGGTTTAAATACTTCTCCTAGTGAACTCATAAGTGAATTAACTCCTCCAACATCAAATGGTTTGATCTCCACCAGAGATCACATTCCATTGATGATGGCACACCCTACCATAACTAGTTCCTTCCTCTTATTAATTTACTTCAGGGCTTTGGAAGGTCAATATAATAGGTTAAAGCTAAAGGTCAATATGTGCTAAGTCAATAATTGATCACACACATTGATGATCAATAGACACTATGACTTGGTTAAATAGGATTGTCATCTATTAACATGACACTAAGGTATGTGATGATTGGTCTTAGCTTGACTTCCCTTTCTACTCTATTTATGATAAGAGTTAATGTTTAAGAACTACCATGATACCCATGGTAGGAATAACTATGGCAAGCAAGTATATCAAGATTTAGTTATAGGTTTCTTTACTTAAGTTATACACTTAACTTGGTATTCAAGGTTTGTTGTAGGTAATACCTTGATATTATTTTTAGAAGATTAAGTATTCATCCTTGAGTTGTTGTTTGGAATCCATGTAATGATCTCTAGAAAATCAAGTACTCCTTATTAAGTAGTGTGTTGTGACTTAGTTTTATTACATTTCATCTATCCTTAGATCAAATTATATTCCCCAAAGATAAGGTTTTAGCAAAGGTCATATTGAAACTTATCGCAGTCAACTTGATGATCTACTTTGGTTCCACCAAGTTAAGAGAAGCTTCAATCACTTTGACAAGTTTTATTTAAAAGCGCGAAAATTGTCTGGATTTTCTATGCAGGAATGCAATGCACACACCTTATCTTAGCTTATTTCTAAGCTCTAATGCTGGTGTGTTATAGACTCTCCCCCTTAAAATAAACTTCGTCCCCGAAGTTCGTACTCTCTTACGTTTCGGAACAAGGTATTGACTTGTATTGATCACGACATTTCTCAAAATTCATTGTGATCACAATTGGGGATAACTGTGGTATCCCGTATCCAGATCTTTTTCCGTGAATCCTCTTCATTCCAACAATATCCACTATTGTTTGTAAGTTACCATATAGTTCATTTTTCTATATATCTTTGGGTTTATGCCCTTCCAGTCCTATTTAGAATTGGTTGTGGAAACATTTTATCCCTTCCAATATGATTTTCCTACTACTCTACCCTAGACTATGTTAGTAGGCTCTCCTCCTTCTTAGGGACAACTTACCAGCTGATTCTTTCAGAACTAGTCCACTAAGGTTAATTTATTATATCTCCTTCGATCTTTCATTTGAACATACTCTCGAAAATACTTTATAATGATGGCTTCTTATAACCTTATGAGAATAAGGCTTAACCTCATCATGACTTTGTACTACTTCTCCAACCTTTAGTCAGAAAGTTAGATAACAATACTTCAGCGTTTATTGTTTACTCTCTCCTTGGGGTTTCCTAATGGTCTCTAAATTAAATGTAGAATACCCATTAACTCAATATTTAGGATATTGGTTTCCATCTAGCTTATACTTTACTTCTAGAAGGTCTCACGGTGAAGCATATGGTACACACACCCATTTTTGGATACCAGTGTGAATTCCCAGATTTTCTTAAATGCATGTACGCATCATCTTATACAACTAATAATGTATTGACTTACCACTTGCTTCATTGCGATTGATTTGAGTCATGGTCTCATACTTCCATTTTCCTGAAGATGTACCTTCTTCAGTTACACCCTCCTTTGAAGATAATCCAGTGGATGTTAGGTTTCCTCCTACGGATGTTCCATATTTCTCAATATGTTCTGGACAACATGATTTCTTGTGTCCTATAATTCCACACTTGTTACACTTTCCTAGAAATGCTCTTGCATTTCTCTTCATTGGAGTAGGATGGATGTTTGGGCTAGATGGTAGCCCCATTATTGGTCCTATTCCTCCTGTTAACAACCCACGAGTTAACGGTCGGTTTAGGCAGTTCATCATCATGTGTCCAGGTTCCCCACATTGGTAACATAATATCTTAGGATTTGGGCACTCCTTAATAATGTGGCCCCTGATTCCACAATTGCGACATATCTTCTTTGTGCTGTACATCAGAGGTGGATCCGGACATGTTGTGGTTTGTTTTTGAACTTTCCTCCTCTTTCCTTCAGGTACAACAATATCATCACCTTCTGATATCTGTGCACTATCCAATAATTCCTGAAACTCCTTTGTACACACAATCCTAAGCTGCATCCTCATAACTGCTTGTAGTCCCTTCATGAACTTCCTTTGTCGTTTCTCCTCCATGTTTATTTCAGCACTAATATACTTAGACAAATGATTAAACTCCCGTACATGTTTTAGAACTGGAAGATTCTTCATTTCTAAAGTTTCATTCTCCTTCCTTTTCCCATTGTTCCAATGAACAAATTCTTCACGAAACTTCTTTTTGAACTCAGACTAGGTACTAACACCTTTTCCCAATGTTGTGAACCTTGACTTCTCCCAATACGTGGATGCAGTTCCGGTCAATAGATAAGTTGCATATCGCACCTTTTCTTCATCCTTACATCCCACACTTTTAAGCTTCCGAGATGTATCCATTAACCAATTTTCCGCCTCCAAACGTTCTTCTACCATGGAAAAACTCCAAGGCTTGGTTTGTAAGAACTTCACTAGTTTAACCCTTGGATGTAATTCCTTAGGTTGCTTCTCTTGCATTTTATTTAAAGTCTCCTGATCGAATTGATTCTGCCTCTCTATTTCAGCATTTCTCCCGTCTTCCATACCCTTCATATACTGAAGAACTCCTTCGTTGGTGATTAAATACGGCATTTGAATTTCTCCTTCCTTTGGAATTGGATCTCTAACCTCCTTTTGTTGTGTCAGCATCATCTCGTGAGCCTTCACCTTCCCTTCATCGGAGTGATAATTCGCCTCTCCCTCATGTGAACCCATTTTCCCCACTAGACCTATACATCAAGTAAGAACTCCATGAAACAGCATGCATATGCCCATAAAGTTCCACTTCGTGCATAGACCTAGTCAATCAAGAAGATGCAAGAAAAAACCAAGAAATCCAAATGTGGTATATATAACACACATCACTCTAAGCCCGGAATATAGTAGTTGAGTATAATACCTCTAGAATTCAGGCTTAGCTGTGTAGTATATGACACCTCCTAGTATAGGTTTACCTCGTGATACTTAGCACTTAGAAGCCAAACTACTCTTTGTCTCCATATTTACCAAAATTGCTTAGTTGCAACTGGATAATATTGAGCAAAGTGGTCTCACTTTGGTTCTGACTAACCACTTACCTTTCTTTTGGGACTACTAAAGACTACCAACCTTCCATTCTATCATAGACTATCCTCACATGATCTCTTGAAACTACTAACAAAATTGTAGATACTACCTTAACCTAAAATTATCATAATATTATAATACCTTATGACTTCTATCATAGACCTACACTGTTCTTTACTTACTGTTGTTACAAGATTATTTACTAAGTACTTGTCCTAATTACAGACTTATCATGGTCTCGGAGTTACTTTCACCATGAACTTGTTATAATCTACCTAGTCATCATGATTGAAGAGCTACCCTCACCATGACGACTCTTCTTAGCTTACTATTAATGATTCTTAACAAAATACTACTGCATCACATGGAATTCTAAAGTGAATGCCACATGATTTACTTCCAACTGTATCTATACATACTCTAATGGTCTACCCTATATGATATAGTGATATCAACTAGTGGTAAGATTCTTCTAATTACATGAATTCTAAATATAGACTCCATCACTAATACTACTCCACATGATATCCTAATCTTAGTTGTAATCTTCTTTGATATTTTAACTTACCGTAAGATATCTTAGTGGTGTTATACCTATTTAGATCAATACTAAAATGACATTTCTCTAGAGAATACCTATAACTAATCCTTAAGAAAGATGACAAAACATCCAACTTAAGTGTGACAAGGTTATCCTCAAGTGAATATCCATCACAAGTCTTGGTTTAGATAAGATGGCTCCTATAGTCACTATCCAACCTACATATCTTCCTAAAAGAGTTTTAATCCTAAGGTCAAAGCCTATGCTCTGATACCAGCTGCGGTGACCCAGCATACCACTGCATGATGTAGTATACTATAGTCGTTGATATAACACCAATGAAACACCGTTCACTAGTATTACATCCCTCAGAGTGGTACAACAAAAACACAGCAGGTCCAAGACATGACTATAGATTACAACTCGACTCTTTACAAAAGATCTAGAGAACACTCTAGGTTAAAAAGAGAGAAATAACTTCTTACAAAGAAGAACCAGAAATAATAACTCAGAACTATCTAGTAACTAAGACTAGCATCTAAACTATTTGGCTTGCCATTGCTGCTATTGCAATGCTCTAAAGAAATAGGTTTTATGGCTAGAGAATCTACTCCTATCTAAACCGACACTTTATCTTCACTTCAGCTGACGTATATGTTGACTTCATTGACTTTATTGAAGTACTTTAGTTGTCGGTGATGGTTTCTTGAGCAGAAATTGATGTTGGCGTCGTCCTCAATAGCTTAAAACCTAGCAAGGGTTAAGAAGGTACGGTTGAGTACGAGCGTGCTCAGCAAGTTCACTAAAAAGGAGTGTATGATGCACTATCTCTATAGCCACAGACCATAGGTCGTAGGAAATGCAGGTTTTTGTAAACATTTCTTCAAAGGTAGCTTTTATTCTGAAAACTATGTCGGACAACCTTAATAGGTTGACCAGAACCTTCGTGGGGTTCCTTTCCTACCACTTTCGTAGCTCCTTCCCGGAACAGGGAGTAACATGTCACAATTCTTACAGTCTGCAGAGGTGCATCACTTTTCCCATAAGAGACCTTAGCCTTGTTGCACAACCAAACCGCGAGCTTGTCCACACTTCCTTGGTATGGGGCCCAGTCTAAGATCCAAGTCAGTACTGCCGTCTCCGCGACCCCGCATGAGACACGATCCCCTGAGACAACTACCACGGTTACTCTTTGGGTAGCCTCTCGGAGAGTCCGTACGCAGCTCTGTCTGGCGGTCACCATCAGCTATGGTGAACTCAGACCCGGACATATATGCATAGATAATCTAGACACTAAGATCGCGGGGAACTAAGGGGTCCCACCCATGTGCTGGATTCTCTGGAACTCCATGAGAAATCAACAGCCCGACGATAAGGTTATCCATCCATGCGAAAGGGAGAAGATACAGCTGACTTTCCCGTCTCATTCCAAGTCTTATGGTTGACGCGTAATATACGACGCTAGAATCACTGGCGACATTAGTTGTTAAGTCCTAGATATTATGTTCCTTTACCATTGGAACTGTATCAATAGATTATTACCATTTGGTAAATAATCCATAATCATATTATTATGAAAATAGTGTTTTCTGACCTTTTTGAAATGCAGGTGATGACAACATTTGAGTTACAAGCATTTGATAGAAAATAATCAAAGGACATGAGTAAGCTGTGAACTTGCCTTTTGTGATTGCAAGATTATGCACTCATGGTCTTCAAGATACTAGAAGATCCAAATTCTGAAAGTAGCATCATTGGTCCGGTAAGGACTAATGTTTAAAGACGCAAAATGCAATAATGCAGAAGTAATGTAACGCGGTTTGATGAACGTGAATCCCTAGAACAATCGTATCTAATCTAGGGTTGGGAGTTTGTGATGAGTTCTTTGGAATGAGTGGTACTTTTATATCAGTTTTACACATGTGCTTCTTGTTAAGGCTTATGAGAGTGTGTGCAACAGTATGTAAGTTTAACAAGTAGTATACAATACTAAAACATTCAAATGGAGCATGGTATCTAAAATATTTCTTAAACAAGATTAAGAATCAATTAGGGCTTTTAGAAAAAATATGCAAGGATTACTTTTAATATTTCTTAAAATAGTTAGACCTATTTTAACTTCATTTAAACATCAATTGAACTTGTTGTTACACTTTTAGACTTTAAATAAATAATGCTAAAAGCAATAGTAAAGATTTATATATTTTTAATGAATTAAAATAAAAGAAAAGAGTTTAAATAAGATTTATTAGACCTTTACCTTTTATTTGACTTTAATTAAGAAAGAGGACATTTTTAATGTGTTGAATTTATTTTTGTGATCATTTTGGTATATTATAGGTATTTTTGTGATTTTTAAATAATAAGATATCAATTTTATAAGTTTAATCACTTTATAAATACTTAATAAATAATAATTATTATCTAAGTGATACCAAAAATCTATGAAACAATTTTGGTATATTATTTATATTTTTCTCATTTACCAATATTAAAATATGAATTTTCAAAGTATTATTACTCATAAAATATTTATTAAATAATAATTATTTAAATAATTATCACAATAATATTTGTTAATAAAGTTAAATTTATAGATTTTATTTTTTCTGAGCATTTTGATATATTATATACATTTTTCTGAATTATAAAACAAAAGATATTCTATTTCTAAGATTTAATTATCTTCCTAAATTAAAAAATAAATAAATGTTTTATTGCGTCGGTACTGACGTCAGCATGACACACACACGTGGGTTAAATATTTTTACACCGAGACAGACTCTAGTCTGAGTCACAGACCGGTGGGCCACTGGCCACGTCGGCAACCACGCTGACACGAACCAGTCAAAGAGGACGTCACCTCACCGGCACCTGACGTCACCTCGCCGGACCTTCGCCGGAGTATGGCGGCGATGCCAAAATACGGCACCAGAGACAACACGGAGAGGTGCGTTAGAACGAGAAGAGCACGACGAACCAAGCTAGACCCTTCACGCACATTGAAGATCACCGGAGCATCGCCGGCGACCAACTTCTACGGAGACCAACGACGAACTCCGGCGATGCAATGATCCAAAGCAAGAGAGGGAGATTGGAGAGGTGCTTGAGCATCGTTGGCTCACCAGGATGCTGATGGAATGATCGGCGAGGCGCGGAGATGACCGGTGACGGTGAATCGCCGGTAATGGCCGCGGTGGCCGACGACACTTCATGCTCGATTCCGCACCGTTCGTGGCGCGCCTTCTTGTGAGATTCGTCGGAGATGAATGAGGACAGTGAGGCGCTCCTAGTGGTGGTCTCAGCGAGGCCTGGGGTGACCGAAGACCGCAAGGGTGACGATCTCCGACGAACTAGGGTTTCGGCCCCTGGAGAGGAATAGAGAGAGATGGAGAGCGAGCGAGGGGAATGAGGATGAGGTCGAGAGAGGCGTCGCGGTGTCGTTCTTATCCTCCCAGACAACGGCAGCACAGATCTCCACGTAGCAGCTTTGGCGGCTGCGCGAGGTAGACGACGCCGATTGAGTGGACAAAGGGGTATGCAGGCCTGGGCCGTTGCAGAGCAAGCGGAGGGTTGCTGCTGCTGCTCGCACGTGACACATAGCATATGGGCTATGGCCCAAGCTGGTCTGCTTTGCTCTTTTTTCTATTTCAATTTCTATTATTATAACACCATTTCAAATATAACTTTCTCCAACGTTTTGAATTTTCAGAGATATAGTAGGTCAAGTATATCATTGTCTAGAGCAAGTATGACCCTCTACTCCTTATTTTCTTTTATTATGTATATAATATCCATAATTATATGAAGGTTTCTTTTATTTAATAAAGTAAATATAACTTAGGGTTTTAGGGTTTACTTCCTATAAGAAAATCTTATAGAAATGATTTGCATTATCACTAAAACAATGTATTAGTAGTGGTTTAAGAGGCTAATAATTTATGATGGTGAGTGATAGGCATGGAATATATATATTTAACCTCTTTTAATAACCATATTAGATGTTGGTTTAAATCCTAGTTCTATAATATGGTAATTTGAATCCCAGTGTTCTCCCTAATTGGTGATTTCACCAAATACAATTCTACTTGATTTGCAGAGTTTAGAAACACCATGAGTTTTAGGAAGGTACAATAGACTCATATTCTATTATGGACATGCATAACTATTAAGGTTTATACAATCATATGGACAAGGCTTCCATCAATGCACTCTCAATTGATATTCTACTAATATCTTAGACATTTCCTTTGACTAAGAGATACTATCCATTGGCTGCCCAAAAATAGGAATTGGTTTCACAACCCTCTTTATTCTAGGATGTAAAACAAAGAGGTAGACATGGTTCTTGCCATGGTTAATATGATCTTGGTTAAGGCTTCTAAAGAACCCTTACCTTAATACCTCACTAAGGTTATCTTTAGATAAGGAATTCCTTTCCTAAATATACTCTATTTAAATATCTCTTATCTTATTCACAAAGATCTCATCTTCCTTAATAAGACAATCATCTGACTCCACCATATCCATCATCATATGATGACATGGTCATGTCACTTCAACAATACTCCATTCTTCTATATATAACTTCCATTACTAAACTACCCTTGATGAATTCATCAATGTAGCTACTGCTAAATCCATCTATTAACTTCCTTAACTCCATCTTGCAACTTCATCCAAGGATTGCAAGATTATAGTTCTCTCTATATATCACATGTGATAACAATCCTATAGAATAGGTATGGTACTACTCCCATAATACAAGTTTGTTCTTGTATTAGCTTTATTAAACTACTATGCCTCCAGCTACTTGATGTCTATGCACTTCTATTCTTGTAGACAGTTGTTGGGCCTCCAAGTGTAGAGGTTCGTAGAACAGCAACAAGTTTCCCTTAAGTGGATCACCCAAGGTTTATCGAACTCAGGTAGGAAGTGGTCAAAGGTATCCCCTCTCAAGCAACCTTGCAATCAAGATACAAGAAGTCTCTTGTGTCCCCAACACACCCAATACACTTGTCAGGTGTATAGGTGCACTAGTTCGACGAAGAGATAGTGAAATACAAGTGGTATGGATAATTATAAGTGGTAACGGTGCTAGAAAATAGCTTTGTGGCGTGGAAGAGCTAAAGGCAAACTGAAATAAAGATGAAAGCAAGCAAACATGTAACAGATCTAGTTGCAAACTGTGTTTCAATGTTTAGAAACAAGGTCTAGGGATCATACTTTCACTAGTGAACACTCTCATATAAATATCTTCTCTTTATGATACTACTCTAAACTACTCTCCGGTTGGACACTCTAATCCATGGTAGGGCTATAACAACACTCCTCAAAGTTCGCTTTCCCCATCTAGATAACCCCACACTGTCACCTTGAGCTCTAGATGGTTCCAACAAACACCACAATTTCATAAAAACATCCAACTCCAAATATAACTCATAACAAGTAATTGTAATATCTAGCCTAAGTGGCACCACATTGTGCACGCTGTCACTTTCACACACGTGGGGAGAGCAGAGATCTATTAAAACACTTGAGTAGCAAGGTAGATCTACTTGATTACAAAGCTCATGATCACAATATGATCATGCATAGAGAGAAAGACGAACACATAGCTACCGGTAGAACCCTTAGCCTCGAGACAGAACTACTCCCTCATCATCATGGGAATCAGCAACAGCGATGGAGGTCAATGGAGATGGCTCCAGGGACACTTCCCCGTCCCGGCAGGGTGCCGGAACAGAGACTTTCTGTCCCCCGAATCTCCCCTTCGGTGGCGGCGGCACTGTGGAATTTTTCGTGGCTGGAGGCTGTTCTACTTAGGGTTTTTGCATCGGGAGGCATCTTATAGGCAAAGAGGCAAGGTCGGTGGGTGGCCAGGGGGCCCACACCACCTGGTGGAGCGGCCAGGGCTAGCCCACGCCACCACATGGTGTGGCCAGCCCCTGGCCCCTCTCCGTCTCGTCTTCTGGCTCTGTGAGTCTTCCGATAAAATATCGACTTTGGCTTTTGTCCGGTCCAATTCCGAGAATATTCATTTTCTGACTTTCCTAGAACCAAAAGCAGCAGAAAACAGGCAACTGGCACTGTGGCATCTTGTTAATAGGTTAGTTCCAGAAAATGTGTAAAAGTACTCCAAAGTGTGGACAAAGCATAAGAAAGTAGATAAAAACCAAGCATGGAACATCAAAAATTATGGATACGTTAGCAACGTATCACTACTCCATACAACTCATATTATATACTCCATCAAACTCTAGCTTGACTTCTCATGATCAAGCTAGATGATTCAGTTTACCAGGGCTTGCCTAATTTAGTATACTCAGAACCCTACTTCAACACCTGAGCATCCATCCTAAGTTGATTTGAGAATGATGATCACCAACCCTTGATCATGCTTAGCTTAAGCTTCTAATTGTTTGATAAAGATCCATTAACACTAAGTAATAGACTTGTACCTATCTCTCTATAAGAGTTATCTTGTTAAGGAAACTTACTTTTAAGTTTATACCTACTTGACTTAACAAGGTTATTACTTGATACTCTAACACTACTAGCTTTCTCATGGCTCCTCAAGCACTAGTTACTTCTTGGGTTTAAATACTTCTCCTAGTGAACTCATAAGTGAATTAACTCCTCCAACATCAGATGGTTTGATCTCCACCAGAGATCACATTCCGTTGATGATGGCACACCCTACCATAACTAGTTCCTTCCTCTTATTAATTTAATTCAGGGATTTGGAAGGTCAATATAATAGGTTAAAGCTAAAGGTCAATATGTGCTAAGTCAATAATTAATCACACACATTGATGATCAATAGACACTAGGACTTGGTTAAATAGGATTGTCATCTATTAACATGACACTAAGGTATGTGATGATTGGTCTTAGCTTGACTTCCCTTTCTACTCTATTTGTTATAAGAGTTAATGTTTAAGAACTACCATGATACCCATGGTAGGAATAACTATGGCAAGCAAGTATATCAAGATTTAGTTATAGGTTTCTTTACTTAAGTTATACACTTAACTTGGTATTCAAGGTTTGTTGTAGGTAATACCTTGATATCATTTTTAGAAGATTAAGTATTCATCCTTGAGTTGTTGTTTAGAATCCATGTAATGATCTCTAGAAAATCAAGTACTCCTTATTAAGTAGTGTGTTGTGACTTAGTTTTATTACATTTGATCTACCCTTAGATCAAATTATATTCCCCAAAGATAAGGTTTAAGCAAAGGTCATATTGAAACTTATAGCAGTCAACTTGATGATCTACTTCAGTTCCACCAAGTTAAGAGAAGCTTCAATCACTTTGACAAGTTTTATTTAAAAGCGTGAAAATTATCCGGATTTTCTAGGCATTAATGCAATGAACACACCTTATCTCAGCTTATTTCTAAGCTCTAATGCTGGGGTGTTACAGGCTGTTAGATCCAATGGTTCAGAGCAACTGGATTCATGTTGAATAGTACTCCCTCCGCCAAAATATAAGGCGCCTAAGGATTAGTCAAAAGTCAACATTTTTTAAGTTTGACCATGATTATACATAAAAATATAAAAATTTAGAGTACTAAATTAATATCAATAGATTCACCATAAAGTATATTTTCTTAATATGTCCATTCAATATTTTAGATGTAGATATTTGTTTCTAAATATTTGATCAAAGTTAGTAAGGTTTGAATTTTGAGCAATCCTTAGGCACCTTATGTTTTGGGACGGAGCGAGGGAGTACAGACCTAGATGCTAGAATGGAAAAGAAGATCCAATTGTTAGCAATGTTTGGATTTGCCAGTGTTGATCCAATGGTCAATGTTCAAATAAGTTAATCCCTACACTATTTAGTGGTGGTATGCATGGTATTATAAGAGATAAGAGACAATATAAAGGTAAGATAAGAAGTACTGCGAATGGACGATCTAATGGTAGGTTTCGTAGGAGAGAGGTGATTGAGAGTTAACACGGTCGGTGGAAGTACAAGTTACATCAAGAACCTCGTAAAAAATGAAAATTGCATCCAAGTCCATGTAGTTTAGCACAAGGACCCTGACACTGAGTAATGAAGTACTGTGTGTTTTTAGGTTTACGCATACTAGCGTTCATCGTGCTAAAGACTATCAATAGATCGAATCTTTCTTGATGCTAAGAACGGAAAAAATATCCAATGGTTAGCAATGTTTGGATTTGCTAGTCTTGATCCAACAGTTAATATGTTCAAAGTTAATCCCTACACAATGTAGTGGTATGGTATTTTAAGAGATATGAGACAAGATAAAAGATAAGATAAGAAGTACTGCGAATGGCCGATCTTATGGTAGGTCTCGTAAGAGCGAGGTGCTCGAGTGGTCGGTGGAAGTACAAGTTACATCAAGGACCTCATAAAAAAAGAAAATTCCATCCAAGTCCGTGCATTTGGCACAAGACCGAGTAATAATGAAGTACTATGTGTTTTGAGGTTTGCGCATACTAGTGTTCATCGTGCTAAAGACTATCAGTAGAATCTTTCTAGATGCTAAGGATGGAAAAGAAGATCAAGAGGTTGTCAATGTTTTGATTTGCTAGTCTTGATCCAACGGTCAATGTTCAAAGTTAATCGGTTAACAAAGTTTGACCTAATTTCATGAAACAGTGAGCTAAGTTTGACCTAATTTCATTAAATAGTTAGGATGCAAAATCTTAGCAAGAAGATGAACATCTCGTCAAAACTCTCGATGGTTTCTAATATATATTAATTGACCCTCCCCCCGATGGGTACCTCCAAGAGCTTTTTCATAAAACTTTCAAAGCAACCTACAATTTACCTCTAGTAGTCCAAATTTTACCTAATTTCGATAAATCGACATAAAATCATTCAAGTGGGTGAAGTTAGCTTGGAAATTTGAGAACTGATAAAACATGGTAAATCGTAAGTGCATAGTAGCGTTCATCATGCTAAAGTAGGATATTTCTAGATGCTAAGAATGGAAAAGAAGATCAAGAGGTTGGCAATGTTTTGATTTGCTAGTCTTGATCCAACAGTCAATGTTTAAAGTTAATCGGTTAGCAAAGTTTGACCTAATTTCATGAAACAGTGAGCAAAGTTTGACCTAATTTCATTAGATAGTTAGCATGCAAAACCTTAGCAAGAAGATGAACCTGTCATCAAAATTCTTGGTGGTTTCTGATATATATTAATTTACCCTTCCCCCTATGGGTACCTCCAAGAGCTTTTTCGTAAAACTTTCAAAGCGACCTACAATTTACCTGTAGATGACCTTGGTCGTTCGGGTTGAAATAAACCCGATAGTGTCCATACACATGGTAGGACAATATTGTGAAGCTATTTTTCCAAAACTTATCTAATCCCATGATTACAGTTTTCATGGCACGTGGTGCACAAGACATGATAGGACATCATGAGTAAAACTTCTGTTTTTTGTTTTTCGTTTATTCAATATGATCAATGTTCAAAACTAGTTCAAAATTGTCTTCCCTCCCGATGTTTGGCCGATCTTTTGGATAACCTTCCCTCCTGATGTTTGGGAAGCAAGTGAAAATTTCAGAAACCAAAAAAGTTTCAATTTTTGTGCCGCCAAGGACCAAAGTGGTTTCCTTCCTATGTACTCCTCCTCATCCCTACTCCACACCAACACGCTGGAACACGCCGAACACGTCTCGTACCCGCACTAAGGCACACAGCTGGCCACGCTGTGGATGAGGGGAGAGAGATCAGCCGGACCGGTGCGCAAGGGGAAAGGGGAGGAGAGATGGAGCATAGGGAAGGAGAGAGAAAACACACGATTTGTTTTGCGTGCATAGGTCCTGAAATTTACTACTAGTAGAGTGTATATTGTAAGGCCGCAGGAGTACCTCGTGTCAGAAATCCATCATAACTTTGCTCTTACATGGAACCGCCTTCAACTTCTCTTCGCTGCTGCCCTCTTCCCCTGCCAACGTTTTATTCTCTCAGCATGGTACATCGCGTGGATAGAGGTGACCATATGTCTAAGCAAAGAAATATACTACTCACGCATTTTGTGTAAAAAAGCACACCTTAATAAGGCTCAAATAGTAAATCGTATGACATATCATCACTATATAAAATTATAATTGGTAAGGCACAACAAATTATAAACTTGATCAACATCTACTGTATAAAGAATGGGTGTATATTTGATCCTTGTACTTTTTATCACCATGTGTAGAAGTCAAATATTATTAGCTACCTAACACTTGAAATTTTTGGTAACATGGTCAACGAGGGAGAAGATTCTGGTCTGATCGAGAAGTGTGTTTGGAGAGGTTTATGCATAGTGCATTCATTGTGTTCAAGACTATCAATAGAATCTTCTAGATGCTAGAATGGAAAATAAGATCCAACGGCTAGAAATGCTAGGATTCGCGAGTCTTGATCCAACGGTCAACATTCAAAGTTATTCGTACACTAATATCATCATCACTCAGAAAATTGAGAATGTTCTTTCTTGATAGTTGGAAACTCACACCGGTGGTACTGATTACTACAAGAAGATGCATCCATCTACCTCCAAAGAGACATTTAATTAAAGAAAAATCTACCGCGCTTACTTGTTGCTCAAGTTTGAGCTAATTTTTCGTTAAATTGTCAAGATGCAAAATCTTAATTAGAAAGGAGTTAACCAAGAATTTGATCAACATCTATAAATTGGTAAAGCACAAAAAATATAATTTTATCACCATCTATAAAGAATGGGTGTATATATTTGGTCCTTGTACTTTGTATCATCATGTAGAAGTAAAAGATTATTAGCTATCTAACACATGAATTTTTTGATAACATGGTCTAGAGAAACAAGGGAGAAGATTCTAGTATGATGGAGAAGTGTGTTTTGAGGTTGTGCATAGCATTCATTATGCCGAATACTATCAATAGAATCTTCTAGATGATAGGATGGAAAAGAAGATCCAACGGCTCAAAAAGCTGGGATTCGCGAGTCTTGATCCAACGGTCAACATTCAAAGTTATTCGTACACTATATAGTGGTTTGTAATAAAGACTATCAATAGAACCTTCAAGGTGCTAGAATGGAAAAGAAGATCCAATGTCCGGAAATGTTGGGTCGCAAGTCTTGATCCAACAGTCAATATTCAAAGTTGTTTGTACACTATATAGTGGTAAGATCATGTAGAAGTCAACGATTATTAGCTACTAGTAAGTTTCACGTGAGACTCGGATAGTAGATGTATGACATGTCATCATCACTATATACAATTATAATTGGTAAAGCACAAAAAATTATAAATTTGATGAACATCTATAAAGTATGGGTGTATATTTGGTCCTTGTACTTTGTATCATCATGTAGAAAATAAAGATTATTTAGCTACCTAACACATGAAATTTTTGATAACATGGTCTAGAGAAACAAGGGAGAAGCTTCTAGTATGATGGAGAAGTGTGTTTTGAGGTTTGTGCATAGAATTGATTATGTCAAAGACTATCAATAGATTCTTCTAGAAGCTATAATGGAAAAGAAGATCCAACGGCTAGAAACGATGGGATTCACGAGTCTTAATCCAACGGTCAACATTCAAAGTTATTCGTACACTATATAGTGGTAAGATAAGATAAGATATGCACGCAAAACAAGTTGTGTTTTCTCTCTCCTTCACACTGCCTCATCACCATCCACACACACCCTGACCGACTGACCTCTCCATCGTCCACAATGTGGTGCTGCCCATGTGCGTCGACATGCCTTGTCGTTACATTTCACACCCTACGAAGAGAAAGCACCAAGCACACCCCAGCACGCTCGTTCAAAAGTGTGAGGAGCGTTTTTGTGTGTGTGTGAAGCAAGTACACACTAGTACGAAGGGTATATGGCTAAGTTGCTCTCTCGAGAAGGACCAGACTGCTTTTCCTTGCTTAACTTTAGAGCCCTTTATGCTAAATTTATGGACCTCTATGTAATTTGTTTTAGGTCTTCGATGCAAATCATACTTTCTCCCACCGTCCATATCAAATTTTAACTACTAGTAAGCGTGATAGATAGATTCCTCCTAAAATGTCCCAACAAACTTTTGAAGCTCTAACCAGGAATTCAGTACATCGAAAACCACCAAAAGCTTTTTCGTAAAACTTCCAAAGCAATCTATAATTTACTTGTAGTTCAAATTTGACCTAATTTCGATAAATTGGCATAGAGACTCATTCAACTGGACAGAGTTAGCTAGGAAGTTTTAAAATTCGCAAAACATGGGAAAATTGAGAATGTTCTTTCCTAATAGTTGGAAACTCACACCTAGAACATTGTTTACTAAAAGAAGATGCACCCATCTACCTTCGACAAGACAACTAATCCAAGATCTATCTATCACACGCTTACTTCTATCTCAAGTTTGACCTAATATAATTTCGTTAAGTTGTCAAGATGTAGAATCTTAGCAAGAAGTTGAACCTATTGTCAAAATTTCGGGACCTTTACTATATATATTCACGCAAAACAAATTGTGTTTTCTCTCTCCTTTCCTACCTCATCACCATCCACACACACCCTGATGGCTCGCTGATCTCTCGTCTACAACATGGCGCTGCCCACGTGCGTCGACCTGCATTGTTGTTCCATTTCACACCCTACGAAGAGGAAGCACCAAGCACACCCCTAGCACGCTTGTTTAAAATTGTGAGGTGTCATGGTGGTGTCACGGCAGATGCCATGGATAGGCTGAAGGTGGGGACTAATATGCGCTAGGGGAATCCAGGGAGAGATAGTAGAGTGATTCTCTACACAGAAGCTTTGTATTGATGTTCAGTCTCCAAGACTAGAAGTGCTCCTCGAGCTGTTTTGACTAGAGGAGGAAGAAGAAGCTCTCTTACTCTTGCCTATTGACCAGTCCCAGAACCCTAGACCCACAAGTATTTTCCTTGCTATGTATCCGAAAAAGACCCAACCCCCTTACCAGAACCCCAACCCCCCCTTATATAGGGGTGGTTCGGTCCTGGCCTAGGGCATACGTGGGAGCATATTCCTAAGAATATGCCGCCTCCCAAATTAGTAACCTGACAGGGGTGCTTTTCCCCCACGTCACTCTTGCTTTAGCGACGCGTTGTTTCAAGGCCGACGTGAGCGTCGTCACCCTTGTCGGCCATGATCCGTGGTCCCGCCTTGCTTTATTCGGCCATCCAAGACGCACCGGCCTTCTTTTGACCAGAGATATTCCTTCCTTCTCCTAGAAGCCAAACGACGATCCGGATCACGCTTAATCCGCCACACCTGCTCTCGCATATAAGCTAGACAAGTGCCTCCGACTCACTCCTTGAGTCGGACGAGACAATGTTAGGCGACCTTCCCGGTCCGGGTTACTCCTGATCCGGCTTGCCTTGAGGTGACTCGCCAAGATCCGCTTTGACTTGCCGAACCTCGCTAGCTCGGCCCTTATACCGGATTGACCCTACCCGGGTTATCCCCAACATTAGTCCTCGGTTGGTGCGGCCTTTGGCCTTGGTCGCTAAGGCCACATTAGTTTCATTCAGATCCAAGCTTCGGACGCTTATTTCGGGTTAACTTTTGTCTCGGATTATATGGATTTACGCTCCTTCGCGACGCCTCCAAGTTTTCACTTGCCGCCGGGTCACCACTTTGGCTCGGATCGTTTGGTTTTACTTTCCTCCGCAGACGGTTCAAGTTTTCACTTGCCGCCGGTCACCACCATGGCTCGGATCCGGCCTTGCTTCCTTCTCGTGACGCCAACCCACGTAACGGTTAATCATTACGTTGCCTTTTATTTTAAGGGCTCATGAGTAACCGCCGCAGAAGAATGTCGCTGATTACCGTGCGGGTTACGCCACGCCTGCTTCTCGCTATCGCAACTACACGCCGTGTCATTGGATCACATTTACTCCACGGCCCCGTGTGGCTCCTCTCCGATTGGTTGATGCTGGGTGATACATGGCCACATCGTGGTCTTCTGCAAGACGATCCCACCCGTTGATGACGGGGTGGTTAAATAGGGAGGGCGCTCCTTAGAACTTTTCATCTCCGCCGCCTTTGTTCCTCTTCTTCTTCCTCGCAACTGCCGTGCCGCCGTTGCTGCAGCAGCAGCGCCGCTGCATTTTCTTTTGTTTCTCCGCACTGCAATCACTGCTGCGCCTGTTCAGCCACGGGTCCTCGCCGCCTAGACTGCAGAGCTCCGCCGCCAGCTCCAAATAAGACACCGGAATTGAGATGACGGAGGAAGAGCTCGCCGTTGTTGAACAGGATATGGAGGAGGACGCCGCCGCGGATCATGCGGGCGTGGCTCTCGGGTCTGCGAGGATGACATCTCTTGGCTCTACCGGACCAGATTCTCGCCGGCCGCTGCTCGCCTCCTCCTGAGCTGGCCCTCACCCAATCCGGCGAATTTGTTGTTTTCTTATCCCATTTCCAACGAGGATTCGGGCTTCCAAGGAGTGATTTCTTCCGAGACTGATCCGGACCTATCACTTGCAACCACATCATCTCCCGAACGGCATCACCTCTCTGTCCGCTTTCGTTTCTTCGATTGAGGGCTACACCGGGCTATGGCCTACGAAGGAGCTGTGGATCCAGTTCTTTGGCCTCTGTCGCAACGTGGTCCCCAACATCCACGTCGAGTCGGAGGACAAACAGCTAACTCAGTTCGGAGCTGCCTCGATCTTGCCCCGGAGGTCTTCAATCTTTCCCTGGGTCACCGGGCTTGACTCCTACAAAGGGTGGGCCCAGACCTTCTTCTACGTCCGGAATGAAGGCACGGAAGATTTGATCCGGTTGCTGCCCTATGCTCCGGGTCCCCCTGACACGGATTTTTGGGAGGAGGTTGCCAGAAGCCTACAACCCTGGCCAACCAAGTGAACAAAAGGTTTATGGAGCTGAAGAAGCTTGATTGCAACGAGGATGCCATGATCACATTCGGCGCAACCGAATCTCTCCTTCAGCGCACTCACAAGTTGTGCCATATGAGCTTTAGTCGTGACCCCAACCGAACCTCCTCATTCGAGTTGAGCAATATGGAGATCTTCCGCTGGGTCAAGGCTCTTTTCACCACCCATAAGGACTTCTCCGCCGAATGGACGTGGGGAATCGAGCATTACTGCCGCGACAGGCTCCCTCCCGCGGTAAGCTTCACGGGGTAAACTTATCTCGGATCAATTTCATGTCGGCTCTTATCACATTCTTGACTTTGCTCCTTGTGCTTTTTTCTCAGCTTTCTCCAAAGAACCTCGAGGATGGCCCGGATCCGACCCTTAAGTGGGCCCCGGACCGAGAAATTTCGACGAGGAGGAGTCGGACCAGAGATGTTCCTCCCCACACCCGATGCCACTGCATTTACCCAGCGGTAAATTCTCTTCTCTAGAGATTGGCCCGACGATGAGGATGACTCGATATCGATGTGATTGATCCCGTTGAGGCTGTCCCTCTTTCTTTTGCTTACCCAAGATCAGCTAACTCTCGTGGGCACATCCACGAGGATCCTCCCCTTGCCATGGGCGAACCTGCTCCGGCGGCGTCAAAGAAGAAACGCGGAACCGCGTCGAGTTCTTCTTCCGGACCTTCTCAGCCTTCCAAAAGGCAAAAGAAGGCCGGATACAAGACTGCCTCCAAACGGGTAGGCAAAGCCCCGGCAAGGAGGGCCCGGAAACCTAAGGAGGCTGAGACCTCGGATGCGTAAGTTCTTTTTTCATCACAGAACACACTTCTCCCCGCTTCGGTAATTTCACTCGACATTATTTTCTCTTGTGGCTCTGTGGAGGTCCCTCGAGCGGATCGAGCATCTCCTCCCTCTTCGGTCCAGTCTTTCCTCCCGTGACGACGAGTCACACCCGCTGAGCCCCATTCCGGAAGGCTCTGCGGCCGCTCCGGGTTCCGCAGTACCTCCTTCAGAGGGACGCGACCTCGGATCGGGAGGGGTCGAATCGGCCGAGGCGATGGCGTATGGCACTTCGGCATTGCCGCAACCAGCAACAATTAAGTCTACCGCAACTCCAACCCCAGCAGCAGCTCCAGCACCAGCCACCGAACCAGCGCCTGTCCCGGTTCCGAAGAAACCAACAGCAGCTCCAACGCCAGCCACCAAAGCTCTTGCGCCAAGCTCATCTGCCTCGTCCGAGTCATCTCAAGCTCGGCGAGGACCCACTCCAGCGGTTTCCGGGGGCAAATCCACTGCGGTCACTTCCTCCCAGCAGGCCAAAGGCAAATTCACCTCCACCGAGGCTGGGCAGCGAACCTTGTCGTCGATGCTTCCAAAGAAGAAGTCATCAGGCTCGACGGATCCTCCCGTCGAGCCAGCTGATTCGCAGCAGATGGTTCTTCACACTAGCCCGGCTCTTGCCCTGATTGAAAGGAAGGAAGCTCACGCCAAGGGCTTGGTGGCACCTCACATGCCCACTGGCGAATGGTACCCTCCGAGCCTCATCGAGTTTGTCATGAACTGGAATAAGGCGGAGTTCGTCTACAACAACGATCTCCCAGAAAAGTTCGGCCCAGCTGAATTTTCCGCTCAGATGAATACCGCCGCCAAGGCCATTAACCTCGCTGGGCGTATGATGGAGGTATTGTTTCTTCTTTACATGCTGTAGATAATAACCATTAGTCCCCGAGCCTCCGGCGGAGTAACCTGTTATTCGGCCGGATGCTCCTTACAAGATCAACGTAGCTGCATGTAAACTTCAAATATGTACACACCTAGAGCCGGGTTAAGTTCCGCTTGGCCCTGATCTTGTATACTTCGAATATGCACACACCTAGAGCCGGGTTAAGTTCCGCTTGGCCCGGATCTTGTACACTTTGAATATGCACATACCTAGAGCCGGGTTAAGTTCCGCTTGGCCCGGATCTTGTACACTTCGAATATGCACCGAACTAACTTTACACGCTTGTGCCTTTGTCAGGTAACCACCAACCGTCGGAGCACCGAGTTTCAGCGCCTGCTTGATACCCATAAGATCTTGCGCGCAAAACACGTTGCACTTGGCACGGAGCATGAAAAGAGAGGTAATTTCCTCCCTTAACACCTCACCATTTCGTTTGCTTCTGCCGGATTACCCTCCTTATTCGGTTTTTGTAGCTGGGGTGGAGGCTGAAAACAAGATTATGCGAAAAAACTTGGAGGAAATCCGAGGTATGTCCTCTTTCAGCCAACATCACTGTGCTCTCTATTCTTTCTTTTTCTTGGCTCGGCAAATATTCACTCCTCGGCTTTGCCGAGTCAACACACCATTTCAGCATCGCTTGAGGATAGTGTGCCCGTGCCTGATATGATGTTGCATTTTCTCGAACAAGCGGTGACAAAGATCGCCGAGCTGAAGAAGAAGGACGATGAGCTTGCCCTCCTCCAGACCAAGGACGGCGAGATAGCCAAACTCAAGGCCGAGATGGAGAAGATGAAGGCCCAACACAAAACCGAGCTCCAGAAAGTTGTCCAGAACTTCACCTAAGAGCGTGAGCGCTTTACCCTTCAGATCTCCAAGGACCAGGATCTGCTCGAGGAATCCGAAGTCCGGCTTGGGTTGGCGCTCGCCAAACTTGAACAACTTCGGCAGAGACGCGATAGTTGTATCCAGGAGTTGACCCGGATCCATCACCATATCTCACATAAGTTTCTTTTTCGTACCCGACGCAGTTTTCCGGGTTAACTCATATGCCAGTGCTTCAGCATCTTCCCTCTCCCTATTTTTAGATAATTTTCCGGAGGGTACTGCTATCGCCAGCGCTGCCGTTGCCAAATTTCGCCAAGAGAGGGGTACCCCCATTGCTCCTGATGGTGAGAGTATCCCTTTAGACCTGGAGGACCTGTTGGTTAGTGTGTCAGCCCGGGTGGAAACTATCAAGAACTATGGAAAGGATCTCCTCGACGTTGCGGTCCGGATCTTCAACGCATTCTGGCCAAGCGAGGACGCTCCGGAAAGGATCACACTTCTTGCGGAAAAGCTAATGGAGATTGAGACTCAACTCGACCTCTGGAGGGAATCCGTCGGGCGGGCCGCGGCAGATACCCTTCTCCATCATATCCTTTCATGGTACGAGAAAATCGATCTGAGCCTCCTCACCCGTCGGCGCACGGGATCCAAATGGACTGATGATCCGGAGTGTGTAGCTCGGCGCCAGGCTTGCGCCTACAGCCTCATCGAATATTCTCCAGTCCATGACTGGGTTGAGGGGCCGAGCTTTCTGGACTCCGGCGAGGAGGAGCAGATGGAGAACGCGGAGGATGGGTCGGGCGATGATGGAGAAGATGTTGCTTCAGATATTGAAGACAGTGATGACGATGCCGAACTTCGTCCTCCTGCCGCTCCCTAGTTGAAAAAACTTGAAAATTTATCAGATCCCCGGTATGCCGGGTGCAATTGTATGCTGAATACCTAATATTTTGCTACTATGCTTGTATGCTGGATTAACTTGGGCGTAGTCCCCGAGTTTCATTTTCTTGTTCGTCCAATTCTCCGGCTCGATCCGTGTCTACCTTGATTCGGTTTTATGACTTACGAACCCGAGCTTCAAGAATCGTTTTAACAATACTAAGAAACTTTGAGGCTCGGCTCAAAATAATTCAACATAATAGCTTGAAAGTAAATACGGGGTTAGTCGAAACTAACGTTAGCTGGAATAGGATCGTTTCCTTAGTATTTTTTCATGTGCTACGCAATTCCAAACTTGTTCCCTTGCTCGCCATGAAGCCAATTCTTGTTGGACAGCAGTGAGTCGAAGGGTTGGGTTTTTGGTGCTCACACATTACTAAACCAGGTTTAAGCGAAACGAGTCATTCCGGCTAACGCATAAAAAGTAACAACAATCATTTATTAAGGCAGTCCCCGAGTTACTGCTCAAGACTCCGCTATTTCATTGACAGGCTCATTGCCGACATACATACCGACATATGAGGATGACTCGGGTACATACACTCTTTAGCTAAGTGTAGAACGGATGAAGTAGTGCTACATTCCACGGTCGCTTGGATTCCTCTCCGGACCTGTCCGACTTGCTCTTTTCCTATGGCTTTGCATCTATGAGATAGTAAGAGTCATTGTGCAATGCTTTGCTCACGATAAATGGTCCTTCCCAAGGGGGGATAATTTATGCATGCCAGTGGTACGCTGTACCAACCGGAGCACCAGATCGCCTTCCCGGAAGACTCGGGGGCACACTTTCCGGCTATGATAGCGTCGGAGATTTTGCTGATATATGGCGGATCTGGGCGGATGCCTTCTCTCGCTTCTTCCAGCAGATCAACATCATTTTGCCGGGCTTCTTGCACTTCGGCTTCTGTGTATTGGGTGACCCTAGGCGAATCATGCTCTATGTCGGCTGGTAATACAGCTTCTGCCCCATATACCAGAAAGAACGGCGTGTAGCCCGTTGATCGATTCGGAGTTGTTCTTAAACTCCACAATACCGCTGGTAGTTCTTCTATCCAGCACCCCGCTGATCTTTGCGGCTCAATGAGCTGTGGTTTTATCCGGATAGCACTAATCGCTGGATCTTTCCACTTGTCCGTTCGATGCGGGGTGGGCTACCGAGGCTATGTCGAGTCGGATTTTCTTATCTCGGCAGAATCGTGCAAATGCTCCTTCAGCAAAATTGGTGCCGTTATCAGTTATGATACTGTGAGGATAACCGTATCTCAAGATGATGTCTTTGAGAAATGTCACAGCCGTAGCTCCATCACACTTTCTTATAGGCTTCACTTCGATCCATTTTGTAAATTTGTCCACCATGACCAGAAGGTGCGTCATGTTCCCTTTGGCTGGTTTGAACGGGCCAACCATATCCAAGCACCACACAGCAAATGGCCATGTAATTGGTATGGTTTTGAGTTTCGACATAGGCATATGTGTCTTGGTGGCATATCTTTGGCAACCATTGCATTTTCTCACTAGATCCTCCGCTTGCTCCAAGGCGCTTGGCCAGTAAAATCCATGCCGGAATGCCTTTGCCACTAAGGCCCGGGATGAGGCGTGATGCCCGCATTCTCCTTGGTGTATATCTCGGAGGATGTCAAGTCCTTCTTCCGGATCAACGCACCGCTGGAGGATATTGGTTACACTCCGCTTGTATAGCTCGGAATTGATGATTGTGTAAGCTTTGGCTCTCCGCTGAGTTTGCCTGGCTAGCACTTCCTCAGTGGGTAACGTTCTATCTTTCAAGAACTGGTATATAGGCAGCGCCCAAGCTGGTACTGCTCTCGTAGGGAACATATCCTCATCAATTTCCATCTGATCCACTGGCATAACTTCAGCCGGATCACGCTGAACAGTCCCCGGGTCTGGTGAGGTAGTCCCTGGGTTTGCCGAGATAATCCCCGGGTTTGCCGAGGTAGTCCCCGGGTTCGGCGTACTACTTCCCACGTCAATGTTCATGGGCTCAGCTCTGGATTCCGCGTTTTCCGGGACATAAATTGAATCGGTTCCTGGGGACGGCCTGATAGATGGCTTTCTGAGGTGCTCCAATGCAACACCCGGTGGAATTGCCTGTCGGGTCGAGCCGAGCTTCGACAGCATGTCGACAGCTTCATTTTCCATGCGAGGTACATTATGAAACTCGCATCCCTCAAAGTAATCCGAGATTTTCTGCACATGGAATCTGTATAATGCCATGTTTGGATCCAGGGCGTCCCACACTCCGGACACTTGCTGTATTACTAGATCCGAGTCGCCAAAGCACGACGTATGCCAATTTCCTTTGCCACTTTTAGACCATGCACAAGAGCCTCGTACTCGGCGACATTGTTTGATGCCGCGAAATGGATCTGCAACACGTACTTGAGCTGATCCTTCTTTGGCGAGGTAAGTACAACCCCGGCACCTAATCTGGCGTTGGTCTTCGATCCGTCGAAGTGCATCCTCCAGTAGTTCGGATCTGGTGGCGGTGGTTCGTATTGTACCTTGGCCCAATCCACGAAAAAGTCCGCTACAGCCTGGGACTTGATCGCTTCTCTTCTATCATATTGGGGCGCGTATGGTGCTAGCTCAATTGCCCATTTCGCAATTCTGCCGTTCACATCTTTGTTACCCATTATCTCGGATATGGGGGCTTCGCATATCACTTTGATGGGATTCTCCTCAAAGTAGTGCTTTAACTTCTTTGCCGCCATATAAACTCCGTATGCCACCTTTTGAAAATGCGGGTAGTTCTGTTTTGAGACAGACAATACCTCGCTCAAGTAATACACTGGCCTCTGCACCGATTTCTTACCTCTTCATCTCGCTCCACTACAATCACGCACTTACAACTCGGTTGGTTGCGGCTATGTAGAGCAACATTGGCTCCTTCGACGGTGAAGAGGCTAACACCGTGCAAAGGCCAACATCTTTTTAAGTGGGCAAAAGTTTCATCGCCTCGCGCGCCCAAACGAAATTATTTGATTTTTTCATGAGTTGGTAGAGAGGCGGTTTTTCCACTAACCGACATACAAACCGCTCAACGACGCCAGGCATCCAGTGAACTTCTGGACGTCGTTGAGACACTTCCGCAGCTCCATTCGTTCGATGGCTCAGATCTTAGTTGGATTAACACTATACCTCGGCGAGAGACGAGAAATCCGAGTAACTTCCCAGCCGGGACACAAGGTACATTTCTCCGGTTAAGCTTCATCCGGAATCTCCTCAAGTTCGCGAATGTTTGCCTTATGTCGCCAAGGGCGTTGCGCTTTCCTTGGTCTTGATAACCACATCGTCCACGTAAACTTGCACATTTTGACCTATTTGATCGTGCGTATATTTTTGCATACACCTTTGGTACGTTGTTCTGCGCTTCGTAAACCAAACGGCATAGTGCGATAGCAATAAGCCCTGCACGGGTAATAAAGGCAGTTTTTATTTGATCGTCCGGGTTCAGGGGTATCTGGTGGAAACCAGAATAGGCGTCAATAAATGACAACAGTTCACATCCCGCGGTAGAGTCGATGACCTGATCTATCCTCGACAGCGGAAATGGATCTTTCGGACATGCCTTGTTCAGGTTCGTGTAATCGATACACATACGCCAAACCACTGCCACGTTCGGATTATCCTTCTTCTTTTCTACCAGTACCGGATTAGAGAGCCAATCCGGATATAGCACTTCCATGATAAATCCTGCTTCTAGCAACCGAGCTATCTCGTCACCAATGACCTTTCTCCTATCCTCAGCAGGCCGAGAGGCTGCTTCACCGCCTTGCTCGGTCTTACATTCAAAGAGTGCTCGCCAACTCCCTCGGAACACCTTGCAAGTCCTGTGTGGACCAAGCAAAAATATCCCGATTCTCACGGAGGAAGTTGACGAGCTCGCTTTCCTATTTGTCAGTTAATCCAGCCCCAATTGTCATGGTACGCTCCGGAAACATGTTATCCACCGGTATCTTCTTGGTGTCCTTCGCGGCTTGAAATGAAACGCTTCCATGCGGGTTACTTAACGCCGGCATATACTGCTGCGCGGACCGAGCTAATGCCGTCACTTCTTGGATTTTCCTTTTCTCTTGGGCAATTACGAGTGACTCGGCTAGGTTAGACCCGGCTGAAGCACACTCAATAGAACGTCGGAAATCCCCAACGATAGTAATTGCACCATTTGGCCCGGGCAACTTCATCTTCAGATAACTAACGTGGCAACTTGCCATGAATTTGCCCAGCGCTGGTCTCCCGAGCAATGCATGATACGCGCTCTCCAGGTTTACCACTTCGAACTCCAGATTTTCGGTTCGGCAGTTATCCCTTGTACCGAACAGCACATCGACCCGGACTTTGCCTATGGGTTCGCAGGATATGCCGGGCACGATACCGTGAAAAGTTGTTCTCGTAGCCTGGAGCATGTTCTCCGAGATGCCCAACTTGCGCATCATATCCGCATACATGATGTTAATGCTCGCCATTGTCGATCAAGACCTTGGAGAACCTCACATTAATGTTTGGTCCAATGAACGCCGGATCCAACACTAGTGCATACGAGCCGGACTTGGCATAAGCTTGGGGTGATCTTTGACGCCTGTAATTTCCTGGTCCGACCAAGACATGTACCTCACCGCAGTATAACCGTTAACCTCCATATGTCGGCGCCGCAAGCTCTTCCTATCTGTTTCTTCATAGAACACACAATAGCTCGTGATGTTCCCTGTACTCATTTCTTCCCTCGCTTCCGGAGTACCTCGATCCAGCTTGTTGCTGGGTTTCTATCGATGCAATCGCATCCCTTCTCTCATCGTTGTCATACCTCGGCGGAGGAGGCAACATCGCTTGCTGCGTGTTTGCTCCGGAGAGCAATTGCTGCGGGGTAACTCCTGCCGAGGTTGATCATTCCGAGGTGCTGAGCATTCCCAAACCATCTTGTTCTATCTTGCGATCCACTCACATTGTCTCGCTGTGACCACCGGGCTGCTCGGATTTGGCATGTGAAACTTGCACGGCTGGTCCAACATTGACTCGTAGGTATACCTCGGACGATCTTTCTTTTCTTGCCATTGCTTCTTCTGCTCTGGAGTCCATGTTTTCTTGCCATCGTTTTGAGGAGTCCATTGCCCTCCCGTTTTCCGGCGTTGGTTGCTCTCGCCCGGGCTGATCTTGATTCACTACCGCAACTTGTTGCGAGACATATCGATGATCCGGTCTATCGCCTCTCCTTTTTCCCCTGTCGTTCCTCCGGATGACCCGGATCCGTCCCTCGGATAGTACTCCTCATTTGACTCGCTGCTCGACGCGATCCTAGGTTGAGTTGGATCACCCAAAGCATAAGAATCATGATCCGGATCATCTCGCCAATGTGACTGCATTTTCCTTGCAATTTCATCCACAACTCGCTACCATATCTACATCCTTGTGCGAACCATGCTATAGCCTGTGACTCTATGACTCCCTCACACGAGTTTCTCACGGTACACCACCGGGTCAAGAATTCACGATCCATTTCGTTAGATCTCTGCTTGCACATTGCCAGGGTCTGCGGTCTATTCGGTCTCGACACGCATTTGAGAAGTTGCTGATGAACATCTCTTCAAAATCTATCCAGAGCTTGATGCTTCCGGTGGCAAATTATTCAGCCAAACCCTAGCTGGACCTTCCAACATTTGGGGTACATATCGCATAACCCACCTCAAGTTGCCGATTGTAATTTTCACACCGCTATGTAGTTTATTAGCAAATCCTCCGGCTTTGTACTGCCGTCATACGCCTTCGTGCCTCGGTAATTGGAAATTGGAATCTGGCGGTTCCTTCATGATCAGGGTCCGAAGCACCTGGACCGGAGGACCTTGACATTCGATCTGTTCCGACCTATACAGGTCTAGTTTTAGCCTAGCGCCATCCAAAGATCAAATCTCTACTTCCCAATCTCGACCCTATCACATGATAGTCCGGTCTTGCGTATCCCGCATTCATCATCTCCGAGTCTCCATCATTGTATCAGTTTTGCTCCCGTTGTGGTCCTCTCTGTTGCATACCACATCCGGCACTTTGCTCTTGCCTTGGTGCATTCCGCTGCGGCGGTTGACCCGCTCCCGCCGAGTTTCGCTGTCCGGCGTTGCCGTTGGCAGCATTCCCTTGACCGGCATTGCCTTGGTCATGGTTACCTCGGCTCACACTTCGTCGATCGTCGTTTTTCCGTACCTCTTTTTCCTTTCCCGCACGCTTTGGGTCGTACGGAACGATCTGCTTGTTCCGTCTGGCCGAGGTTACTACCTCTTCTCTTCTAGGGCCACCATGAGGCGATGATGCGGCTCCAATGATTTCTAGGTTACCCATCACCGAATGGACGATTTTAGAAGCTCCAACTCTCTCCGGATTACTTCTCAACAGCTCCTCATTCTGCCTGTTCGCGATCCAAACCAGCTCGTTAACCCGGTCTTGCTGTCTTTGGCGAGCTTCACCCGTCAGACCCTCTAGCTTGGACGTCGCGGCATCTGCTGCTCTAAGGTTCTTCGCCGGGGTACTATACTTTGGCAACCCCACAGACAGATAGTTTTCCGACCCTTCTGGTCCATCATCACCCTCTCTGTTCATCTCGCTTATGAGGTTTCTCCCTTTTACCCTCACTGCATCAACCTTGTTCGCTTTCGCGTACTCACGTAGCGTCATGTTCAACGACTGCTGAGCCGCCGTTATTTTCTTTGCACCCTCCAGTATCTTTCGCCGGATCTCCTCTAGCTCGGCCTGTGCCTGAGCCGGATCTACCACTGCTGCCACCGGGTTAGCCAAGCTATCCATAGCTTCCCTCAGCACGTTCTCGGGCCTCTCTAGCGGACGACCCCTAGCTTTCCTTGGTGCCTTGGGTGTTGCTCCCGGGTCTGGCGATGGATCCCTTCTCACGCCCGCGCTCGGTGCGGTCATCATCACCTCTGCATGGCCCGGGGAACAGGCGATACGCGCCCCGCGAGCCACAGTGAGGGGTGGTTCCCCCGCATCGATGACGCGACGCGGATGAACGCCAGACACGTCCACGACAACATAGACCTTGTGCGCGCCGAGCTTGACGAAGATGCCGTTGCGCGGAAGGGGGCGCGTGCCGAAGCAGCCAACATTGTCGCTAACATAGTCCAGCGCACCGAAGCGCTGAACGAGCCCGGAGACGATGCGTTCACCGGTGCCGATGAAATTTCCCGTCCGGATCTTCACCCCTGCTAGCGTCGCTAGCCCCAAGGTGGGCACCAACTGTCGTGGTGGTGTCACGGCAGATGCCATGGATAGGCTGAAGGTGGGGACTAATATGCGCTAGGGGAATCCAGGGAGGGATAGTAGAGTGATTCTCACGTAAGCTTTGTATTGATGTTCAGTCTCCAAGACTACAAGTGCTCCTCGAGCTGTTTTGACTAGAGGAGGAAGAAGAAGCTCTCTTACTCTTGCCTATTGACCAGTCCCAGAACCCTAGACCCGCAAGTATTTTCCTTGCTATGTATCCGAAAAAGACCCAACCCCCTTACCAGAACCCCAACCCCCCCTTATATAGGGGTGGTTCGGTCCTGGCCTAGGGCATACGTGGGGGCATATTCCTAAGAATATGCCGCCTCCCAAATTAGTAACCCGACAGGGGTGCTTTTCCCCCACGTCACTCTTGCTTTAACGACGTTGTTCTCCGCAGCGCTACCGACGTGAGCGTCGTCACCCTTGTCGGCCATGATCTGGTGGTCCTGCCCTTGCTTTATTCGCTCATCCAGTATGCACCAGGCCTTCTTTTTGACCAGAGATATTCCTTCCTTCTCCTAGAAGCCAAACGACGATCCGGATCACAGTTAATCCGGCCACACCTGTTCCTGCATATAAGCTAGACAAGTGCCTCCGACTCACTCCTTGAGTCGGACGAGACAATGTTAGGCGACCTCCCTGGTCCGGGTTACTCCGTGATCCGGCCTGCCTTGAGGTGACTCGGCCAGCATCCGCTTTGACCTTGCCGAACCTCGGCTAGCTCGGCCCTTATACCCCGGAGTGACCCTACCCGGGGTTATCTCCCCAACATGAGGAGCGTTTTGTGTGTTTGTGTGTAGAAAATACAGTAGTACGAAGGGTATGGCTCAGTTTCTCGCTCGAGAAGGACCCGAGTGCTTTTCCTTGATTAACTTTAGGGCCCTTTGTGCTAAGTTTATAGACCTCTATGTAATTTTCTCTTTTTTGAGGTCTTCGATGTAAACCGTACTCCCACCGACCGTGTCAAATTTTAGCTACAAGTAAGCATGATAGATAGATTGCTCTTAAAATTTTCCAAATACTTTTTAGGCTAACCAGGAATTCAGTAGTACATCGAAAGCTTTTTCTTAAAACCTCCCAGCTTATACACAAATTTGTCCACCATAGGTGATGCCCTAATGCTAGTATGAAAATAGAAGCTGACATGACTAGAAAGTACTACGCTAGGAAGTGACATGTTTAATTTATTGTACAGGGGCGCGTTTTACACGCATTCACGCTTAGCCAGCATCCTCGATGCAGCCGCTTCTTTTAGCAGAAGAAAAGAAAAAACCTCTTTCAAAGAGCCATCCTATGTTCCCCATCTCAGTTTAGTTTATCCCCACTCGCCGACGCCGCCTGACCGCATCTCAGGCATGTGCTTCACACATTTTACTCCCCATCTTGCACGCTGCATCACTCCCTCCAGGCCACCAGCCCCCTCCTCCAAAAACCACCAACAACTCTACATAGATCCACCCTCGCCCCCAATCCGTCCGGACAGGATGGCGGATACGAGGTGCAACCCGCGGCACTGCGGCTGGAGCAAGGTAGGTGACGACGTCTTCAAACGAAATCACTATGCGTCTGGACACTATCAGCGCTGTTAGGCTGTCCGCATGCTCTAAGGAGCTGTACCGCCAGGTCGCCAGCGGAAAAGGTACCAGGTGCCCCAACGACCGTTGTTGTTCATTGGTCTGCTACAATGATGTCTACGAGCACAAGATCCAGTGCTTCTACGCCCCGTGCGCAGCCTGCATGGAGTGAGGATGCGAGTTTGTCAACCGGCCATTGACTTTGCACGAGCTCTTTAACCACTTGAAACTTGCCCACAAGATGTACTATTTGCCCCAAGTGACCTACTCCAACAAGTACTGGTACCCGACTAACCGGTTGCACGCACCAGAGATCATCGTCATCGGGAAAGAGGGCATGGAGTTTGCCACCCTAATTGGAGGGTACACCACGAACATCTTCCTATCCGTCAGGTACGTCAGGTCGGCGGCATGCGAATTGCCGCGATACAAGGTGATGTTATGGTCGCTGCCATCATGGAATAAGATCCATTCGGTCGAGATGGCAGCGACATCTGAGCAGACGAGCAGGCCTTTGTTGGCTAAAGTCACGCTGAAAGGGCTCATGTCATATCTATCGAAGCTGAGGCATTACATGCGAGCTTCTCAAGATGTTGTCGGAATTCCCCCTGAATTATAAGAATATCAACCAAGAGTGAGTTTTGTGATGATCCTAATATGAATATATGTAATGTCGTACTAATTAATTACCTTGTATTGGTGACAGACCCAATTGGTATGGGCTGTCCAGCCAAATATGTCTTCATGTTCAATGCTCGCTGATGGAGTCCAATGGAACTACGTGGTTCCTGGCTGCGAGTTCGCCACAATTCTGTTTGTGCTCCACTCCCACCTCATATAAGCACATGTCATGAGGTTGCGCATTTTACACTATGGTAGGAAAGGCAGGTACATCTCTAAGCCGGTGCCGGCACCGGGCTCGCAAAATGTAGATATCAGGCTAATCAGGTTCGATGACACGTTGTTCTGCGTGCTACTCGATGGGCGCGACAATGTCATCTTGATATCTGTCGTGTGCATCAGGCCGGCAGCGCGCGTGTCGCCACAGTTCATGGTGAAGTTGAGCTCTGCACATCCAAATGGCTTGTGTGAGAAGGTATTCTATGTGAATTCTAAAGCCACTTAATCTTTGTCGGTTTGTCGGTCTAATCTGGTCACTCGTCGTCGGAATCGACCATCAGAGTTCATCGTGGAATACAAGCTTCGCATCGACAAGATTATTACCGTAGATGCAGAGGTGGGATATGTGGGAGACTTCTAAACTAACTCTAAACTAAGTGGGATAAGCGGGATAAGTGAGATTTGTTAAATCCTGCTTGTCCCACTTCTCCCACTTATTTTAGAGTTAGTCTAGGGGTATAAAATTAAGGATCCCGCCTGTTCAATTTGTTCCACTTCTGTATCCCTATTTCTTAGCGATTAATCCATATTTATCTTCTTGTGATGATCCTAACTTGAACACATGTACTCCTCGACCGGATTTTTCTTACCATTTTGGGACATGTGTTTCCTAGCTTAAGGTAGTTCTGAATATTTTGTATGGAGTTATGTTACTGCTAATCTATTTTGTAGTAGGAGTAATACCTATGTACTGGTACTTGTTCAGACCGACGGATCTAGTGCAGAATAAGGTCTCTCTTTCCTTTTGAATCATGGCCTTGCTACATCTACCGAATTTCAATGTCTGCATTGCTGAATCTATCAATTCCTTTGGTCATTATCTGTACTGCTAAATCGGTCACTTTGAAATGCTGCTAAATCTGTCAAGTGCCGCTTATTATGAACTGGGAATCTGATGATATTTTTCTGTCTGATTCAGTACTGCTGAATCTTTCAAGTGCCATTGAATCTGTCGAACATTCTGTTGTTGCTATTACTAAAATATTTTTTAGAACTAATAGTGATGTATTGGTACTTGTTTAGATCAAGACCAATAGATGGTCTTGCTCTTCTTTTGGAACATGGCCAGAATATGTTCTCTCTGTCCCTTTGAATTATGGCCTTGCTACATCTATTGGATTTTAGTGTCTGCATTATTAAATCTATCAATACTTTTGGTCATTATCTATACCACTAAATCGGTCACTTTAAAATGCTGATGAATCTGTCAAATGTCGCTGATTGTGTGTTTGGAATCTATTGATATTTTTCTATTTTATTCAGTGCTGCTAAATCTTTCAAATGATAATGAGGCTTTCAAATGTTTTGTCGTTTTTATTACAGTACTAAAGTATCTTGTAGAACTAATATTGACGTACTGATACTTTTTTAGATCAAGGGCAGTAGATGGTCTTACTGTTCTTTTGAAACATGGCCTTGTCACAATCTAGATGAGGCTTGGGGCATTTTGGTTTGCATATGTGGGTCACACAGTCATTGATGTGAGTAGAAATTATGCACAGAAAAGCATACTTGATGGTTAGTTTTGCTTGCTCCGATGATCGAGTGTGTTCGGAGAAAAGCGACTGATCCCGCACCAAGGTTTTTAGTGCTAAAACAAGAATTGATTCTTGTTGTCCTGCTATTGAATTTTAGAGTCTATATTGCTGAATCGGTCACTTTGAAATATTGTTGAATATGAACTGGGAACCTGTCGTTATTTCACCAAGCATGATGCAATTTAGGTCGTGGGTTCTTGCCTTTCTAGAAGTTTTAGCAATTTTAGCAGGCTTGCCAATCTTTGCAAAGGGGTACCTTTCTAGAAAGTTCATATGAGGTTCAGCATCTTGGTATTTTGGTACGTACTATGAAGTACCGAAAAACGTAAGTGACTCAACTTACAACTACTCGGTTTAACTGATGTGTATCTAGACAAAGTTGAGGCCATTAGAATACGAAGTGGAGGGAGTAGTATAAAATGGAAGCAGTAAATAAGTCATTTCTCAGTTCTAATAACTGAGATGTGATGAGAGAACACTCCATGGCAGCATGCCAGTCTAGAGTACCTATAGTAGTACTCCCTACTCCATAACTCTAGTTGGCGTGCTCGATGCAGTACGCCTCGCAGAAGATAGCCGTAGGAGCACGGCAAAACCGCCTCCTTAAGAGCCATTCCCAACTCCGAGAGGCCACATTTGGATCTTCTCTAGCGCGCACTTCACACATTTTTCTCGCCATCTCACCCACTATATCGATCCTTCCAGGTCGCCACCCCTCTCCTCCAAATAAGCCCAATAGTCATACATAGATCTGCCCTTGCCCCCAATCATTCAGACGTGATGGCTTTTGATTTGAGGCACAACCGGCTAAACAACATCTAGACGAATGTCGGGGATGACATATCTAGCTAAGCGTCTGGACACTACCAGCGCCGTCCGGCTGGCTGCATGCTCCAAGGAGCTGTACCGCCAAGTTGCTGGCGGAAAAGGTAGTAGATGCCCCAATGACATCTGCTGGACTTTGGTCTCCTACAAGGACGTCTACGACCACAAGATTGCATGCAACTACCGCCGGTGTGTCTGCACGGAGCCAGGATGCGAGTTCACTGACGTCAAGAAAGTGTTCGTCGAGCACCTCATATCTGCCCACTCGATAACATTGACCAGATATAGCCCCAAAAAATGGGACCCGTCTGTGCCGGTTCGTGCACCGGGCTCATTCAGAGCTGAGGTCATCGGCATCAAGAGGGAGGGCAAGCTGTTCGTCGCCCAAATTAACGGGCATAGCACGGACTTGCTCCTGTCTGTTAGGTCGGTCAGGTCGGCGGCGTGCGAATCGCCGTGGTACGAGGTGAGGTTTTGGTCGTTGGTCTTATTCGCTAGTTTCAATCAGGTTGTAGTAAAGAGGTCACCCGAGACAACAATTAGGCCGTCGCTAGCCAACGCTACGCAGGAAGTGCTCATGTCTTTTCTGTCCAAGCCACGTCTTTACTGGCATACTACTGAACTTGTAATCGGACAAGATTCACCGGTGAGATATCACATCTTAATCCTCTTGTGATGATCCTACTGTGAGTGTATGTAATGTTGTACTAATTAGCTAGTTTATGTTGGTGGCAGATTCCCTTCGTAATTGGAATTGCCGAAATTAAGGATCCCGAACTTCCTGGTTTGTCGTATGAATTTTACATGTATGCTGCTGACCTAGAGGCCGATAGGCGACAATGAAATGAGAGACGGCCCCTGTGCAGAAATCAAGGGTGCAGCCAAAGACTTTGACACGCTGAAGCATTCTCGTTTCTTCGAGTATGTATGATGGGACATGTAGTGGTTCCTAGCTTAGTGTAAGCTTGTAGTTATACACTTCTACTAAGTATTTTCTATGGAGTTCAGCTACTGCTAATCTATTTTGTAGTAATACCTATGTACTTGGACTTATTCAAATCGAGTGGAGAAAATGCATGGTCACACTTTCCTTTTGAAACTTGGCTTTGCCACATTACTGTACATCCATTGAATTTCAATGTCGGCATTGCAATCTGTCAATTCTTTTGGACATTTTCTGCCACCGTTGAATCGGTCACTTTAAATTGCTGTTGAATCTGTCATGTGCTGCTGAATGTGAAACATACGAGTGCTCGTTGCCCTTGTACATGGCCGTGCCACAATCCAGATGAGACTTAGGCATTTTGGGTTGCATATGGGGGTCACACAGGCATTGATGTGAGAATTAAGGTACTCAAAGCAGACTTGATCGTCAGTTTTGCTTGCTCCAATGGTCGAGTGTTATTGGTGAAAACGACAAACTGATCGCATGACAAGGTTTTTAGAGCTGAAACAAAAACTAGTTCTCTCTGTACTGCTATTTGTATTTCATTGTCTGTATTGCTGAATTGGTCAAGTGCTCCTGAACATGAACTTCGAATCTGTTGATAATTTTTCTACCTTATTCTATACTGCTGAATTTTGACATGAATAGCTGCCAAAAAGAATTATCGCTTTTCCCCTCCCTATCTGAGGTCTTTGTTTCGAATCCAGCCGAGCACATCACAATGCAATTTTTATCAACCAGGAGAAGACATCTAGTACTCCGTAGCTCATTTGGACCCTCTTTAGCCCAGAACATTTTTATTTGGTCTTTTTGGGGTTAGGGGACTGCTGACCATAGCCCAGTGAAATTTGAGAAATGAGTCCATGGTGCATAGCTGAGAACATATTAATTCGGCCTTTTAGGGGTCAGGGGACTGCTGAGCACAGCCCACTAAAATTTGAGAATGAAGCCCATGGAGTCTGCCCTACGGAGTATAACCCATGTAGAGCAGCCTATGTAGAATTGCTAAACTCTTTTTAATTCGGCCTTTTGGGCATTGCCCCCCACCTCTCAAAAAAAACTCTGCTTACCCATGTTTTTAACAAAATACTCCATTATGTGGCATTTTATAAATTGAGATGCCAGGAGCGCTGCCCTTTTATATTTTAAAAGAGATAAACATAGACACCCAAAATATTTTTAAGAAGACTAATACATAAATTGTAGTACTAATAAAAGTTTAATGATATTTATTCTATAAATATTTTTATTGTAGTGGCAACACACTCAGTTTACGTTTATTTGATTTGAAGGTCTTTTGTTCGAATCGTATCTTGGATTTATAATTTTTTCTTCTAGCAATATTGCATTACGGAGAGGCTGACATCACGGACCCACCAGCATGCAGCGTCCCTGGAGTTTGTTTTGAGGGTGGGTTCGAAACGAAGTTTAAATACTTGTACAGATAGGCTCGCATCGGGGACCCACCAGACAGAACATACAAGGCTGCATCAGGGACCCACAAGCCAGAACATGCCAGAGAGGCTGACATAAGGGCCCCAGCAGTAAGACCATACATGTTTGCCACGGTGAAGACAGCGGACGCGGCCAAAAAAAATTCAATCATACACACGTTGCACTTATAGAGAAGCTGACATGTCGGACCCAGCAGGCCCAAGCATAGCCCATGAAATTAGCCTATCGGCCCCAAGTATAGCCCAATACCTTCTAATTCGGCCTTTTCATGGTCTTGTGGCCACCGTCCATAGCCCACTCAACTTAGGAGTGAGCCCATGGAATATAAGCCATGATGAATAGAGCATCCGCCCTGAGTTTAGCCCAGAATCTTTTTAATTTGGCCTTTATGAGCATTTTTTGTACTCTGAGACTGACATCTGGGACCCGAAAAAACAGTCCAACATACACACGTTTCTTTCAAATAGAGGCTGTCAGCTGGGACCCAGCATAGACACGTTTCCTGCATAGAGGTGGTTGACATCTAGGACCCAGCAAGTTCCCAAGGTCAAAACAGCGGACATGGCTAAAAAAAGTCCACCATACGCACATTTCATTTACAGAGAGACTGATATGTGGGACCCAACAGCGCGATCTTATACAGATGCTGCATAGAGCAACGTAGCCAGTTTGAAACAGGGAGGCGTGAGCGAGAAAAAAGTTCAGCATGTACACGTTTCTTTTAATGAGTGGCTGAAATGGGGGACCCCGTAGCGTGAGCAAATGGCAGATTCATCGAGCAATGCTATCTAGTTCGTAACAGGGTAGAGCTAGAGAAGAAAAATTCCACCGTACCCACAATTCTTCTAATGTGAGGCTGACATGTCGGGCCCACCAACCTGTATAAACGGCCGAAGCAGCAAGCAATGCTATCAAGTTCGGAACACGAAGGCGCGACAGAGGGTAAAAAATCCATCATGCACATATTTCTTCTAATAAGAGGATGACATGTGGGGCTCAGGAGGTTGGTTAAACGGTAGATGCGTCGAGCAGCGCTATCAACTCGGAACAGGGTAGCGCGAGCCAAGGAAAAAATCCATCATACACACGTTTCTTCTAATGAGAGGATGACATGTGGGGCTCAGGAGGTTGGTTAAACGATAGATGCGTCGACTAGCGCTATCAACTCAGAACGGGGTAGCACCAGCGAAGGGAAAAAATCTATCATACACACGTTTCTTCTAATGAGAGGATGACATGTGGGGCTCAGGAGGTTGGTTAAATGGTAGATGCGTCGAGCAGCGCTATCAACTCGGAATGGGGTAGCGCCAGCGAAGGAAAAAATTCCATCATACACACGTTTCTTCTAATGAGAGGATGACATGTGGGTCCCAGGAGGTTGATTAGACGGTAGATGCATTGAGCAGCGCTATCAACTTCAGAACACGGTAGCGCGAGCGAAGGAAAAAAATGCCACCATACACACGATCCTTCTAATGAGAGGCTGACATGTGGGACCTAGCAGCCTGACTAAACAGCAGACGCCTCGAGCTACATTATCGAGTTCAAATCAGGGAGGCGTGACCGAAAAGTATGGTCTGCCAGAGACACTAACGTCCAGGACCCACACGCCTCAAAAGACTTCGGCGAGTCAACATCGTGCGAGGAAACGAAAATCTTGCTTCTGCCACATGCTAGCTGAGCATCCTCCACATTTTTAGTAGATCCGTCGTAGTAGAGGGCCGCGAAACCGGAAAAAAAAAGTTTTTCATCGGCCACGGCCGAGCCGAGAATTTTGTCGCGAAAGACGCGCCTTCTACGACGACCGTCGGGCCAATTCGTTGCGGAAGGAAACTTTTCTTGTAGTGTACTACTTAGGATAATTTAGCCAGTGAATTTCAAGCAAAATATTATCCATTATCAAAATCTTTTGGAATCAGGCGTCTTATAATGACTTAGAGGAACCATTCTAATGAAGTAGTAGTAAGAGCTTATATCAGATTTAAAGATTTACTTCGCCTATGTCCTCATCATGATTTGCCTGAATAGTATTTATTGCATATCTTTTTTGGCGGTTTAATTGAACCTAATAAAATTGAACTAGACTCTTTCACTAAAGGAGCCTTTATGAATCTTCCTATAACTAAAGTTTGGGTTTTACTTAATAGAATTTGGGATCATAGAGTTTCATGAAATTTTGGTCTAGGAAGTGAAGGAGGCGTAGAAATAGATCATGATTGTATTCATGACTATAATGAAAAGGGCCATGTTAAAGAATTATCTAAAGAACTTTATTTGGATTCAGATCTTGTGTTGCAAGTTGTTAAAGCTTTCATAGAACATATCAAAGCTCCAAAAGAGGGTTTGGTCAAGTATTATCCACCACCCGAACCTGAGAAGAAAAGAGAAGTTAAAGCAACACTAGCCTCCCTAGAACCAACATATGAGATACCTTTCCCCAACACTGCACAAAAGCATATTTTTGAATATGAACATGTCAAAGTAGTACAGGAAAAGAAGGAAGAGGAATGTATGCCAGAAGTCGTTGGACATCTGGAAGAAACCAAAGATGAAGAGGTAACGAAGGAAGTAATTATGGCTATGTACGCACATTGTAACATAGTTGAACTTGATGAAGATACTTCCGTATTGGTTGAAGGTAAAACAAAGGTAAAACATGTGGGTAAGCATATTCTTCCCTGCATATATAAGGAAACCTTGCATTATGGTTTATGTGATCTTGGCACCGAAGTTAATGTTATATCTTATGATTTCTATTTAGAAATAAAAGAAGAAATAGAACCGGCTACAATTGAAAATAGTAATATGACAATTATGTTAGCCAATAAAAATCTTAGAATTCCAATCGGAGTAGTTGAAGATGCAACTGTCACAATTGGCAACAAAAACTTTCCTATCAATTTTGTAGTTGTTGATATGCCAGCTAACACTCTTTGCCCAATTATATTTGTAAGAGACTTTTTGAGTGATATAGGTGCCTATGTTGATTTCAAAAAGGAATTTGTGTCTCTTAAGCTTGGGGGAGCGAAAAAGGAATTCCATTTTTCCAAATTTAAAGACAGACCTCCTCAAATACAAGAAGAAGAGGAAGATAAAACTATTGAGGAAATGGCAGCTCTTTTCTTTAGTAATCAAGAAGAAGAAATAAATGAAGATCCAAATTATGAAGAAATAGTTATGGAGGAAAAGTCCCTAGGAGAACTAGAAGATGAATTCGATTCACTTACCATTATGGGACCTCCAACTGATGAGGCTTTTGAAGAGCCAAAAAGAGAGGGGACGAGGAATTACCACCCCTAGAGTTGAAGACTCTACCAGATAATCTTAAATACAGGTTTTTAGACGATACAAATAGATTTCCTATTATTATTAGTGCTAAACTTTCAGGAAAAGAAGAAGAAGAAGAACTCATGAAGATACTTAAGAAGCATAGCAATGCCTTTGGGTACTCAATGGATGATTTGAAGGGCATTAGTTCCATGATAACCATCCATCGAATATTCATGGAAGAAGGTGCTAAACCAGTTGCAGAATTTAATAGAAGGTTGAAGCCTGAAATGAAGGAAGTGTTAAGAAAATAAATTGTACGCCTACTAGACGCAGGTATAATCTATCATGTTAAAGAAATTGAATGGGTAAGTCATGTTCATTGTGTCCCTAAGAAGGGCGGTTTTACTATTGTTCCTAATGAAAACAATGAATTGATACCTACTAGAACTATTGTTAGGCGTAGGATGTGCATACACTTGAGGAAGTTGAATAAAGAAACTAGGAAAGATCACTATCCTTACCATTCATAGAGCAAACTTTAGAAAGGTTAGCAAACCATACTCATTTTTGCTACTTGGACGGATACTCTGGTTTTTCTCAAATAGTTGTTCATCCTGATGACCAACTTAAAATAGCTTTCATTGGTCCTTATGGTTTACATGCTTACTGACGTATGCCTTTTGGTTTATGTAATGCTCTAGCTACTTTTCAAATATGCATGAGTGGTATTTTTGCGGATTTTATAGAACTGATAATGGAAGTATTTATGGATGACTTTTCTGTCTATGGAACTTTGTTTACTAGTTGCTTGGATAATCTCAAAAGAGTTTTGCAGTGTTGCAAAGAAACCAATCTTGTTCTAAACTGGGAGAAGTGCCATTTTATGGTCAAAGAAGGTATAGTCCTCAGACATAAGGTATCAGGTAAGGGAATTGAAGTGGATAGAGCTAAGTTTGAGGCCATAGAGAGAATGCCACAACCTAGGGATATTAAAGGTATAAGAAGTTTCCTTGGTCATGTGGGTTTTTATAGAAGGTTCATTAGAAATTTATCTAGAATATCTAAACCTTTGACTAACCTCCTGCAAAAGGGAGTGAGATTTAATTTTGATGATAAATGTCTTGTAGCCTTTGATAAACTGAAAAATGCTTTATCCCGTGCTCCTATTATTAAACCTCCTATCTGGGATATGACTTTTGACTTAATATGTGAAGCTAGTGATGATGTCGTAGGAGTAACTCTGGGACAACACATTGGTCGCAGATTTAATATTATACATCATGCTAGTAGAACTCTTAATGGTGCTCAAAAGAATTATCCTAAGGAAGAAAGGGAACTTTTTACTGTAGTGTTTTCTTCTGATAAATTTCAATCTTACATAGTTGATGCAAAAGTAAGAGTTCATATGGATCTTGATGGTTTAAAAGAACTCCTTGAGAGGAAAGACCATAAGCCAAAACTTATCCGTTGGATTCTTTTACTTCAAGAATTTGAGTTGCAGATTATGCAGAGGTAAGAAATAAAGATGTTGGATGCAGTGTCCATGTTTGCCCAACAAGACACCAATCTTATTGAGAGTAACTTTAGTACAGGTGGTTTTTGCTTATGAGAATTATTCAATGAACTAAGGTCAATTCCTCCAAAAGAGAAGAAGTCTTTGTTGTTGGAGGAGCTTGTCATCCCTGAATAAGCAAACGGTAAGTTCAAGGTAAGTGTTCTTACTCAAATAAGTGATTTGTTTTCACTGGTTTTACTTCTGAAATTTTTGCCTTTGAATTCCTCGTGTTTTTCTGAAGTTTTTCGAGGTTTTTACCAACTATACGGGCGCAACTATACGACCGGAGAAAAATCTCCCGCCGTATAGTTGGTCGTTAAACCCTCTATATCTTCTTCGTGAAATTGTTTTTGATGTCTGTATCTATACGGTCACAACTATACGATCGGAGCCAATATTCTGGCCGTATAGTTGGTCGTTAAACTACCAAACATTTTTCGTTTGCCTTTTCGTTTTTGTTATCTAAAAACATTATTGTCGGTTCCGAGTCGTAACTTAACCGACCTGGAATCAAGATATTTGGAAATATCTACCCGAAAATAGCTATATGGCCAGAGCTATACGGGTCGCGCCCGTATAGTTGGTCGTTACGCGGCAGGACTCTTCCAAATCCGTGATTTCTTTCCATGTTTCATTAAGATTCTTTTCTTGGGCGATAATTTGGTGTTTCTCGCGAGTTTTACCGACCTCTGACCCCCTTATGTATTGCCATTATCTCTCTCTCTAATCATAATCTCCAGAAACCAATCTACTTCTTATTCACACATGAGGACACGCAACTGAGGGACAGAAGCCAATAAGAAAGGTTCCTATGGAGATCGGGAGCAATAGCGAGCAAGGCAAGGAGATCAAGATTGTCCCTATGGAGTTCCTCGAGACCAACAATGCATGCCTGATGACTGCAAGTGCACATATCGTTTGTAGCTAGTTTCGAAATAAAGATATCGATCCCACAGGGAGCAGGAGTCTGAAGTCTAATAATTCTTGAAATAAATATTACGATAGAAATGCTAAATAAAGTTCTAAGTGACAAGATAAAATGCGAGTATTGTGTAAAAAGGTGTTTGGGGGTTTTAGGTATAAGAGCAACAACAAAGTAAAGTAAAACAACTGAATACAGAAAATAAGTATCGCGTGTGTAAGAGAGATTGGAACTACAATAGGGAAAAAGCATTCTTAGGGAGTAGCGGATACACCACTAGCATTATAAGGAGCTAAGATAAAGATTATTATCATGAACATTCTCAACTATGTATGTGTGGGAAGAACTCCGTATTTGGACAAATAGGCAGCAAACGCTGCTTACGTCATCCTCATAACCACATCAGTCAGCAATCGACATCAATCGAATTACTGCGCTATTAAGGGACGTAATCCTGTAGGACGTATCCCATGTCATGGAAAGTTGATGACTGCAAGTGCATAGATCGTTTGTAGCTAGTTTTGAAATAAAGATATCGATCCCATAGGGAGCAGTAGGCAAAAGACTAAAATTCTTTTAACTATAACTAAATGAAGTACTTAAGAAATAACTTTAAGGTGCAAGAAAAGTAGAGTTGTTGTGGGGTTTTTGATTGAACGAGGTAATTTAAAGTAAAGCAATACTTAATGCAGAAAGTAAGAATCGCGTGTGTAATAGAACTTTGGAACTACAATAGGGAAAAGGGCGTTCTCGGGGAATGGTGGATTCACCGTTAGCAATTTAGACTAAGTGGTCAAGATTATTATAACAAATATTATCATAATATGTATGTATAACATAACAATCTCTATCTCATCTCAATCATATGCTAGGGTTTCTCCATCTCCCCAAGAACTAGAGATCTACTCAGACATGAAGGCAATCAACATCATAGCAATGGTAATAGAAATAATCAGAGATGAATAGTACTTGTATAAATCCACAACGAGTACGAAAATTACAACAAGATCTAGACAAGATGTAGATGGGATGGATGGAGATAGTGGTGATGCAGTGGTGTATGATGAAGATCGATGCCTTAGCCTACCAGATCTATGCAGGTTGAAGATGGATCCCTTGTGGTCAAATTCCCCCTCACGATGCCTTCTGGAGGTGAGGTTTCGACGATTTCTGGGTGTTCTGTATGTCGTCTCTCTGATCCAGTTGCACGAGGTGAAACTATTTGAGGAGGCGGAGGCGGTGCCAACTATACAGCCGAAAAAATTATTCCGGTCATATAGTTGGTCGTTGAACCCTTTGTCTCCTTTATTCACTTCTAGTTTTCTTATGGTATTATTAATATTTCCCAAATAAACGATTTGCGTTGTTTTTGACTCCTTTTCTCCTCGGTACAACTGCTCCAAGAATTACATCCATTGGATCCATCATCTGTCCTGATCCTGGTGAAAATAGACATAAAATGTACGCACGAGCGCCGTAAAATACCAAGATCCTACATCTACAATGCAAAATAATAATGTAAAACATGATGCAAATATGCACTCATCAACTTCCCCAAGCTTAGACGCTTGCTCGTCCTGAGCAAGTTTAGCTTAATGGATGTGATCCTCATATTCATGAAGTTGAGTCAATAAAATAAATGAGGCAGTTGCAGCATGTGTTTATCATATACGATACATAGGAATGAGTTCATGAATAGTACCATACTCGAACCATCTGAATAATATTAGCAGGCTTCCACACCTTAGTGATTAACATTTCACAAAAGATGAATCTCAACATAATGTAAAAGTATCTGGTTCAACTGAATGAGTGAGAGAGGTAGTCCCAAGTGTTTTAGGATCAACATATTCACTTGGATTCAAAATATCACCCTTGAAAGGAATGCAGCGTTTTCAACTTAAAGGGAAGTTAGCCCCAGATATATTGGACCCTTCAAGATTTTGAATCGCTGAGGAGAAGTATCATATCAACTGGAACTGATGGAGGAGATGTCATCCATACATGATGTGTTCCATATCTCGTTACTTCGCAAATGCCTAGAAGTTCCAGAGAAGACCGTAGTGTTCAAGAACATCGATCACCGAGCCATAGATATCAACAAGGATCTAACCTATCGTGAAGTACACATTCGTATTTTGTAAGAAGCCTTTAAAACCACCAGGACCTAGAGTATCAAGTTTCTCAAGATCCAGTGGAGCAACCATACTGAAGAAGAAGCTACTTGGGAGTGAGAAGATTACATTAGGACTAAGTTTCCAAATATCTTTAGTTCCTAGTTTTTCTTAAATCTCGGGACAAGATTTTGTTTAAGGAGGGAAGGTTTGTAACACCCCAAAAATATTAAACAAGATTTGCAAGTTCTAATCACCCAAGTTTAGGGTTAACAAAAACTTTTCTTATTAAATCTCATAGGAGTGTATGTGTGAATTGCATTAGTGTATGAATGAGTGCAATTGCCATGTTTGATTTATACAAATGATAAGGCAGGGTTTAAAGATGAATACTACATCATCTAGGCCATGTACAAACTAAATCAAAAGAAAAGAAAATCAAATATGAATTGTATGATCAAATGGTCATTTTGGCCAAAATTATCCACTAGACCACTTTGAGTGTTCCTAGTAAAATATTTCTAACAGAAACATTTCCAAATCTTTTCACCCCTTGCTAGACCAAGTAAAAGTGAATCCAAGCAAACCTTACAAAAAGACAAACTATTTTAAACCCCTTTGAGAGACATTTCAAAATTGAATCAAGTGTATGTACTAAGATCACCACTTTTCAAAAACCACTCAAATCAATTCAGACTTTTCCTAGCAACCCTAGACACCCAACATTGTGACAAACGCACTCACCAAAATTCATCCAAAAATTCAAATCTTGAATTCATGCGGCCATTTGGTCGAGCACCTGGCAGACAACAGTAAAACCTTGCCTAACAATCACTCTTCTGAGCAGTATTTTTCTCCCCACTGTGCCCCATTTCTCTCCCTCGGTCTCCCCTAGTGCCCAGCAGCATAGTGGACAAGCTCCCCCTTTGCCGTTCGCACCAGTGCAGCACCGCCCGAGCTCACCGTGCCGGTCGACCAAGCACTGCTTGCCACAGACCATGCCGCCCTCTCCCACAATGTCCAGGAGACAGGCGGCACTTCACCGCCACCCCATGTCCATCCCTCGACTGAAGTCACGCCGTGGACCAGCCGTAATCGTCGCGCCCACTTCTCTGTCTGCCATGCCGAGAGCGCGCCAGAGCGCCGCAGCCGACACATGCACACACGTCGAGCCTTGCCCTCTCTGCATGTGCCCGCACTTACCGCGACCCCAGCTACCCCCCAGACATGCCTGTTTGCCGCCACATGAACCATAGCCACTATGCATCGTCTCGAACGCCGTCGTTCCCGCATAGAGCACGGACCGTCCTGAACATTATGGACCGCCCCTTGCCGCGCTATCACTCGCATGACTACCGCCCTGAAGCACCACATCGACCCCTACCCTCAGCCATGCCAATAGGTCACTGCAACAACGTTGCCGATGAGCCCGAGCCATGCCGCTCTGCCCCTCTCGCCGGTTTATAAATAGAGGCCACCCTAGCCCTCATTTGCCACACTAGCTCACTCCCCTCTCTCTCTCAGAAACCTCCCACACCTCTCCCCGGAGCAAGGCGAGCACCAGCCCGCCGGAATTTCACCGGAGCCTGCCGCTACAGAGGAGAAGAGGAACTAGAGCTAGGAGCCGCCCTAGGAGCCGCCGCGACCACCATTTGACTCACCGTCCTCGACACGTCCGATCGCCCCCATCGCCAAGTCTAGTTGAAGCCCTGGTGAGCCCCCACATACCCCCACCACCGTGTTAGGGTTCAGTTCTCGCCGGCGCTGTGCGACGGAGATGACGATGCTCAACCGTCGATCGCGCTCTAATCGCATGGCCCAGATAGAGCGTACCATTTTGGTTTAGTTTAGTCGTTGATGCATGGGACCTGCCTGTCAGCAGCCCGCTGCGCGCGCTGTGCAGTTGGGCCGGCCCAGTTTTAACACCCCAGCATTAGAGCTTAGAAATAAGTTGAACACATGTGTGTGCATTGCATTCATGCATAGAAAATCCGGATAATTTTCGCGTTTTTAAATAAAACTTGTCAAAGTGATTGAAGCTTCTCTTAACTTGGTGGAACTGAAGTAGATCATCAAGTTGACTGCGATAAGTTTCAATATGACCTTTGCTAAAACCTTATCTTTGGGTAATATAATTTGATCTAAGGGTAGATCAAATGCAATAAAACTAAGTCATAACACACTAGTTAATAAGGAGTACTAGATCTTCTAGAGATCATGACATACTATTCCATACAACAACTCAAGGAGGAATACTTAATATTCTAAAGATGATATCAAGGTATTATCTACCACAAACCTTGAATAGCAAGTTAAGTATATAACTTAAGTAAAAGAAACTCTATAACTAAATCTTGATACATTTGTTTGTCATAATAATTCCTACCATGGGTATCATGGTAGTTCTTAAACATTAATTCTTATTACAAATAGAGTAGAAAGGGAAGTCAAACCAATACCATCCATCACATACCCTTAGTATCATGTTAATAGGTGATATCCTATTTAACCAAGTCCTAGTGTTAAGTGATCATCAGTGTTGAGTGATAAATTCTTGACCTAGCACTAAATGACTAATAGCCTTTGACGTATTGTGTTGACCTTCCAAATACCTTAAGTACACTTATTAAGAAGGAAGAACTAGATATGGTTAAGTATGCCATCATCAATGTAATGAGATCCTTAGTGGTGATCAAACCATCTAATGTTGGAGGAGTTAACTCACTCATGAGTTAACTAGAAGAAGTATCTAAACCCAATAGTTAAGCTAGTAATTGAGGACCATGAGAAAGCTAGTAGTAATTGTGTATCAAATCATAATCTTGTTAAGCCAAGTGGGTATAAATTTCAAGTAAGTTTCCTTAGCAAGATAAGTCTATAGAGAGACTAGTACAGGTCTACTACTTAGTGAGTAATAGATCTTGATCAGACAATTAGAAGCCTAAGCTTAGTTTAATCAAAGGATGGTGGTCATTATTCTCAAGTCACTTGAGAATAGATGACTAGTTGATAAAGAGTTGTGAGTATACCAAATTAGGTAAATCCCTAGTAAGATGAATCATCTAGCTTGATCAAGAAAAGTCAAGCTAGAGTGTAATGAAGTATATAACATAAGTTGTATGGAGTAGTTGAAGGCATAGTAGTTTAACCAAGCTAATAAAAGAACAAACTTGTATTGTGGAGAGTAGTACCATACTTATTCTACAAGATTGAGATCCTTTGTTATCTACAGTGAGGATTGTAATCTTGCAAGCCTTGGAAGTAGTTGCAATATGGATTTAAGGAAGTTAATAGATGGAGTTAGTAGTAGCTACATTGATAGGTGCATCAATGGTAGTTAATTAAGAGGAGTTATATGCTAGGAGTAAGGATGGAGTATTGTTGGAGTGGCATGACCATGTCATCAATGATGACGGATATGGTGGAGTTAGATGATTGTCTTATTCAGGAAGATGTGATCTTTGTGAATAAGGTACGAGAGATTTATAGAGTATATTTAGGAAAGGAATTCCTTATCTCAAGATAAGATTAGCGAGGTATTAAGGTAAGGATTCTTTAGAAGCCTTAACCAAGATCATATCAAATCAAGATAAGACCCATGTCTACCTCTTTGTTTAAAATCCTAGAATAAAAAGGGTAGTTAAAAAAATTCCTATCTTTAGGCAGCCAAGGATAGTATCTCTTAGTCAAATGAAATGTCTAAGAGATAATTAGAGAACCATATGAGTGTTTATGGATGGAAGCCTTGTCTGCTTTATTATCATAAACCCTAATGGAAACCTAGTTTTGTAAACTATCAAGATCATCTTAGGAAGAAATCTCAATAGCTCATTCTGAGTGAGATATGATTCCTGGTTACAAAACATGAAGGGAATATTTCTTAGTCCTTAACCTTCATCCATATTCAAAATAGGATGTGAGTTTAGTAAATTTCCTCAAAGCTCATGATAATTCTGAACACTACTATTCAAGTAGAACTTAATTAGGCAAATCTCCAAGTGTTGAGAACCATAAAATTTAAAACACCAAACTATGAACCCTAAGATTTATTTAATTAAAAGATGTATACATTAATCCTTATATGAGACTAAGCTAGAATAGAATTCTATTTATATCATTAGTCATCCTAAACCATCATCCTTACCATGGTGAAAACAAGAACATTTCTATAAGATTTTCATATGAGAAACACATTCCTAAAAAACTCCAATTTATATTTACTTTCCAAAATAAAAGAACCCTTCATATAGTTATGAATATTTCATGTACAATAAGAAATGATGAGAAGAAGATCATACTTGATTTATACAATAATGTTCATGACCTACAAATTATCTGCATATTTAAATCCCCGAAATAATTCAAATTTAAAAGGATTTTGTAAAAGAAGAGAAAACAGAAAATGTAATTAAAAAGGAAAAAAGAGTAGAAACAGCGCAGTTACTTGGCCCACGGCCCATCCCCTACTTCCAGCTCACGAGCAGCAGCAGGAATTCTTCGCTCGCTTCGTCACAACCCAAAATCGGCCCAAGCCCAAATACCCTTTCGCCTTTTCTTTTCTTTTCTTCCTCCTCTCGCTAGAAGGACAGTACCGGGAAGCAACTCGTTGGCGAGTGCTCCGCCATTCGTCGTCACTGAGATGACCGCCGCGTGACGATTCGTGCTACCGACGCTACAATCGTCTATAAGAACCCCGTCCATGCAGAGAGCGAACCCCATTTTCTCTTCTTCCTCCTCCTCCCTTATCCGCTGTGAACCGAGCTCGCCGGAGTTCTGAGATGCCACTGTTTTCGAGATTCCCTTAGCATTCTGAGCGTACCATTAGACTCACCTCGATGTCCTCATTCTCCCAAGCCAGGCCACGGAAGCCATAGAGCTCCCAGATGACTCAATCGACACCTCATTGCCGCCACTGTTCACCGGTGTTCCTCGTCGATTCTGGTCACCATCCGCTTCACCGACCGCACCACCGTGTTCCTGGTGAGTCACTAAATCTTCTAGTACCATCCTCGACTCCCCTTTCACTTTGAATCACTCTCGCACCATAGTCCGTCGTCGGCTGTCGTATGTGGTTGTCGCCGGAGTAGCTCTAGTGACCAAAACAGGGCAGAGACACCATCCCTAGGCTCGCCTTCATCTGCTTTATCACGTAGTGTCCTTGTTGCAATGCCACGTGCTCCAAATCGACATATCCATCATCGATTGGGAGGAGCCTCCATTGATGACGTCATCATGACATCATCCCTGGACCCACCATCAGTTTGACTTGGGTCAAATACTGAGGTGGCAGCCAACGTGGCCCTGACCCCACTAGTTAGTGGCTGGGTCTAGGTTGGGTCCGGGTGTAAAAAGATCTTCTGTTTAAGTAATCAAATAAAACAATAGAAATAAATTTCAAGAATTTAATAAAATAATTAAATCTTATAAATTGAATAACTTTTGTTTTATAATTCAGAAAAATGTATATTATATATCAAAATGCTTAGAAAAATAAAATCTATAATTTAACTTTATTAACAAACATTGTTATGTTAACTATTTAAATAGTTATTATTTAATAAAGATTTTATAAGTAATAATACTTTGAAAATTGAGATTTTAACATTGGTAAATAAGAAAAATATAAATAATATACTAAAATTCTTGGAAAAATAAGAACTAAAGTGTAAAACTATAAACTTAAAATATTATAGCACTAAACTAATGTTTATTATTTATTTAGTATTTATAAAGTGATAAAACTTGTAAAAATCATATCTTATTATTTAAAAATCACAAAAATACTTATAATATACCAAAATGATGAGAAAAAAATTCTACACATCAAAAATGTCAACTCTCACTTTTGAGGTAAAATAAAAGGTAAAGGTCTAATCAATCTTGTTTAAAACTTTTTCTTCTATTTAATTCATTAAAAATATATAAACCTTTACTATTGTCTTTACGATTATGTGTTTAAAGTCTAAAAGTGTAATAACAAATGCAAGTTATGTTTAAATGAAGTTAAGATAGGTCTAACCAATTCAACTTGTACTCACTAAAACTACCATTTAAAATTAAGTAAGTTTTACTCTCTAAAAGTATTTTATCAATTATAAAATCAACAAGAATAATGTATTATTTATCAAATGAATTCTAAACGGTCATAAAACCATCAAGCTTATATTTACTAATCCCTTTACTAGTCTGGAAAGCTACCTAAATTTAAATCAGGTTCTTAAGTTCTTAAAATAGAGTCTATTTTGTACTTGTTAAGCATAACCTTAAGAAAACACCAATTCCATAAAGCAATGTTACTTACATTCTAACTTTAGGAATCATTAAGGAGTGAAACCCCTATAATAAGATGCCTTATTCAAAACATGTAAATCTTGACCACTTATACTATGATTATTTAATGTAGTTATGTTTTCCTCTTTAAGTAATCTTAGCTAATAAGAAAACCTTAAAGTGTTAGCCTTAAGTTTCAATACTTTTTACTTTATAAAGTAATATTTTCCACAAAAATTATTATTTTAAGAAACATTAAAAGTAATCCTTGAACACTTCTTTAAAAGCTCTAATTGATTCTTAATCTTGTTTAAGAAATATTTTAGGTACCATGCTCAATTGAGTGCTTTAGTATTGCATACTGTTTGTTGTATTCACTTATTGTTTCACACACTCTCACAAGCCTTAATAAGAAGCACAAGTGTGAAGCTGATATAAAAGTGAAAAACATTCTAAAGAACCATTCCTAATTTCCAAACCTAAGATCAGATACGACTACTTCGGGAATTCACGTTTATCAAATTGCATTACATTACTTATGCATCGTTGCATCTTGCTTCTTTAAACATTAGTCCTTACCGGACCAATGATGTTGTTTATAGAATTTGGATCTTCTATTGTCTTGAAGACCGTGAGTGCATAACCTTGCAATCACAAAAGGCAAGTTCACAACTTGCTCATGTCCTTTGATTATTTTCTATCAAATGCTTGTACATCACATGCATTCCAAAAAGGTCAGAAAACACTATTTTCATAATAATATGATTATGGATTATTTACCAGATGGTAATAATCTATTGATACAGTTCCCGTGGTAAAGGAACATAATATCTAGGACTTAACAACCAATGTCGCCAGTGATTTTAGTGTCGTATATTACGCGTCAACCATGAGATTTGGAATGGGACGGAGAAGTCAGCTGGATCTTCTTCCTTTCGCATGGACGGATGACCTTATCGTGAGGCTATTGATTTCTCGTGAGTTCTAGAGAATCCAGCACATGGGTGGGACCCCTTAGTTCCCCACGAGCTAGGTGTCTAGATTATCTGTGCATCTATGTTTGGGTCTGAGTTCACCATAACTGATGGTGACCGTCAAACAGAGCTGCATACGGACTCTCCGAGAGGCTACCCAAAGAGTAGCTGTGGTAGTTGTCTCGGGGGATCATGTCTCATGCGGGGTCGCGGAGAAGGGCAGCGATTGGCTTGGATCTTAGACTGGGCCCCACACCAAGGAAGTGTGGACGAGAATGCAACTTGGTTGTGCAACAAAGCTAAGGTCTCTTGTGGGAAAAGTGACGCACCTCTATAGAGTGTAAGAATTGTGACATGTTACTCCCTGTTCCGGGAAGGAGCTACGAATGCAGCAGGAAAGGAACCCCACGAAGGTTCTGGTCAACCTGTGAAGGCTGTCGGACATAGTTTTTAGAATAAAAGCAATCTTTGAAGAAATATTTACGAAAACATGCATTGCCTACGACCTATGGTTTATGGCTGTAGAGATAGTGCATCATACACTCCTTTTTAGTGAACTTGCTGAGTACGCTCGTACTCAACCGTACCTTCTTAACCCTTGCTAGGTTTTAAGCTATTGAGGATGACGCCAACATCAATTTCTGCTCAAGAAACCATCATCGGCAGCTCAAGTTCTTCAATAGAGGCTATGAAGTCAAAATATACATTAGCTAAAGTGAAGACAAAGTCTCTGTTTAGATAGGAGTAGATACTCTAGCCATAAAAACTAATTCTAAAGAGCATTGCATTAGTAGCAATTACAAGCCAAATATTTAGGTATTAGTCCTTTTAGCCAGATAGTTCGGAGTTGTTATTTCTGGTTCTTCTTTGTAAGAAGTTATTTTCCTCCTCTTTAACCTAGAGTGTTCTCTGGATCTTTTGTAATGAGTTGAGTTGTAATCTATAGTCATGTCTTAGACCTGTTGTGTTTCTGTTGTACCACTCCGAGGGATGTAATACTAGTGAACGGTGTTTCATTGGTGTTATGTCAATGACTATAGTGTAATACATCATGCAGTGGTATGCTGGGTCACCGCACCAGTATCGTTCCCGTCCTCGCCCCGCGTTCAAATTTAGATTTTTATTTTATTTTCAAAACCCTAATTTGTCAGTGACTTTGAAATTCAATTCAAAGAGATCTACTGAACCAAATTGCATGATTGAAATTTTATTGGAAAGGTATTCAAAATATCTACCCAAGCCCATTGGATTCAAACAATTTGAAATTATAGATCACCTATAGTAAAAATAACAAGACAAAGGCTTTTTCCACTTCAAACATTTTTCAAAAATCAACCATAATGCTTCTGAGTTGATTCCAACTCTCAAAAATCACATTTGACAAGATCTATCTGAATATGTAAAAATATTTAGGTTTAAATGCAGTGATCTTGTACTAGTACTAAAAGAATGCTATATAGGCATTTCTAGTCACTTTAAATTTATTAAATAGTAATTTTAAACTTTATAAAATGTGACCACCACTTGAAATCACATTCCCAAGTATTTGAATATGTGGTAATGACATGTGTTAACATGATCCCATATTTTAATTGGAGAATATTAAATCTGGAGTATTTTCAATGAGTAGAAATTACTTTTCCAAAATAAGATAAATAAGACTAGGTCTTTATTTCATGTGATGTTTGTGATGATGCTAGATCATCAAGTGTGAGCCTTAGTGTGCTAAATAGAAGTAGTTAAGTATTGTTTGGTGATTGTGTACCTCGTATTCCTTTATAGACGCTAGTACCAACCCGGGGTACGAGGAGGAGGAGTACTACGAAGAAGAAGAGAACTTCAACTACTGCACTACTCAAGGCAAGCCTAACAATACAAGTTAACTATGCAAGCCATCCTTGCAAGATAACCTATGCAAGATGCAGTAGGCATGATTTGGTTATGCAACCTTGATTATACCAATCCCAAGTTTTACTTGCAAGCTTTATTCTTTTACTTTTACCAAAGTTCTTTACCTTTAGTTAGTGATTTGTGAGTATTGGAAAAATAGGATAGATGCCACAAAGAGCATAAAACTAGGCCTAGGTAGTTATATTTAGATGCCATAAAAAGCATAAAACTAGATTTGGATAGTTACACTTGATTAGCACCCCTTATTAGTGACACCCCCCCATTGATAGTTGCTAGTGCTAAACTACTACCGGTCACTTTAGATGGGAATACTTGGGGAAAATGATTATGAAAACCTTGGAATGATGATTCATTGTATTGAAATGTTTTGACATGTGTTCTGAAACACAATGGTTTGATGATGAAACTTCTTGAGGCATGAGCCTTAGTTTTGATAAAAACTTATGGTTGGGTTTGGATGCGATACCATTCCAATTTTACCATACAACCGCAATACCTGAATTGGGTAGGGCTTCACTAGAAGTTTATATGCCTTAGTATGGGTTCCCTCGCGGAAATAGGTTGAGTTGAGGCTACCTCGTGAATGTGAATGTCCACCTATGTAGTGCCCAGGATTCTAGATGGCCATGGCTGGGAGGCCAAGCTCATAGGGGAGGTGCCTATACTAGAATGTGTAATTGAAAGGTTATGATTGATTATCCGCATACTAAGTATGATGATTCAGGGTTATCCCTAACGGATGTATCGAATATTATGGTGAAAGTGTACCACCTCTGCAGAGTGTCAATCTATTCGAATAGCCGCGTCCGCGGTAATGGACATTTGGAGTGGCCATATTGTTCCGTTGTCAGATGTTTTCAAAAATGACTTATGAATTGAACTATGACCTTGACTTGACCACAATAGGGTTGTGGACATGAAAACTAGGTTCCCACTTAGGTGATGCAGAAAGATAAATTAGGTTCTTTACTTTTGAACTCTTTATGAAATAAACCTGGCTTTTTGCAAATAAACCTAGAGCTTAAGATTCCTACTAGAACTACCTTACTTGTTAGTGATAGTTTGCTAGTACTTAAAGAGTACTCATGGCTTTGTCCCTGGCTATTCCCATGGCCAGACTATGAGGAGGACTACCAGGAAGATGGACAGTAGGAGGTCTATGACAACTACGATCATCTCCCATCGTCAGCATTGCCTGTGACCCTAAAGATGGAGCCCCTACTACGTTTACTTTCCGTTGCTTTGATTGTATTAAGACTGGATCATGAGATCCTTTATTTGTAAGACCTTTATTATGGTTTGTAATGGATGATGTACTGTGGTACCAATTTTGTTATGTCTCGCAAAAATGGTAATCCTGGCCTTGCGAGGTATGACATAACAGGCATCTAGGATTAAAAATCCAGGTGTTGACAAGTTGGTATCAAAGCCATCTTGACCATAGGAGGCCCTAGTTAGAATGGACGTCTGAACAAAAAAACTTAGTTTCAAAACAAAATAAGTGAGTATTTATGAAAACCTATTCCCACTCTTACCCTTGAGATTCTTTCAAAAAAATTCATGTTCCTCAAAAATTCTTGCAATCCTACATAAAATTTGACACACTTGATCACCCCACTAACTTGCTCACCCTAAATTCTTATAGATGGAGGTCAAGTATAGCAAGTTCTACTAGCTAGGCAACGGAGGCCACCTCATCTTTGAGAGGGATCTAGATGCACTCGAGAGAATCTTGAGCACCCGCACCTAGAGTTCTTTGGGGCACAACTCAACGATCATATGGGAGGAGAGCTACAACGGCTAATAGTTGCAGATCTTAGAGGAAAGATGGAAGCACCCACCTTGGAGAAGATACAATTCAGCTTGAGGGAGAACAACTGGCTAGACGGACTAGCCAGGGCTATGCAAGAAGCTCTTGCCCGTCTGTGTGGGCAAAACATCAACCAGATCAATGGCACTCGCTTTGCTCACTACGCAAGGCGTGATTCTATGGGACTGCCCTTGGAGATGCCAGGACACCCGGAGCTGAAGCACCAGGTGGATAATCTCGACTTCATGTTGTATGATAGACAGAAGGAGTTGGACAATGCCCGTGCCTACGCCAACCATAACCATGCCATTGCAGTCAGGAAGGACCAAACCCTCGCCATCCTCGCCAAGGAGCGCTATTCACTTTGTCGTCAGCATGACAAGAAGGATCGCATCATCGATCGTCTTTGCAAGAAGGTGGCCACTCTCGAGGAGACCATCCATGAACAGGAGACCCAGCTTGAAGTGAAGGAGGAGGAAGGTGAAGATATCCGTGGAGATCTCTACTCTTACCTCAGTGATGACGAATACCTAGAGGACGAGGCCATGGAGGATCACACTGATGAAGATGATGATGCCTTCATTGATGATGATTAGATGCACTTGAGCACTACCGTAGGAGTGAGTTGTACCCGGTCCCACTGTATCGTAGTTTCACAGAATGGTTCTTAAAACCATATGTTTCCTTGTCGTGGTGTGTGTTTGTATTGGGTGCTATGAATGAATGAGTGAAAATAAAGTTGTTAGTTTGCAAAACCTGAGTCAAACTCCAAGTTTAAAGTTTCTAAAACAAACCCATAAACCCTAGAAATTTCCCCCTTGTCTCATTATCTGTCTCAATCTTCAGATGCCTCGTAGTAACGTTGATGGAAGCAGTTCATCTCAGGACCCAATGTTGTAGATTATGCAAATGTTAGTTTCTGACCGTGAAGCTGGTAGAGCCGAACGCCAAGCCAACTTAGCCACTCTTTAACAGATAGCTCAGATGGCCCACAATAATCAAGGTCACAAAAACCAGGATAACCATGGATCCAAGCTCAAGAACTTTCACAATACCAACCCACCTATATTTAGTAAGTCCGAGGAGCCCTTAGATGCTGATGACTGGCTGCAAACCATGGAAAACAATTTGGAGGTCACAGGAGTTGAAGCCAATGAAAAAGTATTGTTTTCCACCCATTATCTGGCAGGTGATGCAAGAGCCTGGTGGAATAGCACTCGTACCATGAACGAAGGGCAAATGATGACTTGGGAAGAATTCAAGATCAAGTTCAGCCGGACCCATGTTCCCCAAGGTTTGGTCACTAGGATGAGGGATGAGTTCAGGGAATTGAAGCAAGGGAGAATGACTGTGGTGGAATACCGTGATAGATTCTTATCCTTGGCTAGGTATGCCCATGATGAGATTAGCACCAAAGCAAAGAAGAAGGAAAGGTTCCTGAATGGGTTACATGATGAGATGCAGACAGTGTTAGTCAACATCCATTTTGTGGATCTAGAAGAACTAGTGGAATCTGCTATCCAGATGGAAGGAAAGATCAACGAAGCCAATGACAACTGTAAATGTCGCATGATGCACCAGCCTGGATCGCACCATACACAGAAGTATTGCCCCAACCCGTCTGCAGGATATGCCCCAAGACACAACAGACCCCCTATGTCCCGTCCAAACTATCCCAATCATGGCGGAGGAAACTTGAGGTCTGGAGATAAACCATAGCAATAACCCCGACAACTCCAATAACTTCAACCATGCATTGCCCAAGTCCAACAACAACACCACCACCACCACCACCAACAACAACAACAATAGTGCCCCAAGGACTGGAAGCAATGTTGTGCCTATTGCAGGACAAGACAAGTCCATAATTACTTTCTTTGAATGAGGAGTCAAGGGTCACTACTCCAATGAGTGCCCCAAGAAGCTTGCAGCAACCACCAATGTGAATGCACCCGCTTAGCAGCAGCACCGTGTACAGCCTGGAAAGAGATTTTCCCTAGGGAACCCGCTCAACCGCAACGGCCATCTATTCCACATGAATGCTGAAGAAGCTCAGGAAGCGCTGGATGTCTTGCTGGGTATGTTTTCTGTTAACTCGGTACTTGCAAGAGTGTTGTTTGATTCTGGAGCATCGCACTCGTTTGTTATAGAAGAATTTGCATGCACTAGTAAGATTCAACCAACAAAATTGAAGCATGTTATGATAGTTCAAATACCTGGGTCAACCACCAAAGCTAGAAAATTTTCCAAGGCTGTACCTATCGGAATCCATGGAATAGATTTTTGTGCTAATCTAATAGTACTTGGAACCAAAGGTTTGGAAGTAGTACTAGGAATGGATTGGATGTCGAAACATAAAGGATTGATCGACTGTGCCAAGAAATCCATAACCATGACCAGTAGCACTAGAGTATCAGTAGAGCATGTATCTGAGACGCTGCCCCGTCAATTCAAATGCAACAAGAGTCTAGCCCAACCAACCCTAGACCAGTCAGAGTAGTCTGTGAATACCCCGACGTGTTCCCAGATGAATTGCCCGGTATGCCCCTAGATCGGGATATCGAGTTCATCATTGAACTAGTTCCTGGAACTGGACCCATAGCTCAGATATCTTATAGTATGAACCCATCTGAATTAGTGGAGCTGAAGAAGCAACTTGATGCTATGCTGGAGAAAGGTCTGATTCAACCAAGTGCATCGCCATGGAGATCGCCTGTTTTGTTTGTGGATAAGAAATATGGAGGTAACCGTTTGTGCATGGATTATCGGAAGCTGAATGATGTCACCATCAAGAACAAGTACTCACTGCCGAAGATAGAAGATCTATTTGACTAGTTGATCGGTGCCAGAGTGTTTTATAATATTAATCTTAGAACTGGTCATCATCAACTCAAGATTCGTGCAACGGATACCCCAAAGACCGCCTTCACCACCAGATATGGATTGTATGAGTACACTGTCATGTATTTTGGATGAACCAATGTCCCCGCTTATTTCATGAATCTCATGAATAAGATTTTTATGAACTTCCTGGATAAGTTTGTCGTTGTTTTTATTGACGATATTCTGATCTATTCCAAGTCAGAAGAAGACCATGAGCTACACCTGAGAACCATCCTTGAAACCCTTAGAGAACATCAGTTGTATGCCAAGTTTAGCAAATGTGAGTTCTAGTTGAAGGAAGTAGGATTCCTAGGACATATCATGTTGGCAGGAGGAATTGCTGTCGATCCCACCAAGATTAAGCATGTTGAAGAATAGAAAACTCCAACCACTCAAACCCAAGTCCGTGCATTTATCAGATTAGCAGGATATTACCGCAAGTTCATAGAAGGATTTTCAAGCATCGCAAGACCCCTGACCCAGCTGTTGAAGAAAGACCAGAAGTTTGAATGGACGGACAAATGTGAAGCAAGTTTTCAAGAGCTCAAAAAGAGATTGATTTCAGCCCCAATTCTGATTATGCCGGATATCAAGAAGCCTTTTGATGTGTATTGTGATGCATCCAACATTGCTCTCGGATGTGTGTTGATGCAAGAAGGCAAAGTCATATCATATATGTCTAGAACACTGAAGCAACCTGAGCAAAACTACCCTACCCATGACTCAGAACTAGCAGCCGTAGTTTTAGCTTTGAAGACCTGGCGTCATTACCTTATGGGTAACCGCTATGAGATTTATTAAGATCACAAGAGTCTGAAGTATATCTTCACCTAGAAGGAGCTGAATATGAGGCAAAGGAGATGGATCGAGTTAATCAAGGATTATGACCTAAACATTCACTATCACCCTGGCAAAGCCAACGTGGTAGAAGATGCTCTTAGTAGACTGCCGTGTAGATTAAACACCATGATTAAAGAAGCCCAGCCAAGTTTGCATGAAGAGTTCGAGCAGTTTAAAATGGAGCTAGTTAGCGAAGGATTCCTAGCCAGTATTGAACTTCAATCCACTTTGATCGGTCAGATCAAGGAAGCCCAGAAAGGAAATGCAAGTATCGACAGAATCAAGAGTCGTATCGGTACTGGGAAGTTACCTGGATTCACCAAAGATGAAGAAGGAGTTTTGTGGTACAAAGGACGTATCTGTGTACCAGCAGATTTTGAGTTGAAGCAAGTCATCATGCAGGAAGCTCATGATACTCTTTATTCTATTCACCCGGGAGGAACAAAGATGTATCAGGATTTGAAGGAGCAATTTTGGTGAAACAAGATGAAGAGAGAAATCGGAAGCTACATAGCCAAGTGTGGTATCTGTCAGAGAGTCAAAGCGGAACATCAGTGACCCACGGGACTTCTGCAACCATTGCAGATTCTGGAATGAAAATGGGATTCTGTCGAAATGGATTTCATCACCGGTTTGCCTACCTCTAGTAGGGGAAATGACTCTATTTGGGTCATAGTTGATAGACTAACCAAGGTAGCCCATTTTATACCTGTCAATACCAACTACCAGAGTTCGAAGCTAGCAGAGCTGTACATTGCTAGAATCGTCAGTTTGCATGGAACCCCTAAGACCATAGTGTTGGATCGAGGAACCCAGTTTACCTCAAGATTTTGGCAGAAAGTCCAAGAAGGATTAGGAACCAAACTAAACTTCAGCACAGCGTATTACCCGCAAACCGATGGACAAACTGAAAGAGTCAACCAAATCTTAGAAGATATGTTGAGAGCTTGTGTTCTAGAATATGGATCAAAATGGGAAGATTGTCTGCCTTTCACAGAATTCTCATAAAACAATAGTTATCAAGCTAGTTTGCAAATGGCCCCCTTTGAATTTTTGTATGGAAGGAAGTGTCATACCCCCTTGAATTGGTCACAAGTAGGAGAGAGTCAGATCTTCGGACCCGACATCCTACGAGAAGCCAAAGAGAAGGTTCACAAAGTTCGTGAACACCTCAAGACCGCATAATCTAGACAGAAGAGTTATGCTGACAAAAGACGCCGAGACCTGACCTTTAATGTCAGAGATTTTGTATATCTCAAAGTATCACCCTTGAAAGGAATGTAGAGTTTTCAACTTAAAGGGAAGTTAGCCCCCAGATATATTGACCCTTCAAGATTTTGAATCACCGAGGAGAAGTATCATATCAACTGGAACTACCGGAGGAGATGTCATCCATACATGATGTGTTCCATATCTCGTTACTTCGCAAATGCCTAGAAGTTCCGGAGAAGACCGAAGTGTTCAAGAACATCGATCACCGAGCCATAGATATCAACAAGGATCTAACCTATCGTGAAGTACCCATTCGTATTTTGGAAGAAGCCTTCAGAACCACCAGGACCCGGAGTATCAAGTTTCTCAAGATCCAGGGGAGCAACCATACTGAAGAAGAAGCTACTTGGGAGCGAGAAGATTACATTAGGACTGAGTTTCCAAATCTCTTTAGTTCCTAGTTTTTCTTAAATCTGGGGATGAGATTTTGTTTAAGAAGGGAAGGTTTGTAACACCCCAAAAATATTAAACAAGATTTACAAGTTCTAATCACCCAAGTTTAGGGTTAACAAAAACTTTTCTTATTAAATCTCATAGGAGTGTATGTGTGAATTGCATTAGTGTATGAATGAGTGCAATTCCCATGTTTGATTTCTACAAATGATAAGGAAGGGTTTAAAGATGAATACTACATCATCTAGGCCATGTACAAACTAAATCAACAGAAAAGAAAAGAAAATACGAATCATATGATCAAATGGTCATTTTGACCAAAATTATCCACTAGACCACTTTGAGTATTCCTAGTAAAAGATCAAAATTATCCCAGCAACCCTAGACACCCAACATGTGACAAACACACTCACCAAAATTCATCCAAAAATTCAAATCTTGAATTCATGCGGCCATTTGGTCGAGCACCTGGCAGAAAACAGTAAAACCTTGCGTAACAATCATTGTTCTGAGTAGTATTTTTCTCCCCACTGTGCCCCATTTCTCTCCCCCGGTCTCCCCTAGTGCTCAGCAACGCAGTGGACAAGCTTCCCCTTTGCCGTCCACACCAGTGTAGCACCGCCCGAGCTCACCATGTCGGTTGACCAAGCACCACTCTCCCCAGACCTCGCCGCCCTCTCCCACGATGTCCAGGAGACAAGCGACACTTCACCGCCACCCCATGTCCACCCCTCGACCGAAGACACGCCATGGACCAACTGTAATCGCCGCGCCCACTTCTCTGTCTGCCATGCTGAGAGTGCGTCAGAGCGCCGCAGCTGACACGCGCACACACGCCGAGCCTTGCCCTCTCTGCACGTGCCCGCACTCACCGTGACCCTAGGTACCCCCTAGATATGCATGTTCGCCACCACGCGAACCGTAGCCACTGTGCGCCGTCTCGAACGCCGTCGTTCCCGCCCATAGCACGAGCCGGCTCAGAACCTTGTCTTCGGGTAATTTTCCATCTACCAAATAATCAAGGTAGGGTTGAGTCCAGCTAGGAATTATAGCCAGAACTGCTATCAGAGGTGAGTCGGATTTGGTCTGATATTCCTCGTCCACTCCCTTTATTGAGGGAACTTTGAGGTGCTCTAAAAAAGTGCCATCCGGGACCTCTTTCCGTGCAGAGCCTATCCGAGATAGGGCATCTACTTCCTCATTTTCTACTCGAGGGATGTGTTGAACCTCAAACCCTTCGAACGATTTAGATAAATCATCCACGACAGCTTTATATGCTGCTATGTGTTTATTTGCATTACAAATATCCGACACTTGTTGAGCAACAAGATCCGAATCTCCGTAACACATTAAACGTCGGATGCCAATATCCTTAGCAATCTGGATTCCATGCAGCAATGCTTCATACTCGGCAATATTATTTGTCGCTGTGAAGTGGATCTGTAACACGTATAGAAGTTTATCTCCTTGGGGTGATTTGAGCACCACGCCAGCCCTCGAGCACCCGCGAGCCTTAGACCCATCAAAATATAGGCTCCAATATTCCGACTCAGGTAAGCTCATATTCTCCTTCGTCTCTATCCAATCAGCAATAAAGTCGGCAATGGTCTGGGCATTGATTATTGTCCGAGGTTTGTACTCAATATCGAAAGTTGAAAGCTCTATGCCCCATTTGGCGACGCGTCCTATGGAGTCACTGTTGTTGATTATATCTCTCATGGGAGTTGTGCTCACCACGGTAATTGGATGCTCCTGAAAATAATGTTGTAGCTTATGGGATGCTAGGAAAACACCGTAAGCCAGCTTTTGATAGTGCGGATACCACTGTTTTGACTCTGTTAGAACTCGCTAACAAAATAAGTCGGACGCTGCACCAAGTGTTTCTGATTTTTCTCCGGTCTCTCCACTACCATGATGATACTGACGACTTTGTTTGTCGCAGTAAGATAAAGCAACATCGGTTCCTATGATTCCGGTGCAGCAAGGATAGGAGCAGATGAGAGTACTTTCTTCAGGTCTTGTAATGCAGCTTCAGCTTCGTCGGCCCACACAAAATCCTTGGTCTTTTTCAGGAGTTTGTATAATGGTGCGGCTCTTTCACTGAGCCGGCTTACAAACCGACTGACTGCAGCGATGCAACCAATTAGTCTTTGTACGTCCTTCATGCGGGTTGGCCTGGAAATATTGAGTATAGCCTTGATTTTTTCTTGGTTCACCTCTATGCCTCTTTGAGACACGATGAAACCTAACAGTTTTCCGGCTGGAATTCCAAAGAAGCATTTCTTCGGATTAAGCATGATGTTGTATTTTTGTAGATTGGCAAACATTTCCTCCAAGTCGGAAATCAGCGTTTCCTTCTTTTTGGACATTACTGCAATATCATCCACATATGCATGTACATTGCGTCCGATTTGATCATGGAGGCAACGCTGCATTGTGCATTGGTACGTAGCTCCTGCGTTCTTTAGCCCAAAAGGCATCGTAACAAAACAGAAGGTTCCGAAGGGGGTTATGAATGAAGTTTTGATTTTGTCAGATTCCTTCATCCGGATTTGGTGATAACCGGAATATGCGTCGAGAAAATAGAGGAGTTCCGAGCCTGCCGTAGAATCGATAACTTGATCAATCCTAGGCAGAGCAAACGGATCTTTTGGACAAGCCTTGTTCAAGGCAGTATAATCAACACACATCCTTAAATCAGTGGTGTCCTTTTTAGGGACCATTACAGGATTGGCCGACCACTCAGTGTGGATGACCTCTTCTATGAATCTGGCTAACTCGAGTCATGCTAGTTCCTTAGCTATTACCTTACGCTTTACACCGCCAAAACATTGTAAGGACTGTTTGACAGGTTTAGCATTCGGGTTTACATTTAAAGAGTGCTCGGCAAGTTCCCTAGGTACTCCGGTCATGTCAGATGGCTGCCATGCGAAGATATCTTGATTTGCTTGGAGGAACTCGACGAGCGCGCTTTCCTATGCGCTATCTAGGCCTACGCCTATCTGGGTCACCTTGGAGGCGTCATCATCCTTCAACGGCGTCTTCTTCGTCTCTTCTGATGCCTTGAACTTTGAATTTGGCTTTGTCACCTCCTTCTTTGTTGCGGGCATCTCAGACGGATCTATGCTCTTCTTGATCTCCTGGTACTCCTGGGCATGCAACACGGCTTCAGCAAAGGCGTCATTTCCATCCTCGCACCCTCGCGCTTTCTTCGGGTCTCCCCTGATGGTGATCACGCCGTTGGGACCTGGAATTTTCATCATGTTGTAAATGTAACACGGACGAGCCATAAAAGCCCAGTAAGCCGGACGTCCGAATATAGCGTGGTACACGCTCTTGAACGGGACCACTTCGAAGGAAAGTGCCTCCGTCCGATAGTTCTTTGGAGTTCCGAAGGTAACGTCCAAAGTGATTTCTCCCAGGGAATTGGCTTGTCTTCCTAGGACAACTCCGTGAAAAATCACAGAGCTATGATTCAGCTAGGTCTCCGAGATCTTCATCCGGCATAGCATTTCGACATACAAGATGTTAATGTTGCTGCCACCGTCCATGAGGGTCTTGGAGAAACCATAACCGTCAATAAGTGGATTGACGATTAAGGCGTATTTTCCTTGCCTGTGTAGCTTAGGCAGATTATCAGCATGGTCAAACGTGATTGCCACCTCCGACCAGTCCAAGAATTGGGGGACAGCCAGAACTATTGCATTGAGCTCATGTAGCACTGCCTTTTTGACCTTTGCTGGTTGAGATCCGAGGAAGGTGATGTGCGTGTCTTTCTTGGTCGGAAATTTTTTCTTTCCTTCCGGCTTGGGATTTGAAGCATCAACTTCCTCCATGTCGGAACCTTCCTTGGTCTCTTTTTCTTTTTCGGGATTCTTCTTTCCCTTCTTCCGCTTAGCTTTGTAGCCAGCGGTATCATCTCTCTTAATGTCGTCATTGAAATGACACTCGGCGTTTGTGTGGGACGAGCCCCCATTGGCGTCTAGGTGATGCACACATGGGTTATTGGCAATGTCGGCCCAAGAGTAGGTTTTTCCGGGTTGCTGGTCTCCTCTACCTTAAACTCTCGGTCTCCCACGACCGCATCCGCGGCCACCGTCACGTCCTCCTCGTCCTCCAGACCCAGAAGTAGAAGTGACTACTACCGTTTTCGTGTTGGGTTTTTCTTTCGAGGTATTCTTGCACTTCTGAGCTTGTTGCTTTGGTTGTTTTGCCTACTGTGGCATAGCCAGGGCGTTGAGTAATCCCTCTGCATCATCGTCGGCATCTGCATACTTACTCGCTGTTTATATCCTCGCTCCCAAATCAGTGACTTTGTCGCACTTCAAGCGATGACGTAGTAACCCAATTGGGAGACCTGCAATGAAAGCTTCAATCGTAGTTTGATCATTTACTCCTTAACAGGAATTTTTGGTGTTGATCCATCATCCGAGATAATCTCGGCAAGTTTCTCCGACTTTCTAGGTGCAACACTATAGGTCTCCAACCGTACAGGGTCTCCGATATGTGCCTTTGAAATTCCGAAAGAACGCACTTTGCATGTCATACCAGTTGCGAATGGTGTTCTCCGGAAGTTCATTGAGCCATGATCTTGCTGTCTTCCGCAACATAAGTGGGAGATATCGGGTTGCGACCAGGCTGTTTCCGCCTTTGGCGATGCAACAAGCTTGGAAGAAATCCTGTAGCCAAGTATCTGGCCGAGCTATGTTGTCGTAGGCTTGGATATGTCTTGAGATAGCAAATCCTTCCGGGAATTTTGTAGCTCTTATGCGTGGTCCGAAGCATTTTGGGCCCACGTATATGTCATCGTTTTCATAGCGCCACGCCTCTATATTGGAGTTGATCCTATGCCTTGCATCACTTGGGGATAAGGATCGTCCCGAATGACGGCTGTGGCTGCGGTGCCTTGGAGCTGGACTCTGGCTTCTGCCACCACCTCCTCCACCACGACGCCCTCCTTGACCCCCTTGGGAGCCGTTGTGATGGCTACTTGGCGGAGAGGGTGGAGCAGCTGGGTTATTTCCGGCTGATCGCCGGCCTCCATCTGGAGCGTCATTATTCCGGTTCTAGGGAGGGTCTTCATTACGACGAGCCCCCTGCCGGCTTGACTCGGCATGATGTCCGTCATTCCTTCGTCCGTCGTTCCCACCATGGTGGGGCTCAGCCGGACGGCTTGCATGTTTAGGAGGTGGCATTCTTTGTCGGTCCTCCTCCCAATGTTTCTCTTTGTCTTCTTCCCTGCGAGCATTTGACTCTCGCCAGGGAGGATTTCTCGGATATAGTGCAGCAATTGCGTCTTGCTTGGCAGCTGGAGCAACATTGCGCCAGTCGTGTGCAGTTTTGTGGTGCTGTCCTGATGATCCGGTTCTGGAGTAGTTGTCTTCCCATCGGTCGGAACGGTGATGCTGTTCCGGAACACGCTGGGGCCTTATATCATTCCAGGCTGAGTCCGTGCGACATTGGTCGGATTTGGAGACCAGTTTTCCGCTTTCGGATTTCGCAGCCATTTGTTGTTCTAGACCCTTGGTGAGTAGCTTGATGCCCAATCGAACCTGTTCTGGGCCTGGATTATTCGACAGGATATCCCGAGATGCGACAATGTTCTGTACTGGTGTTGGATACACCAGATCTCCTTTGTTGTCAAGGCGAGGCATCCCTGGATCTCCCTCAAAGAGAACCTTGTGTACTTCCGGGAATTGATCATCACGTGTGTGACGTTTCCGGGTCTTCTGATGCTGCCGAGAGATGTACTTCTCTGCAATTGCCATGCGTTTCTTCTCCTCCTCGATGTTTTTGGCTTCATCCAGGAGTTGTTGACGACGCGCTTCTAGGGCCTGGGCCCTTTCGTCCAGCTCTTCAGTAGTAAGTTCTGCAGCTGTAGGGATAGGTGTGGTTAATGCAACATCGATGAATTTACACGCACCTCCGATGATCACATGTCCATCCACCGGCTCTTCTTTGGGCTCGTCTAGGATAAGTGCTCCATCCGAGTCTTCCTCGTATTCCTCGGCAATCACCTCCTCTGGCGGAAGATCTTTTGTCGGGGTCTTGTTTTTCTTGTTCTTCTTCTTTACCCTCTTAGCAGCGCCGGTAGCAAAGAAGGCTTTGGGTCCGTTTCCTGGAGTCAAGCTCTGATCAGTACTTTTGAACATCTGGACCTCGGGATTATCTCTGATTTCCATGTCATCCTGCGCTTTGGGAGAGTTTTCCCTGGATCCTTCGTCCATGGCCTCCCCTTCTTCTGCAGCTTTGGAGTTGTACTCCTCTTTGTATTCCGCGGAGAACTTCCAGAAATCTGCTGACGTCATCAAATCATCCGAGGATGCGGGTACGTCGGTGTTTGTTCCGATAGCCTCCAGCACAGAGTCGGTGTTGTCTCCAGCATTGGCAGAGCCGGATCCCACATATCCGACGAAGTGTGACGTGCGCCTCCTGAGATAACTACGATCTTCATAGTAGGCTTTGTCGAAACGCCTGATGGTCTCCAGGATTGCCCTTATGTTTGCGTTTTGCATCATCATGCGCCTCAACGTGTATCTCAGGAGAGGCATGTCTGTTCCATCGTCATTAGAGCTAGAACCAGAGTTATCTTCTTGCTCCTCATGGATTTCGACCTCCACTAGTGGGTCGATCTAGGATTCAACCTCGCTAAGGAGATCTGATCCAGATCTGACTTGTACTGCGAGATCTGCCTCAGGTTCAGCTTTCTCCACTATCTCCGCAATTGGTGCAGGTTGGGTGGGATTAGGGTTTTCTGAGATCCGGAACTCTGCCGCCTCCACGGACAAATGGGACCCAGAAATTTCTTCTTCCTCTATCATCACCGCTGGGTGGGTGGGTGTAGGGGTTCGTAGCATGGAAAACAAAAAATTTCTATCGCATACAAACAAACAAGCCAAGATCTATCTACTAGATTGTAGCAACGAGTCGATAGTGGAACTCACCCTCGAAGATTCCAAAGCGGTTAACGAGAGCAGATTCTCGTGGGTGATGTAGTCGTACTCTTTCCGATCTCAAGATCGTGAGCGATCCTTCAGCACGTTCCAGCAGCGCTCCCCGATCGGTCACACATTCGATTTTCGACGAAGACCTTCCTCTCCCTTGTTCCAGCAGGCAGCGGAGGTTGTAGCACTCTCCTCGCGATTCCGGCAGCACAACGGCGTAGTACCGGAAGTAGAGGGGAAATCCCGCAGGGCTTCGCCTTAAGCCGGTGCGAGTATGGTGGAGCTTATGAGAGAGGCTATTAGTGGTCTAGTAATTAGACACACCAATTAGAAGGCTCTAAACCAATTAGAAGGCTCTAAACCGCTGGCTAAAGCAATTAGAAGCTCTAAACCAAAACGGCTCTAAACAGGAGATTAGAGGTGGAAACTGGTGTGCTAGGAGGGAGCCCTCCTTATATAGGTGGGAGGGCGGCCAAGGGAGAGTCCTCCCAAGTCGGCTTGGTGGGGCGCCGGCCAAGGGAGGAACCCTCCTACAATTCGGCCTCCACCAATCCTCCTCTCTTCCCACTTCCCAAAATTGCCGTTTGACTTTCAAACTAGCCGTTTGACTTTTCAATTTAGGATTTAAATAAACCCTTTATTTTGGACAGCAAGAACACCTAGTACATGATGCAATCATTCCAACTTACAATGACACATTCATGTACCCTTCCCCTCGAGCGGACATTCCGGAACATTCTAGAACATTCCCGATGAAAACACCGGAACCATTCCCCAACTCCGAAACGGGACTTTCCTTATATGAATATTATTCTCCGGACCATTCCGGATCTCCTCGTGATATCCCGGATCCCATCCGAGACTCCGAACAACATTCGGTCTCTTTTCTCATAATACCATAACTACTCAAACAACGTCGAATCCTTAAGTGTGTCTCCCTACGGTTCGTGAATTATGCGGACATGATCGAGACACTTCTCCGAACAATAACCAATAGAGGAATCTGGAAATTCATATGGCTCCACATATTTCTACGATTACTGCATCGAATGAACCACTTACATACGATACCAATTTCCCTTTGTCTCACGATATGTTACTTATCCGAGGTTATGATCGTCGGTATCTCGCATACCTAGTTCAACCTCGTTCGATAAGTACTCTTTTCTCGTTCCGTGATATGTGATCCCTTGTGACCCAGTCACATGCTTGCAAGCTAATTGGATGACATTTCACCGAGAGGGCCCAGAATATCTATCCGTCATATGGATGGACAAATCCCACTCTTGATCCATGTGTTTCAACCAATACTTTCCGAACACTCAATGCCACCTTTATAACCACCCTGTTACGGTGTGGTGTTTGATGACATCAAAGCATCCATCCAGTAAAGGTGATATGCATGATCTCATGGTCGAAGGAATTAGGTTACTATGTATCAGAAAGCATATAGCAATTGAACTATTGAAATGACTTGATCTTTATGCTACGCTTGTCTATAGGAGTATGTCCACCATATCATTCTCCTAACGATATGATCCTGTTGTTAATAACATCTCTATGTTCATGATCAGGAAACCATGATCATATATTAACCAACAAGCTAGTTTAACAAGAGGCTTTACTAGGGACTCTTATTTTAGTTTACAAATCACACAAGTATTAATGTTTCCGGTTAATACAATTATAGCATGGTATGTAAACATTTATCATAAGTGTGAAGATATGATAATAACCACTTTATTATTGCCTCTTTGGGCATATCTCCAACAGTCTCCCACTTGCACTAGAGTCAATAATCTAGTTTCAAACCTTTGTGTTTTCAACACCTATGGCTTTCTGGTGTTGTATGTACACGATTGCTAGTGGTTAACTGATCTCCGGATCTGACACTTCCAGGTCCGTGTGTAATTGCATGTCTTTGCGTCTCTACGCATCACTCATTCTCTAATGAGATGGCTTCGTACAAATTTGGTCCTTTGGTGTGACCTTTAGTTCTTTGGGGTTAAAACATGTTGATAATATTGTCGTACAATATATCTTCATAGTACTATCCCACTGTGAACTACACCTAGTTTGATAACAAACTACTTGACACAAATGCCCTCTTTTGCTGCTATAATAGCAGTCATATACTTAGCCTTTTGTTGAAGTATCTGTCACAATGTCTTAACTTTGGAACTCATCCAAATCCATTATGGAACTCACTTTCCATTATATTGTGCCACCCTCAATTTAGATTGAGATAAACTTAATTTGTACTTTGTGACAAAGCTAGTATCAATGTAGTATTTTTACAATGAACTAACCATCTATTTGTCACTTCTACAAATAATATACTCTTAGTTCTTCCAAAAGATCATAAGAATATCCTTACTATTGTCCAATGATCATCTTACAAATCATTCTGGTATATGCTCACAACATTTAGAGCATAGGACATATCTGGATTTGTACATATCACAGTATGATTGATATAAACATTCTTTGTGATTTCATACATCAAGTATCAATCTATACTTGAATCTTTGTTTCACTTACCAAGTGCCAATACACTTGAATATATCATCAACATTGAACTCTTTCAATCCTTTCTGTGCAACAAGAACCTTTTCTTGTAGTTTCTATATTGAACTCATTCAATATCTTGTCTATGTATTTCTGGCACAACCATATTAGCGTCTATTGATGCCAAATATTTGGGTTTTGCCTAAGTCTTTCATCGGGATGAAATTCTTAATATGTGTTAATAAAAGATACATTATTTCCAATCAACAATATGTCTTCCACATAATGTATTAGAAACATGTCTAAGCGCTCCCACTTAATTTCTTGCAAATGCAAGCATCTTCATTGTCTCCGATGAAATTAAACTCTTTTAACAGTTTCATCATAGTGAAGATTCCAACTCCGCTATGCTTACTTCAACCATTGAAGTTTGCATATGCTTTTAGCATCCTTTGAATTAACAAAACCCTTTGGACCGTGTCATGCACACGTCCTAGGTAACCATTCTATTAGAAGAACTTGTTTTGTTTATTCTACTACCACATAACAAATTATATGTAGTGGTTGCTACATTAATCCGTCTAGACTAAAAATCGCTATGAAAGATCAAATCTTGTCATATACAACCTTTGAACATTGTTGTGAACTCTTTCCCAACATGTCGACTATTTCATAGATGTGAAACATCCATGTCTACTTCTTTATAGATCCAAACACAACTGCAAGGTCTTACACCTTTTCGAGGGTCCTTCAAGTTCAAAACTTGATTTCGTGTATGGAACTATCACGGATTATATGGCTTCACGCCAATGGACCGAGTCAGGGCCCATCATCGCTTCTTTGCATGTAGTAGGTTCATTATTCTCAAATAATGATTCAACCCTCAAATCTTGGTATTTGATTGTTCATCCGACCTACTTGTTTCAATAGAAACTTAGACCTCCGTGATCACAACCTTTGAGGCACGTGAGCCATGAGCATTATTCTTTGCCTCGGAACACTTTTCGGTCTTGCGCAACTTTGCACATATAGCTAAGGTTCTTTTAACCTTATCAAAGTTCTATTGTCCTCCCACTTAACTTTTCACGAAAAATTCCTTCTCAAAGAAACTTGACGTTCTAAGCGACAAACACTTTTGTCTCCGGTGTTTATGGAGGAATACTTAACAGTAATACAAAGACAGGTTTATCCGACTTTGGTTGCAAACATCTTTCTTATGCATAGCATACCAATGTTTAAGAAAGGACTACTTGGGTTTTATCCCAAACCATAACCTTATATGGTGTCATTTCAGCGGATTATGATGAAGCTCTTTTCAGTGGAAAAAACGGTAATCTCTAAAGCTTTTAATCTTTAAAATATAATGGCAGTTTTATGAATTATACCTTTGATCTTACCATGTCAAACAAGGTTTAATTACATATCTCGAATGCTCCATACTCTTATGGTGTTTGGAAATGCAAATCCAGAACTATTCCATAAATCTTAGGTATTATGCTAAACTTGTAACTTAAATATCTTCCTTTATGATCTTATCATAAACTATTCATATTCTTGTTACAATGATTTTGCACTTCATCTTGAAAGTCTTTGAACTTTTCAAGTGTTTCATACTTTATCCTTATTAAGTAAATATTCATATATTCACTCAAATTTTCGGAGAAAGCATATGAAGTTGAAATTCATCGCTCTTGACTACACATAATGGACTTTGTACAACAATATGTACAAGTTCAAATAAGCTAGTCATTCGTTCCCTTTTGGCCTATGAACGAAGTTTTAATTATCTCTAGGAAAGTTTCACAAACGTCATTTGATCAAAAATCAAAAGACTCCAAAATTCCATCCACATGGAGTTTCTTCATGTTTTCTTTCCAATATAATTTAAACTGCGATGTCACTTCCTAAGTGATCTTTCAATCAATTTGTCTTTCGACATTTTTAGCACTTGTTTTATGGATGTGATTTTTCCAACGAGATTTGTGAATCATCCATCTTTTATGGATTACGGCAATTATTTGAACAACCCTTTTGTTCTCATAATACCTGATAAAACAAATCTTGAAGGCAAGTTTTGATGTTTTAACGATCAACACAATAACCCTTTATTTGTTCTCGATGAACATCATCACATATTCTTTTGCTAGTTACTTAGGCCATTGTAGTTCATGAATTGTGTTGTTTCGTATGACGATTCATACCAACAAATTCAGTATCAAATACTTAAGAACCACATTGTTTAATAAGCAAAGAATATAGCCATAACACATATATCATCTATACACTTAAACTAAACAATTCTAGTCTTTTCTTTTCTGCCATATACTTATGAGATTCTCTTTCAGTATTTCCTTTTCTGTTTGAAAGAATCTATCAACATCAATAGTGGAGTCATACTTATGACACATAGTCCAAAGCGTGTATAGTTAAATACCAATGTCTTTGAATTTGCACTTTGAAGTAGATCACCATTATCAAATATTTGGTGTTCTTTCAAATTCCTTTCTTTAGTAATCTCTTGGTGTAGTAAACATTTTACCTACATCAAATATTCACCCTCATCATGGACTTATCCATGATCTAGCTACTTTTAGCTTGTAACGGTGAATCGCGAGTATAATGTTGCTCTCCAAAACCTTTTGGAAGATTAGGACAACTAGTGTCTCCAACCTTTTGCAAATTCTCATCAAATATGAGAACATGACTTTTGCCATATTATACTCTATCATGTTGTAACCAAAACTTTATTTCAGATATCACAATATCTTCCACACATCATGGTTTCTGAAACAACTCTTTCAGATCCTAGATAACCTTGATATTAAGACAATCCTTTGAATATCAAGAATCATGGAGACAAACATGATACTTAAACACTAACACTTGGAATTGTCACTCTTGTTTTAATACTAATTATTAAACTTTATGGAGTAACCGGAAATTACTGAAAGTTTGCAATAGGACTTTTAAACTTTTAGATTAACACTTCAAAACAATACGATACCAGTTCGTAAAGTAACTAACCAGAATTCTATAGTTCTATCATCTCAATTAAAACTAAGCGCAAGGTGGTAAACGGATGCCAAGGACTACAACAACTATGCAAATTCACTTTGATTTTAGTTTATGATAAATTGAGTTCTAATTAATAATTAAATTAATCTAGGTGAACTCCCACTTAAAACAACATCCCTCACATTGTTTTAGTGATCACATGAACCAAATCCACCACATCAAAACCGATCATCACGAGAGTTGATATGGTTTCAATGGCGAACAATCAACATGTTCATCATATCTACTATATGACTCATGCTCTACCTTTCGGTAATCCGTGTTCCTGAGGCCATGTCTGTACATGCTAGGCTCGTCAAGATCAAACCTTAGCTACCGCATAAGCAAATCTGGCTTGCTTACGTTGTATTCACCCGCGGAATCAAAGACACCCGATCATCACGTGGTGCTTGAGCGACAAGCTTTGGCAACGGTGCATACTAAGGGTGAACACTTTAGAACTTGAAATTTATGTGCATGAGGGATCATCTTATAATGCTACCGTCGTCTACTAAGCAATACAAGATGCATAAAGGATTAACATCACATGCAATTCATAATATGTGATATGATATGGCCTTTCTTCTTTGTGCTTCCGATCTCCATCTTCAAACGAACATGATCTCCATCATCAGGCATAGCATCAAGGTCAATGACGCTTCTTCATGGTTGTGTCCACCAGCTTCAACTATTACAACTACTTTGAATAGACACGCAGGTCTTAACAAAATTAAAGACAACCATATGGCTCCGCCGTTGCCAACTTACAATAAGGAACATTGCATACATCAAATATAATCACAATCATGGCCATATCACATCATCAGACACACCTGCAAAACAAAGTTAGCCTCTACTTTCTTTGCATATTTTACGTGGTTTGGGGCTTTCAATAAGTGTCGTTCTAACTTACGAACAAGAACCACAACATTGATACTAGCATTGTTGATTACCCGTTGTAAATTGGATCTTAACTATGCTAGGAGAAAGCACCGCAGAGCCACTTATGCAATACAAGTTGCATGTCAGCGTGGAGCAAGTCTCATGAACGATGTCATGTAAGGTTAGCCCGCCGCTTCATCCCAACATACCGCAAGATGCAAAGTACACAAAAAGCAATCTACAATAAAAGCATCAACGCCCACAATGACCATTGTGTTCTACTCGCAACAGATCTACATATAGACACGGCTCGATACCCTTTGTAGGGGTTAAGCATGGAAAACAAAAATTTTCTATCGCATACAAACAAACAAGCCAAGATCTATCTACTAGATTGTAGCAACGAGTCGATAGTGGAACTCACCCTCGAAGATTCCAGCGGTTAACGAGAGCAGAATCTCGTGGGGGATGAAGTCGTACTCTTTCCGATCTCAAGATCGCGAAGACGATCCTTCAGCCACGTTCAGCAGCGCTCCCGATCGGTCACTGCGTTAAATTTTCGGCGAAGACCTTCCTCTCCCTTGTTCCAGCAGGCGGAGGTTGTAGCACTCTCCTCGCGATTCGGCAGACAACGGCAGTGGTAAAGTAGAGGGAAATCATGAGCTTCATTAAGCCGGTGCAGTATGGTGGAGCTTATGAGAGAGGCTATTAGTGGTCTAGTAATTAGACACACCAATTAGAAGGCTCTAAACCAATTAGAAGGCTCTAAACGCTGGCTAAAGCAATTAGAAGCTCTAAACCAAAACGGCTCTAAACCGGAGATTAGAGGTGGAAACTTACGTGTGCTAGGGAGCCCTGCCCTCCTTATATAGGTGGGAGGGGCCAAGGGAGGAGAGTCCCTCCCAAGTCGGCTTGGTGGGCGCGCCAAGGGAGGAACCCTCCTCCAATTCGGCCTCCACCAATCCTCCTCTCTTCCCACTTCCCAAAATTGCCGTTTGACTTTCAAACTAGCCGTTTGACTTTTCAATTTAGGATTTAAATAAACCCTTTATTTTGGACAGCAAGAACACCTAGTACATGATGCAATCATTCCAACTTACAATGACACATTCATGTACCCTTTCCCCGAGGCCGGACATTCGGAACATTCTAGAACATTCCCGATGAAAACACGGAACCATTCCCCAACTCCGCAGGACTTTCCTTATATGAATCTTATTCTCCGGACCATTCCGGATCTCCTCGTGATATCCGGATCCCATCCGAGACTCAACAACATTCGGTCTCTTTTCTCATAATACCATAACTACTCAAACAACGTCGAATCCTTAAGTGTGTCTCCCTACGGTTCGTGAATTATGCGGACATGATCGAGACACTTCTCCGAACAATAACCAATAGAGGAATCTGGAAATTCATATGGCTCCCACATATTTCTACGATTACTTTGCGATCGAATGAACCACTTACATACGATACCAATTTCCCTTTGTCTCACGATATGTTACTTATCCGAGGTTATGATCGTCGGTATCTCTGCATACCTAGTTCAACCTCGTTACTGATAAGTACTCTTTTCTCGTTCCCGTGATATGTGATCCCTTGTGACCCAGTCACATGCTTGCAAGCTAATTGGATGACATTTCACCGAGAGGGCCCAGAGAATATCTATCCGTCATATGGATGGACAAATCCCACTCTTGATCCATGTGTTTCAACCAATACTTTCCGAACACTCAATGCCACCTTTATAACCACCCTGTTACGGTGTGGTGTTTGATGACATCAAAGCATCCATCCAGTAAAGGTGATATGCATGATCTCATGGTCGAAGGAATTAGGTTACTATGTATCAGAAAGCATATAGCAATTGAACTATTGAAATGACTTGATCTTTATGCTACGCTTGTCTATAGGAGTATGTCCACCATATCATTCTCCTAACGATATGATCCTGTTGTTAATAACATCTCTATGTTCATGATCAGGAAACCATGATCATATATTAACCAACAAGCTAGTTTAACAAGAGGCTTTACTAGGGACTCTTATTTTAGTTTACAAATCACACAAGTATTAATGTTTCCGGTTAATACAATTATAGCATGGTATGTAAACATTTATCATAAGTGTGAAGATATGATAATAACCACTTTATTATTGCCTCTTTGGGCATATCTCCAACAGTGGGATAGGTTCAGCGAAACCGATGTAAACATTGATCTCACCAAAAGACATGATGGTGTAGGTGGTCATGGCTTCCCTAGCCGGAATCCAAGTCTCGTCAAGAACAATGAGAGGGACATCACTGGCGTAGAGGATGCGACCAACGGTGATAGTTTCGCCGATTCTGATTCTTGTAGATTCCGCTCGGAACATAGATCCGAAGCTCACTTGGCCCATGGTGGGTGCCAACTGTCGTCGTATTGATGATAAGTACGCCATGAGGGGGTCCTCGGGGCATGCGGAAGAGAGGGGTGTGATACGTACGGTGTTCCGGGACGATGAGCGCACAAGTTTACCCAGGTTCGAATCCGTCGGCTTTGGACGGATCCTACTCCTGCTAGCAATCTAGTAATACAGCAGAGCCGGAATATGGGTTACAAGGGTTCGCCTGTACGAGTTGAGATTGTAGACTATTTCGGGTGCCCTAAAGGCTCTCCCTATGACGTCTTATATAGATATTCGGCCTAGGGTTTACAGGAGAGATTTCTCCGGCTACAACTAAGAGTCGGTTACAGAGTACATCTTGAACTACAAGTAACACTATGGGCCTATGTCGGTAAGTCTTCTCAGCCTTCCCGTAGCCGGACTAGACTCCGTCTTTTCTCCTTGACTGGGCCGCCCATGAAGCAAAGCTCTAACTCAAAGTGGGCCACCCTGGTCAGTGAGGAACGCTAAGGATACCCGGAAAGTATATCCCCAACAGGCGCCAACTATACGGCCGGAAAATTTATTCCAGACGTATAGTTGGTTGTTGAACTCTCTGTCTCCTTTATTCCCTTCTGGTTTTCTTCTGGTATTATTAATATTTCCCAAATAAGCTATTTATGTTGTTTTTGACTCCTTTTCTCCTTAGTACAACTGCTCCAAGAATTGTATCCATTGGATCCATCATTTGTCCTGATCCTGGTGAAAATGGACATAAAATGTGAGCGCGAGTGTCGTAAAATACCAAGGTCCTACATCTACAATGCAAAATAATAATGTAAACATGATGCAAATATGCACTCATCAACTTCCCCAAGCTTAGACTCTTGCTCGTCCCAAGCAAGTTTAGCTTAATGGATGTGATCCTCATATTCATGAAGCTAAGTTGATAAAATAAATGAGGCACTTGCAACATGTGTTTATCATATACGATGCATAGGAATGAGTTCATGAATAGTACCTCACTCGAACCATCTGAATAATATTAGCAGGTTTCCACACCTTAGTAATCAACAATTCACAAAAGATGAATCTCAACATAGTGTAAAAGTATCCGGTTCAACGGAATGAGTTAGCGAGGTAGTCCCAAGTGTTTTAGGATCAACGTACTTGCTTGGGATTCAAAATCTCAAAAGTGCCTCTTTGCCATACTACAATATAGTGGTACATTCCTATTTGCTCTTTGCACACTCGCTCTTTTTCTCCTTTATTTTCTTCTCTTTTGTATATATGCTCACACATTTGTTTAAGTGGTGTGCAAAGGAGCTAGCCATACATTTCACTTCATGTAGGAATCCAAAGTTTAACGATCTCAATTATCAAATTCCAATTGTATATGAAGCATTCTTATGACTTCAAGATTCTACCTCGACTTGTTCTCGCTCTATTCTGATAGCACTTTCATTTTCCTTTGTTCAAGGTTTGTTTTTCAACTCAATTGCATAGATAGTTTTTCTTTGTAAATCAAACCGTAGACTTACAACATATTGACCAAATTATCTTTTTATGTTCCATTAATATCAATGGTGTGGAAGACTCCTACTACTATCATCAAGTGCAAGTAAAATTATACTCAAGCCATTCATATATCCAATAAAACAAACACAAACTCAATATTGCTCCATATATAATAATAAACTCAGAATTTCATAAAAGGATCGACTATTCCTAAAGGGAATTATAATGATGCAAACTTTATTGCTAGTTTAAACTAATGTAAAAATAGTAATAAAACTTATAAGATAGATTACAAGGTCTTAAAGATCTCCCCAAGCATGGAATCAAGCCAAGCGGGATCAAATAATCCCTTGCGATTATTTGATACCGTGATTATTGTAGATCACTGTGGCGCCATGGCATGTAACACCGCAGTGCGTGATGACCCACAAGTATAGGGGGTGTATCGCAGTATTTTTGAGGGAAGTGAAACCCAATTTTTTGATTCGACACAAGGGGAGCCAAAGAATATTTATAAGCCTTAACAACCGAGTTGTCAATTCAGCTGCACCTGGAAACAATCTTGCTCACAGCATTTATCAGTAGCAACAGTTTTGTAATAGCAATAGCAAAGTAATAGCAGTAGTAAAAGTAAAGACAGTAGTAACAATTGTAGTAAACAGTAGGATTAAAGCGCGGTAGGCATAGGGATGGATGGACGGGCGTTGCATGGACAAGACAATTCATATGGCAATCAAGGCATAGGACATTTGCAGATAAAGAAGATAAAGCATCCAAGTACTAAATAATCATAGGCATGTGTTCCATATATAGTCATACATGCTCGCAATGAGAACTTGCACAACATCTTTTGTCTTGCCAGCCCGTTTGCAGCGGGGCCTCAAGGGAACTACTGGCAATTAAGGTGCTCCTTTTAATAGAGCACTAGAGCAAAGCATTAACACTCCATGAACACATGTGATCCTCACATCAAAGCCATCCCCTCTGGTTATCCTGATTATTGTCACTTCGGGGCATTTGGATCCGGACAACAATATGTGTATACAACTTGTAGGTAAGACCATAAACAATACTATCATAATGAATCAATAACATGTTCAGATCTGAAATCATGGCACTCGGGCCCTAGTGACAAGCATTAAGCATAACAAGTTGCAACAAAGTCAAAAAGCACTAATAATAGATACTAGGCACCATGCCCTAACAATCAGATGCCATTACATGAATGATCGCATCCAATCCCTACCATCCCCATAGCCTACAGCGGGGGATTACTCACTCATAGATGGGGGAATCATGGATGGTTGATGGAGAAGCGATGGTGATGATGATGGCAATGATCTCCTCCAATTCCCCGTCCCGGCAGGGTGCCAGAACAGAGTTTCTAGTTCTGAATCACGGAATCTGGTGGTGGCGGCGCAATGGAACTCTTTCTGGAAAAATGTCGAACCCCCCTGGGTTTTTAGGTCAGGAGGCATCTTATAGGCGAAGAGGGAGGCCGAGGGGGTGACCTAGGCGGCCACACCACCCCTTGGCGCGGCCAGGCCTAGCCCGCGTGGCCAGGTGGTGTGGGCGCCTCGTGGCCCTCCTCCATCTCGTTTTCTGGCTCCGTGAATCTTCTGGTGAAATAGGTTTTTTGGCATATTTTCCGGGATTTTTCCTAATAGTTGATTTTCTGCACAAAAACTAGACACCAAGGTAATTCTGCTGAAAACAGCGTCAGTCCATGTTAGTTGTATCCAAATCACACAAGTTTAGAGGAAAAACAATAACAAAAGTGTTCGGGAAAGTAGATACGTTTTGGACGTATCAACTCCCCCCAAGCTTAGCTTATTGCTTGTCCTCAAGCAATTCAGTTGAAAACTGAGTGTGATAAAAGAAACTTTCACGAACACATTTGCTTCATAAGATGTATATATTCTCAGCATATGATCAACTACTTAGGCAATTCATAATAAAGAGTATGCAACTAAGTTTACTTAATAATCATTGCAAGCTATGAAGAGATTCTAACTCAAAAATAGTAAGTAGCATGAAGCATAAACATAAGCAACATTGCAATTATCATAGTGGTATCTCGCTTGCCTTTGATTGTAGAGAAAACATAAATGCCAAGGCACCTCTGAAGTTCAAGTGAAGACTAGAAGTAAAGATATCAAAGATACAAGCATCAAAGTCATGACACAATTAATCCAAATTTTGAGACAAGCATATTACACTAAGAATGACAACTATGCTCTCAAGAAAGTGCTCATAGAATAGGTGGTGACTCGACAAGGGAATGAAAAAGGTTTTGAAAAGTTTGAAAGATTTCCAAATGCAGAAAGTATGGTACTCATTAGCTTTGAGCTCTCATTGCCCCTATGATAAGCATCTTTAAATGGTTAAGGTGCAAGTGAGGTCCAATACGAGTTATATGCTTGACAGACCATAAACTGGAAATCTCATGTCCCTTGAGTACAAGGTCCGCTCCAAATGCTACTCAACTTTAGTTACCGGTAAGTTCTTGTCATAGTAAATACATGTGTATCATAGAGAACCGCCAATGGAGTACCCCTTGCCTGATGATATGAAAGAATCCCCATATCAAAATGACAAGGCAAGCTGACAATGAGCATCTCAACAATATTCTTATTTACCATGGGAAAATGGTGCTTTTTCTCTCTTTCCTATTTTCTCATCATCTTTTTTTATTTTTCTCAATAACTATTTCTCTCTTTTTTATAAGAAGAATGCTTCATAGATTGCTCATTATGGTTACGCTATAGGTTTCCACCATGATTAGGCATGGATTAGACCAGCCGCCCAGGTATTTCTCTAACACACATACATAACTCCATGGACTTACAAGCTCCCCTTTTATTTCACACCGACAACATTCGTAAACAAAAGAGTATGATATCAACTGGGTATATATTTACAAGTGTTGAAAGTGTTCCCCGTGACAACACGGTTCTGCTAATCCCCAGCCTATAATTTGCAAGCATATAACTTTCATGGACAGTCACAATGGTTCGGGTTTATTAAGTGCAAGAAATAAAGTGTGCCATCAAGTTCATGAGAGCTTTACTAACTAACTTTCTCACAACAAGCAAACATTTTATTCAGAAGAAAATAAGGCATATTGAATATGCACGGAAAAGCAAATGATGCTAATAGATAGGTATGGTGGACACTTTTGGCAATATTGGTTTTGGGGAGTTGGAAACACGAGTAGAGCTCATACTCAGTGCAAGTGAAGGCTAGTAGTAGTAAGGGAGCGACAAACAAGAGAGCAATAACTGTCATAATCATGCTTGCAACAAAATAGGACTAATCATGGCATGAAAGTGATTCAAGACCCCTGAGGCAAAATAATTCATCGAGGATTAACTGATTATTGTTCCAGTCATATGCATGCGTGAGCATGTGCCAAGTCAATTCAAGTGAAACATTCAGAGGAGGATACCAAAGTGTCATACCAAGTTATGAATAGAACAATGCAAGCAAACATTCATATGACATGCTACAAACCATTAGCAAGTTGGAGCTAATCATAAGAAAGCAAGAACAACTAAGCATCCATAAATAACATACACCTTACATGAACAGACTAAGCATGCCCACAATGATGAGTATATGTAAAAAAAATGAAAACAAATAGAGTTTGTTACTAGCCTCTTACCACACCTCAAGTTGTCATTAATCTTCATTATTGCCTTTCATTTGTGTGGCTTGAATAATAACATGAAATCAAACTCCACTGAGGACTCCTGAACCCTGCAACAAACTTCACAAAACCAAAGAAGAACAGAAAATATTTTTGGTGTTTTTGATTTTTAAAGGCAACAACTAAAAGGAAGAACAAGCAAAGCAAAATCTTTTTGGGTTTTTCGAATAATCAAAACAAAGCAAAAAGGAAGAAGCAAACCAAGGCTCAAAAGACAAAGAAGCAAACAAAGAGAAACAACAAAAATATTTTTGGTCTTTTTGTGTTTTGGAAAGCAAAAGTAAAGAAAGAACGAAAACTAAAAAGAGAATGAAACATGGATATACAAAGTACCGACCAAACATGGTATGTAGAGTAGTGTGATGTCGGTGTACCTCCCCCCAAGCTTAGGCTTTTAGCCTAAGTGGCTATTAATCCCAAGCTAGCCAAGATGGAGCGCCTCCGTAGTACGGCGAGGAGGTGCCCTCGTCCTGATACGAGCTTGAGGACGCCCCAACGTAGTGTGCAGAATAGTCGTAAGAGGGCACATCCCCCTGGTGCTGCCCGTGGAAACCAAGCAAGCGGAGCTGCTCGTCCACCTCCTCCTTGGAACGTGACCATGGCCTCCTATAAATACTGAACAAAGTAGATTGTGGCAAAGGAATTTCCCTCTTGTCTCCGTCAGTAAACAACATCCTGTATACTAAACCCTCCATACTAGAGTCAGCAGTGACAAAGTGATGTGTTTTTCATAGCAACAAGATCAAGCCTTTGTGGTGTCAACACGGTATCATTAGGATCCACATAAAGTTCTAAAGCAGCAACCATACATGAGGCAATAATGCCCCCAGAAATAGGTCCTCTGGCGGCTAGGCGGTGAGCAATGAGAGAGCAAAGATTATACTTGGTATCATTATTAAGTGCAGCAGCGAGGAAGGCCAAATGATAATTAGAAATATTACTAGTGTTATCCCCACCAAGAATGCTAGTGGCAAGATAATAGGCAAAATATCTAAGAGCTGGGAGTTGGATGTTCCTTATCTTCCCGCGCTGAGCCGCGCGGTCTTCATCATTTGTCACACTTCGGTAGAGCTCCAGCAAATCAGCGGGTCGACCTTGGATTTTTTTCACTGTCCTAGTCATGCCTATGCCTACAATGCTGCAAAATCTTTCCAATGGCATGGTAATAGGCAGATTATAAATCTTGAACGAAACAGTTGACTGATAAGGGGTGTTAGTGAAAATGAAACTCTCAACGAAAGTTTTGGTGAGCCTGGCATATTTATCACTCTCATCTTCCATATAGGTGGTCAACCCAACCCTCTGAACAAGAAGTAAGAACTCATCGAGGATTCCTACAGCTTGCAAAAAGGTAAAACAAGGGAAGGTAGATGGGTGAGCATCTCCCTCGTCTCCCTCATTTCCAAAGCATGGTGCAATAAGATCTTCATTATATGAAGGCCTAAACTGAGAGGCTGATCTTGAAGGGCTTGCCCTCCTGGGTGTGTCCCTCTCAAATATTTCTCCAAAAGTGTGGTTGTTCATCTTTGATATTCTGAAATTGAAACATCCATTACACAAGTGATTGCAAAGTGATACATAATGAAGGGAACTACTTATGGGGACTTATAATAAGCCTAAACATGCATCAAAACAATATCTCTAAGCATTATACAAGCTTACAAGCTCACATAACATGTCACCTACAGCAGCAAAATACTCAAGATATAAACCACTAAACACAAATCTACTTGGACAAGCGGAGGAGTCACATACTAGAGAACAAATGCTCCAAATTTCAGCAGCAAAGATGGGCTGAGCAAGGAGATCGAAAAATCATGGACAAGAACAGCAAGAACACGATTTCGAGCAATGAACTGGTGTTTTCTCGGGAGAGAGAAGGAAGTGGCAAGTGAGAGAGTGAGTGGAGGGCCAGAGGTGTCCCACACCATGTCCAGGCGCGCCCCTGGTGTGGCCACGCTACCAGGTGGTGTGCCTGCCTGGTGGGCCCCCTGGTACACTCTAGGCACTTCTCTGCCCCTTTTTTATGTAAAAAATTAATATAAATTTTATGGAATTTTTCAAGACACTTTATTTTTGAGCAATTTTCAGGTAATGATGGATGATTTTCTGACAGAAAGATTTTTTTCGGAAAGACACAAAAGCAAAACAAAACTAAAACTTCAGAAGTTCTAAGACACTCTAATAAGCAAGCTACTAGCAACAGAAAAGTAAACTAAGTGAAGGCAAAATCTAAAATGGATAAAATAAAAGTAAGCAAAGATAATCATGGTGAAAACATTGTTTTGTTCATTAAAATCCCTTTGTTAACAAGGTTGATCAGGTCTTGTTACCAAAACAATTTTATATGAAACAAAACTTTGTATTCCACTAATGATTATGTTACCTCATCCTTGATAGCAATGGTCCCAATCATAATAGTTTCATATTTTTCTCGAGGTATGGGACAATGTATTTCTCCAACTTGCATGCCCTCAACATGTTCAATTGAATTTAAGCCATATTCCTATCAATTTTCTTGGGGAAATAGACAGTATGCTCCTTGTCATTAACATTAAAATTCATTAACATTAAAAGTCACTTTTTTAATAGAGCATGGAATAGTTGGAATCCCTATGTCTCCAAGTTTCTTTGGAACCTTACCATTAAAGGAATAATTGGCAAGCAAAGTAGAAATTTCTTCATTAGGGATCTTCCTTTTATTTGAGACAATATCCTTCATATACTTTGAATAAGGAGGCAGTTTAATAGCATCAGTCAAAGGAATTTGCAAGAATAAAGGTTTCATCCACTCACAAAACTTATTATAGTGTTCATCTTCCTTTGACTTGTGTTTCTTATCAGGGAAAGGCATAGGTTTTTGGACCCAAGGCTCTCTTTCACTACCATGTTTATTAGCAACAAAATCTTCTTTAGTGTATTTAGTATTCTTAGTGTGCGTTTCAGGTTCTTCTTCAACTTTTTCATTATCAGGAGCATCGTTTTCCTCATTACCAATTTCATTTTCAGCATCAGAGACAGATATACTATTAGGATCTTTAGCAGGTTCAGAGGATTCTACAATAGTTTTATGTTTCTTTTTCCTTTTCTTAGGAGAAGTACCACTATTTTCAATTTGTTGAGAATCCTGCTCAATTCTTTTAGGATGCCTCTCAGGATATAGAGGATCCTGGGTGGCAGCACCACTTCTAGTTCTAATTTCATAAGCATGTTTTTCTTTAGCAGCATTAACTAGAAAATCTTTTTGTACCTTAATAAGCTGATCAATTTGAGTTTGAACCATTTGAAAATGTTTAACAAGCATTTTCACATCATTAGATGTTCTTTCCACAATATCCTTCAACTCAACAATAGCTCTAGAGTTTTCCATTAAATGATTTTGCACCCTTTTATTAAAATTATCTTGCTTAACAATAAAAACATCAAATTCTTCTAAGCATTGATCAGGAGGTTTAGAGTAAGGAATATCACCTTCATCAAAATGTTGGAGAGAGTGTACCTCAATAGTGGATGAGTGGGAGATTGGCTTACATAATTCTTCTATAGGAGGTAAATTCTTAACATCTGCAGCTTTAATTCCCTTCTCCTTAAGACATTTCTTAGCTTCCTTCATCACCTCATCATTTAGTTCAATAACTCCCCTCTTCTTTGGTTTTGGTGTTGGTGTTGGCTCAGGCATAGTTAACTCGGGTGTAGTTGACTCAGATGAAGTCCAGTCTTCATAATTCTTGCTTATTTTAGCCATTAATTCCTCAGATTCTTTGGGAGTTCTATTCCTGAAAACACAATCAGCACAACTATCCAGGTATGTCCTAGATTCTTCAGTTAGTCCATTATAATATATATCAAGAAACTCATTCTTAAGTAATGGACATCCAGCCTGTGCATGAATCAAAGCACAAAACCTTTCCCATGATTCAGGCAATATCTCTTTTTCTCCCTGTTTAAAATCAAAAAGTTCCTGCAAAATAGCATGTCTAGAACTAGGAGGGAAATATTTCCAAAGGAAGGTACTAATCAAGCAATCAGGGCTATCAATAGATCCAGGAGGTAAATTATTAAACCAAGTTTTAGCTTCTCCTTTCAATGAAAAAGGAAAAATCTTAGCAACAAAGTAGGTGCGCATCTTAATATCATCAGAAAACAGGCCACTCATGGTAGAAAGCTCAGTCATATGTGCTACTGCACTTCCATTCTTAGTTCCACAAAAAGGTTCTTTCTCAACAATGGTTATGTAAGATAGATCAAGATTCATAATCCTTATCTTTAATGTTTATGGGAGATGTAGCAAACTTAGAATTAGGAGATAATTTAGGTCTAACAGTATATTTCTCAAGAAGACTCTTAATAGCACTTTTATCATGAGTGTTTTGACATTCTTTAATAAATACATCGGTCATCTCTATATAACCGTCTTCAATATCATAGCTCTCTCTAGACTTAGGTGAACTGACAGGTGTAGTAGTTTCTTCATTAGGAGTTTCAGTATTTCCAGCCATAGTTCTAGCAGTCGTAGCCTCTAGGAAAGGACCTAATGAACCACTCTTATCAAGCACAGTAGAAGCAGCATCATAAGTATTAGAAGTTTCAGATTCAGCAGTAGTAGCAGTATGTGTAGCATGTGTATGTGGTGGTGTAAGGAGCTTACCCATAACAGATGGTGAATCAAGAGCGCAGAGGTGTTCATAACCGTACCTCTTCTTGTAGTGGATGGTAATATAGGAACTTTTCCATCACGAGACTTACCCATGATGAATGGAGGGTAGCGAGCAATAGTGATTCCAAGTGAACTTGATAAATAGAGCTATGCTCCCCGGCAACGGCGCCAGAAATAGTCTTGATGACCCACAAGTATAGGGGGTGTATCGCAGTATTTTCGAGGGAAGTGAAACCCAATTTATTGATTCGACACAAGGGGAGTCAAAGAATATTTATAAGCCTTAACAACTGAGTTGTCAATTCAGTTGCACCTGGAAACAATCTTGCTCACAACAGATTATCAGTAGCAACAATTTTGTAATAGCAATAGCAAAGTAATAGCAGTAGTAACAGTAAAGACAGTAGTAACAATTGCAGTAAACAGTAGGATTAAAGCGCAGTAGGCATAGGGATGGATAGACGGGCGTTGCCTGGACAAGACAATTCATATAGCAATCAAGACATAGGGAATTTGCAGATAAATAAGATAAAGCATCCAAGTACTAAATAATCATAGGCATGTGTTCCATATATAGTCATACGTGCTCGCGATGAGAACTTGCACAACATCTTTTGTCCTGCCAGCCCATTTGCAGCGGGGCCTCAAGGGAACTACTAGCAATTAAGGTGCTCCTTTTAATAGAGCACTGGAGCAAAGCATTAACACTCCATGAACACATGTGATCCTCACATCAAAACCATCCCCTCCGGTTATCCCGATTATTGTCACTTCGGGGCCTTTGGTTCCAGACAACAATATGTGTATACAACTTGCAGGTAAGACCATAAACAATACTATCATAATGAATCAATAACATGTTCAGGTCTAAAATCATGGCACTCAAGCCCTAGTGATAAGCATTAAGCATAACAAGTTGCAACAAAGTCAAAAAGCACTAATAATAGATACTAGGCACCATACCCTAACAATCTGGTGCCATTACATGAACGATCTCATCCAATCCCTACAATCCCCATAACCTATAGTGGGATATTACTCACTCATAGATGGGGGAATCATGGATGGTTGATGGAGAAGCGATGGTGATGATGATGGCGATGATCTCCTCCAATTCCCCGTCTCGGCAGGGTGCCAGAACAGAATTTCTGGTTCTGAATCACGGAATCTGGTGGTGGCGGCGGAACGGAACTCTTTCTAAAAAACGTCGACCCCCCTGGGTTTTTAGGTCAGGAGGCATCTTATAGGCGAAGAGGGAGGTCGAGGGGGTGACCGAGGCGGCCACACCACCCCTTGGCATGGCCAGGCCTGGCCCACGCGGCCAGGTGGTGTGGGCCCCTCGTGGACCTCCTCCGTCTCATCTTCTGACTCCATGAATCTTCTGATGAAATAGGATTTTTGGCATATTTTCCGAGATTTTTCCTGATAGTTGATTTTCTGCACAAAAACTAGACACCAAGGTAATTCTGTTGAAAACAGCGTCAGTCTGTGTTAGTTGTATCCAAATCACACAAGTTTAGAGGAAAAACAATAGCAAAAGTGTTCGGGAAAGTAGATAAGTTTTGGACGTATCAGTGTGTAGCTTCTTGTTGGTATCCTCCAGGGCAGTGATGCGGCTGTAGCACCTCCGCAAATCAGATTGCAAAGTATCCACTCTATCAGCGAGCTTAGTCACCAATGGGAGGAGGTCTTCCTTCTTCTCCATTTCATTGAGACAGTGACGAACTTCAATGCGATGGAGTAACTCCTGCTTCTGATATACCTCCAGTGCCTGCACACGATCCTTGGTCCCGGGGACAGTTTCTTCTTCCTCATCCATAATGGATGGATCGGGGAAGTGGAAACCATACCTCCACTCTTCTTGAGGCTTAACCTAAATACGAGCACCAATGGTTGGCTTCGAGAGTGGTGCCTTCGCTCCTTTGCTAGCACCTGCACCAATATTACATAATTCCTTACGCTTGTGCGGCCTTGGATCCGTGGTGATGAACTTGACCGTCTCCACACGCCCTTTTCCATGCGGCTTGTGATCTTCTCTCTCTTGTTGAGATTTCTTCATTGCTACCCAATCGATCTCCGGTAGATCATAGATGTCACGGCGGATGTAGACGTCAACCACGTTATCATCGGAATTGTTGTTGTAGTAGCTTGGATCGACATACTCCTTGTACCTCGGGTTAAACCTCTCCACCTCCTCATCATCGTCCTCCATGGACGGGCTGCTAGAGCGGTCCCTAGAAGGAGCAACGAGCCCCATGGGTTTCCCACGGCCTGGGACGAGATAGCGCATTGCTAGATTGGTTTCTGGAGATTATGATTAGAGAGAGAGAGAGACAATGACAGTATATAAGGGGGGTCACAGGTCAGTAAAACTTGCGAGAAACACCAAATTGTCGCCCAAGAAAAGAATCTTAGCAAAACAGGGAAAGAAATCACAGATTTGGAAGTGTCCTGCCGCGTAACGACCAACTATATGGGTGCAGCCCGTATAGCTCCCTCCGTATAGTTAGTTCTGGGCAGATATTTCCAAATATCTCGAGTCCAGGTCAATTAAATCACGACTCGGAACTAACAATAACGTTTTTTAGATGAATAATATGAATTAACGAAAAGACAAATGAAAAGTGTCTGAGAGTTTAACGACCAACTATACGGCCCGAATTTTGGCTCTAGTCGTATAGTTGCGACTGTATAGATACAAACACCAAAAATCGAAAGTGTCTGAGAGTTTAACGACCAACTATACGGCCGGAATTTTGGCTCCAGTCATATAGTTGCGACTGTACAGACACAAACACCAAAAATCAAAAGTATCTGAGAGTTTAACGACCAACTATATGGCCGGAATTTGGGCTCCAGTCGTATAGTTGCGATTGTATAGGCTCATATATCGAAAATAATTTCACGACGATGATACAGAGAGTTTAACAACCAACTATACGGCGGGAGCTTCCTCTCCGGTCATATAGTTCTGCCCGTATAGTTGGTAAAAACCCTCAAAACCTCAGAAAAACACAAGGAATCCGAAGGAAAAAATTCAGAAGTAAAATTCGTGAAAACAAATCACTTATTTGGGTAAGAACACTTACCTTGCACTTACCGTTTTCTTATTCAGGGATGAAAATCTCCTCCAACAACAAAGACTTCTTCTCTTTTGGAGGAATTAACCTTAGTTCTTTGAATAATTCTCGTAAACAAAAATCACCAGGACTAAAGTTCTTCTCAACAAGATTGGTGTCTTGCTGGGCAAACATGGACACTGCATCTAATATCTTTATTCCTTGCCTCTGCATAATCTGCAACTCAAATTCTTGAAGTGAAAGAATCCAACGGATCAGTCTTGGCTTATGGTCTTTCCTCTCAAGGAGTTGTTTTAAACCATCACGATCAGTATGAACTCTTACCTTTGCATCAACTATATAGGCACGAAATTTATCACAAGAGAAAAATACAGCAAAAATTTCTCTTTCTTCCTTAGGCTAATTCTTTTGAGCACCATTTAGAGTTCTACTCGCATGATGTATAATATTAAATCTGCGACCAATGTGTTGTCCCAGAGTTACTCCTACATCATCATCACTAGCTTCACATATTAAGTCAAAGGTTGTATCCCAGATAGGTGGTTTAATAATAGGAGCATGGGACAAAGCATTTTTTTAGTTTATCAAAGGCTTCAAGACATTTATCATCAAAATGAAATCTTACTCCCTTTTGCAAGAGGTTAGTCAAAAGTTTAGATATTCCAAAGAAACTTCTAATGAATCTTCTATAAAAACCCACGTGACCAAGGAAACTTCTTATACCTTTAATATCCCTAGGTTGTGGCATTCTCTCTATTGCCTCAATCTTAGCTCTGTCCACTTCAATTCCCTTACCTGATACCTTGTGTCCAAGGACTATACCTTCTTTGACCATAAAATGTCACTTCTCCCAGTTTAGAACAAGATTAGTTTCTTCGCAACGCTGCAAAACTCATTTGAGATTATCCAAGTGAAAGAGCATGTGGGCCCCCGTGTGTGGTTTTGGTAATTAATGACAATCTTTATAGACTAATGTGTGTATTAAGTTACACTTGTAGGAATTGTCCATTGGCATCGCTTGGAGTATGTGTTGGCTCCAAGGTGGAAGATATGAAGAATAAGATGTGTTGTGCAAGCTCAAAATGCGTCATCCCTAGAAGATCTCTTGTTTGATGCTTGCCATCCTCGGCGATCATGGATCGATGAAGACAAGGTCAAAGATGCTCAAGGCAAAGGTATTCTTGATAGGTTTTACCTTTTGTCGGTCTCGTGTTGGTAGTTCAGAGATCGGGTTTAGGATAGATAGTCGTACTATCAAGAGGGGCTCTTGAGTGAGTAACTCGATCATATCGTTCAGAGAGCTCTCAAAACTTTGCATACTTGCATCATCAAATTTGATTGTGTATTTGTTTTATCCATGTGAGTATATAGAGCTTGTGGTAATCTTAATAACAAGCTCTTATTAATCAAAATCGGATCTCCCTTTTATATCTTGTTGCGATTTTGATCTTGGCGGTTTTCCAGATTCTCACCAAGTGAGGTATCTCACATTATACTACTTCATACCTTCTCACTTGGGTAGCTCTTGTTGTCCTCTTTCCAACGCAATTGGATTCGGGTCAATCGGAGTCTCCTAGCCCAAGTTATGAATTTCGGGGTATTTGCCTTTGATTTAAATGGAAAAAGAAAAAGCTTTTTTGGGCCGCGGTAATACCGCCTGCTGCTACCTCTCGCAACTGAGCCGCGTGGCCCATCCCATGTCCCGTCTAGTATCTCGGTCCGGTGCTACCGACCTGGCCCGGTAGTACCGCCCGGGTGGGCTGGTACTACCGATCGGCCCAGGATTCACCCCGCCCAACTCCCAGCTTGCTCCGCTTCCAAGCCACCTCCCCACACATCGCTCCTGCCTTCCCGTGCGCTTGCCCCGTGCCGCTTCGCCTGGCTCCCGCGCTGCTGCTGTGCCGCTTGATGGGCTGCTAGCGTTCTCGGCCCATCTGGCCCTCTGCCGCCTTGCCTCGCTGCGACCTAGTTATCACGCCGCCCAGCGCTAGCTCGCCCGGGCCGCTCCGCTCGCGCCTCCCGCGATTCCCGCGCTCGCTCCTCTACCGCTCGCCCTCTCTCTGGCTCTCGCTCGCGCGCCCGCCTGGCCCTCGATCCCCTGCTCTCGCTCGCTGCCAGCATGCTGCTCTCTCTCTTGCTTTCGCTTGCTGCTGCTGCGCTTTGACCATGGCTTGCAGTAGTACCGGGGATTTATGGTACTACCGGACCGGGCCGTTTTCTGGCCCCAACGGGCAGAAAATCGGGGCCCCTTTAAATAGTCTTCTTCCTCTCTTTTCTAAGTTGCTTATTCTCCTTCTCTTGCTCAAGCTTTGCCTAATATTTGACACATCTTTTAGCTTGATTTCTTCCCTCCCTCTCCATTGATTCTTGCCAATATTTGAGGGGAAGTAAGAGGAGATCCAGATCTATATTTTGACCAAACCAAATCACCTCTTTGTGAGTGAATCTTTAGGATCTAGATCTTTGGGGCATTTTGTGTTCCCCTTTTGTGTTCTTCCTCTCTTGTTTGCCCAAGTGCTTTAGTAGCCTTGTTGGAACTTGAGAGTGAAGATTTGGGGCATCATTGTGGTGTTCTTGCCATTTGCATTAGGTGCATCGGTTTGTGTTCTCTCCAGAGGATTTGGTTGGTGATATTCATTGTTATTTGTCCCTCTTGGGTTCTTGGAACCCTAGACGGTTGTGTGGCCTTTCTGGCGTGTTCTTGGGATCTTCAATTAAGTTGTGAAGCTCCCCAAGATTGAGGCCTTGGTGGCGATTATTGGGAGCCTCCAATTAAGTTGTGGAGATAGCCCCGATCTTGTACGGGTTCGGTGACCACCCTTAAGTGTCACATAGTGGAACGGGTGCTTGTCCGCGTGGTGGGTTCTCAGGAGAATAGGGTGAGGCCTTTGTGGCGTTGGTGTTCTTAGTACCACCCACCCCTCCAATGAGACGTACTCCCTTGTTGGCAGGAACTCGGTAAAATATCGTCGTCTTTGCGTGCCTCGGTTATCTCTATACCCGAGCTCTTTACTTATACACTTTATATTGTGATAGCCATTGTGCTTGAAGTAATCTATTGATATCATATTGTTGCTTGTGCTGCTTAGCATAAGTTGTTGGTGCACATGGGTGAACCTTAGTATATCTAGGCTTTGTGCTTAACAAAATAAAACGCTAGTTTTATTCCACCATTGTTAAGCCCATCTCGTAGAAGTTTTAATCGCCTATTCACACCCCCTCTAGGCGACATCCGTGATCTTTCACCAAGCAACTAGTAAACGGAGTTCCATAGACGGAAAAGTCATCCATAAATACTTCCATTATAACTTCTATAAAATCCGCAAAAATAGTAGTCGTGCATCTTTGAAAAGTAGCTAGAGCATTACATAAACCAAAAGGCATATGTCGATAAGCATGTAAACCATATGGACTAATGAAAATTGTTTTAAGTTGGTCATCCGGATGAACATCTGTTTGAGAAAAACCAGAGTATCTGTCCAAGTAGCAAAAATGAGTGTGGTTTGCTAAAGTTTGGTCTATGAACGATAAAGGATGGTGATATTTCCTATTTTCTTTATTTAATTTCCTGAAGTCTATGCACATCCTATGCCCAACAATAGAGGATAGGTATCAATTCATTGTTTTCATTAGGAACAACAGTAAAACCACCCTTCTTAGGGACACAATGAACAGGACTTACCCATTCACTTTCTTTAACATGATAGATTATACCTGCGTCCAGTAGGCATACAATTTATTTTCTTACCACTTCCTTCATTTCAGGCTTCAATCTTCTATTAAATTCCACAACTGGTTTAGCACCTTCTTCCATGAATATTCGATGGACGGTTATCATGGAACTAATGCCCTTCAAATCATCCATTGAGTACCCAAAGCCCTTGCGATGCTCCTTAAGTATCTTCATGAGTTCTTCTTCTTCTTCTTTTCCTGAAAGTTTAGCACTAATAATAGGAAATTTATTTGTATCATCTAAAAACCTGTATTTAAGATTATCTGGTAGAGTCTTCAACTCTAGGGGGTGGTAATTCCTTGTCCCCTCTCTTTTCTGGCTCTTCAAAAGCCTCATTAGTTGGAGGTCCCAGAATGGGATGTGAATCGAATTCGTCTTCTAGTTCTCCTAGGGACTTGTCCTCCATAACTATTTCTTCATAATTTGGATCTTCATTTATTTCTTCTTCTTGATTACTAAAGAAAAGAGCTGCCATTTCCTCAATACTTTTCTCTTCCTCTTCTTCTCGTATTTGTGGAGGCATGTCTTTAAATTTGAAAAAATGGAATTCCTTTTCCGCTCCCCTAAGCTTAAGAGACACAATCTCCTTTTTGAAATCAACATAGGCACCTATATCACTCAAAAAAATTCTTCCAAATATAATTGGGCAAAGAGTGTCAGCTAGCATATCAACAACTACAAAATCGATAGGAAAGTTTTTATTGCCAATTGTGATAGTTACATCTTAAACTACTCCCATTAGAATTCTAAGATTTTTATTGGCTAACATAATTGTCATATCAGTATTTTCAATTGTAGCCGGTTCTATTTCTTCTTTTATTTCCAAGTAAAAATCATAAGATATAACATTAACTTTGGTGCCAAGATCACATAAACCATAATGCGAGATTTCTTCAAATATGCAGGGAAGAATAGGCTTACCCACATCTTTTACCTTTAGTTTACCTTCAACCAATACGGAAGTCTCTTCATCAAGTTCAACTATGTTACAATGTGCATACATAGCCATAATTGCTTCCTTGGTTACCTCTTCATCTTTGGTTTCTTCCAGATGTTCCACGACTTCTGGCATACTTTCTTGTTCCTTCTTCGCCTGCACTGCTTTGACCTGTTCATATTCAAGAATATGCTTTTGTGCAATGTTAGGGAAAGGCATCTCATGTATTGGTTCTAGGGAGGCTAGTGTTGCTTTATCTTCTCATTTCTTCTCGGGTTTGGGTGGTGGATCATACTTGACCACACCCTCTTTCGGAGCTTTGATATGTTCTGTAAAATCTTTAACAACTAACAACACAAGATCTGAATCCAAATAAAGTTCTTTAGATAATTCTTTAACATGGCCCTTTTTATTACAGTCATGAATGCAATCATGTTCTATTTCTACTCCTCCTTCACTTCCTAGACCAAAATTCCATGAAACTCAATGATCACGAATTCTATTAAGTAAAGCCCAAGCTTTAGCTATAGGAAGATTCATAAAGGTTCCTTCCGCAAAAGAGTCTAGTTCAATTTTATTAGGTTCAATTAAACCGCCATAAAAGATATGTAATAAATACCATTCAGGCAAATTATGATGAGGACATAGACATAGTAAATATTTAAATCAGATATAAGCTCTTACTAGTCCTTCATTAGAACGTTCCCTCCAAGTCATTATAAGAGGCCTGATTCCAAAAGATTTTGACAATGGATAATATTTTGCTAGAAATTGATAGGCTAGATTATCCCAAGTAGTAGTGGCTTCAGGGGGTAGAGATCTATACCATTAGAGAGTTGTACTAGTCAATGTCTGACTAAAAAGTTTAACCCTTACCTCATTAGCAGTATATCCCGTCAATTGAAACATGCCACATATATCTTTGAAACATGCAATATGCTCATATAGATCAGGATCTTCTTCATCTCCAGTAAATTGCTTCTTGTGTAGAATATCAAGTAGTAGAGGATTTATTTCAAACCCCCTTGTCTTCTCATTGGAGTTGTCTCTTTTATAAACATCATAGGGCTTCCCAAAGTAATTGAGTGGGTTAGCACTAGTCATACGCTCAAACTCCATTATGTTGGTGGAAACCTGTAACTCAAAACAAAACTTAGCAAGACAAAAATGAATAAGCAAAAACTAAAAGACCTAGAACGCTTAGCTTCCCGGCAACGGTGCCAGAAAATAGCTTGATGACTGCAAGTGCACAGATCATTTGTAGCTAGTTTTGAAATAAATATATTGATCCCATAGGGAGTAGGAGTCTGAAGTCTAATAATTCTTAGAATAAATATTATGATAGAAATGCTAAATAAAGTTCTAAGTGACAAGATAAAATGCGAGTATTGTGTAAAAAGGTGTTGTGGGGTTTTAGGTATAAGAGCAACAATAAAGTAAAGTAAAACAACTCAATACAGAAAGTAAGTATCGCGTGTGTAAGAGAGATTGGAACTGCAATAGGGAAAAAGCGTTCTTAGGGAGTAGCAGATACACCACTAGCATTATAAGGAGCTAAGATAAAGATTATTATCATGAACATTCTCAACTATGTATGTGTGGGAGGAACTCCGTATTTGGACAAATAGGCAGCGACTACTGCTTATGTCATCCTCATAACCACATCAGTCAGCAATCAACATCAATCGAATTACTGCGCTATTAAGGGATGTAATCATGTAGGACGTATCCCATGGCATGGAAAGTTGATGACTGCAAGTGCACAGATCTAACACATATTGAGAGGCAAATATTGAGAGGTCGACTTCTCTCAACATCAAGATGAAGACAATCTAACACATGGTCACAACGATGAATATCATAATAGACTTTATCTTATTTCAGCCTCATACTAGGGTTTCTCCATCTTCCCAAGAACTAATGATCTACTCAGACATGGAGGTAATCAGCATCATGGCAATAACAATGGGATCTATCATAGATGAACAGAACTTGTATAAATCCACAACAAGTACATAAATTACAACAAGATCTAGACAAGATGTAGATGGGATGGATGGATATGGTGGTGATGCGGTGGTGGATGATGAAGATTGATGCCTTAGCCTCCCGGATCTGCGCAGGGTGAAGATGGATCCCTGGTGGATGAGTTCCCCCTCCAAATTCCTTCCAGGGGTGAGGTTTCGGTGATTTCTAGATGTTCTGTATGTCGTCTCCCTAATCTAGTTGCACGGGGTGAAACTATTTGAGGAGGCGGAGGTGGCACCAACTATACGGCCAGAAAATTTATTTCGGTCGTATAGTTGGTCGTTGAACCCTCTGTCTCCTTTATTTGCTTCTGGTTTTCTTCTGGTATTATTAATATTTCCCAAATAAGTGATTTACGTTGTTTTTTACTCCTTTTCGCCTCAGTACAACTGCTACAAGAACTGTATCCATTGGATCCATCATTTGTCCTGATCTTGGTGAAAACAGACATAAAATGTGTGCGCGAGCACCGTAAAATACCAAGGGCCTACATCTATAATGCAATGTAAAACATGATGCAAATATGCACTCATCAACGTGGGAAGAGGGAGTTGAAGGCTCTCGAGCTGAAGATTCAAGAGATTGACAGGGAGACACCAGGGACACCCAAACATCTTTGGTTGCTGCGACTTTATCTTGACAAACTTGATGAAGATATTAACCAGACAACCGAAGCAGGTTTTTCTATGAGTCTTAAGGCGCTATAAACCCTTCAGGATAACAATGAGTTCATTAAAGAACAAGTGAAAGTGCTGGAGAGGAATAATCTTTTCTACAAACTGTGTGTTAAAGAATTAGAAGCTATCAATCAATCCCTCCGTCTCAGGCTGGTTCGTGAAGAGAAGATACTGCATGCCATGGCGCCACAGTGATCTACAATAATCACGGTATCAAATAATCGCAAGCGATTATTTGATCCCGCTTGGCTTGATTCCAAGCTTGGGGAGATCTTTAAGACCTTGTAATCTATCTTACAAGTTTTACATTACTATTTTTAGTCTTGCATTAGTTCTAACTAGAAATAAAGTTTGCATCATTAGAATTCCCTTCAGGAATAGTCGATCCCTTTTATGAACTTCCGAGTTTATTATCATATGTGGAGCAATATTGAGTTTGTGCTTGTCTTATTGGATATATGAATGGCTTGAGTATAATTTTACTTGCACTTGATGATAGCAATAGGAGTCTTCCACACCATTGGTATTAATGGAACATATAAAGATAATTTGGTCAATATGTTGTAAGTCTACGGTTTTATTTACAAAGAAAATTATCTATGCAGTTAATTTTAAAAAGAAACCTTGAACAAAGGAAAATAAAAAGTGTTGTCAAAATAGAGTGAGAATAAGTCGAGGTAGGATCTTCAAGTCATAAAAATGCTTCACATACAATTGGAATTTGATAATTGAGATTGTTAAACTTTGAATTCCTACATGAAGTGGAATGCATGGCTAGCTCCTTTGCACAGCACTTAAACAAAAGTGTGAGCATATAAACAAAAGAGAAGGAAAGAAAGAAGAAAAAGAGCAAATGTGCAAAGAGCAAATAGGCATATACCACTATATTGTAGTATGACATAGAAACACTTTTGAGATTTTGAATCCCAAGTGAATATGTTGATCCTAAAACACTTGGGACTACCTCGCTAACTCATTCGGTTGAACCGCATACTTTTTACATTATGTTGAGACTCAGCTTTTGTGAACTATTGATCACTAACGTGTGGAAGCCTGCTAATACTATTCAGATGGTTCGAGTAAGGTACTATTCATGAACTTATTCCTATGTACCATATATGATAAACACATGCTGCAACTGCCTCATTTACTTTATCAACTCAGCTTGATGAATATGAGGATCACATCCATTAAGCTAAACTTGCTTGGGACGAGCAAGAGTCTAAGCTTGGGGAAGTTGATGAGTGCATATTTGCATCATGTTTTATGTTATTATTTTGCATTGTAGATGTAGGATCTTGGTATTTTAGGTGCTTGCGCGCACATTTTATGTACTTTTTCACCAGGATCAGGATAGATGATGGTTACAATGGACACAATTCTTGGAGCAGTTGTACTGAGGAGAAAAGGAGACAAAAACAACGTAAATCGCTCATTTGGGAGATATCAATAATACCAGGAAAAAACGAAGTGAACAAGGCGTACAGACGATTTAACGACCAACTATACGGCGGGAATAAATTTTCCGGCCGTATAGTTCCCGCCGTATAGTTGGCACCACCACCGCCTCCTCAAAAAGTTTCACCCCGTGCAACTGGATTGGAGAGATGACATACAGAACACCCAGAAATCGTTGAACCATCACCTCCGAAAGGCATCTGGAGGGGGAACTCATCCACCGGGGATCCCTCTTTGCCCTTCGCAGATCCGGGAGGCTAAGGCATCGATCTTCATCATCAACCACTGCATCACTACCATCTCCATCCACCCCATATTCATCTTGTCTAGATCTTGTTGTAATTTCCATACTCGTTGTGGATTTATACAAGCATGATTCATCTATGATAGATTCCATTGTTATTTCCATGATGTTGATTGCCTCCATGTCTAGATTGATCATTAGTTCTTGGGGAGATGGAGAAACCCTAGAATGAGATTGAAATAAGATAAAGTTTATTATGATATTCATCATTGTGACCATGTGTTAGATTGTTTATTATGATATTCATCGTTGTGACCATGTGTTAGATTGCCTTCATCTTGATGTTGAGAGAAGTCGACCTCTCAATATTTGCCTCTCATGGGACTTGATGGAGGGAACTACTTGTTGGTAGACGGAGGTGTGTTAGCACTTACAGTGACTATACAGCTATTGGCACCCCTTACGTATCAAAGTGGGAACCGAGAAAACTCACGGAACACTATTCATGCCATGGGATACGTCCTACGGGATTAAGTCCCTTAATAGCACAGTAATTTGATTGATGTCCATTGTTGACTAATGTGGTTATGAGCATGATGTGAGCAGCGATTGCTGCCTGTTTGTCCAAATACGTAGTTCCTCCCACACATACATAGTTGAGAATGTTCATGATAATAATCTTTACCTTAGCTCCTTATAATTCTAGTGGTGTATCCGCTACTCCCTGAGAACGTTTTTCCCTATTGCGGTTCCAATCTCTCTTACATACGCGATACTTACTTTCTGTATTCCGTTGTTTTACTTTACTTATTGTTGCTCTTATACCAAAAACCCCCAAAACACCTTTTTACGCAATACTCGCATTTTATCTTATCACTTAGAACTTTATTTGGCATTTCTATTGTAATATTTATTTCAAGAGTTATTAGACTTCAGACTCCTGCTCCATGTGGGATCGATATCTTTATTTTGAAACTAGCTACAAACGATCTGTGCACTTGTAGTCATCACCTGCCAGTCTATGACTTCTTCCTCGAGATCCAGCGACACTTCCGGGTACTTCCCCACAACCTGTCTCCAAACATCATCCTTGTACTTAGCAACTTCATAGCTTTGTGTGAAGGATACCTAGGAATTAAACCTAGGTTAGATATGTTCATCTACTTTTTCACCATCAAGAGAGAGTCCATAGAATCCAAGGAGGAATTGCGGATTTGCGGAACCATTAGTTTTAAGATTCGTCCTCATCGACAATTCCCCGACATCGTTGGTCATGAGTCTTGCAAGAACTCGCAACGAACATATTTTTATGGCCTAGATATCACTTTGGTTAGTCGTCAAGACTCATATCCCTACTTCATCGATGGATCTGCCGTGGAGGCCACCACTTGGAGATCCCAAGGCCCCCTCCCGTCCGACGACGAGGCCTCTCGCACCATAAGGCGGATCGAGTGGCTGGTAGACGGAGGGCCGACCGGCTTGGACCTAGCCATGTGCTGGTTCACAAGGCGGATCAAACCCCTACAGCACCGTGCCAAGCTGATGTATAAGTACTCTAAGGATAGAAAATATCCTATGCGGATTTCTGAGGACAACTTCTCCAATGACTCCATCAAGCTTCGGCTGAAGGACATTGTCAAAGTGAAAGACAGGAAGCGTGGCTTCAAGATCATCTTTGACATGTTCGAATGCAGCAAATGCTCAAAGGTAACTATGTTTCCTTTGTTGCTTTACATATATATTGTAAGGCTTTCTGTCTTGAATGCGTCACTCATTTGATGGCCTCCCAAGTCTATGATCCAAAGCTAAAGGATATCTAGGTTGTGTCCGATGATGATGCTACCAAGGATCATCCAGCTCCGGCAGCGCAGAAGTGGAAGAGCTCCACCTTTGACGCTGATGCCGAGGGCAAGAAGAATAAAACGGAGAGTGGAGTCTCTAGAAAATCCACTATCGCCTTAGAGGCAGAGAAGAAGAAATCCACCTTCATCCCCTTGGCTAAGGCTTATGCTGCAGTGTAAGTATATTCATTCTCCGACTTTACTTTTGTTGTGCACCTATTGAATTCCTGTACTTATACTTTTGTATGTTTCAGGAAGAAATCTGGTGTTGGTTTGAGGCGAACCTCCAAAGACACTGGAGGTTCTAAAAATATTCGCAATATGTTGGCCAGGGATATGGTGACCAAGTCCTC